>JADANP010000015.1:0-736762 GCA_017165645.1 Fusarium sacchari
TAAGGCCTTTATTTAATTATAATATACGAATAAGGCTTAAATTTCTTTTTTTTTATATGTTCTTGAACTTTTTTTTATTTCTTTATTTCTTTTTTATTTTCTTTTTTTATTTTATTTCTTTTTTTTTGAATATTAATATTAACAAGTTATATATATAGCTAAAAATGATAAAATAATTTACTATTATATAATAGCTTATAATAGATAATAGGTATTTTTTTATTACTTTATAATACTTTAAAAGAGATTATAAGATAATAATATATTTAATTAAAAGCTTAAAGACCTTTATTAAAAGATTATTAATATAGATATTAATTACTATAATAAGATAATTATAGCTAATAGTAATTATATAGTAATATATTTTATATAGTTTTTTTAAGTTTTTAGTTATTATAATTTAATTTTTAAAGGTTAAAGCCTTAATAATAATTACCTTAATAAGATAATAATAAAAATGATATTTAACTTACTAAAGCCAGGGAAAATATCTTTTTTATACTTATAAATTAAGGCTATTTATTTAATTAAATTATAAGGTTTATAGTAATAGCTATGTAACCTTAAGACTTATTATTAAGGTTATTATATTTTTTAATATAATATATAATACCTTATATTATATTATATTAAAAAATAATTATCTTATTATATTATCTTCTTATTTAAGATCCTAATTAGCTATATTTTATATATTATTATAGAGATATTTTAACTGTTTAATATAATAAAAAAGCCTATAAAAAGTTATATAATTTATCTTTAAAATTACCTTTAATATTATATATTTTATAAAGCTAAAAGGCTATATTAATAAAATAATATTAATAAAAGGCAGTTAATATAAAGATATAATTATAATAAAAAATTTAAATATAATAAGATATATATTTATATATTTATTCTTTTAATATAAATAAATACTTTTTATAATAAAATATTAAAAAGTTTAATAATTAAAATAAACTTTAAAATAATAGAAAATTTAATTATAAATATTTTTAATAATATTAAAAAAAATAATAATAATATTAATATTATTATAATACTATAAAAAAATATAATTTAAAAAAAATTAAAAAGGTAATTTAATAATAATTAAAAAAAATTAGCCTTTTAAATATATTATAAGAAATTAATATAAAAAAGTAAAAAATTTTATTAAAGTTTTATTAAATAGAATTTTTAATATTAAAAATCTTATTTTAAATATATTATTTTTATAATAAAAATAATTTTAAAATTAAAAAAAAATAAAAGATATTTATATATTATTATTTTTAATACATAGATTTATAGATTTATAAGTTAAGACCTTTATAGACTTAAATTATAGTAATTTTTCCTGACTTATAAGTTAGAGAGGCAGGCTTAAATTGATTAAGCCGACTTAAGTTATTGCAAGCGTTGGCTCTGGGGCGCCAAAAGGATGCACTAGAGCGGCGCTGGGGAGGGGAGCGCCCGAGGCTCATGATAGGACAGGTCCGGGCTTGTCCCCGGTCGTCCCAAAGGCCAAGCCTAATCAGCCATCCATGTCCTGGAGTTGCTCAAAGGAGACAGGCACAGGCACAGACTAACAGGACTCGCGCTGCATGTTCATAGTCTAACTATGTACCACCACCACAAGTTCCGTCCATGGATCTTCACCACCCAATCCACTCACTATCACGGATTCTCAACTGGAAATGGTCAAAACTCCCATAAGCACCACTTATGTGCACTTCGGTACATACCTCTCCAACACCCTTGTGCTTGTGGCAATGCCTTGGAAAACAATACCCGCACCTCTCTCTACACAAGTAGTCTAGTCACTCACAGTGCCACAGTGCCACAGTGGTACCTCCATGCCCTCGAGTGATGCGTTTTGCAGCGGCTGTCTCGCCTGTCCTGCAACGGCTTGATCTTAGCGATGGTTACACAGAGCGTGCTACTCCTAGTTTGGCAGAGCCCGCCGTACCAGAGCAGATGATAATACGGGTAATGCTTAGAATAAACCCACTGGCGATCCGTAGCCCGTCTCTGTTTCGACTCGTGCGTCAGTCAGTCAGTCAGTGTCCTTTGTCTCACGAGGGAACCCTGGACTTCTTGTCCCATCCAATGCTCCGCCAGACTTCCGTGGATCTGCTGTCGAGCACCTTGCCCCAGGCCCTTTGTCTCTATCCCCGGCAGTGAAACCGATGGCCTCAGCCTCTTTTCCCTTCTCCTGGCTAGGAGTGGCGGTGATATCGGTATGAGCCCCATCTATGCCTGTTAATGAATGCTTGATCTGCCCCTGGGATCACAATAGCATTTATGGAAAAGCGATGAGCTATAGAAAGACCTCATTGCGCCCGAGAACCGGGGCTGACACTATCCGCCACTGTTGGGCTGCCCTTATGCGTTTCCATGCGTATCGACTTAGCCCTGTGCTCATCTCTGTGACGACTTGCCTTACTTGCCTTACTTTAGTTTCTTTTGCTTGCTTGTCCACTCTTTGCTACTAGTCCCTCCCAAATCCTTTTATTGCCCCGGCTGCTTCTAGTCCTCTGCCACCTTTTTCTTGCAGAAACTTTGATTGTTGACTACCGCTAAAAATTACCCTTTCCCTCCACCCTCCTCCGTTTTCTCGGCCGAGAAACGGTTCGATAGAAGACGTGTGGTTGTAGAGCTACCGCGAGGAGCCACGGTGACCTGACGAGGTGAAACGATACCTCAAGGTATCACTACTTGCTTGCTGGGTTGCCGAGGGACCTTTACTGTCTAGGTGTACTTATGGCTCAGAGTTGGGTTAGAGAGGAATCCTCATCGTCTCATTCCGAGAGAGCGGGGGGAAGAGCACAAGCACAAGTACAAGCACATGCACACGCACAAGGGCAAGCAAACTCGCATGTATCCTTTACAAGTATGAACCATGCGTCCTCTTCTTCGTCGTCGAGGGACAAAGCAGCAGCAACACCAACAACAACAGAATCACAAGCACGGGTGCAACCTGTTTCAACATCAACGACTACGATCTTCCCAATAACTGATCTGACCACTCATCCGTCTTCTATTCCCCACACTGCCAGCGCCAACACTTTCAATACCATCGATATTCCCTATACAGAGAGCTCTTACAGCAGCAGCAACGTCTCCCCTGCTTCAACGAGTACTCCGGCTACTCCCATTACAGGTGCCGGTAATACTGAACGCATCGCTACCACCAGAAGCCCATCTGTCTCTGCTACCAGCACTTCAACTAGAACCACTTCAGTCGCTTCGACTGCCTCAGCTTCCTCCGACCTTGTTGAACCATCCGCAGCCCCTCCAGCTAAAGCAAAGCGTGTCCGGACAAGTAAGCCAAAAGTCAAGACAGGATGTGCCAATTGCAAGTTCGTCTCCCCAATCCTTATCCCCTATTTCTCAACCTTCGTCGTGTTCGGGTGTAATGGTAGCCAAAATCTCACCTTTGTGGCATTATAGACAAAGGCGAATCAAATGCGACGAGGCTCGTCCAGCTTGTACGCAATGCGTTCGAAGCAACAAGACCTGCACAGGCTACCCACCCCCTAGTCGCAGTTCCCGTCCGTTCGAGGAGATTCGGATCGCTCCGAAGCCGATGCCCGCATACGATGCCCAAGCATCTTCAAGCACTTCCATTGCTCCTCTCCACGGCGACTACCATCTCCTGCCACGTCGGGCCCATCAAAGATCAATCTTGAGGACTACATCCCCAGGGACTACTTCACCGTCACCCACTACTTACCATCCATCCTCCATTATGCAGATACAACCCAATGAATCCTTCTACCTTGACATATTCCGCTCACACACTGCTAACGAGCTTTCTGGCTTCTTCAACAACCTCTTCTGGACGCACTATGTATTGCAGGCGTGCCACTCTGAGGATGCAATCAAATGTGCTGTCATTGCACTGGGTGCTCTGTATCAGACTCTCGAGCAGACAGCTGTCCTGAATATGCACAGTGGATCCGAGATGGGTGGTGACGCGCGTGTCGAGCTTGTCAGGGGTCATTGGCAAGTTGCCATCAGGAGATATGGTGATGCATGCAATGCTTTGGTGAAACTGAACACCCAAGACCAGAGATCGCATTGGACCTCGATCATGGCGAATGTGCTTCTGGCCTGCTTTGATTCTTTTATTGGTGATCACAGGCAGGCCATTCACCAGATCCAGACGGGACTTGGCCTGATCGACATCTTCCGCACTCAACAAAGACAAAGACTACTTCCAGTTTCTGAAAATTCGCTGGAGGAGGAATTGGTTATCATTTTTACTCACTTGGCCATTCAAGCAAAGTCCTACGATATGGCATTTCACTTCCCTCAGCCGTTCAGTATAAGGCTCAGCTCACAATCGCAAACCCAATCTCCTGGTCAGAGTGGCACAACTACCCCTTCGCAAGAGGAGCCATTCTCGATCCCTGAAAGTTTTACATCTGTTGTCGAAGCTCGAGTGGCCTGTGATGCGTTAAACGCCAGAATCATGAGATACATCGAGGAGCTTTTCGCCATGAAGACCGACCTCAAGAGTACCCTACCCCAATCGTGGCTTGATTATGGTCTTCATTTCAAGGATTACCTGGACGCTTGGGGAAAAGCGTTCGACAACCTATTTTTCACACGGCACAATCCTTCTGTCAGCCTCCAGGAGAAAGCAGGCATTGCGGCACTGAAGATGCTGTCCACGAATTCAAGAATCCTGTACCTCATGGTGTTCAGTGATAAAGAGTCTGACTTCGACAATTTTCTTCCTCAGTTTCAGACAATTGTTGATCTTGGTACCGAAATAGTCGGTGATGAAGAGAGGCGAGCCGCATCCCGTGATTGCCCCGATCCTGAGCACTGCCAACATCGCCAACGCGAAAATTGGCAAAGCCAGGAATTGTTCCCGGCCATGGGATTCTCAGCTCCGCATCTCAAACCCAGGTTCGCAGCTGACATAGGAATCGTTGCTCCTCTGTTTGTCGTAGCAACCAAATGTCGCGATCCAGGAACAAGGCGCCGAGCTGTTCAGCTTCTACGCAGCAGTGCCCGCCGTGAGGGCATGTGGGATAGTGAGATGGTGGCAAATATTAGTGCATGGGTCATGAATCTTGAGGAGTCAGAAGCGCTGTCCATGGGAGTCGAGTCGTATCATGTCGACGGCATCACGAGGCCCATACCACGAATAGTCCCCGAAGAAAAGCGCTTTACAATTCGCTCCGTTGACTTCGACCTTCGAACTCGAGTTGCGGACCTTCAAGTCGGCACTCGCGGTCTGCCACCTGGTATTCCTGACTCTAAATTCCGTCAAACTCGGCTGAACTGGTAGCGAGGCCAGAGGAGTATTGGCGCTCATACTCGTGTTGTATAAATGGTTAACCGGCCGTGTATATAGACATGATCTTTCGAGGAGGCGGTGTTTCGGTCTCGGAGTTCAAGGAGGTTGGGAAATGTGTTGAACTACCATAACTATGTTGCGTTATCAATGCAACAAAAACTCTCTTAAGAGACAGACTCTAATAGTACATCCAGCGCCTATCATGCATGTCATTCTGGGATTTCAACATCTCAAATTCGCGCTATTGCTCGACAGTGCCACCCATGTGTGAAAGTGCGAATGTCCGTCTTCTAACGGTGTTACAGGGGTGGTAACTCCTCTCGACATATTGGACACTGAAGTCGAAATCGCATCCAACCTTCCAAGCAAGCACTATGAAAGATATGCCTGCAAGGTGTGACCATATACAAACGACGAGCGAAGACGCCAGTAACGCCGGTGTCTTCGTCTTCGGCAGTGAGCACGGGCACTTCCAAGACTTCACGGCAGATTGCGCAGTCGATGCTCCTCGTCGTGCTTTGCTTCTTACTGACATCATCACCTGATGATCGGGTACGCTCGATACCAGGTGTGTCATCAGCAACCAGGCCAATTGGCAAACCACCAGCTTCGAGACTATCCTCGCGAAGGACAGGATGGTAGTCCCAAGCATCAGGGGCCCAGCCAGCGGGAATGCCAAAGCGGGGACCGATAATGTCTTGTGCGGCAAGAATGATAAGCTGTATCCAAAGCCAGGCGCAAAAGACAAGGAAAGCATGCCGATCTGAGCGAGCATAAAGAAAATTGTCTTCTTTGATCCAGAAATAAGCTACGGGGAGAAGTCGTAAGATGGACTGGCCAACGACAAATGGCCAGCCAAGAGCTCGGCGGCAGTTTCGACGAGTATTACGGAGAATTTGAGGAATCCAGAGGGATAGATAGACGAGGACACACAGATTCAGGAACAATGACCTCAGATTGGGATACCATGTTGTGAAAGAAATGGCCAGGAATATAATACACAGGGAGGAGAGAATCATGCGGCCGATGATGCTCTGGAAGGATTGGGGGGCTTCCTCAGCACGTTCCGCGGTTGTGGCGCCAGGGACTGGAGCAGCTGCAGCAGCAACCTCGGCGTCAATATCTTGATCGGAGGGAATAATCACTGGCTGTTGCTGAGATCGAGGCGGGGGAGGCATGGCCGGTTGGTGTGCTGTCACAGGCTCCGGCAAGGCTGATCTGTCTGAAGTCGTCGCAGCGCGTAGTTCGGTGCTATTGGTGTTGTCACCCATGCCGTTTGCTTCCCGCTCACGTCGAGGCCGGGCTTCAGGGAGCTGAACTTCATGGACTTTGGCGAGAAAGCTTCCACCAATGGTCATGGACAGAAATGCGGCAAACAAGAGGGCCAATGTCGGCAGAAAGGTTGCGCCAGCAGATGATACCCAAGTTGCAGCAGCAGTGAACGCCATACCGTCAACCATGAGCATCATGGCGATAGTCCAAAAACTCACTCGACCCATGGTCGACGGTGTGCAGGACTCGCGCATCTGGTTTTTGAGGAGATTGACCTGGCCAAAAACGACGATTGCGTAGACGAGAATCCATGTTTTGACCTGATATAGTTGAACCTCTATCTTCATTCCTGTCAAGTGCTGGGCCTCGCTTGGGCCAAAATCTGGTGGTCCTTTGGTCTCTAGGAAGAAGCCGCAGTCTGGAGAGTAGATGATAGCTGACATTTGGAGTTTGGGGATCTTTGGGATGGGTGCGCCAACAGGTGATTGTAACTCCGACTCAATGGCGTCGATAACAGACTCTAAAGCGTCCCGCGACGATTCCTGGGAATCTATGTTGAAATGGGTTCGACTTGGTGGAAAGACTTGCGCATACATAACGTATTCGCAATGTGGAGATGGATTAGTAGTGTATAGAGGGTTTTCCAGATCCGAAGTCCATGGTACAGTCTGGTCTGAATATATGTTCTCTCTCTTCATCGCAATGGTGTGGGCAATCGACTCGTTAAGTAGCCTCTGACTAGACTGGAAAAAATCCTCACTTGGTGTAAGGTGCGGCAGGCCGAATATGCCCTCGAACTTCTCGCTGGTGGTGGTCATCAACACCACACCCTGACGTGGCCAATGAACACCCCAGAGCCTCATCTCCCAGTCATGGCCAGAGCCATGGGTATCCTCAATAGTCGTCGTGCCCTTGACACTCCGTATGAGACCTCCAGCGACGGGGACGCTACTTTCAGTTGGCAATTGCTCATACTCGCTGATCGTTTGATTCCCTTCCAGGCGCAGCATCATGCGACCAGTGCGACCGGTGATGTTACGCGCCCAAGGCACATTGTCACCAATCCAGTCCATATCAGGAGCAATTCTGCTCAGATTGTAGCTGTTATATCCTCTAGATATGGAGGCTTTTGGCTTAACCCATTCTCCATGAACAGTCCCTGATGCATTCAACCAAATAGGCTCACCATGTGCAGTGTCCCACAGGTTATGTTGTCCAACAGGTGGTATGGCATGTCGGCTGAAGGCCAAACTCCGCTCGCGGAACCTTTTCAACCCGTCCCAGGAGAGGTTGTCATCCGCGCGAAAACCCGTAAGATTTAAAAAAGAAGGCTTCTCCTTGGAGTCCTTCCCCAGGACTGGTGCGAAATCGCCCCATCGCGAAGCATTCAGCACGTCCAGAGCATCCTGAAAATGATCAAGTCTCTCGCCAGCGAGATCGGAGAGAGTCAGAGACTGACTTGAGTAGTCACTATCGGGAAAGACGAGCCAAATAATGAAAACAATAAATATAAGTGTAGCGATTGGATGTTGGGCTTGAGGCATGATGGATGGATGACCCACGACAGCGAGCGACTATCACTGTATCATGCTAAATTTGGTTTAGTCGTCGGTCCAAGACGACGTGGTGAAGATGGTAATGACTGAGAGATTGAGCGTGATGAGGAAGTAGGTTCGTAGATGTATGCGGTGGCTGATACTTGGTGGCTGGTTAGCTTCTCCTCATGAGATATTGTCTGAGTTATGAGACCTGGCGTTCATGGAAGTGGTACGTATCGCACGCAACTCGGTGGTCGTTGCTGATGAGGTGGTGCTAAAAAGAAATGCCGTATCCGTCTATTTTCCGGCACAGTATGAATAATAAGGGGCAGCTCAGCACCACCAATCTGGAAACCAGGTACCGCCAGACACAACCACCAACGCACATATACACGCTCACAAGACAAACATTGCATTCCAGAAACCACTCTTGGCACCTCGACATCACTCTATTGGACTCTTTCTTCTTCAGTTTTGCTCATTCGACACACCGTCCTTTCGTCCTCCTATCCCAATACCATGATGGCTAGCAACGAGCCGCAACCAGATCCAACAGCCAACAGCAAGACTGAAAATGTATGTTTATTCTCCCGCGGCTCAAGCAACATATCTGGATTCGTTTCATGTAATATCGCACTGAGAACGCTTAAGTTGGGCTGCAAGGCCTTCCTGTATGGTTACAACAGCACCGCTGACTCGTTCATTGTCACAGCCTTCAGATGATGCTCGCGCCGATGTCACAGCCGCTGTTGAGGAGCTCCTAAACTCTCTGTCTAACAAATTTGCTGGTGTCTCGTCAGAAATCTTTGCGAAAAGTTAGTATCTAAGGGCTCGTGTTCCACGCCATCCCGTTAACATAGTGTGAAGTGGATGAGATGTCTCGGAGGCTGGATAATCTCGAAGCAGCTCTTCAAGAGAGCAAGGCGAAAGATGGAGGATCAACAAAGTCCTCGTAAGGTTTGAGATCAAATAAGGGATACACGGTGTTTAGGCTTTTTATTAGTTGTTTCGATTCATTACATGCAAATAGAAATGCCAACATGTCTCGTCACGATTTTATCATGTCAAGTCTAGTTGACTAAGATCCAGATACATAAAACCCTTGGATTCGTGACTTCCTTCCCGCTCTCATTCATCATATAATGGTTCTTTACAGTTCATCCTTAATCTCTTCGGCCTTCTCCTCGACCTTCTGGGTAAACTTGCGAAGAACGTTCGTCTTCTGCTGAATCTGGTCACGCTTTGTGGGGGCCAGTCCACCCTTAGTAAGGATGCCGTCCAAACGAGCGAGCTCCTTCGACACCCAGTCATTGTTCGAGCTCAGCTTGTCAAAGATGCGCACATAGTACTCGGCGTATGTTTTCTGAGCAGAATCGGTGAGGGTCTCAACCTCCTTCTTGACCTCTTTGGCGACATCGGCGATGGCAGCACCACCTGTGATCTTGGCAACGAGCGTGTCGAGAGACTCAACGGTACCAGCAACAGTATCAAGACCACCGCCGGTGACTCGGTGAGTTCCGGCATGCTCGTTGATCCAGTCAACAAAGGCCTGCTCACTGCGTCCACTTTCGTAGGCTACAGCCTTCTTGCTGCCAGCAGGGAACCACTTAATGGTTGGGTAGGACTTAACACCTTGCTCCTCAGCCACTGCCTTGCTGTTGGGGGCTTCAGCATCAACTTTGGCGATCAGTACATTCTTCTCGTTGACGAATGTGTTGGCGAGGTCTTCCCAGGTAGGGGCAAGGCTCTTGCAGTCTGGAATATGTCAAGATTAGTGAGATTGAACGAAGGGATGGCGCAGGGAACACTAACGTCCGCACCACGGAGCGGTAAAAGCGACGAGCACATGCTTGTCGCCACCAATGGCCTTGGGAAATGTTGCATCGTTGAGGTAAGTAACCTCGCTGGGCAGCTCAAGCTTCTTCTTGGGTTTTACACCAGTCTTTTCAACGATGAAATTGGTCAGGCTCTCAAGATCACGGCCAGACTTGTAGTCCTGGGGCTTGCTGCTCTTGCCATCGAAGAACTTAAGGGTAGGAAAACCCTGAATACCAAATCGCTTGCCGAGCTCACGCTGAGCATCAGCGTCGACTTTGGCGATTTGGACCTTGTCCTTTGCGTACTCGTAGGTATTGGCTAGGTCCTCCCAAATAGGAGCAAGCGTCTTGCAGTGTCCACACCACGGAGCGAAGAACTCGACGAGCGTAGGTTTGCCGGATTTGAGAACGATATCGTCGAAATTGGAGGGAAGTAATTCGATGACGGCGGATTTGGCTGCGACGGTAGCGGCAAGGGCGCTCAGCACGAAGCTCTTGATGAGAACCATTTTTTATGATGAACTCGATTCGATTGTCTTTGAATGTAAGAGAAGTAAAGAAAAGAAAAGCAAAATGAAGCAAAGCACTGTCTGCAATCAGAGAGGTGCTCGTGTCTGGAGGGTTGCTTGGAAATCCACCAGAGATGCCAGCTTGCATAGGGATGCCCGGTGTAGGCGGATATCCCTGCAGGTTAAGCGGGACCTAAAGCTACCTAACCTTGAGGTGAGCTGGAGCTGTAACTATTGGTCAGCCATCCCTACTACAGCACATAGTTTGGATTACAGTATTTTCGATGAAGTGTCCTCGATTAAAGTTCTCCTTTGGTTCCCTCAACTCATCATATTGGGTAACATCCTACGAATCAGCTATTTGCAGAAATTAATAGCCTTTAACCTTGGGTATGGCCTACTTAATGGCCTATACGCTGTGTGTTAATGAGAATCCAAACACGACTATAGTATGAGTTCAATCAGGCAGCCAGGTGAACGAGACTTGGCGATTCGGAACCTGCGAAATAGACAAACAAAGTCTATCTAGCATCTCCATATAAACAGGGCGTCGATGGGCATCTAAACTTAGAGCTTCTTGAACTACCATATTCACGACAAGATTGATTGATCGATGATGCCCTCAAACTTCTGCCACTCGGCCAGATAGAGTGCTACGGTTCTTACCATTGGCCCCGCCGAGGCTCTTTTAGCTTCAACTCCAGCTTCTAAGTTAGATCTTCCAAAGAAATTCGGGAATATTCTTGGCTACTGCCTGAATTTTTGCACAGATTCACATCAAAACCCAGCATTGTGCATATAGGCGGTCAAATGAATTGCAATCTTGACGGATATTTCTTGACAGCAACTCGATATCAGAAGGCAGCTCACGATCCTTGACAATCTCGGTGTGAGAAAAGGGTGACCACCCCAGCAGCAACTTGATACTGCGCTCACGATTATACACAGAATCGCATATTCGAGCCAATGCCAAAATCGAATTTAAACTAATGGTGCAAACAGACACTCATGTTCGTTTGGTCTTCAGTGGATGTCATGGAGGGTAACCTTGTTGGACAGCTCAGTGGATGAGCCTAGGAGGTGAGAGGGTCCATGTGTCGTCCCGGGTCAGTGATAGTCCGAGCTCCGAGCCCTGCTCCTACCCGAACTGGGGCTGCGGACCTAGTAGGTGCACACAAGTCAAGTGTAAAATTTCCAGCGGCAACCAACTCGCGAAATCAAATCATCCCGCAACCCTTCGACCTCTCGGCCTTCAACCATCACCGCAACGATGTCTCACGAAAGCGTCTGGAACTCCCGACCCCGAAACTACGGCAAGGGCTCTCGCAGCTGGTACGAATATATATCTCCTTGCCCGAAATTCCATGCGCCCGGTGGCGTCGAAATTATCGACCGAAAACAATTGATGCTAACATCTCGTAGCCGCGTTTGCAAGCACAAGGCTGGTCTCATCCGAAAGTACGACCTCAACCTGTGCCGTCAGTGCTTCCGTGAGAAGGCCAAGGATATCGGCTTCAACAAGGTGAGTTTTAATCGAGCGGAATCACCATGTGTCCCAACACCCAGGGCGACGTTCAGTCAAGTAGTGGGAACAACGAAACTGACCTGGGATTGCCTGTAGTACCGATAAACGATCATGACACCCGGTTTTCTCGTTTAAGGGATGGGGGGACTGCTAGAGAGCAAAGTATTGTGTGGATTGGGGGAAACTCTCAGCAGAACGTCAAAGGCCTCGCGGTAACAAAAAAGAGCACTCGGAGGGCGGCCGCTTGGAACAGGAGTTTTATGGCTTGCTTGGGTCCCTCAGGAAGATCGTGCGTTTGACGAAAATCCTCCGAGGATAGACGAATACCATTGCATCGGACCTCGATTATGTCTCTGTGTCCTGTCTTGTCCTCCAACTTTCGCGCATGACCAGCCTGTGGCCATGGAGTGCATCGGGTCAATGTGATTAATGACAATCCTAAAGAAAAACTCCAAGTGCTGGCCCTTGCTCATCCTTGAAGACCTTATTGTGCTCATGAAATGTTGATCCAGTCACCATTACATATCACGATGACCATCATACTGCCGATGGACAAATGATTCGAGGCGAAATATATTTTTTAAAGTTTATAAGTCTTATTACTGCCTCCCCTAGATTTTATCTAATTCAGATCACCAAGAAGGTGGGAGGAAGCAGAGCGGAGATCTTTGAGCCCCAAGGCCAGCTAAATAAATATACAGGAGCCAAAATGGACTCAAAGAAAGACATGGCATGATTGTACATAAGCGTAATAATTCGTACACCGTCCCCGTTAACCTTTTCATTTCTTGTCTAAAGCGTCGCTTATTTGAGGATGCGAGTGCAGAGACCAGTAGCGACAGTTCGACCACCCTCACGGATGTTGAATCGCTGGCCAACCTCGATGGCATTGGGGTGACCCATGGTGACGACCATCTCGGTGTTGTCACCAGGCATGACCATCTTGCTGGAGGCATCCTCAGTGCCCTCAGGGAAAGTCAGGTCAATGGACTCATCTGCGGTTCGGAGGTAGAGCTGGGGTCGGTAGTGCTCCTGGAAACCGGTGTGTCGGCCACCCTCCTCCTTGGAAAGGACATAGAGGGAAGCAAGGAACTGGGTGTGAGACTTCACGGTGCCAGGAGCGCAGACGACCATACCACGGCGGACATCCTCACGGCGAACACCTCGGATGAGGAGGCCAGAGTTGTCACCAGCCTGGGACTGCTCACAAGACTTCTTGAAGGTCTCGATGTCGGTAACCTTGGTCTTGATAACCTCCTGACCCTTTCCGACAAGCTCGATCTCCTGGTCGCGCTTCAGAACACCACGCTCCACACGGCCAGACACGACGGTACCACGGCCAGCAATGGAGAAGACATCCTCGACGGACATAAGGAAGGGCTTGTCAAGGTCACGCTCGGGGGTCGGGATCCACTCGTCGACGGCAGCAAGAAGCTCATCGATCTTCTCGGTGCCAATCTCAGGGCGCTGGTTCTGGAGAGACATGAGAGCCGAGCCCATAATGACGGGAGTGTCGTCGCCTTCGAAGCCGTAGGTGTTAAGAAGCTCGCGCATCTCCATCTCGACGAGCTCAAGCATCTCGGGGTCATCAATGGCATCGACCTTGTTGACAAAGACGACAATTCGTTGGACACCAACCTGACGAGCGAGGAGCAAGTGTTCACGGGTCTGGGGCATCTGTCCATCGGAGGCAGCAACTACGATGATAGCACCGTCCATGTTGGCTGCACCAGTAATCATGTTCTTGATGTAATCGGCGTGACCGGGGCAATCGACGTGGGAGTAGTGGCGGTTCTCGGTGGCGTACTCGATGTGTGCGGTCGAGATGGTAATACCACGCTTTCGCTCCTCAGGAGCCTTGTCAATGGCACCATATTCAAGGAAGTTGGCGAGGCCCTTGTCAGCCTGTCGCTTTGTGATGGCAGCAGAAAGAGTGGTCTATGATAAAGAATCAGTTAAGTTTTGAGAAAGAAAGAGAGGGGTTGTAGGATCTAGAGGACGCAATCATACCTTGCCGTGATCGACGTGACCAATTGTACCGATGTTCACATGAGGCTTTGATCGCTCAAAGACAGCATATGTGCGGTACAGGTTGAGGACACCAGATGTGTTCTGCTTGCTAAAGGCGGACTGAAGAGGGTTGACGGGGTTAGCCCGTAGACCTTGTCGGGCGGTGCGCAGGAAAGGCGCAAGGGATCGGAAAGCGGTCGACATTGTAACGGCTCCCTCTAGATAGTATAAATGACAATTAAAAACGAGACGGAGCGGAGAGAAAGGGGAATAGAAGCGAGAAACACACGATGGTGCTGTCGGGGTGCACGATGGAGACGGAGATGGAGATGGGAAACGGCTATAATGAGGCCTCGAAATTTTCTCGAGCTATCAAGTCAGGCCTCTTGTCTCGCTCTAAAGGTGTCTGTTCGGGAATGGATATCTGGTGGAGCCAACCCGCCAGTTTTACACCCACTCAGACCACAAGGAAATAAAAAAGGTAGATCACGTGGAGTTGATGAAGCTGATGTGCCGTCAAGTTCTTGTATTTATGAACTAAGGTATTTACTACTAAATACAAGGTATGAGTGGGGGATTAATAAAGAGAAGCTGTAGACCTTTACAGTTTCAAAGGCGTAGGAGTTACACTTTTGTATTGGCAGCAATGGTATCCTTCCAGTTCCAGATTTACCCACGTTACAGTGTCTCGACGACTCTGGACTCTAAGGTTAGTAGGTACATATCACTTAGCCTACTATCCGTCAATGCCCTCAAGGCGTTTTTATCAAGCCTCAGGGTCAGTAGGAATTGAACTACTGTAGCATATATCAATTAATCAGAATTTTCCTTTATTAAAGCAATTCGCGAAGCACTGCCAGTCACATAACTTGAATCTTAGCATAACGCCATAAAAGTATCCTGTACTCTGTACCCTCATCTTATTTGCGGGTTCCAGCTTTCGACCAGTAAGACGGGTCCGCCGGAGAAGGCCAACTAAAAAGAACCTCCCAAGTCGCGCGCCATATAAAATTCTCGACCGTAGCACCTCAACTCACAAGTTTCGACATCTTTCCCTCTCCTCAAGCATTACTCCTTATACTATCCTGGAACCATTGTTCCCGCCGCTTTAAACTACAACACTTGGACATCTTCACCAATACGATTATTAAACTCACCTGGTCTAAACGCGACCGTCGCTTCAGACCTTCCACAGCAACCACAGCAACATTCTGTTCGAGCAGGTTCATTTATAAACCCATAGCCCATTTCTAAAGTAGCTAAAAACGCTTAAAATGGATCCTGTTGGTCAACAACAGCAACACCAGGGCGAGCAACCTGAACTCAATGCCTTTGGAAAACTCACTGCTCAGTTCCTGCAGTATGGAGCAAATGCATCCAACAACATTTCAAACGCTTTCGACAGCATGGACACAAAAGCATGGCTCCGTCTCACCGTCATTGTCGGTGGCTATATGCTGTTGCGCCCCTTGTTCCTCAAGTTCGTTACTAAGGGGGCCGTCCAAAAGATGGAGGATGATGATGCCCGCGAAAAGCGCAAGGCGCAAATTTCTCCCAATGAGCTACGTGGTCTAGTTGAGGATGAGCCTGAGATTGACGAGGAGGGCGATGGCACTGGTGCCGATTGGGGCCAGAAGGCTAGAGTGAGGCAGAGGACTATGCTGAAGGATCTTCTCGAAGCTGAGGAACGAAGGAGGGAAGAAGAGGAGGAGGATAAGGATATTGCTGATCTTCTAGAGGACTAGACTCTAATCATCTGGGTTTCTTTGGGCGCATTGGTTGGGAGTTTCTGATTTGGCTGATTGAAAGTGACAAAAGGGTCAGATCGCGGGTTGCAAGCACGTCGCCTAGACTGGCCACTGACTTCATTGAAAACTTTGATTCGTCCCCTTCAGTTTTTCGTGAAACGGAGGTTTCCTACTGATTTTTCTGATCAGAATGAATCCCACCAGACCATACTGATGATCTAAGAAAGCGGAAGAATGAGGCAGTCTGAAGCATAATATTATCACATATGTATAGTCTCGCCGTTATTGGGACCACAAAGATTGTTGAGTTGACGTACAGAGTAGAATGCCGATGCTTATTCGATGAACTATACCCAGAATACAACCAGAGCTTCCAAGCGAATGTGGTTCACGTCGACCGGGGAACGGGCTCATGGGTCAAGTTGTTAAATAAGTAAGCATTGCAGCGTTGGAACTACATATGTGAGAAAACATTAAATAAAGTTGATAATCTCACACGAGGAATACTATGATAACTACCTTAGGTTGTTTTTACATGTGGATTTGCAAGTATTTGAGGCAACTAGGTAGCAACAGCATTATGTACAAGCACCCGTGACTATCAGCCGCTTAGAGCACGCTGCCTTGTACCAGATTTTGGTAGCCCTGCAATGGAGGCATTACTGGTATTATTTCTCGATACGAGTGCCAATTCTTCCCGTGTCAGAAAGCGAATAAGCAGAAAGATTGTCTGAAGGTTATTTGAAGTTACCTAATTTGGTGGCATGTGAAGATCCGCCTGCTGTATTACTACGTACAACCGTTCGATGCTGCATAAAGTTCTCTGTCCGGTTACCGAACATGATATCCATGATCCATCTTGTGGTGATACGTTACCCTTGAGCAAATCGGTGATTTTTAGGGTGGCTTTAATGGCGTGCAAATCGAAACGTAGGAGGGGCAACCTGGCGGGGGTATTGGAGAGGGGTGGCAGGGTAGATGCCCAGCCGCCCGCCAAGAGGTACTTTGGTTTGCGTGATCTGACAGCCAATTCTTAAGTACTTCAAGTGATTGATGCTAGGTACCTATGTCATCTGGCTTCGTACTTCGATTTGGACCCAGACTGCGCCCCAAGGCATCTCCGACACCTTCTCGTTCCTTCTGACGTCGCCGTCTTGAAACCAAAATATACCTAACCGACGAAGTAGATCGTGTATTTTTCCTGCATTTTTGCTTAGGCTACCAGGCTTGAGCTTATAGTTTCGGCTTCAACATTTACTCAGAGCGTTTCTCAACGGTTGATAGACCTGGACTGCGAACCATTTGGGAGCGCCCGCACCAATAACAACCTAACCTTCCCGTCTCCAGCAGGCCTGTGCGACAATAGAAAACAAACATCAGCAAACTGCCCGAACTGCGGCCTGATCTGAGCAGATCTACTTGGTTGTCCTTCGTTTTATGATCCGTGGTCGCATTTGCTGTTTCTGTTCCCTCGGTAGTGTATCATGATTTCGTGCCGATCAGACATATAGACGCTTGCATCATGGGCGAATCGTTTGACATACAGAACCTCCTCCAGGCGGGTTACTTCACAACTTCTCGAGCCAAGAGTCCGAAGCCGTATGGTCACCGAAATCTTACAAGAGAACTACTACTTACACAGAATAATAGTCCATCGTCGCCAAAGTTAGATGATCGTCCTTCTTCTCAACCCCCACCATCACAACAACCACCATATCAGCTACCTTACTACCCTTTAGTACCACGACCACGGTCCGCCGCGCCGGCACGAGTACCAAGAGTTAGACCACCACCTCCATCTGTGGAAGATGAGGAAGTTTCTCTCAAGAGAGAGCATGGTGTGTGCCTCGCAAAATATCAGGAAGAAGAGCCCCCATCCCGTGGAGATATTGACCAGAACCCTATGATAATGGAAGTTCATGAATATAACCCCGAGCGACGGTTTGTCATTCTGACAGGATCATCAAGCGGCTCAGAGGGTGGTGAAGCAGAAACAAGGGTTGGGTCGGACAGGAGACGTGAGACCGAGAGACGAAGAGACGAGGACCGACGCAATGAGCCAAGTAGGAGACCTGAACCCGAAAGAAGATCTGAACCTGAACGAAGATCTGAACCTGAACGAAGATCTGAACCTGAACGAAAATCTGAACCTGAAATGAGGAACGAAACAAAAACTCCTCGTACGGAACGGTTCGAGAAACCCCAAAAGAACGAGCGACTTGAGCGGCAAGATCGGCCATCGGGTGATGCATACACAGACACAAGATCCAGCCGGAGATACGATACTACTCTCAAGGCTGATGTAACAACGAGCAGGGAGCGTAGTCGACCACCGTTGGAAAAGAGACGCAGTCGTCAGGATCTACCTCGTCTCGAAACTGAGTTTAGAGACGACCAACTCCCCGAAAAATACCGTGCTCGTCCTTCAGCCAGCGGACGACATGACCAGCCCCCTGCACGACCCCCAAAGATTCCTCTTGACCCCCAGCTCGCACCTGAAGTTATTAAGAGTAGCGCCAGCGGCCGGGATCAAGCGTACTATGGACAGTCTCAGAGCGCGTCTCGTAGGTCTCCTACTCGACCAGGGTATGTATCAAGCGCCCCGAATGAGCGACGATATGATAATGGTCATACTCGCACTTCTTCAACCGCTTCCACCTCAAAGCGTACGAATGTCGAGACTGAAAAACCGACACGCCCTCTTTCAAAAGAGCGAATTGGAGATGCACCAGCTCGCCCTCTCTCCAAGGATCGTGATGAGCAAGCTGCTCGTCCGCTTTCAAAGGAAAGAGTTGGAACAGAACCCTCTTACCGAGGCGATTACTTGCCAAGAAGTACCAAGAAAGATAGATCCCCTTCCTATGGGAGGACTGATCGTGAAGATTATGGAAGATCATCGACATTCCCTCCTCGTGAGCCAACACGGGAATCAACAATAAGACGTGATGACCGTCGTGATGACCGAGGCGACGACAATCGCTCTGGTGACGATCATCCAAAGGGACCACGGGAATTGCACCCAAGACGTAAGAAGTCTGTCGTGTTGCAGGACGAACGTGAATCTCAGCCAAAGCTGGAAAAGGTTGATGCACCAAGTGGTCCCCGATTGAGACCACGAGGACCTACGATGCCTATTCCAGTCGTTATTCCTACGGGTTCGGCAGTTTCGGATGATTTTGCTCAAAACTTACGACCTGCCTCAACTTTTCCAGTTGCTCGAGATGAGCATGTTCTCCCAGAGAGGCCTAAAAATGAACTTCCGTATCCCGTGGATGAGGATACTTTGATCGACCCCTTCGATACCCGCAGCAAGTCTGAAAGGATTGGTAGGCCACGATCCCAATACGAACCAGACCCAATCATATCAATGCCCGAGATGCCAACGCCTATTGCTATTGGCCCCGAAATACCACTTGAAGCCAGGCCGGCATCAGCTATTTCATCTGCCACTCGCTCTCCAGCTTCTTCGCAGTCATGGCAACCTCCAACATTTGACCCTAATCGAGATGGCGTTCGCCTTGAGAAACCAGTGGGGTCTGTTAGGCGTCACTCGGAGCATCAAGAAGCGACAGGTGTAACCACGTTCCCCGAATGCCGCCGCAAGCATCCTGTTGCAGGTTTGGTGGATTGGCTTACACTGCCTCGTACAGAGTTCAACATTTGTCCTGATTGTTATGGTTCCGTCTTTGCCAAAACCGAATACCGAAAGCCATTCCAGCCGATGCTTCGCCCCTCAGCTCAAGCAATTGCATGCGATTTTGGCGTTGGACCATGGTATCGTATTGCCTGGCTCCTCACCTTGAAAAACGAAGTGCCGGATCTGCGACTCTTTCATGAGGTTGCCAAAGCCATATCTACCACTTACAGCCTCCCTTGCCCTGGCGACAGAGTCACCACCCGTAATTGGCTAACGCTCTGGAATCCATACACTCGACAGCCCGTATATGATTTTACCATATGTCCCCAATGCGCTCAAATTATCCAGGCATTGTTCCCCAATCTGACCGGCATTTTTATTCCTCTGGACTCCCGCTCAGAACCTACTAGGGGGCTTTGCGCTATGCGTTTTAAGCCAAAAAGAAAGCGTTTCGTCATGTACTTTGACGCCATGGAAACGACTTCAGATCAAGCCCTACTGGAACAGGAAGAGCCAGACCTTGGCACACTTGCACAAGAAGCTGAGAAGATGGCCGCAGTGAGCGAGTGTCAAGAGGACAAGCCAATTACTAACGGATACTGGCATATTATGCAATACCTTCGACAGTTCTCTGTCTGTGGCGAATGCTTCGATGAGGTCGTCAGGCCATTGATTAAAGACGACAATGTCATCGCTCGCAACTTTTATATGAAACCACAAAAGCTGCCACTCGCAACCTGCCAGCTCTACTCTAATCGAATGAGAGAGATTTTTAGAAAGGCATGCCGGTGGAATGACCCCAAATACTTAGAAGCTAAGGTACTTGAGAGGATGGACGTCGAAGCCATGATTCACGAAAAACTGGCCAAGCTGGACAGATCTAAACATGAAGACGAGGATTGGGTTGAGGAACAGGTAGATAAGTATATTCAAGAGTGGAAGAGGTGGGAATGATGGAATATGACGCAAGGGACACGGAAAGGTGGGATCTGCATCTTGGAGTATTTAGAAGGACATAATGATGATACGTACTTATGCTAAGACGGAGCGACCCGAGTGAGCCTTTATGAGAATGACACGAACATTATATGAACAAACTAACGTTATCCAATTGATACTTACCTTACCTACGGATAGTGCTGTCATTGTAAGCCATGATGATCCCCCCAGAGGGGGTGCGAATAGCACTACTCGCACTGTCATAGTGGGTTGGAAGCTCGCTACTAAAGTGGGGCAGACTTAGGGTCTCCCCTTCCCACCAAACCGCAAAAATATCCTAACTGAAATTTCGTGAGCCTTGCAACCTCCCACTCCATCACCAATTTCGACGCCGCACGACCCGAGGTAAGAACTCAACTCCAGCCGTCGCAATTAATCTGGACTTTTTTCATACTAACTCAAGCATCGTCAACAGGTCCAAGTCTCAACCTTCGCAATGGCTTCGCGACCTACCGTCTCTATCATCGGCAAAGATGGTGCTCCCACTGGAGCTACCCACGCCATTCCCGCCGTCTTCACCAGCCCGATCCGACCGGACATTGTCCAGCAGGTTCACACCGGTATTGCTAAGAACAAGCGACAGCCTTATGCTGTGAGCGAGAAGGCTGGTCACCAGACCTCTGCCGAGTCTTGGGGAACTGGTTAGTACACGATGTCTTTTTTAACCCATATATATGGTTCAAGAGGGGAAATTTTCTGTGGGCGGGGAGAAAATCACGGAAGTGGATGAGGGAGAGACGATAAATCCTATGGGATTGCACGGCGATGAGCAGAACAACATGCTAACAACATTGCAAACAGGTCGTGCTGTTGCTCGTATTCCCCGTGTCTCTGGTGGTGGTACTCACCGCGCTGGTCAGGCTGCCTTCGGTAACATGTGTCGTTCCGGTCGCATGTTCGCCCCTACCAAGATCTGGCGCAAGTGGCACATCAAGGTCAACCAGGGCCAGAAGTAAGTTTATTTTCGACGACAAGGCTCCTAATTCCAAGGCTAACGTGCAACACCAGGCGATACGCCGTCGTCTCTGCTCTCGCTGCTTCCGCTGCCGTTCCCCTGCTCCAGGCCCGTGGCCACCAGGTCAACTCCGTCCCTGAGGTTCCTCTGGTTGTCGACTCCGCCGTCTTCGAGGGTGCTGCCATTGCCAAGACCGCTGCTGCTTTCGGTCTTCTGAAGGCTGTTGGCGCTGGTCCCGATATCGAGAAGGTCAAGAACTCCAAGAAGCTCCGTGCTGGTAAGGGCAAGCTCCGTGGCCGACGCCACCGCCAGCGACGTGGCCCTCTTGTCATCTACGACCCCGAGACCGATGGCAAGGAGCTTGTCACTGCTTTCCGCAACATCACTGGTGTCGAGACCTCTCCCGTCACCGCTCTCAACCTCCTCCAGCTCGCTCCTGGTGGTCACCTCGGCCGCTTCATTGTCTGGACCTCTGCTGCCTTCAAGGCCCTTGACGAGATCTACGGTTCCACCACCGAGGCCTCTGCCCACAAGCGTGACTTCCTCCTCCCCTCCAACGTTGTCTCTCAGGCCGATCTCACTCGTCTGATCAACAGCTCTGAAATCCAGAGCTCTCTCAACGCTCCCAAGGGCGAGGCTGTCACCCGCCGATCTGCTGTCCAGAAGAAGAACCCTCTTAAGAACAAGCAGGTCATGCTTCGCCTGAACCCTTATGCCTCCGTGTTTGCCCAGGAGGCTCAGAAGAAGCAGAACTAAAATAATTCTCGACTTGCTGGGTGTGCAGCGGGTTAAGACGGAACTAGAAGATGGGTCTTGCATGGTTTGATATTGAGGCGTAATGGCTTCTTTGAAGGTTGAGCTCTCTTAAAAATGAATCAGAGATATGATACGAATTACAGCCTGACTCGGCATTGGTTCCACAGCTTGATGCTTGTTCGCCGTAACTGTGATCTTACCTTGCTATGTTTGCTTGCAGCGTGATTGTCGTAATGGCCGTCGATTTCGTTCATTCGATTGATGCCTTACATACATGTGGCATCGACATTGACCTGTACATTGATGTGTTCCATATTGGTAGCGTGGGCTACTTTTCTAGTCCAGTGCTCATCATCGAGTAACTCTGTTCATATATCTACTCTAGTTGGGCAACTCTTCGAGTAGCTTCTCGATTTGTGCCGTATCGTTAATCTTGAAGAATTCACCCACAGATCGTGCAAATCTGCTTGAGCCGTCATCGATATTCTCGTCGCTCTCTGCTGCAAAGCACAGGCGTATATACTGCCAGCCACGCTTTTCCCGAATCTCCGGGGTGGCACTGAACATGCTACCAGGGCTGCCCAGCACCAGATGAGGTGCATGTGTACTATGGATCAGAAAAGCTTTTGCCAATGCGGGGCCATCAATGACGGGAGCGATGTCACCCCCTCTGGACTGGTAGAGACGGTGCTTCTCGAAGTGTACGCGCACCCAGACAAACATCCCTCCACGTGGCCAGTCAAAATCGAACAGGCGTATCTTGCTGAGGACGTCGCCGTCCAAGTCTGGGTTTTGGGACGTTGACTGCCTCGGAGAAAATGCGTTCTTCTCAAGGATAGAGCACATTCGGGTCATGCGACGCTCATACTCGCCACGAAGTCCCTCAAGCCATCGCACCCAACCATCAAGCTGCCAGCCAGTAAACGAGGGTTTCTCTGACTCTGGTAGAGAGGAGAATGTCTCAAGAGCTGATGAGTGGGGGCCTAGAATGGCTTGAGCAATGAGTGCTTGGACGAAACCTGAGGGCTGGCCAGTGCTGGTCTCTGCGATCCTATTGATCAAGAGTCAGCCTTTACAATATCGATCACTGAGATACGGGATAACATACCTAGTAAGGCGTTCGATGATTGCGGGTTGCGCAGTGACATATCCCAGTCGGGAACCAGGAGCAACTGTCTTGGAAAAGGTATCGAGACGAATGACACGGCCGTCAACATCAATGCTAAGATATGATGGAACAAGCGAATCTATGAAGTCGTAGCCAGATGGCTTGACTATCTTATGCGAACCGGCTACTGAGGGGATAGTATATCCCCTAGCTTTGGCTTCGTGTATCGCAGCGGAAGGGAACTGCAGATACCAATACGGGTCATCTTCAACAATGATGATGTCGTACTTGCTTGCCAGCGCGTAGATCTCCTTGCGTCTCTGAACGCCTACCACACCACTGGTAGGGTTATCTCCCATCCTGTATTCAGCGGTCAGTATACGAGCGCGTTCTTAGTTAAGCCAAATCACTCACGTTACCGTGTATAAGAAATGTGGCAGTCGTCCGTTTCGAGGATTCCAGTTCTCGAGCACCTCTCGCAGACCACCAGATCCTTCGACTATCATACCTTCTTCGTCAATTTCAACTGGAACGACATTGACTCCGAGAGGCCGAGCTTGAGTAAGGACGTTACCAAACACAAAGGTCTCACAGAGCATGCCCGGCCGCTCTTCCACGGGATGCAACTCCTCATACCAGGGGTCAACCAAGAGCTGAAGGACCTTTGAGAACCCATCCGTGCCGCCATTGTTGAGAATGACATCCGCGCCACCCTGGTATGGAACGCTTGGGTGAAGTACTTGGTTCGTGAACTGCCGAATGAAAGAATGCAGCGGCGGGTAGCCAGTCACCTGTCCATACTGAAGGGCAGTGGCAAGGTCAACCTTCTTAGTGATGTCTGGCTCGTTTAGAATCTTGGGTATAGAGATCCTAGACGAAGTTTTGTTGTAATCTGGATTTCTGGGGGCGTTTTTGTCTGGGCCGTTGCGGCGTCCAATAACACTGCCTGAAAGAGACTCAGTTGAGGGCTCAACCTTGTCAGGGTAATTCGGTGAGGGCTCCCAACGGTCCGCGTTGGATATCTGAGCTTCCAAGGTGTCGAAGGGGAAATATTTGACATTGGGCATTCCTACCGGCCGTGTTAGTACGGACGTGTAAGACGGAGGCTAACTCAAAGTTTCGGTGCCTCGGTGCCGGGATCGTCGATCACCGACCGAATACTACTCACCTCCAGCAAAATTGCTGATGCCCGGAATCTGCATGAATTTGTAAAAGGCCTTGATGTTGCTTGGCTTGCGATTTCTAGTCACTCTTGAGAACAGGTGCGACAGGTCTCTGGGCGGAGGTAGAGCTTGGAGAGCCGTCGCAGCTGGCGAAGCCGGGGCTGCAGCATCAGTTGCGGATGGTGCCATTGCCAAGATCAAGAACAGTTGAATATTTTCAGAAATTGCTAGGTTGTCAGGTAAGACCGTAGAAGATATAAAGACAATAAATATGCAAGAAAGAAAGAACACAAGCAGATAAAATGAAGGTTCTTTTCCCCTCTTCAAGTACCCTTGACGTTTCTTCGCGTATCTCTAACCGGATGTTCTAATGATAAGGCAGTCCAGCTATTGCCCTGACTGGGTTGGGTTGGACCGGACCTGTTCAATCGCATTCCCGATGGCCGAATTGCCCCAAAACGTTGGATCCATGGTCCTTTCAACTGCATTACAAATCCAACCCCGACTCCCGCCATTCTAACCCACCATCACAACATCATTGCACTCGCACCATCCCCAAATACCCCATAGTTTGCCGAATCGGATACGGAGTGAGTGGGAACCACCACCAACGGTTTGCTTTACAGTCTGAAGCCCCTGTCCTAAGCATCCTATCACATCGTCTGGAGTCAAGACGATGCTGAATCGCAAAGTCCTAGACAAATGGCGAAACTGCATTGCGAATTTCCGTAATACCTCGTCTTTCAGTCTTAATCAGAGCTCTTCCCCCTCCTTCTCCACATCAGGTTGAGCTCCAGGCTCATAGTCAAATCCAATCTCCTCAAAGGTCTGAGCCTTGCAGCCTAGTTGTTCGAATCTAGCCTTGGCTTTGAGGAACATGCTGCGCTGCCACATGAGCTCGTCATTCCAGTAAGGTGGCTCTTTTCCTGGCCTCTTGGCCTTCATAACCCAATCGTGCAATTTGTTGATGTAGTGGCCATCTCCGTTGGGACCAAACACATGTAAAGCGTCGCCTTCCTGCTTCTCCAATGCCTGGTTCCAAGCTTCCATGGCTTCCCGAGAAGGGAGCTCAATGTTGTTGGACCACACAGCTGAAAACAGAGCTGCTTGGCTCTCACTCAGCGGCCAAGGGGCTGCTTTCATGTTGAGACCTGGGAAAACGAGGGTTGGATGCTGAATATCGAAAACATGTTGGTACAATCCGTGCACACCTCGGCCCGTGGTAATGAGCTGGTGGCCTAGGTCCCCAAGAAATGGGAAGCTAAAGAGGAAACCGGTGCAGAAGATGATGGCATCAATATCTGTCTCGACTTGGCCATCCTTGAAACGGATTCCCTTCTCTTCAACCAAGAACTCCTCAACCTCTGCTGTTTCCGTACACCCAGAGTGAGCTAGTCGATCTGGGGGTGTAGGATGTCGCACTGACAAGATAGCAGGCTTTCTACACTCCTGATTGATCTGCAAAGCAATGTCGAGCCCAGACGGGCCATTACCGATCACAACTACCTTGCTGTCTCTAAATGGATAGGGAGTGCGATACTGTTTGGAGTGCGTAATTACTCCGGGGTACGCTTCGTTGAACTCTTTCAAGTTCTTCATATTGGGAAGATAGGGTATAGAGTAGTGACCGTTCGCAACGACCAAGGCATCAAAGATATCCGTAGTTATGTTGCTGCTATTGATAGTTGACTGTGTTTCAACCTCCCATCTGTCCCGGCCGTCTCGCACTTTCAGAGTCACCCGCTCGACACGTCGACAAAAACGAATTAGGGGTTTGACGTCCTCTGCATACTTGACCAGATATTCCTCGATCATAGGCCTCTCGGGGAAGAGCTTGGAGTCCTGTGGAAAGGCTTGGTCGGAAAAGCACATGACTTCTTTTGGGATATTGGCGTGCAAGTTCTCGTACATCGGCGAAGTGAAAATCGGAGCTGATGTTGAATTCCATTTTATGGGGTTTTCAGGAGGGCAATGAGGATCTTCTTGAGGCACAGGACAAGTTCCTGGGGCTAACCCATAGTATCGCCAAATGCCGCCAACGTGATCCTGCTGCTCGAAGATAGCAATGTCTTCGAAACCCTGCGCAATGAGATATTTCGCTGCCGCAAGCCCAGAAGGACCAGCCCCGATGATTGCGATTTTGTGGACGTCGAAAGGCGTCGGCTGAGTCAGAGAGCCCATATTGTAAGATGCGAAGCAACTAATGATAGGGTAGTCTCCCGTCCCAAGCACGAACCAATTCTTTGCTGGTGTAAAGGTGTGAAGCAGAAAAGGCAAATCAGTAAATCAACGAGTTGCCTAGGTAGGTAATCAAATTCTTCTATGGACGAGCCTGGAAACAGTCATCAGCTTGCCCTTGCCATCGAGATACGCCTAAACTTGAGTGGGGGTCAGAAGCCATCGACTTTGTCCCGACTCTTTTTACTGCTTCTGTTAAGTCACAGTAGTTCGGTGGTTCCCATTGGAAGTCCGGGCCTGTTGTCGGCCCCAGAGCCGCATAAGAGCCGCCGTCTAACACCCCGACGATTTTCAACAGCACTTCAGTGATAGACTGATGGGCTGGACTGCGATCCCTTCACCGCCTTCTACTTTCGGGCATATCCCCACCACAGCTTCCTCCTTGCTCGGAAGCTTGCATATCGATTTCATTGTTCCAGCAACAATTCACACGCCGCCAACGAGCAAATCAGCGACTGGGACGCGATTAACAGAAGCTTGATCAACGGAAAAGACATACGAGATGCGACAACCGTAAAATCATAGAAACAACAAATAAAGCTGTGGCACATGATTTAATACAGCAACACAGTACCTCTGGCTTTTCAGGTCCCGCCGACGCGACTTACATTGCGACCAAACCACGATGAACAACTCGCAACCCACAACATCACTACTCGACCAGGGCGAGCCTATATCAATCGCCCAGCTCGGTCCGGATGTCCCAAGTCAAGACGCACGAGTTATAATTGGTACCGTAACTATCACATGGCCATTTAGCATCCTCAACAAGTCTATCGCATTTCTGTTAGCTGAGCGTGACTTTCGACTGCGACGCGAGAATGGCCAGGTGCGGATCCGTTTCCATGGTGCAGCCGCTAGAGCGATCGCAGATGCATCGCTGGGAGCAGGTGATGAGGTTCGTGTGAGCCTGCAGGGTGTCAAGTGGGAGAAGAACGAGACGCAGACTCAAGTCGCAGGAAGCACTCTTGCATGGCAGCTCGAATTTTCAAATCGCTTGGTACTTGGAATCCGCCGAACCGGAGAAGAACGAGACACATTGCTCACTGTCGACGCCCCAGACACGGAGTCGGGAGTTACTACCACCAACGGCCAAATTGATGATACTCACCAAGTCGACACCCTTGCATCCGTGCCGGAGCGACCTGCTACACCTACGCCTTTGTCTCCAGAAGTTGCCTTGCCTCTCAAACGAGCTGCTTCATCGACTTTGGATCCTCTTGAATTCGCTTCGCCTGCTTTTCTCAAACGAGCGCGTGTCTCTTACGGCGCATTATTCGAAGGCGATATAGACATGTTAGATGACAAAGTTGGCAGGACCAGGTCGAAAAAGCGCACACGATTCAGTCTACCTGCCAATTCTTGGCGTTACACTAGCCGATCCCCTAGTCCTGAGCCTGAGAATGATCATGAAGAGGAAGATAAAGAGGAGTCCTGCATGAGTAGTATCCCGCAGCGCAATGGCGAGACAGGAGATACAGCCATGAACACACCGCCGCGACCGGCGATGGTAGATCAAGGTAGTCAAACAGTATATGTTGACTTTACTCCAATGGCCAGTGTGCAGGTTTTGGCTGAATCCAGACCAGCGTTTGGGTTGACACAGACAACTCCCACACCGTTTACCCGAACGAGACCATTTGAAAGGGACGACTCTCTTATGAACCAGTCTTTACCACTCGCAGAAGACTCGACAACACCACAGGGGATGCCACAGGGAACAGACGAATATTTACTGGGCCATGCCCCCAGTAACGTGAATACCGATATGGCTTTCAGCTTTACGCCACAAACCGTGCTTTTTCCTCGGGCTACGGGCTATTTTTCGGAAGAAAATGCTCGAGATACTGTAACAAATTCGCCCAGCTTCGTTTCGAGAGAAGTAGATTATCCAGCTGAGTTCCTGGAAACCGAAAATCTCCCTCAGAATGCTGTAGAAGCTCTTGCTGGTCTTGCTGGTCATGAATCACCGTCCTCTTCACCCCATCTCAATCATTTTGGTGCTGAACCAGCGTTTCACTCTACATTCGCTGCGACCTCGCAGCCGCCTCAGACTGCTTGGGCTGTGGGGTCATCCTCTGGGCCTCGCTCTGCAGTTGCTAGTAGCGATGCTGAGAATCCAGTCGAAATCTTGAGCTCTTCGCCATTAAGGGAACAAGGGTCGCCGGAGTCTAGTGGAGACCGCCAGTTATCTCCCTCACGAGAGAACACGGATATGAACACAACCGCGAACATATCTCCAGAACCCACACTTGAGGAACCGGCCAGTGAGGCAGAGTATTATCGCGACGGTGGTGATGAGCCTGGCGATGATTACGACTTGAGGAAGTACTCCCGCACGCACGACGACGATGACGACATAGAGACATCTGAAGAGGACCCCGATCTAGATACCAATGACCCTGATACACAAACCATGAACCTCGATGAAGACGACGGGGATGGCGATGAAGATATCGTAAATTCGCAGGAATACCTTGACGAAGAGTACGCTGACACGTACGAGCAACGATCCGACATTGAAGCAGAAGAGTACGAAGGGTCGGAAGGTGATGCGGAAGGTGAATATGATTCGGATGAATATGATTACTATGATGAAGATGGCGCAGAAGAGGAAGCATACAATCGCCCTTCCGCTACCCTTGTTTCTAGGGAGCCCATTGTCATTGACCTGCTTTCAGATTCCGAAGACGAGGAAGCACATGCACCAGAACCAAAATCAGAGATAACAATGGATGTGGAGGCCAAAAATACAGACGACAACTCAACACTTGGCATAGAAGAGGCGGAAACATCACCAATGTCCAAGATAGAGGGAGATTCTGAAGCACTCGAAACAGATGGTATTATGGCTGAAGAGGAAAGCCAGCGTCTGTCGCGGTTCGCTACAGTCGAAGAACCCCTATCTTCATCAAGCCAGGGGGGGAAGCAGGCAATAGAGACACAAAGGGGTGACAGCAGGCAAATGGGTTCAATGAATGAGGGCCAAGTCCCTACATCTCATATTGAAGGCTCTACCAAAAATGAAGCTGAAGTTAGCGAGGCCACCAGTTGTGCTAACAAGCTTCGGGGTGACAATGAGATCATAGACAAAGCAAAGCCCCCTGTCCCTTCAACTCCCCCGCGGAAGTCCCCCGTCGCAGAAGAATTGCAATTCCTTGGTTACGAAGTTGGAAAGGAACCAATTCCAATGGAAACGGAAGCATGCGATATCAACATGGGGAATACCCCGACACTGCAAGGAGAAGAGAAAGGGCACGAGACAAAGCACATTGCTTCTGCTCAATCTGCTGAGACGAAACCGCTGGACGAGACCGCAGTTGAGCCTGAAGTGACAGTCGAAACCATGGACATTGATGAACTACCGCGCAGACCTACTCCAACAGCAGAAATTCTTGAGGCCAACATCGATACTAGCGAACAAATAGACACTGCGACAACGGGAGCTCCTTGCGAAGCATTAGCGCATCCCCAAGAACCATCTCAACAGCCACAAGAGACCCTAAACGATGATGCAAAGTCGTCGGATTTCCGCAAAACGGTGTCGTTGTCCGGCGAGAGTCAATATGTGGCTTTCGAGATTCAGAAAAATATTGAATCTCAGACATCCCAAGATCTTGAGCATTCTGAAACGCATGAAAACATATCGGACCGCTTGTCAGAGATGGCGACTAACCCGAGTTCTCACATGGCGAATTCCTTGTACCAAGCCGACAGAGACGGGGTTGAGAAGGCAAGTGATGAGACACAGCCTGAAAATGGTGGCCAAATTTCCCCTCCACCAACGCAGAACCCAGAAGTCCAGACCCCGTCACAAGACGGCATCAAATTCTCACATGACAGTTCTGTCGAACATCTTCCCACTCCTGGCGGCACACAGCAGGTGATCGAGGTCGAAACAGTCGACACACTTAGTGTCGTCACTCATGCCCACCAGATAACGGAGGAGGAGGATGAAGGACCAGAAGGTCAGATCATGGCCGAAATACTACAACAATCTCCCATGCAATCCGAAACATACCTTCCTACTGATCCTGCTTTGTCCACAGTATTGTCGCAAACGAAATCGCCTGATCCCACTGGACCGGCTGATACGTCACTTGTAGGATCTTCCCAAGACACTGATGCAGCATCTGAAGTCATTTTCGCCAAGTCTCTGCGATCTCGGCGACACAGGCCAACAAAATCATCAGGTGGTAATGACCACGATGATCCTAGTCTGGCCTTTATCACAGCCACACCTACCTTGAAGACCACGGACCGTGGAAGCAAGCCTAGCAGTCCAGCCACCTCAAGCAGCAAGACACGAAGTAAAACACACCACGATGATCCCAGCATCCAATTGGCAGGTGGCTCGGTGCAGGCAGATACGAAGAACAAAGGGAAGAGAAAGGCAACCGACGATGAGAGTATTCACAGCGTGGACAACAATTCACCAGGATCCCAACGAGTGCTGCGTTCGAGAAATGACCACGGTGACCCTAGCATATTGCTTGCTAAAGGGTCAAGTCCATCAACTCGCCAGACTAGAAGCCAAAAGACGCCAGATCCAAAGCGAGAGACCCCTAGGCGTGAAACTCGCTCGGTGTCGAGAAGTTTTCACCGGCAGGATGAATCTCCGAATTTGTCGTTCACCTCGCTTAAATCACCTTCCGTTGCTGGATCTACCGCGACCGTGCCTGAAGAAGAGGATGTCAAAACTCTGAAAATGCAGCTGGTCAAAAGCCTGCGAACGAATTTGCCCGACTTTCTGTCGCTTAAGATGCTCAGCAGAAACTCAATCGACAAGATGACGGATATTCTTGCTGTAATAACACAGTCACCACCTCCTCCACACCGACCGAAGCACGGCCCTCGGGATTTCATGCTTACTTTGAGTGTGACAGATCCGTCGACCGCGCCGACCCAGGTCCGAGTGGCCCATATATTCCGGCCCCATCTAACATCACTACCGGATGTCGAGAGTGGGGATGTTATCCTCCTCCGCCGGGTCAAGGTGGTGTCGATGAAGGGCCGTGGCTTTGGCGTCCGTTCCGAAGATGGCTCGTCCTGGGCAGTCTCGAAATACAACGAACGAGAAATTCTTACGCAGGTCAAGGGTCCACCTATCGAAATTACCCCAGAGGAGATCGAATACGCCAAGGGTCTGCGGCATTGGTGGAGCCTCCAGGATGACAACGCTATGGGCAAGATCGAGACGGCGTCCCGGAAGGTGACCGAGGCAGGTAAAGAGAACGTCAAATGAGTGGACAGGCATAAAAAGAGATATTGTGGATTAGAGAACGTGGCATGGATCTCACTCACGGCATATAGAAAAGGGGCATAAATGCATTGCTTTCGTTTATGTATTTTGGAGATTTATGACGGATGGTGTTTCGGGAGCAAACGACGTCAATAAGCAACTTTTTGACATAAGAAAGTTGCTCAAAGAATCACAGTATTCCATAATTAATTATGCCCGAGGGCTGACATTGTAACTATTTGTGTAATTCAATTCTTTTCTCTGTATCAATACCAATGCAGTCACGGGGAAACAAGTGTATCACATCTACTTGTGCCGAGGATATGTTCACCACGTGTAAGCTGCGAGCAAGCTTAAGTTTAAGGTATGAACAGAGCTGATGGTCCGATACCGGGATGATGTGACTCTTTTGCGAGCTCTCCAGGCACCTTATGGCTTGTGACAATCAATGAAGATTCGTCTAATTGCAAGTAGGCAAATCATTGTAACTAGGAGTCATAAGGTGGCGTAGGGGACAAGGTTTGGTGGAGTAGGATAATCTGGGGGAACGGAGGCTTCACACCGGACAGCTAGATGGGAGCTAGGACGAACGGCAACGGGACTTCCCCAGATGTCAGACGGGTATGTTGCGTGGATGGTAGCACTGGATTCTCAAGGTAAGGCAAGGTCAGGGAGTTCTATGGAGTAGACATATTTAGCACGGAGCCGCACCCTCGGTACCTGTCCGTGAGTGGGCACGGGGTAGGCACGAACTAACTTATGAAAGAAACACGCCTCAGACATTCTCTGGGGTTTAATTTGAACTTGCTAGATCCTGTATCCGTAGAGGGGTGTATTCGTTTATGCTAAGCGAGGTCGTTTTGAAGAATGAGGTTGCAAGTGACGTTTGTTTTTACTCATTAGAGCAATGGTAGCCCACGTCTTGGTTCCTGAAGCTAAAGGCATGTGAGGCGGGGTAGCTCTTCGTTCCAAAGGGAGCTCGGGGAGTGTGAGGAGGTTCGGAGAAACGGAACATGATGAATGTCTACATATTGATCGATGTCGAAAGGAGCTCGGGGTGTGCAGTGAACGAGCTATCCAAGTCTGGCTGGTGTCTTGCCGTCCAACAACCATGATGTTTCTTCGGCAAAGATTCAGTGATATACCTACTTGGAGTAAGGCTCGAGCGTCACATGAACTATCAGTTTATTCTTGCAATCTGACCTACTGAGATGGTGTAAGTCCTGATGTGGGTACGGGAATTTTCTTTTGCTTGCTTGGATGGCCTCCTATACTGTCTAGGGGAGGAAAGAAAACTCAGGACCTTAGTCCTAAATAATAAAAAGACTTAGGTAAAATGGCCTAAGTTTAATATAAGTTTAGGATACCTTTTACTAAGTTTATTTTAATACCCTGTATTGAGGTCTGGTGTTTTCTTGCTCCCCGAGGACTGTATAGCCAAGGCAGATGAGGAAAATTGGCCGAGGCAAGCCGATATATGATTTGGGAGCATATGGAACCAATAGGCTGCTGCTCTTCAAACACCAAAACAGGGCCTGTGGCTCCCAACAGAAAGATGTCGTATGGGCCGAAGTAACCCAGGGCCAGGTACTTGCTAGTATGATGTGGTTGATATCTCTGGTACCAGTAGCTCACTCCCAGCTGTTGTTGAGCTTATGGACGTTGAAGATGCTGAAAGCCACAATAATAAAATGACTTTCTATTTAGCATAAACATTTCGGCAAGACTAGCCATTACTTGCTACCCCGTGAATCTAGTCTGTCGATCTTTGTCCATCGAGAAACTGATTTGATATGCCATAACGGTCCAGATACCGTGATACCGACATATATCCCGCGAAACATATATGCTAGGAAAGCATAGCAGGTAATTCGGCATTGCGGAGGGTTGCCCGTGAGCATCAAAGGTGAATGCTTGCGAGTGCCGAAATACTCCAGGGTAACATCAACAACGTCTAGATGAACGAAAAGTCACGATCCTACAGAGGCCGAAGCTTGTCCGAGAATACAGACAACATACGCGTGGCTTGGACTCGTGATTGCATGTGTCATTACATGCATGGATGCTTATTGTGCTGGGGAGTTATTGAGTTTCAGTTCAGTAACATAAATTTTGTTGACGTTTTGACAAAGCCCTGATCTAGACAAGTCAACAAGATCCTGGAGAGGATAGACGAATGCGGGGTGACGGCATGGCACCCAATAGGCGGGCTGTCTGGATGATTCAAGGCTAGCCTTCTATCAATCGTCTCGTTTTGTGTGTGAGCTGAATGACTCAAATTGAGTTGGGAAAGAAAGTCACGAGTTGTAGTAGCGAATACTGTTGAGAAACCGTCGACACTCTTTGGCACAGCAATGGTAACTCAATGATTACCAATGCTTCCAGACGAAAAGAGAAAACCCCCTTGGAATCAATTAACCTAACTCAATTTTAGCCAGGGACCGAGTGGAACTCAGGTGAAGGGAAGAAGAAAAAAAAAAAAAAGGTCAGGCATGGTGAGAGAGAAGTGGAGTCACCTTCCTGGAGATTCCGTGGTGAGACGCGCGAGACCTTGAACCTCTAGAGGTTAGGCGTACCCGAGCATGCCCCTGTCTCGCACCTTCCCCGCTGGATCCATTTGTCGATCTCCACTATCCACATGTACATCAGCAAAGTACCCGCTGAACTCTGATAAATGCATGAAATTAGGCTCTGTGATGCCTTCCCGGACAGGTCTCCTGCAGCCTGGGGAGCCAGTGGATCACATTTCGGGAAGGGCCTGAGGCCGGGGTGGTTCAGCGCTTCCTGCCTGACCCGCGGGATTGCTTCTGGGCTGGATGGGCGCTAGTGAGGGCATCCACTCGGGCAAAGTCGGAAGACTTTTTGATAGAAACTGAGTTATTGAAGTCGGGAGACATTCCCTAGTTTTCGTCTGACCCAGGGAGGCGGAGCCCAAGACGTGCATGCGGAATAGCAAATGAAACAGTATCTGAGCCCAAGGAGGTTCGTTGAAATGATTTGTGATTTTGATCTGGGGAGAAATCGGGTATCACGATCAGCAGGAATCAACAAAACTTGATAGGTACCTGGGCAGAGGAGGATGAGGGATGCGCATGAGCTATTGCCTCTTTGGAACAAAATTTCACTAAATGACTGATGGCAGCAAGTTTCTAGGGTTGCAGAGTGTATCTGATACGTAATGCCACTTCTCCTACACCAAACCGTTGGGGAAACGGCAGCGCTGTTAGACACTCATTTCCCGTCAATTTCAGGCCAGAGTGAATTTCGGTGAGTCGGCCTGTGAGAACCCCATTTACGAGATGCGTTGGTAAGCATCCAAAGATAGGTAGGCAGGCATCTGTTGTGGCCATGGCGCTGCAGGCACATGGACTTTGCTGACCGTATCTTACGTACGACGCAAAATGATAATATGTAATAATGCAACTCACCGTGTGCCTAATAAGCATGGGGGAGACGCAAGATGATGACCATCCATCGATCCAATCTCAGCAAAAGCAAGCAAAACGGCAGCGCATGCAGGTCTAGTGTCCGTGGATCAGTCGCACTTCTTTCCAACTGCGTTGCCTTGACTGATAACTGCAGCACACAGCAAAGAGCGGAATCAAACTCTAGAGTCTGTGCTGTTGATGATACGAACGTCGAGACAAGTCAGTTCATAAAGAGATGTATCAATAATTGTCAGACCCTGAACCCAGCAAGGGACAATATCGTCCCGATTACTCCGTACGTAGTACTGTGGTTTCTCTTCGCATTTCACATGGCTGCATGATATCCTCCTCCCAACTCCGTACCCCTTTCTCGGCCTCAAAGGATCGGGCCGTTGACGAGTGGTATGATTTGTATCTAGAGACCTGCCTGTACTGTTTTGCTTATGAGCAACAAGAGAAACATTCGAAACTGGGATGACGAGATTCTCAATGTACATAACTATTTGCAGGATAGATGTTCCTGTTGTGAATTGTTACGTTTGCCAGCTTGAGATAGAGCCCCACACGTCTCCACAACCTGCTATAGCACCAAAACATATCGAGTTGTTGCAACTTAGAGCAGGCTAGAAAATTGGGGTCGATTCTTATTCTGCTGTCGATAGCAACGGAGAAACACTTCGATACTGCCTTCTCGTGGAGGAAACTACAGAAACGACATATCAAAATGTACAAAGCTGTAGAACTGAAGAAAAACATCGAAATCCCCCGCTTACATACCACAACAGCTCAACAGCTCAACAGCGCCTGATGTAAATTATGTTACAAGTACGGAGTAGTCAGATCAGTGGACGCGTAAGAGTTTACCCTGGATGGACAGACTGAGTAAGGCGCTTTAGGCTTCAAGCTACAAAATGAAGTGCTGCTTATTAGCAGGACAAGTGAAAACACATAGAACACAATGATCAAATTCTTCCAGACCTGCAGAACTTGCAAATTCAGTCTCCAAGCTCCAATCACAACCTCATTTAACAGACGTAGCGTCCACAACGCCCCGTCGACCGGAGGAGCTCCAGAGAGGGGCCTCCAAGAGTGGATAATATCGGGTGTCCGGTGGGGCACTCGCCGGGGCCTTGCGCGCCGAGTTTGATGATTGCGAACCGAGACCTTGTTCCGAAAGCACGACATCAGGTCGCAAAGCGAGACGTTGCGTCCATACCAAGGTCTGTCAAAAGATCGATGCAAATCTACGGAGTAAGCATGGGCTACTATTCGGTTAAAGACAACACAGGGATCATTTGGCCTCTTTCTTGTTTTGGTTATTGCAATCTCTTTAAACTTGAGCTTGAGGCTCAATACTTTCTTCGTGTCCCTGATTAGCCATTTATCCACATTAAACACAGAAATTGCCGTCCACTGAGTACCCGTACCTTTCCCTCTGATGATATCCGTTCTCAGAAGTGAGGCCCTGCCAGTCTCATGTTTGTCATGATCCCTCCCCCTTGAATCTCATCTTGTCAATCATGTCTGATATTTTTTCCTTTGCGTGTTCTAACCAGGGCTTGGACACGATGTGGAACCACTTAAGTTAGCCCCCGTAGTCGGCGCCGTTGTCCTTTACTGTACCTCTTTTTTCCGTCCTCAAATGCTCGTTGTGATTCTGCCAAAGGTTATTTTCCTTCACCGTTCTATGACTGAGCACGGCAGTCGTCGGCCTGTACCCTGGCTTGTGAGAACATTAGTAGAGATATCGGCGCCGATTGAATCAAGATATCGCCGGCGGTAGATTTTTATCTGTAAGCAATAGATACGGTGACTCGATTTAGGGCTATTGCATTGCAGACAGGCGAGTGAAATAGTCAACCTCGAAGTCCTGGAAATTATCCCACCTCGCTTTTCTGGTTAATGCAGCATTTACTCAATTGTCAATTGTCAATGTTGGATATATTGTTGTTATTCGGTGAATCCCAGCGCCTATGATTATTGACAACACGACTTGACCCCCACCATCACCCCATTTGGACCGTCGTCAAGTGGTTTCTGCGCCCATTTACACATACCTACACCGGTATCCTTACTGAGCCTCACCAAGGTAAATCGACCTATAACCCAAGAGAGATTGACTTTATGGAGTGTTTCGCCGAGCGTCTGGATCTGTTTTTTTTTGGCCGAGATGCGCATGTGGAATGCTCTTGAAAGTGGCCATATCACTGATCGTCTAAGGACTCGACATCTCACATCCGTCCCAGCGTAACGCATCGTGAAGCGGACGTTCACCCGCACGTCCATAGGGGCACCCGAGCTCTGCTACGCACTCCACAGTCAAAGCCACCGAGCAGAGAACGTAACTCAAGAAGTCAAGTGACTCATAGACACGGAAAGATAGAGGTAAATTTGAACAAGTCATGTTCGGGACTCTTTCTAATACCGAAACAGTTGCCAAGCTCCCCCAGCATTTGGCGAGTTAGAGCCCTGCCTCAAGAGGAAAGAAGACAGAAGCTCGACCTGTAGCTTCCGCAGCCAGGGTCCTCGTCTCAGTTCCATCTCCCCCCCAGCAAAGTACGTATCAGCCAGATTTCTGTCACAGCCAAAGAGGACTAGGTGAAAGATACATCTTTCCACAAGTCACCCGCTAGTCCCCCCGATACATGAATATCCCCAATCCTTCTGCGTTCCACGCGGGATCCCAGCTAGTGCTTCCACTGGTCCCACCCCTTACTCACCTTTCAGCCCCAATGCCCAAGAAGAAAATTCCCCCATGCGGTTATCCCCATCCATAGCAGCTCGGGTGTTGGTTGTGTGCTGTAGTTGATGATCTGTTGACTTCAAGTGAAGCTCAATTCATCCAGTTCAGTTCGAGTTCTCATCAGGAATTCGAACTTGTGAGAGGGATGTTACTTGCTACACGCCCATGATGTTTCTCACACCCATGATCTCCTCATCATGTCTCCCGTATCCCAGAGGTTACCTCATCCCCTCCCTATCCCTCTCATCGAATGAAAAGCTGCAAGGATCTGCTACGTTTACTCGGTCGCGCCGTAGACTTTTCGTTGGCGCCCTAGTAGTGTACCGGTACCGAATTATGTACATGGCTAACAGTCCACTCTCAAGGTGACCAGGGCGTATTTCTGGAGAAAAAAAGTGAAACCGCTTTTTGTCCGTCCCTTGCCATCCGTCTTGCTCCGTCCGCCGTTGTCATCGCTTGTCGTCCTCTCCTCAACCTCCCCAAAAATTTGGGTTTGGTTTCGCAAAAAATTGGCTGGTGCTGCGCCTGTTGCAGTTAATATCCCCTTCCTACGAGGACAAGACACGCCAAGCAGCAGTATTTGCATAAACGCACTCACAATCTCATTCTTACACACCTCACAGCATCAGATAAGCGTCGGCCGCAACATTTGTTGCATCACAATCCCTTGGTTCATTTACTGATTTCTCTGCCCTGCCCTACACCACCCAACAAGACGCACCCCCGTTCCCCGAGCTTACCCCTGCTCCCTCTCCCCCATACTCCGGTATCTCTGCGAGTTTCTCATCTGAGGTACGGTACCGTTGCCATACCCAAACCCAAACCCAAACCCAAACATGGGCCAAACGCTCTCGACCATGACAGTGGCCTCGCCTTCGGGACCCGGTTCCGCCCAAAACGTCTTAAACCGACTTTTCTTCGCTAGTGGCCCCTTGCGCTCCGCGACATCGTCTACTTTGACCCGTGCTTCCACCCGCTCGTCTACAGTTGTTCCCCCAGCCGCTGTTCTCACGGCGACTACTAATAATCGCCGCCCTCGACCCTCAATCCCCAGGCTCTCCTATTCATTCTTCTTTCCGTTCTCATCACCCCATCTCTCATTGTCCATGTCCATGGCGTCTTCGTCTCCTCATAGTACCGCCAGCTCTGACATTGCCACACCTCGCTCTAGATCATCAACAACATCATCCCCGTGTGTACCCCCCTCCCGTCCCCCGACCCCTCCTCCCCGTTGCCTATAACTATATCTAACCTCCCCATGTCTTTCCAGACGAAGACTTACAGATTCCAATCCAATGTCCCCCGTCGACCTTTCCAAGATCGAACAAGAAATCAAGATGGCCGCCCTTGACCAACACCGTGGCTACGTCCAAGACCACTATGCCGAGGTCAAGCAGGACCGAACGCCTGAATATGTCGACGAGTCCAATGCTGCCGGCTACCAGATTGTCCGAGAACCTCTCTGGAACAAGGGTAAGCCGTCCCATTCCACGTAGTCAATTGCGACAACACTCGTTGTCACCACGATGGCGCCAGTGGCTTTGCTACCACTGGTAGTCATGGAAGGTGTCTGTCACTTTTGACGAATTCCTTCTTCGCCGGCTGTCACACTTCAAGCATGCTAACAATTCTCCGTGCAGGACTTGCCTTCACACCCGAGGAACGCGCCTCCAAGAACCTCACTGGTCTCCTCCCCCATACCATGGAGAGCTTCGAGACCCAGTGCGCCCGAGCCATGAAGATGATTCAGACCCGCCAGACACCTATCGACAAGTACCTGTACCTGTCCACTCTCAAGGACCAAAATACCGACCTTTTCTATCGTCTCCTCATCGACAACATCCGCGAGCTCATGCCCCTCGTCTATACCCCCACAATCGGTGATGTCTGCTTGCAATACTCTAGCATTTACACTCGTCCCGAGGCTCTGTACATCTCTATCAAGCAGCGAAAGTCCATTCGTGCTATGCTCCGAAACTGGCCTTGCCAGGATCCTGAGATTTGTGTCATCACTGATGGCTCTCGCATTCTGGGCCTGGGTGATCTCGGTATCAACGGCGTCGGTATCTCTGTAAGTCGATCGCAAACCCACGTTTGAAACTACTCCTAACCAGGAACACCAGATCGGAAAGCTTGCTCTTTACACCGGCGCTGCTGGAATCCACCCCTCCAAGACTCTTCCCATTGTCCTTGACTGCGGTACCAACAATGAGGAGAACCTGAAGGACCCCTTCTATCTGGGTCTGCGACAAAAGCGACCTTCATACCCTGAGCAACAGGCTTTCATGGATGAGTTCATGGAAGCTGCCCGTGAGGTTTTCCCCAACATGGTTGTCCAATTCGAGGACTTCGACAGTGAGAAGGCCTTTGGTTATCTCGACCGTTACCGAAACCAATATCGATGCTTCGTAAGTGAACCGATGAATCTGATGAGAGTTCGGCACTGACATGATCTTGGTAGAACGACGATATCCAGGGAACTGGTGCTGTCGTTTTGGGTGGATACATTGGTGCTGTTGAGCAGTCTGGTGTTCCCATCGAGGAACAGCGACTTGTCTTCATGGGCGCTGGTTCTGCTGGTGTCGGTGTCGCTAAACAGCTCGTTGAGTACTATACACGCCGTGGATTGAGCGAGGCTGCCGCCCGCGACAAGTTCTGGCTCGTCGATACCAAGGGTCTCGTCACTAAGGACCGTGGTGACCGCTTGGCTGAGCACAAGAAGTACTTCGCCCGAACTGACAACAATGGTCAGCAGTACCGTACTCTTGAGGAAGTCATCGAGTATGTCAAGCCCAGTGCCCTGGTTGGTCTCACTGCGACCTTCGGCGTCTTCACCGAGCCTGTTGTCCGCGCTCTCAAGAACTCTGTCCAGGAGGGTGGCCTTGAGCGCCGTCCCATTCTCTTCCCTCTCAGCAACCCTCTCACAAAGGCCGAGTGCACCTTTGAGCAGGCTATTGAGTGGACGGAGGGCACTGTCCTCTTCGCTTCTGGCTCTCCCTTCAACCCCGTCAAGGCCAAGTTTGGTGACGAAACTCACCACACGGTCTACCACCCCAACCAAGGTAACAATGTTTACATTTTCCCTGGTCTGGGTCTCGGTGCCATCCTGGCTAAGGCTTCTCGTGTTACCGATGAGATGGTTTACACCTCTGCCGCTGCTCTGGCCGGTTCCCTGAATGCCGATGAGGTTCACAAGGGCCTCATATACCCCCGCATTGAGCGTGTCCGTGATGCTAGTGTCATTGTCGCTCGTGAGGTCATGAAGGCTGCTCGACGTGGTGGTGTCTCTGAGCTTCCCGAGTCCCAATGGGCTGAGTGGGAGGAGTGGGGTGATGTTGCCCTGACCACATACATCAAGCAGCGCATCTATAACCCTCTTTGCTTTGCTGATGCTAAGACGCATCTGTAATCATGAGCACACTTGTGCATGATTTGCAAGCATTGTTATTTGAGGGTTTGGAACAGGCCAAGATGCACATCTCGACCATGAAGTGCTCGTCGTCGGGATTGCACTTGCAAATGATTGCGGTATTTGAGTGACTTGAGTATATCCACTCAGCTGCTTTGCTGACTTCAATGCCAAAGATCAGCCGTGGTTACTCTTGTTATGCCATGGTATGCCACACGCTATGGTCGGTGGCCCCTAGTACTCTGCTGAGCGAGCCTCCGTGATGAGGCTTTTTTGTTTTCCATAATCTGCTTGACGTGTTAACGGCTATTAATTTTTATTTACATCTGGCATGGACCAGATAGGATGGGAATAGAGGCGAGGTTAAAAAAGAGACGGAAGAAGACTTTACATACCAGTCAACGAGATATTCGAAACAAGCATTGCTGTGCCTTGTCTTGCCCTTTTCTATCGTGAAATTTGATGTGCTGACTGTGATGTGATTGTATCAACGATTCAGCTAGCGATCAAGGATTGCGAGGTGAGGTGTCGATTGACCACAAAATGCCATGGATATATCCTCAAAATGGGGTTGACTGTCCTGGGACTTTGCGATCCGGCACTGGAAAGCCAGCTATGAAGGTGCTAAAACCCCAGTCATTCATTCTGTAAAGCACCACAACATATCCAAGCCTGGGCATGCTTTGCCTGTCTCAGCATGAACCAAGTTCTGGCGAGATTGTGTTGAGTGACTCCAATGCCCCTCGGCGCTGTTCACGTTGATCCAGGTCCAGGCCCCTGATATTTGACTGCAGGCGCACCTGTTATCGTGGAGGGGACAGTGATCGGGTTGTAAGACGGTCGCCAAGTCCTGGATTGCCAGTGGGTATTTGTGTGGTTTCGGTCCAACTTGTTGTTGTTAGGTAGAGGAATGAACGACGATACGAGATAGAAGAAGAAGATATTTGAGAGTTTGCTTGCGATGTGCGATCCATCAGGCCTGTTGACTTTGTTGGTTTGTCAAGCTACCTATGTTGAAACGCTGGGGAGATTGATTGTTAGGCCGCCGCAAATTGATGTCCGAGAGCATAAATCGAAACTGAGGCTGTTGAGTGTCTAAAGCGAGGCATTGATGCCTATAGGAAGAGTTGAGGCAAGTCAAGGGCACCACTTGGACCCAGAGAGATGCGGCATGATCGTGATCATAACAAACAGGCAGGTGAATGTGAGGGAGGGTTACAACTTGTTGGGGGTAGGTGGTTTTTGTCCCTCGCACAACCCAAGTCAAGTCGTAAGATGGGAGGACGTCAAGGCCGGTTGATAGCCGCAGCCGCTTCAGGACGTCGGTAGCCGAGCCAAAGCTCGCCTGGAGGTTCGGGGATGGCGTTTGCCAAAGCCGAGCAGGGGGAGTCTACATATGCAGTGCGACGGTGCGTGGCTGCGGCAGAGGGCCTAGGGTAAAAGATGAGACATATTCCTGTCATAGAAAACGTATCCTGTGCCATTGGGCAACAGAGACTGTTGGTGGAGGGGGTTTGTATTTGAGCAAGGCCTGGCGTTGGTATCATGTAACGATTTCTTCTTCAACGGTATTGTATTTGCGGTGGTGGGCGCCTCTCGGGCCTCAGATACCTTTGGGATCGTTGTATATGGAGTCCATCTTGGGCCTGGGCTCCAGCTTTCGATAATAGCGGCGGAGGGCGCGGAAGGTTGGCGAATGGGTGTAGCTGAGATTGATTGATTGATTGATTACGCCTCAACTTCTGCCACTTAGTCAGATAGATCCTGGCATCTCGGTAAAAATAATATATTAGGTTTTAGCCTTTCTAGGTAAAATAGACTCTAATTGCCTCTTATTTAATATTAACTTTTAATAAATAAGCTATTTAATATATATTTTTATTATAATTTACCTATCTTTATATTTATTAATTATAAAAAGGCTATATTTTCTTTAATATAATTATAATAAAAAACTAAATAAATCCTTATTTTTTTTAAATTTATTTAAATCTTTAATTTTAAAAAAATAATAAAATAATATTAATTAAAAGAAGGATTTCTTTCTTATTATTAGAAAGAAGTCTTTATATTAACTATAAAACTAATTAATAAGTTAATATAGATAAGCTAACTGCAGATAACTGCAGACAGCTCTAGGAAGAGATAGATAACTATCTCCTTCTGAGGCTTTAGAAGCAAGATAATCACCTTTTCCCTCCGTCAAAACAACCAAAGGCTTCTCCGTCAAGAGCTTGACTTCCTGAAGAAGCTGCTTAACAACAGCGAAGGTTGGATGCTCAGCATCCTCAGCAACTTTAAGACTATCCGGATGAACGCGATGTAAAGCAAGGAAAAGTGCGGCAACGTGGCCTAAAGAGAAGGTTCCAATAACCTTATATTAATTATATAAGGTAGTCAAAATGTAGATAAAAGCATAACTTAAAACACAATAAAAATCACATTATGTCCCCTTGAAGAGGGGGGTGTAGCTGAGATGTTTTCTTTTTACACAAACTATTGTACTCGAAGGTGTGCTAAACTATTTGTCAAAGAAATTATGTTGTTGTCTTAATTCTATGCCTCTTGTACTCATGGACACTGACAGCCCGGTTGAAACACAATTTCGAGAATGATCAAGCTGGCTATAACTGAGCATCTACTGAGTGATGTACTAAAATACTGGCCAGCGCTATATCATCTCTGACTTCACTAATCATTGACGTCTAGATGGTGTAATCGATGACCAGACCAACTTTCAGCTTTGATCAAGAAGGCTGTTCCTGGTTCGTATCACGCATGAACCGCCCGAGAGAAAAACTCCGTAGTGGGGATTTGTTCATTGACAAACACGACATTTGACGTGGATTGTGGTAAATCACTTTTAAAATATGGACGAGGTGTCGGGGAGTGTCAAAAGAAGGCCCGAGGGTCCCGAGAATTCTACGAGACCGACCAGCGTTATATCCCTACAGTCATCGGTCAGAAGTGATGTGCTTACAGTAGTCCAAGCTGTCAGTCATTGTTGATCTCGGACCTGAATTCGACGTCCTTCGCTCATCATACATCTGTGCGTAGTGAATACAGCGAATCGTGGCATGATCGTCAACCTTTGGTTTACGGAACATGTCCAGGGCGGGAGATCGGCCACACCACCACCCCGGCTCGTTTACTACTCTGTACAGATTCCTGGAATAATGCGGAGGGTACAGAGTAAAAATGCTAAAGTCCTACGGAGAAATACCGATATTCAGGGTGAGGGTGAAAGTCATCTATCAAACCCGGTCCAGAGCTCAACCATCAGGGCCGGTCATGTCAAAAAAAAAAAAAAAAAAAAAGAGCCCCTGTCTGGGCTGCATCTGCATCTGCATCAAGATGGCTTTGACCGGCACGAGACGACAGGATGCACAACGAGGCTCATGGCCCACTTGCACCCCATGGAGAAGCACAAATAACCTGCTGAAGAATGAAAAAGCGGAAAATGCTTGCTCTCATTGGAGTTTGATATCCCCTGCCTTCATGGCTCAAACCTCGAGGGGCTCAACTTGACCAGGCAAGGTTAGCCGGATGTCTTTTCCCGCCCCCCTTCGAGCCTAGGCTTACAGTAGCCCTCCGCAGTGGGCTCGGGTTGTGGCCGATGGGGGAGGTGATCTCAGCGCCGGAGGCACCGGGGCCGGAAGGGGATCCTAGGCGGGCGACTGATTTGACCTTCGGTGATTGATTTGCATCGCGATGATGTGGAGATGCCCCGACGTCTCACCTTTACTAGCTTGTTCCCAAACTGGATGTTCACCTTGGAATCCGAGGCGGTCACAAGAATGAGACTCAATAGTGAATACTCCGTACCCACAGAGCACAATTCACCCACATGACCTTGACGAAACGGTGAAGGAAAAAAAATACTATGTATGTACTGCAGTCAAGGTGTGTGGGAAAAGGAGTGTGAGAAATACATGAGGTGAGGTGAGGTGGTGTAGTGAGGAATTTTCGTTCCGTGTCTTTCCCATCATCAGCCCTCTTTAATTTTAGATAGATCACCTTGCTGGCCATCATAATCCATGCAAATCTGCAAGAAGACATAAACCTGCATCATCGGCTAAATTTGTTGAGGGATGGAAGTTGTCTTTGCTTTTTTCTTCTTTTCTTTATTTCTCTGTGTGATGAAACATGACTATGAACGATCTAAGAAGTTCAAATTCAAGTCACAAAAGCTAGGTAATGAGTACAGAGTATGTTTGATAAGCGAGTTTGCTCTCTTGCTTCTACACCGACTATTGCATGCCTGATAGAACAAGAAGAACTCATCCAAATATTAAGCTTCAGTGACCCGGAGCAACCCGTCAGTTTGCGCCGTTAAGAACCCGTAGCGGTGTTGGTCTTCCATGGATGCTCACGCTCACACCCTCAGACGTTGGCATGGCATTCCTTCCATGCAAGTGGAAATGTACTTTCGACAGAGATTTCACAGCCTCGTGATTCGTCAACAGAGCTACCCATCAAGGATATTGGTTGTTTTTGAATAGCCGAACATAGCCGACTATTCTCCGCCATTGGCCAATCTGTCTGACGTAATTCACGTCAACACGAATTGATTGGTTCAGACAATGCCCAGATTCATCCCTGCCGTACCGGACCAAAGGGACAAGCACCACGATATTCTTGGGTTCAACAAGAGCGTCATAGTTTTTGACTTCATATCAGTTGAATAAGTAGTCTCTCGCATCTTGCTGCGTCCTGCTACCAGATCGGAGTATGCATTTATAAAATAGCAATTCCAAGTAGGTGGGTTTATAGGGAAAAGCTTTGATAAACTTCATGATGGCCCTACTGTAGGTAGGGCAAGGCTTTTGAGAGCGGATAATTGAGGTCCGGAAGTGGGCCAGCTCCAAAAGAAGAGGACTTGGCAAGGACTACGGCATGCTGTTCAGCGTTCGTGAACCATGAAGACCCTGGTAACTCTGGGGTACACTCCTCCGCACGGGTTGAAGTCCGACGTTGAGAGGGCTGATTCTATCGAAGACTGCAATGGAAGGATGACGAAGAGAACAGCCCTTGTTCGAAGGTTGAGTCGATGCGATGCATAATACCGATGTCGTCGTATGTACAGTAGGGTTGGTTAACCATTGTCTTGTTCTTTAACAGGCCGCATATCTGCGTTTGCAGCGCCTCGTGATGTCTGAGCCGATTCGATTCGACCTTTCCGATTCCGAAGTTCACGCCCACCCCTGTCGACACTGGAGCGGCTGACTCGATTAGGATGGTCAAGGACCATCGGTGATTGGCTTCTCCACACTGCACTGACAAACTGTGGGGAGAGGAACGCTGTTGGGATCGGGAACGACACATTGGGCAGTTAGCACGGATACTGGGGACGGCAGCTCAGGTCAGTTCTGGTCAATTGTTTCTCAGGGAGAGCTATTGGACTAACTTAGCTCGTCCAAAATGTGGAATCACCATCTGGAAACATTGGACCTGCGGTACCTATTGGCTTACTTACGTGGCCTGTTTCTTGAGACTCATTGTGGGGAGAACGGGGAAAAAGACAGTCACATCATGAAGATGAGGGACAGCATGTGGGTACTGCCGTATTTACATATCTCTCCAAGTCGGGGTAAAGTTTGGAGAAGTTTTATTAATACGCGATGAGGCAACTGAACACCTTTCGAGTCAGAATACCACAAAAAAAACTTACGGTGGCTTGAGAAATGGGTCAATCGAATTGCTTGCTTCTTTTGCTTGGCACATTATAAGAACATTCGACGTCAATGTGTCGCTTTCAGACTAACAAATGCCGTCAACGTGACCTTACCGTGTCTTCGGATCTGGAATTATTGCTGGATCTAGAGAACCCCAATACATGGTAACGCAAAGAGCTATACTGGCGATCTCTTAGCCATTCGTGTAAGCAGCTCATCCAATATGTATGTATCGTCGCCAGCTTTATTAGAGTTGTCAGCCTCCTCAATGCCGGTGATGCAGCGCCCGTGCTTGCGTGGAGCCGGCATCTCGCAAGGTGGTAGGTGTTGTGGCCGTTCAATCCTAAACTACCTAAATACCTAGTACCCGGTGATCCAGCGCAGTATACGTATCTACGGGAGAGAAGCAGGATTGCTTTTGATAGGCTTCCAAACATAGTTGGGGATGGATAGTGGCAGGATTCATCAATCGGGAGGTACAGGTTTCGCCGGTCGTGTCCGTCCAGACCAGGCAAGATTTTAAACGCTAACCCCGGACCAAGAGAGCATGGCTCAAGAAAGAGACTTGCATCTGGTCCCGCAAACGCCAAGTGGTGGTCTCGATGCCCTGGTGGCTGATTAGAGTGAAAATGAAAATGAAAGTGAAAGGAGGGGAAGAAATCACCAGACTCAAGTGATAGATTCCGGTGGACAAAGAATTGTACATGAACGAGACGTCTCCCAATTAATTGAAAATTTCCTTCCGCTGTCAAAACTCCCAGAGCAACCTTTTTTGTTAGATTGGCATACTAATAACTATGGTAGGGCATTGTCAAGGATGAACGCAATTCCAAGTCCAAGTGCACTAGCTGCTAACAACAAGTCAAGTGACAAGTGCCCAGACAGATGACAAAATTTCGTCAATGCCTAGATATGAAATGCTTGGCTACATGTAAGAAGTCGATAATCTACAGGAAATCCTCGTACATAGCTCACGATTGCATGGTTACATCTCGTCCCTTGGCTTATCGCACAAACGCAAATCCTACACACTGACGTTGATTTTCACTTTCACTTTCTTATCCTTTGGTAATGTGTAGCTCTGCCGTTGTATCGTCGCCGATACATCCCCACATCCACGCGCACCCCAATGTGACGGCGAAGGGTGCCACCTCCAGACTTGCCCCCCTGCTAGAAGGCTTTGCCAGCTTGGGAGTAGCTCTCCGCTTACAGTAGGAACAACCAGCGCTAAATTACCCATCATCCAGGTTCTTCGTGTGGACTCGTTAGGCCCACCCTCGACGAGCCCTGTCCTGAACGCTCAAACGCCATCGACACCCTCGCCCAAAGACCCTCAAATGCCTCGCACACGCCCTCCTCCACTCGGCTACCTTGGTGCTTGTGCTTGCTCTCATCGATCAAACTGCTTCTTGTCCCCTCCGTGACTAACATGGCTCTGCCAGACTAGTGATGAGAATATAATAACCTTCCGCACCCCCCACCAACCTTCCCCCGGATTTCCATCCCCTTGGCTTCAAACTTCTATTTGCACCAGACCTGTTGGTGATCCTCTGTGCCTCTGTTCCTCTTTGATCGTGAAGCATCCTATATTATCTCACTCTGACGGGGATTGGGCATTCGCTCTAATTCAGATCGAGGTCGACATTTGAGCCTCAGCCTGTCCCTGTCGTCACTCTTCCCACCGCTCTCGGGGTAAACAAAAGACAACAACCAAGCTACGATAGACATATTGAATCTCGACGACAAACGACTGTAACTAATCTGAACTCTCCACTCTACCGCTTATATCTGGCCAAATCGAACCTTTCAATGATTCATCACAACGACGACCACTGCCCTCTCTCACCAATTTAATTTTTGCGAGACCTAGTACCGCCACATCGAGGATTTTCTGACAGCATTACGCACTCATCGGGCTTTCAGCCACAAGCCCATACCAGGAATCACCATAACTGGAGTTGTCAATCAACAAATACTGAGTCTGTACGAGATCAAACATCACAACAACTATAGCCATGCAAACAGAGGCTTCACAGGGCTCGGCTGCCCCGCCATCGCCAACGGCAGCCTCAGTAAAGGCTTCCAACGAAAAGAACAGCAAGAAGAGAGCATCACCTTCCGGCGACTCGGAGCAACCGGAAAAGATCACAAAGCGACGCGCTGCCCGTGCTTGCGTGTCCTGCCGGGCACGCAAAGTCCGATGCGACGTAGTCGAAGGAGCCCCTTGTGGAAACTGTCGCTGGGACAATGTTGAGGTACGCTTCTAACTATTAACTATTGGATCATGGACAAAACAGTCAATCCCTGCCCTGGATCAGAGAGCAAAACTGACATATGAGCAGTGCGTTGTCCAAGAAAGCCGCAGGCGAAAGTAAGTTATCCCAACGTTTTCCGGGCATCGTGTTCCGATCGACTCCATTCCGGCCCCTTGAACCCGCTGCCGGTACGAATGGAGCTCATTCGAAAACGTCATGTCACGCAAAACGCCCCGGGGAAAAAAATTACGTTGGGTTTACGTTGCTAACCGCCGCCGCAGGAAGAATCTTTATACGGCCAGCACAGCGGGCCAGTCCGTCTCCACAGAAGCTCAGTTGCGTTGCAAAACAACGGCCAGCAACGGGAATCCCACCACAGGTCCCAGCAAGAGTGCGACTGTGGGCATGAGCACAGCCGATCTTCGACGTCCCAGCAGCGGCTCAGCCATTTCGACTAGCAGCATTGACGCACCCAGTACTTTTCTGAACAGTTCCGCCCTTGATAGCCATGTGCCTCACATGATATGTAAGTTTTTGCGCTACTTTCCACTTCCAACCTCAACCCTCATTTTGTGCGCCATAGCCAGCCCTCCCAATTGGCTAGTGGCTTTCTTTTTTGGGGGAACAACTCCGTTCTCCGCATTTTCAGCCGCCCCTGGCCCGCTTTCTTCATGTACTCCACAGTGCTTACATGCCCGATCACATGGAAATTCAACGACGGTTGATGGTGGAATGCGCGGGAACCGAACGAACTATCGCTGACCACGAGACCCAGATCAACGCTCTGGCTACCGCCGAGATTCCAGCTCACTCAGTAAGATCCAGTCAATAGAATCTAACGCACATCGGTCGTCATGGGGCAGCATCATCCCGGACCCTGCGTTCTTCGATAACTTGCGTACCACTCAATTGCTCGGATCTCTCGAAGAGAAGGACACCCCGGCTCCTCAATTCCCTGCATTTTTACGGCCTCTACCAAATAAGATTGCGCCTGAAGATGTCGATTATCTCAAGATCAAGGGCGCACTTTCGGTGCCCACCCTGCCACTGCAAAATGCACTCCTTCAGGCTTATGTCGAATACGTGCATCCATACATGCCGCTTATGGACCTGAACAACTTTCTCGGCATCATCAACAGTCGTGATGGAAAGAATGGTCAGACAAGTCTCTTCCTCTACCAAGCTGTGATGTTCGCAGCGTCAGCCTTTGTAGACATGAAGTACCTTCGTGAGGGTGGTTACACCACTCGAAAAGCAGCTCGCAAGTCCTTCTTTCAAAAGACAAGGGTGAGTAAGGGCTCCGACCACGTGGAAATTGCTAAACTAATCCGCCAATAGTTACTGTACGACTTCGATTACGAATCAGATCGCCTTGTCCTCGTACAAGCTTTGCTTTTGATGACGTATTGGTATGAGACGCCAGATGACCAGAAAGACACATGGCACTGGATGGGTGTGGCCATCTCACTGGCACACACTATCGGCCTTCATCGAAATCCCGGGTCCACCAGCATGGCCCCAGCAAAACAAAAGCTCTGGAAGCGAATATGGTGGTCTTGCTTCATGCGAGATCGCCTCATCGCTCTCGGCATGAGACGGCCCACGCGTATTAAGGACGAAGATTTCGATGTGCCCATGCTTGAGGAGAGCGACTTTGAGATCGAGGTCCTCCCCGAGAACAACACCGTTATCCCCTCTAGCTGTGCATTGGTTCGCAATCTCGACATGCAGCGAGAGCTGGCCATCATGTGCATTGCCAAAGCTCAGCTGTGCGTATGCATTAGCCGCATGCTGAAGGCTCAATATTCAGTTTTGATCCGGGATAAGATGAAGCCCGAAAACACCACTAACAGCACTATGATGCTTTTCCCTAATAAGCAGTTAGATAACGTTGAGAGCGTCACTGAGGTGGATCACGAACTTATGGCATGGGCTGAGTCGCTACCAGCCTGCTGCCAGTACCGCACTCTGACACCTCTGGATGTCAAAGACGGACGATCAACAATCGCTGTTCAGAGGACACTCCTGCACATGGTATACTATACTACCATATCGGCTCTGCACCGACCCCAGTTCCTGCCGTCGTCACCTCTCCAGGCTCCGACAACATCCCGACAGGTACAAGATATGTCTCGACTACGTGTTCGTGATGCTGCGATGCATATTACCCGAATGGCTACGGAGCTTCACCAGTACCGATTGGAGCGATTCTTGCCAACGACTGGTGTCACGGTTATTCTTCCTGCAATGATCATTCACCTCCTCGAGATGAAGAATCCCACGCCTCAGGCTCGGGAGCGTGCCACACGAGGATTCCGCCAATGCATGCGGGTTATGGAGAAGCTCAGAGAGGTTTATGCTGCTGCAGATTACGCAACCGGTTTCCTTGATGCTGCTCTGCGGAAAGCTGCGATTGATATCAACTCGAGCGTTGCACCTTCAACTCTGGCCATGATGAAACGGGTGCCAATCGAGTTCAGCGCTCAAACACCACCTCCTGAGAATGCGCCATATATGACTGCTTCTGAGTCGCTATTCAATGAGAAGCCGAAGGAGCCTCGGCCTGTGGCAGCACCAACTATGATGCCGCCAAATACTGTCAATGCTGCAGCTTTGGAGATGCCCACGAACTCGCCACCTCAGACGGAGATGGAGTCTCCGTCCGCTGGCTTGACACCGAGCGTCAGTGCTGGATCCGAGGAAATTCAACTCGATGTTGACAACATGGATCTCGATTTCATGCAAGGTCACGACGAGTTTGACTGGAATGCTGTGGCTGGTACCGATTTTGACGTTGACCAGTGGCTGCAATTCCCCCCTGAGGGTGTGAACAACCAAGACGATAATTTGATCGCCGGGGTATTGGGCGTTGAGGAGCCTACTATGTCGGCAGAACAAGCGCTGACCTGGGCTATTAATGCCGAGGTCGATGCAGGCCGGCAAACCGAGCACCGCGAGATTCCTGCCCCGGCATAGTTTCCAGACGCCTCAACTTCGGTATTGCAACGCAATTCTGGATCAATGATCTTTTGGATGGAGCCTTGCATTTGTTTCATTTTTGCGTTACCTGTTGTATATGTCTGAATTCGAGACAGGGCGTTAGGATTGTAGCTCCAGGCGGCGCATTATGTTTTGGATGGACGGCGGATATGATTTAATGTTTTTAAGGACATCAAAAAGCAACGCTTGGCACGACTGTTGATGAAGTCATTGATTTTGGCGTTTGATATCACCTACAGACAGGAAAGGGACGCCTCCAGGGGCTCGAACTTGTTGTTACTGTTTGTTTTTCTTGTCAACCTGAAGACGTATTTTGGAGTTGAATGGTAACGAAATCCAAGTTGAATCATGAGTACCTGATGTGACGTCTGTTGTAGTATCTGTAGTTCTATTTTACTTAATTATGGACCTTTGGGTGCCCTCACTAGTAGGAAAATATTTGTATCGTACTTGATGTTAACGAAGGCATGTAGTTCCGTTATCCTGTCTACTCAGCTCAATATGACCAACACATGCAGGGGAGCACATTGAGGCTATGGATAACAAGAAGTACCAAGTTTGAACTAATGGACCTCACAGTGCGCTGTTATTATAGGGTGTCGGCTACATGAGGCGAGAATTTGGCATGGAGTCTGTAATTTAACTCGGCAGGTAATGAATTGCGTGTGGATTGGGTATGGCGCAATCTATTTGTTGACATTGAAATCTAGCATCATGATGGCTGACAGGGAGACGGTTAACAGGGGCAGATAGGTACGAACGAGGCGGGGGTCTTGTGATCATGACTGATAGATAGACAATACATGAACAGATGGGAGGGATAAAAAATGGCTTTCAGAGAGGAATGGGTGGCTAACTTCGAATGTCTCTGCTTATTCAAACCAACCCCTTCCCCCACGTCTTGGTGATGTGTAGACATGCTCATGCCCACAATGGCGTTTAGTGATTGCAGGAACAGAAGCTGCGGATAAAGATGGTTCAAGATATTCAAGACTGACAAGGGCCAAATCGATATAATTCGATGCCCTGGCTTGGTCGTACAGGGCAATCGAGCTAATAATATCACCGTTGACGGTTGATGGGCCAGCCTGCGATGGAAAAAGAAGATCTCCTTTCCGTCTATGTTAAGTACGAGGTGGTCAAGGTCGTTACCTAGCCAGGCCTCGGGGAGCAAGAAAACACCGGACCTCGATACAGGGTGTCAAAATAAACCTAGCAAAAGGCATCCTAAACTTAGGCCAGTTTACCTAACTCTTTTTGTCATCTAGGACTAAGGCCCTGAGTTTTCTTTCCTCCCCTAGCCAGGTCTTGGCCTCATATTAGAGAGTGGAGGAAAGGGAGGCGAATATGGGGCGTAGCCGAGCCCAGGCGAGAAGAAGGGCCTTTCTCTTTGATTACTTCTAGGTACTCCGTACCTAGGTACTTACTACTTTAGCAGCTGTAACTAATAATGCTGGCACGTAATTGTACCTACTTGAATGCAAGACATGGATGGATGTCTCTAGCATCCGTCAGGTTGATACCTGGAGGGGAAACACCTACCTAGGTGCGGTGCGCAGCACTCTCTATGTTTCTATAGTGAGGGTCCCGAGCTCATTTTCTCTCCCTTACAACGTAGGCCTCTCAACCATCATCACTTCAACATATCTTCTTTTCCTTGAATAGATCTTGCGACTATGGTTATTATTCTTTGTATTCTTGGCATCTTTGCATTATACCTGATCCGTCAATTGTCGTTGTACCTTTCGTTGCCGCTTCATCTTCCCTAAGTTTGCTGTCTTTCATTGACTGATATCCCTCCCTTGAAGCAAAGTGGCCACAGCTCCGAAGCTCATCATTCAACGTCACCAAAGTTGATCCTCGAACGCTTTTGTTATATTTATTGTTTTTATCTCTGTGCCTACTGTTTGCACTCTTTTGTTCACTAAATACTCGAACTCTTAACAGCATCTCTAAACGAGATCTTGCCCAGATCCGGTCATTCCATCGTGCCAACCAACAGCCTAGCTCTTACAAAGTTCCAACGACGTCAAATTGACGATACCTACTCTGATTGAGCAGCGATTCTATTTCACTACATTGCGCACAGGGCATCCGGCCGATCGAACCGATTTTCTTTTTCCTTCTTATTCATCCATGGTCACGAATCGTGGGTGACGAACCAGTGGTTTTGGATTCATTTGGCCAGGGCGCTAAACACGACAAGCTACTTGCACAAGCCCCATCCTTGCCGCCAATTCAGTGTAAACCTCATTTATTACAGGCCTCCGCAACGAGACGCAACGCGACCGTGGCCCACACAAGAACCTCACACGTCAACCCAAACCACGTCAAACTCAACTCTTCTTTGCGCAACTCTTTGACCGCCATCTCCCATCGGCGATTGCTTCGTTCCCTTTCAGCTCCCTTTCAGCTCCCAGAGTGGCCTTCCAAAGGCCCTCTTTGTCGCTCCTTACCTCTTCGTATCCACCTTCAGCTTGCCTTTTTCCCTTTCCCTTACTCCCAAGAGTTTTGTCAGTTGCGCGACTCTCTGCCACACACAGCTTCACTTGTTGAATTCGTAACTAGGCGGTCTTCCAACCTGCATGAAACCTTGCAGCATTTGAACAAAGAAGCTCCACCAGATCGCATTCACTAGCAAACATCACAAGGACTGTTCCAACCTGACAGCGACCTATCTGACGACACAATTTCTGACGTATCTTCTTCGATATGGGCATCAAAACCTCCACTCATCCCCGCCCCATCGAGATGTCCCCAGGTTCCTAGACAGATCATGATTCTACGATCCATCCACCCGATTCGAGCTTGTCTGTCTGCTGGATAATAACCATGACCGATCTCAACGCCCAAGTCGCCAAGCAGGCGCGCGATGTCGCCGCCACTTCGCCGGCACCGAAGAACAAACTTACTGAAGATATTATTGTGAATCTCGGTCCTGCTACTGTCGTCGATGCGCTGAACACAGCCACTGGCGCCCTTCGCACGTCCTTGGATAATGCCTCTTCTAAGGAGCGAGATTTTATAAACCGCACCGCTCTTGCGTCATACACAATCTGGGGATGGTTTGAGGAACTTCAGTCTTGGCCGTGGCCCCCCGAACCGGGGCCTGCTGGGTTTCTGATGCCCAGCGACGAAGAGCGCAAACGAAAATCAATGCAACTTACCGTCCCAGGGGACGACCAGGATCAGTGGATGGGGAGTTTGCTTGCTCGAGATGTGTCGAAACACGAGCAGAGGCTGGCTCAAATTCAGCGTGATTTGTCAGACCTTGGTCTCGAAGACATCAAAGTCCATGTCCTTAACCATCATATCCTCCCCTTATCTAGACCAGGTACACCGCTTGCTGAATTCACTGGAGCTGGTCAGTTATCGCGTTCCAGCTATAATCGCATGGAGGACCACACTGCAGTGATTACAGCGATTGTTCTGAAGGCGCTGCCCGTCTTGGATAAGTTGACTCGTTTACTACACACCTGGAACCTACGACTTTGTGCTCTGCGTCGCATACCAACGGCTCTACTTGCCCTTGAGGATGCTGAAATTGCACTTAAATCTGCTTTCAAGGCCATTTCCATCCCCACAAAAGACACACCCAAGAAAGACGACAACACTCCTTTGCAAGATTCGGCACTTACCAGAAATACATTCGATGTGATGAAAGCGCATCTCGGCGAACTCATCGTCCGTCCGGGTCGGTCACTTGATTACATGCTGGACTGCTTGGAAGGACTACCTGATACGCTCCCTAGTGATTGGTTGGATCGAATGGAAGCTGTCGAGTCGAGCTACGGTGAATGGGTTGTGGTATGTGAGAGGAAGATCAGACACACTGAAAGGACTGCCCCCCCTGAACCATCGGGACCACTCCACTCTCCTTCACCAGTGAAAAACAACAATGCATCTGACAAGTCTGCTACACTCGTTGACAGTTTGACTGAGGATGAATCTGATAACGATGATGAGAGCTCTGCCAAGGCGGGGGCTGCTGTTGTGCCCATCCCGCTGCTTCTACCGCCCAAGAAGGCGGCAGCCACAAGCTCCCACAGCTCAGCTATGGAACCCACGAAAGCTAGGGTGCTTTCTGGCGTTTCGGAGTCGGAGACAGTTGTCCCAGAGTGGTATAGGAGAGATCCGTCATCAGAGAGTGAGCCCGAAAGCCCTTCGTTTCTCCCCATTGAAGAAGTCGACGAGCCCTACGATGACGAGAATCACACTTTTGACGGTACCAGAGACGTAATGCCAGTCCAGTCACAATTGCCAACGCCAAGTATTGAACAAGACTTTAACTCCTCGATACTGTCAACCCAGTACCCTGAAACACCTGACCACAGCTTCACACACCATTTCGATCGAGATATCTCTCCTGAATTACCACCGCTTCGGCCCCTTCCTCTTCCAAGGCAGAAATTTGATCCGTCCCGAACTCTTACTGTCACCCAGCCTTCGTCGAGCTATTTCGGCGGCCTATCTAGCGATCCACCTGAGGTATCTGCTTCTCCTGACATTCCTCGGACCCGGATCCGTGAAGCAGAGTACACTCAGGCTAGCCCCCCCAGTACTCCGCCCATGTTGCCTGTGAATTCACGGGAATCCTCTTTGGCACCTCTGGATAGCCCCCTATTACCAGATCGGAACATCGATGATCTAGATATGTCCAATATGCGAATTGAGGATTCGTTCAACGAAGACTTTGACGATTCATTTTCAATCGCTGAGTACCCCACTACTTTCGACCGCCGCAGTAGCGTTGGCGATCAACACCTGCAACAACAAATCAGTCAGATCATTGACTCAATACCCGCCAAGATCAAGCTAACTAATGACTCCTCTTCGAGAGTCAACCTGAACCCCCCGGATGTTCAGCTGCCACGCATCAGAAAGAGGCCTTCTATCGAGCCTTTCCGAAGAAGCGCATCGAATCTTTCATCCCGTGCTGGTACGCCCTCGTTCACCCTGTCGCCTGCCAAAAACACGAGGGTACGAAATCGTGGCCACCATGAGATCAAGGTCTACCATCTTTCTCGTTCGTCCGGCGAGGCTCCAATTAAACTGTTCATTCGCTGTGTTGGTGAACAGGGGGAACGCGTCATGGTTCGTGTGGGTGGCGGCTGGGCAGATCTAGGCGAATATCTCAAGGAGTATGCTAGCCACCACAAACGCCGATCTGCTACAGCCAACGCCAAAATCGAGGTTCTTCCAGAATCTCCTGGGGCATCAAGGTCTAATATGGGGTCGAGTCCGAATGGACGACCTCAATCTGCGGTTGAGCTATCCCCTATGTCCCCATTGTCTGTCCGTAAGACGCGACGGAGCGTTGGTGCCGTGGGTAGCGAAGCACCTAAACTGAATACCAAAACGTATGCCTTTGGCCCTGCGCTTGGTGAGGAGGATCCCTCAGAAGTGTTCAACCGGTCGCGGTCCAACTCTCACCTTGATTGGAATGAAGATGAGAGCTCTTTCCTTGGACTTGCGGGGCCTACAGGCAAGAAAGTTGAGATGAGTGAGGAGAACAAAGCATGGGTCGCAAGTGTCAAGGAAAAGGTCAGAATCGCTAGCGGCGAGCGAAGTCGGCTGCCATCAACGAGCAGCCAGTTTGGTGAACTCGGTAGAATAGGTGGCACAAAGCGACTATTCCTCAAAACTGAGGACCGTCGGGAATCGAAAGGCGGTCGAGAATCGAGAGGAGGCCGAGAGTCGCGGGGAAGTGTCAGATGAAGCTGGTATAACAGCACGAGTAACGAAGCCTTTACTCTTGTGTTAACATACTTGCACTTGACCACGAACCTACGAACCTTAGCATTGAACACGCACAACGACTATCATGGGGGCAAACTTTTGCTTTGTGGAGTTGGGGAACCACTGGGACTCATCATACATGGACTTAGCATTTGAATTTTTCCTTTTGTTTCGATGATACGGTCTTTCCTTGGACGAACTGCGGACAGTGTAGACAGTCAATACCCATATTTCCTATTTGTTATGAGATCTTAGCGCAGTACTTATTTAGATATGTGAGTTAAGAAGAAACGTGAAACATCAATCAAACCATCCAGGTAAATTTTGGTCATCACTGACGCTGAGCCATAATTTAATAATGATTCCAAGTCTAAATAGCAAAAGTTCATTTCGATTCCATAACTGACCGTTATGGTCAAAACATGCATAGTATCATAGCTTGACCTAAACCCTACCCATAACAAGATCCTTTTCTGCCAGACCCAATGCACCCGGTTTCCGAAGCCCACCTTTTGTTCCTCTTCAATGCCAGTATATCCGATTTTCAGTTCCCGTTTTTTCTCTCCTCTCATTGCTTTAGCTCAATCATCATCGTCTCCTGCTCTGCGGGCAGCGCGACGTTTACCCTTCCCACCCTTAGGGTTACCCTTAAAGTGTTTCTTGCTTGATGTCATTTGGACCTCCTTGGGGTCAAGGCCATTTTCGAGAGCGACCGCTGCACGCGCTTTGCGGCCTGACAGGTGTTTACCCGCCAGAGGATCTTCCTTGCCCTGCTCCGAATACTGGTAATTGAAAGGTCGGCTGACGTGACCCTGAGAGCTAGAAGGACCGAAGAAGCCCTTGTCGATCTTCTTGGACTTTGGGCCTGCTGGTAGGGGAACATCGACGGTAGAGGCAAGGTCAACAGCATCGTCGTCCATGGCAAGGAAAGGTTCGCTGCTGGCTGGGTCGATGACTGAGAGCTGATCCATGGCGGCACTTAGGGCAGCTCGTCGTTTCTCAGGGAGGTGCTCTTCATCATAGAGCCCTCGGTTGAAGTCGGCCGCATCGTCAATTCCAGGAGGCGGTGACACGAATAGGAGCTTACCATTTACATAGTCTTTGAGGATATATCGAGCAGCGCGGGACTCATCAGGCTGACCAAGACCCTGGGTTTGGAAACCACGGGCACGGGCATATGCACGGAGCAGCTCGGCAGCCGTAGGAATTCCTGTGCCACCTTCCTCTATGGCTCGGGTGCGGATATGAATACCATAAATTGCCTCGAGGAAAGGCTGAGGGATTCGCTGAGTGACCAGGCCCACAGGTCCCAGGAACTCGCGAAGCTGGTCGATAGGGAGAACACCGTTACAAACAAGATCAGCCTTGGTGGTGGCAAAGTTGGGGAAGACAAGACCAGGGCAATCGCAGAGGATGACACGTTCGCTGAGGTGAATAGTCTGGAAGTGCTTGGTCTTTCCTGGAGTTGAAGAGACTGAAACTTTCTTTGCGCCAATAAGAGCATTGATAGTAGAAGATTTACCAACGTTGGGGTAACCAACTAAGCCAACCTGCAGCTTGTGATCCGAGCCTGTTAATGCATTAGCAATTGTTCGTTGAGTTTGGGTTTCTTGATATATCTCACCTGCGTCGGCGGGAGAATGTTTCAGGAAGATGTCTTCCAACTCTTGAACTGTAAGAATCTGTGTATCAATGTCGTCGGCTTCCTCTGCCGCGTTTGCCTCTTTATTAATTTGGCTCTGTTGCACAGAGTCTTGAGTCAATGGAGCACCTTCTTGTTCTTTTTGGTCGCTGCCCTCGCCTTGTTCCTCCTGTTCAGATTCTGACGAAGACCCAGCGGGCGACTCATCTTCTGAATCGTCGAGTTCCCTGGCCTCGTTCTCTGCCTTAGCCAGCTCGGCGGAGAAGAAGCGATATGCAATGCCAGCCTCCTTCAGATGCTTTGCCCAAGCCTTTCTCTGTTTGGGTGTCATCATATCTGCCTTGTTGATGAGAAGAAGGTTCTCTTTCTTGGGATCAACAGCCTTGACATATGTCTCAAGATCCTCAGAACGGAATAGGAGAGGGTTTCTGGCATCGACGATCTGGACAATAAGATCCGATCGTTCAATAACTCGCCAGAGCTGTCGCCAAACCTCCAGGTTTCGCTCAAAGGGTGTCATAAGAAGATCGTTGTTCTCTTGCAGCTCTGCCAAGCCACGCCTCCAGTTAAGAAAGCTCTCTCGCTCTCGTGCGTCCAGTTCTTCAGGTGTTGTTGTAGAATCCCACTTGGGCCTTCGGGGGACAGTCAAACGACCTTTATGCTGCTTGTGCTTTCCAAGGACATCTCTCTCCTCATGTGCTGAAAGAAGGTACGGGTTCTTTTGGTCTGTATGGATAATCTTGACATTGTTGGTCTTTTCGGCTGTGAAATCGGTACCAGCCAACTCGGCGGTGGCCAGGAACTCATCCAGATCACCTTGCTCCGTGACGGAGCGCATCTTGACCCAAGCAGCATCCTTCTTCTCGTTGACAAGATATTGTTCACCTGTGGCGTGATTTGTTCTGGTGATGGCAGAAGTTCGCTTCCTGTCAGTTCCCTTGCCTTTACCGAAGCGATCGTTCATGAGGGCGTTGCCCAAACCGACCGAGTTCTTGGACTTTGCCAGAACCATTTTGACGTCGATATAGAGTGTAGTATTCGGTTGGTGTGCTTCAGCAGCTAATATACGAGGAACGGCTGCTCCAAGTCGCAATACCTCTCGAGGGTTTGTTGATTTTGTGTAAAAACTGAGTTGGACTGATCTGAGAGGGCTGTCTTGATCAACTCTGTGCCCCGCTGAATAATGACTGTTCTTGGAGGGGCAAATGGATTTTTCGGGGTCCGTCACGGTGTTTCAATTACTCTTTCCGCACTATAAACTTCTGCGATGGCCAAGGGCTTGATACTGTGCGAACGATCTGACAGGGCCTGGGATAACTGTGGAGTATTTGATAAGGATTTTTTCCCACCCCGCTAAATTTTTGTACCCGGATGAGTGTTGTCTAAGCCCAACATCCACGCCCACCTAACAACTAAATTCTTGTTGCTTCAAACCATCAAGATGCCTCGAAAGTGGATGTAAGTACTTCGTGGTGGCTATGAAACCACAGTATGCTGATAAAGATCGTGCAGCGACAAAAAGTCTGCCCAGCACTTTACCCTGGTGCACCGACCGCAAAATGATCCCCTCATCCACGACGAGAATGCGCCTGCAATGGTGCTCAACCCTACCCAGACCAAGAAGGGATCATCCAAATCGAAAGATCTCGATGATTTGGCTTCTGAGCTAGGCTATGAGGCCGAAGATATCCGCGCGAACGAGGGCGAGGCCGCTAGTTATGGTGTTTACTTCGATGATTCCGAGTACGATTACATGCAACATCTGCGCGATCTCAATACTGGTGGCGGAGAGGTTGTTTTTGTGGAGTCGACGGCTACTGCAAACAAAGGCAAAGGAAAGCAGAAACAATCACTTGAGGATGCACTCAAGAAGCTGGACATTGAGCAGAACGCAGGCGACCTTCTGGATGACGAAATTCTTCCATCCAAGAATCTTACAAGGGTAACCTACGAGGCCCAACAGGATATTCCTGATTCTATCAAAGGATTTCAACCCGATATGGATCCTCGTCTTCGAGAAGTCCTTGAAGCCCTGGAAGACGATGCATATGTTGACGATGGTGACGACGATATTTTCAAGGAGCTTGCCAAGGACGGTCGCGAACTGGAAGATTTTGAGTTTGACGACGCAGATTTTGATGAGGATGACGGCTGGGAATCAGATGCGACAGCCAAGCCAAACAAAGAGTACAAAGATGACAGCATCCCTCAACTCGTAGCTACAGAGCAACCCGAGGAGGGGCCCTCTCAAGATTGGCTTGAGGATTTCAAGCATTTCAAGAAGGAGCAAAAAGGCGGCAAGGCCCCCGTTGCTCCATCACAGTCTGAGATGCAATCTAATTGGACGACAACTACTCACGGAGGCCGGCGCAAGAAGAGAAAGGGAGCCCTGACGGATAATTCGAGTTATTCAATGACCTCTTCATCTTTAGTACGAACTGAACAGATGACCCTCTTGGACGCAAGGTTTGACAAAATCGAGGAGCGATACAACGAGGATATGGAGGATGACATGCAGTCGATGTCTGCTGTTTCAACTATGTCTACTGTTCAAGGCCCGGTTCGTGGCGACTTTGACAACATCATGGATGATTTCCTTGGAAACTTCACAAAACCTGGAAAGAGGACAAATAAGAAGACTAAGGCTCAGACAGGCCTCGAGCAGCTGGAAGAGATTCGAAAAGGATTGGGGCCTGCTCGAATCCGCGGCAGGATAAAATAATTGAGGATTTGGCGCATGAGAGATCAACCAGATTTGAGATTATTGGACAGGAATAAAAGAACGGAGTTTCAGGAGTTAGGGGATATTAATGAGACATGTGTTCGCAGAGAGGGGAGAGAGGTGTGGAGATGGGATGACACGACTGGATTTACGTTCTACTATGGTACGAACTTCCATGTACCTTTTCTTTTCTATCACGTGAGAGTGGATCCAGTGCAACAACCTAGCAAAGCATAGCTCTCCAGAATAGGAACTAGCTCAATCAATCAATTCTATCCCCATCACTCAACCGCAGATTGTATAATATTCACGTCACGCCGCGCATAGAGAGGGCTTTAACTCATCCTCATGTCCAGACGGTTTCCTAGATGAGTGCGACGCTTGTTGCATCATCAAATCAGATGTTTTCGACTTTCGGCCAGCCAACGCGGAGTCCGTCTCCAGCGTTCAATCCTTTTGCGACGAACTCTGAGAACAAAGGCAGCGCATTCGGAATTGATAGTACAGACGACTCGTCAAAGACGAAGCGGACCAAGCGATCATCAGCATTTGGAGACCAGAGCGACAATGAAGCAAAGCGCAAGGCGAATAAACCGTTCAAAAACAAGGATGCCAATCTGAGTGACGGAGGTGGCAGGAACAAGAACCGGAAAATTGACGAAAAGAAGAAGAACACTGATCCGAAGAAAAACCTTTCCAATGCTGCCGCCTTCTCCAGGAAACAAGCAGGGCAAAACACGCGGAGCAATGGATCAAATCCCTTTGCGGCGACGCGTATCGAGTCGCGACCGACTTCATCAAGCGCCAACTCCGACGATGAGCCTATCCCCGATACCTACCATTCCGACGATCCGCAAGCGAAAAGGGTATACGAGCAACTGCGTAAAGATGGCATTCACCCTCCTCAGTGGCCTTCACAACCTGGGAATCCCAAGAACAAGGCTGAAGTGACAAAGTTCCGCGAGAAATACGAAACCTACCGCAAGAAGGCGCGCGCATCTCTGACGATGGCCGGACTGATCGATGACCCAGATAAGCGCAAAACTCTTCAGGATGCTATCGATTTCAAGGGTATCTGCGAGGATATGTGCCCTGAGTACGAGAAGATCACGCGAATTAATGAAATGGACGTTCATCAGCCCGAAAAGAATCCCAAGACTACATACGCGAATACACGTCGCATGGTCAAGAAGCTCGCTCGCTCCGCCGCTGGTCAAGAAGCGCCGTTGCCCATGGACGTTCGATCCGTGCCGGCCCTCAAAAGGACATTGGACTATTTAATTGACGACCTGTTACGTGACGATGGCAACCTACCAGTCCTGCATGGGTTTCTATGGGACAGAACACGCGCGATCCGCAGAGATTTCACTTTTTTCTCGTCACTCACACCCGACGAAATGAAGATTCAAGTCTATGTTTTGGAGAATATAGCGCGATTTCATGTTACGGCACTTCACCTTCTTACTCGAGACGGCAAAACACCCGAGGACTTCGTAGAGCAGCAGGAATTAGAACAGCTTGGGAAAGCCCTCTTGTCCCTCCGCGACGCTTACGATGATTGCAACGATCAGGGCATAAGATGTGAGAACGAGCCTGAATTCCGGGCATACTACCTCATCTTCCATGCCTACGATTCGAACATTATAGAAACGCTACAGCGCCAATGGAAGCCAGCCCTCTGGAAGGACTCCAATGAGGTTCGGACGGCCGTCCTACTCGTTGAGGCTCTTCAAAATACCCAAGACTTTCACGGACCTCTGAAGGATGCGCCGTCATTAGCCGCATCAGCAGCATATCAATCATATTTCAGAATAGTTGAGGATCCCAAGGTTTCCTACACAATGGCATGCTTCGCAGAATGCCACTTTCCCAGGCTTCGTCGCGCTATCTTGGCCGCCATAAATAGAGGTCTCGCTCGGCCTAGGGAGACGTCCAAGGACGTTACTGCTGCTGTTTTGAACAAGTTTCTTCGTTTCGATACCATCGAGCAAGCTGTTGAATTTGCGGAGCTTCACAATATCGAATTTGGCCAATGTGATGAGGACCCGTCCGATACCAGTCGCCAATACGCGAAACTGGACAGTCGTGGTTCTTTACCTCACCTTCGTCTTCAACACCAATTCTCTTACTCTCTTGTGGAAAAGAAGCGTGGCTCAAAATCACTACCAGAACTGATACATCAAACAACCTATCAAAGCGCAAATGCCCCCGAGGCTGCAGTTAACGGTTCGTCCGAAGAAAGCCTTTTTGTTCCAGAAACAAACCCTACTCCCAACAAACCAGCAATCCCCCCTGGACCCAAAGCTACAACGCCAAACCCATTTGCATCATTTGGCAAGCCCAGTGGACCTGGAGGGGACAATAAGCCCATCAATGGCAACTCAGGTAAGACCCCATTCCTACTGCTTAATTTGCGCCAAAGATTCTGCATCCCATGGTTCTCTGCATGTTCGATTACGTGTAGAGACCTTTACTTTGCAGGCGAATAGGAAATCGCGTTCAGCCGGAGACTCGACAGGCCACAGTTCTTGAGATTTACTAAGGACAACACATTGGCTCGAGACGAACCACTGGAAATCTGGCACAGACACGCCTAAACCACTGGTTCTGACGTTTGTATTCGCTTAGGGACTACAGTCAACGGAACGGCCTCGATTAGTGCTTCTGCTTCTCAACAAACACCATTCCAGAAACCCCCATTCGTATCTGCCTTGGCTTCGACAGCCAAGCCGCCGGCTGTCAACCCCTTCGCACCTACAACATCTGCACTTACGCCATCCTCCGTCGGCAATGTTTCTCATCTGCCAGCACCTACCCCCGAGCAGCCGCCTCGATCTGGAAATGAAAACAGGCCAGTACTGAATCCGGTTGCCTCTTCTTTCAAGCCACCAACCACTTCGGGTGAGCAGGCACAGAGCAGTCTACTCAGTCAGGGTTCTGCCTCCAGTGAGAAAGTCACGACAACAGGAACGACCTTCACCTCACTACCGGCCACTACCCCGGTCGCCTCGACAGAGAACACTACTAGCAAAGTGATAGCAGCGGACAAGCCGCAGCTCCATGCTCCCACCATCGCCTCAACACAACCCGCGAAGCAACCTAGTATCAACATATTTCCACCATCGCCTCAACTGTCCTCGAATCCCTTTACTACCGTGACACAACCTCAAAAATCATCTACACCGAGCGACAGCAGTGCCACATCACAAGCGAAGATATCCCCAGCAGCTTTCAACCTAGACAAAACATCTACGTTGACTGGAGAACAAGGCAAGCCAGCCACGGGTTCTTTTGACGCACGACCCCCAACCACATCACCACCTCAGTTTTCGTTCCCGTCGGGTGGGGCTTCATCTTTGTACCCTCCTGTATCAACTGGTGGTGGCTCCCAACTCTTAACAACCTCAACAGCTGGACAAATAACGAAGGAGCCCATCTGCCCTCCTGAACCACCATCGCCACCTCGTGATCTCCTGGGCGACTTCACCAGATGGTTCGTAACTGGCGATGACGGACTCATGGACGAGTTTCAAGCATTTATGTTGGATAATATATTACAGGGCGTGTATCGAAAATACGTCAAGGAAGAAGAAGCCAGGAGACAGAAGGAGGAAGAAGAGCAAGCACTGGCAGAAGCACAAAAGTTTCGCCTCTACAGCTTATCAGTCAGATACTTCTATCGCTGGAAAGAGATTGCACGTGATCGTCGCTTGAGCCAGCTTCGTCGTAGCGGTCGAGAGCAGATGAGAGCCTACTATGAAGCACAGCGTGTAGCGCAAGCCAAGGCTCAACGAGAAGCTGCTCGCCAAGCTGCGCGAGAGCAGGCTGAAATCGCCGAGTTGAATCGACCAGAGGAGCTGAAGGATCTACTTAAACATAAGAAGCCAAGTAAGCGCCGTCAAGCAGCAGAAGAGGACGCACTGCTTGCTTCCGGTGTTCTGTCTGGAATCAACAACGAGCAGGAAGCTGTGGCCAGGATTGTGCGTAGAGCGCCATCCGCCACCAGCTCCATTTCCAGCAAACAATCGGGCTCATCTCTCGCAAGAAGTGGTTCAAAGACCAGAGCACTTCGGCAACAGTTTGGTGATCAATCGGCCACTTTCAGACGCTCGCTGCCTCCTGTTGTTTCTCGAAATGCCGAAAGTCCAGAGCCCAGTAATCGTGTCAGCAGGGTATCCGAACGCTGGCGACTCAAGGCTATGGGGATTGTGCAGATGCCTGATGGAACTGCTCTTCCTGAAAGGCTGGCGAAAGAGATGCAGTATGGAAAGAAGCAGTCAACTGGCAGTATGGGCCCGCCTAGCAGTGGATTCAAGCGCCGGGCCTCTATAAGTGGCCTTGGTCATTCTGAGGAACGCCATCGATTATCGGGGTCGCACGGCACCGTCGATACCACCGAATCTGATAGCTCTGCGACAAACAAGAGAAAGCGAGCCACTGACGACGATGGTGAGCTAGTTCAGGATGACCAGACCAAAACCAGCTCGCATAAACGAGTAATGAGCGATGCGCAATCCCTAATCGACGAACTCCGTGCTATGAGAGAGGAGATGGAGGAGGGGGCGACTTGGTTCAGAGACCAGAATGATAGAATGCAGAGTGAACTGATCAGCAGAGGCTCGACACCCTGGGATCAAGATATATGAGAAATTGTACATAAAAAGCAAAGACTGCTGATAATGAGGATGGCAGTGCGATACAAAGTATAAACTCCTGTGGTTGGATGAAAGGGAGTCGCTTTACTAGAGTCTTGACGGTTACTCCAGGTACCTGTGTCGATATGAGGTGAGGGTATGATTTAGAGCTGGTTGGGAAAGGCATTGCATTACAAGGAGAAATGGTCAAGCAAATATACACACACGTCTGCATTTCATTTCAAGCCACATCACGTATTCGCGGCCTTTTGACTGATGTCTCATTACAGCGTCTCGCCACTAAAGCCCTATATACAAAGGCCCATACCCATAAGTACCGTGTCTAGCGTGCCCATTTACCCATGAAACTCCTCCGCTCAGAAATGATCAACGTAAATAAGCACCAGCACATAAGCTCACGATCGTCTGGCCTTTTTGGGTGGTGGATCAAAGACAATCCGAATATTCCGTGTTTCGCTGGGAGCCTGTGAATCTCTGGACTGCTTTTTTCTCAGAAAGCCTTTGCCCGAGCCATTACTTGGTTGTTGCACCCAAGGATTGTTGCTATCGTGGCATTCACGTGGGAATGTAGCTGAACGGGGCGTCGTGACAGAGAAACCGGGGCTAAACAGCGGGGATGTGATACCCGGTGTACTACATTGTGGCCCAGCTGAGTTTGACAACAGGGAAGCGTTTGTACAGCTTGATACGCTCTCTGCTGGAGACGCATCCTCGCGATAGGGTGTGTGTAGAGGAGCTTTTGCTGGAGGCGGGTGCGGGATAGCGGTAGTGACAATGCCGAGTTTGTGGGTATCGTTTAGATTTCTCACTGCACTACGTGGGCTCCAAATTGCAGTCTTTGACAGGTTTCGTTCTTCATCCATATAAGGGGGGAGGTCGTGGAAGCCAGGAGTCCTTGGTGTTACATGTGTCTGGCAACGGAACAAGAGAGAAGAGCGTCTGTTGCGTACAGAAAGCTTTTTGCGTTTCCGATGTTGCATGAAGATACAGCCTGCAGAAATAAGAAGGAAAGCGGCGGCACCAACAGCGATGGCTGCAATTGAGGTGTTGGGAAGATCATGGTTATCTCCTGGTGCAACTGAGGCAGAGGGATCTACAATCGAGATGCTCCCCTCGCTGAAAACAGTGTCATTGAGTCCTATAGGGGTTCCTGGTTTGGGACGCTGTTGGCATCCAGCATTGAGGGCAACAAGGACTACACGAAGAGATGGTTGGTTAGATGAATCAAGCAGCTGGGTTAAGGAACGGCTCACAATTCGATATGATGGTCTGGGAGCTATCCGCCTTGACACATGCCTGGCATTTATCAACTGCGTCGCCGAGCATGGCTTTGTCATCAGTGTCACAGTAATCATACTGTTCTCTATCGTTGGGTTCGGTGATGCCCTTCTTCAGAGCATTCCCGATGGGGCCACAAGCTTCAGATGTGATACAGGGGCCGGAACTGATGCCGGTTGCATTTGGGTAGCCAAAGATACAGTAGTCGAAAGAGTAACGCATATTGTCTAATGGCGCAAAAGTCAGATGATGTTGAACAATTGAGTCCTCAGCATGACTTACACAAGAACCAATCTTGGTCACTTTCGTCGCCCTGCTTGAAAGCACTATCCTGCAAACAAGCCAGGCATCTTTGGAACTTCTGGCCTGCTGTTTTTCTCTTGAAGTCATCGTCATCGCAGACGACCTCGTTGCCACGGGTTTCGTAGGAATTTGGATCTGACTTGTCAAGGCAGAACTGGGAACAGGGAGAGTTGGGTGTGACTTGGAGAGCCGAGACCGGCATCCAGAACAAAAATAAAGGGACAATAGAGAAGAGGAACATGATGGAGGTCCACTGTGGTGTTTAATGTTTCAAAAAGAAGGTCGCTGTTCCGATAAGCGGCAAGAATGCTTTGATGGATATCGAGGTCGATCTGAGGCCAGGCCAGCTGTGAAACACCTCGATTTGAAAGGGAGAAAACGGTATTAAAGAAAGTGAATACGGTGGGTGAGTATACCAGATACCCTTGTTACAACATGTTGGTATTCGTCGTTAAATATATGGGCATCGCAATACAACACAAGTAGGAATTAGAATGAGTGAACGGGCGAGGAGCAGAAAGAAACGAGAAGTGGAAAGCTAAGGCGAGAATTCTTGAGAACAGAAGAAGCGAACTGCAGCCCTTCTGCATATTAATTACCTTAGTTAGTATACCTGGGTTCCCTATGGATTAGGTAGTGTGAAGAGAAACCGAGAACGTGGGTGTCGTTCTCCATCACTCGATCAAGAGCTGCAGATGCAACGCCATGCACCACACTTCACCACACTAAGATGCATACTCTGCCCTATATTGCACCTTGCAAGACTCAGCTGGAGTTGGCCAAGGATTGAACACGACCGAAAAGGGGTCTGGTTGCCGCGCTATGGCTCCCAATCACCCAATTCTCGGTTGAGAAGTGCCGCCAACTTGTTTGTGCCGCATCGATCCATGCTTGTGATAGGAAACAACTATCCCCCAGGCGGTATCGAGGCGGCCCAAGCAGCGAACAAGGATTGAGGGTTAGGTAGTTAGTTGGGTGGTGAATATGGCTACGGGCGCTTAAGTTGTATGAGACATAGAAAAGGTGGTGAACTGAGATGAACTAGACAGTGCCTGTTTACGGAAGATTTTCTGTGGCCTCATTGGTTCGTGCCTGGAAGTGCCAGAAGATGGCTTTCACAAGTAGCGAATCAGAGACAAGGGAAGCGGCACTGTAGCTCAGGGCGGTTATTAGCTTTAGGGGCCCAAGCAGCCCCCAGCGCTTAGGTAGTTAAAGCTGGCGGGGCTCTGGGCTGTGGCCATCATCACCAAGTTCATTCATCACCATCACATCACACCTGCGAAAGTGCCAGCAAACGACTGCAAAGAAGAGCGCATACGAAATGAATCAGATTGAAATCTAGTCTATCGGCTTAACCCAAAAACCACATCCCATAAACACCAAAACTGCCGAACATTTCCTTCTCGATGCCGGTTCTTTCTTATTCTAGTCGTATTCAAGGCCATATCCAATGGCATACATGCATCTCTTGCCCTTCCCGCACCACGCATGAAACACCATGAACTGTCCATTTTCCGAACTTGTGCCTCCACCAGGGCCTTTGAGGCCTAGAGCTGGTGTCTTGAGAAATGGGGCTTTCCCCCGCCTGTACGGACCCTCGACCCGGTCACTTATGGCATATTTGAGATCATAGGCATCACCCGTGTACATGTGGCTACTGAAGAAGAGCAGATACTTACCCTGCTCTGTCCGTACCAGACTCGGGGCCTCAACAAGGGGCCCATCCTCGGAGACGATCCGGTCCAGGATGTCCACAGGTTTGCCGATCGGTGTGGAGCCGTCCTCTGTAGAGACCTCTTGGAGTCGGATGGGAGTTCCCGAGCCGTTGTTGAGAGCGTTGCCGTCGACTTTATAGACGACATATCGTTTCTTTGTGGACTCGTCAAAGAAACCCGCCGGGTCGATTGCGCCGCCTTCGTCACGTGGGCAGGCCAATGGTTCAGGATCCATTGTATACGGACCGGTGCTGTTGTGGGATCGTGCAACTCCAACGCAATGTCCGCCTTCTGGAAGTTCTCCAGAAAAGTACATTATGTACGAGTCATCCTCCAGCTTCCGCACGTCAGGGGCCCAGTAATTTCTGCCACTCGTCCATCCAATTCCAGGGAGGGCATCCTGCTGGAGATGAGTCCACTCGCCCATGAGATCATCTGCCACAGCGACCTGGATGTGGTAGCCACCACCGCTTGTTGCAAAAGACACCCAGTGGTCGTCTTGGTCTTGAACAAGGCATGGGTCGGGGAAGTTGATATCTAGTCGTGGGGAGAAAGACCTTTCGCTGCCTTTACGTCTTCGACTCAAGTGCTGCTTTGGTGGTGGCAATATGAATGGTCGAAGAACAGGAGACGATGTGTTTGTTGTTGGTAGGGCTGATACAGTGTTGAAAAGAGAGATTGAGAGAATGAAGAAGATGATAGGCCCCCAAGGGCTCGATGAAGCGGACATGACGGGCATATCCTCTAAAGTCAACCCTTTCTGGGAAGCTGGCACTGCAGCATATAAATCGTGCAGCTGAGCCTCAATCTCGGTATCAGTTAATCTCTATGTCATGTATAGTCGATCACTGGGTCCGAGTAAAGCTCAAGGCTAAGTGATCAACACGCTCTGACGTTGAGTTGTGAATCCTCGAGCCAGATGAAAACTTGGCAAGTATTTATATCCTAAGGAAAAAGAGACTTTGCACAAGAAGGTTTGAGTCGAATACGCCTGCAAAGTGTAGATAGGCTTCTGATTCAATGACAGGTCTTTTTGGAAGTACTTTTCGTGTATGAGCAACTCTAATCGATCTCCGGGAGAAGAAACTTTTGATATCAGAACCTTGGACGAGCAAACGCACAACTAACCTCCGGGCTTTCCTCACTTTATACTTCTACTCTTACAACCACAGGCCAAGCCATGGGACCTACTTCCACCACTTACTACGTGACCCTCTTTGCTATCACGCCAATACACTCTCATGCAGGACAGAAACGACCAACTAGACGCTCTCTTGACAACAGTCTAATCTTAAGCCCATCCCTGATCTTAATAGGAGCAGGCAAAGGAAGAGGACCAGAAATTCAGCCAGTCCAAGTAAACGCCCAAGCCGGGATATCCCTCGCCATCATGCTGTGCCATGCGCTGGCTAACAGAGTTACAGCGACTTGAATCCTCTGCTTAGCGAACAGGTTGCTGCGGTGGAAGTCCACTCCCTCAACTATGAAACAGGGACAGCTGTTACTCGAGATGCGTTGCTGGAGCCTGATTCGTCCAATGTTTCCACCCAGGCCCAATGATCTGTTTGGCCAAGACTGGTTCCTTTTTGATCTGCGACTAATACGACAACGGTTGGATTGTTACTCGACCGCACGTATCAGGGACTTTCCAATGTTCCTCCTGTGGAACCCTGACTCAACTAGATTACCCGTGCCTTATGCTCTCAGTTATTCTTTCGTGCCCAGAAAAATGTGTCATCATACTTACAGTAGCCTCATGACAACACATGCATTGCCCAGACTTGATGGCCGTTTCATGACGATGGGACCTCAGATCGGATTTCAACAATACCGTAACACCAACAGCCATCGTATTACGTGACCGCTACATTATGTGTCTTGTGTCAGTGTACCCCAACCACGCATCTGTCCTTACACACAGCGGTCACAAGCATAAACTACGGCAGATAGACATTGACAAGCCTCATACATTCACAGATCCTAGAGACAGTTCCCACAGAGACATGCAGTAGTTTTATCGTGCTTTGCATTGAGTGCCTTGCATCTACTCCTACCAGGATTTTCGAACCAAAAACGCCATGATAACCCCAAAAACATTTTCAAGCAGCCAAAAACGGCACGAGAACAAGAATATGGTACAGCAAGCAGAACTCTCCTTGTCAGCAGAACCTACATCTCGGGTATCAAGATCTGCCTTCAGGTTTCGGTCCATACCCAAACTTGGCCTGGATTCCATTAGTCGCTGTCGCTGTCCATAGCCTCGCCCTTGGCAGCCTTCTTAGCAGCCTTCGCCGCCTTTTTCTCTGCCTTTCTTCGTTTGCGCTCAGCCTTCTCTTCAGCAGTTTCGCCGTCGTGCTTCTTGCGCTTCTTGTCCTTGCTGTCATCAGCAGCAGGTGAAGAGGGAGTGGCAACCTCCTCCATGGGAGTATCCTCAGCCTCAGAGGCCTTGGCAGGAGCGGCGGCAGAGGCATCGCTGGTGCTGAAGTCCTTGTATTCGGAGCTCCACTTGGCAGGAGTGGCATCGTTAGGACGGCCGTACTTGTCGAGTTTGCCGTCAGCCTTGAGCTTCTTCTTCTCAAGAGCAACAGGGCCAAGACCCCAACGGCGGGGGTAGAGGTCGCGCTCCATGATGCAGCGCTTGACCTTGGCAACGACTCCGTGATCGCAGGTAGACATCTCGACAGTGGACATCTGAGCGATACCTAGAGCAATGGCTTCACCCTTGGTGGTCATAAGAACCACTTCCTCGTGATGCTCAATGGCAGACTCTGTCAATGAATTAGTAAATTGTGGCATGAAATATCGTTCGAGGACTTACCGTATCGAAGAAGACCGGGAAGCATGAGCTTGGCACCATAGCAGACGGCGTTGACAGCGCTGTCTTTGACGACGAGTCGCTTGTAAGAAGTCAGAAGAGTCTCGAGAGGAGAGATAACCTTGCGAAGGTAAGATTCGTCGCGAGTGTTATCCATTTGCCACTGGGCGTCGAGAACATCGTGGAGAGTGACCAGGCCCTTGGACTCGTCCATGGCACCACTGCGGACACGTCGAAGCTCCTGCATGTGGCCACCGACACCCAGAAGAAGACCCAAGTGGACACAGAGGGTTCGGATATAAGTACCAGCCTCGCAGCTGACCCAGAAGACACCGAGGTGTCGGTCGTTGTCGAACTCGATAAGCTTGCTCTCGTGGATGGTTCGGATACGGAGCTGACGCTTGACGGCAGAGATCAAAGGAGGTCGCTGGAAGAGCGCACCGGTAAGAGTCTCGAGAGCGCGGGCGAACTGGGCCTGGCCACCGGGCAGCTTGTCGTGAAGGCGGATGACAGCCACATACTCCTTTCCGGCACCCTGCTGGGACTTGACAAGACGAGTGGCACGGTCAATGCACACGATCAAGCAACCAGTGACCTTGGGATCGAGGGTACCACTGTGTCCAGTCTTTTCGCATCTATAGGCAACATTGTCAGCAGATAGTTCGACTTAGACGCGCACTTTGACGCGATACTCTTGGTTGGAAAATTTTCGTACCGTAGAATGCGCTTGACCCAAGCGACGACCTCGTGTGAAGAAGGGTTAGAGGGCTTATCGAGGTTGATGACACCAGAGCTGATGTACTGCTTAAGATCGCGCTTCAGAGGAGAGCAGCCATTGGGGATGGGAGTGAAGTGGCCTGTTCGGACAAGAACTGCAAGTTTTCAAGATTATCTGTTAGTCTTTTGAATCTCAAATAAGGGATCAATTGAGGCTCGGCAGGCCACCAGAAAATATCAAAAACGCGCTTTAATCATCGAATTGCATCAGGAAACTCACGCTTGTCGTAGTTCTTGAGCAGCAGAGGCCACTGGCTGGTGTCGAGAGAAGGAGTGGTCGCCTGGGGCTTGATGGTGTACTCCTCCTCCTCTGTTGTCGTCTTCTTGACGACCGCAACCTCCTTGGACATTGTGAACTGAATGTAGTTTCCCTTTTGGAAATTGTGTGATATACCGGGTGAAGCGCGGCAGGTGCTTCTTTGCGACAGGAGGGAAGAAACGGAAGGTGCGAGTCGTTGGTTTCCTCAGTGTCTTGCCCGGTGTTGTTGGAAGCTTCCAAATTTTTTTTTCTCTGGTCGGATTTCATTGTGGGGACCGAAGGAAGCTGCGACCGATGTGTGGCGGCAATTGAACACTAATCCTGTTTTGGCTACCTCGGCTGTTTTTAGCCACAATACCTAGCCACCACTGGGGTCTACCAAGTCATTTTCTCAGGTTTCCTCATTCAACAGACATCACAGCATCAAAGACTTCAACGATATAGGTACCTCAGGACACTAGCTGACTTTGAACGGGAACTTTCAAGATTAGGTGGCTCTAGCTAGACTATCCTGCGAATCATTCTGAAAGTGCAAGTTCACAGTTAAGCTATATATATATTTCATTCAGTTCAAATCGTGACATATCAATAGTGGTATCCCAACCTTCAACGCCAAGCTAACAGGAGAAATAAACGGAGCGACAACCATGTTATCAGGTTCGTAGCACAGTCGAGCCTACAGGTCTCTACCCATTCGGCCAGGATCTTCGTGATGTACATACGGGTCATGGTATCCGTACGACTGATTCATATGGGTGATCCCTTCTGGGAAGTAACCTGGCTGCGGAGCAGTCGTCCGACTTGACTCTCCATAGGGATTGATGCCGGTCTGATATATTCCTATGCCCGCATGAGGATTGTCCACGGGTGTCATCTCATACTCTTCCCCCTGGGGCCCCTTGCCTTTTGAGTTGCCTGAGTTGACAGAAGAGTCATCTCCACCCAAAGCAACCCCTATCTGAGAGCTGCTTGCCTCTGGTTGATACATTGAAGGGAACATCTGGGGAAATTGTGATTGGCTGTTCATCGCCGGAGTCATCTGTTGGTTGGGGGCCATGACTGGCCAGTGAGCGAGCTTGAGTTCAGTTGCGCTGACGGGACTGTTATACTGCGAGGCGTATGGTGACACATGGTGCGGAAACAGATGCTCGGATCGAACGCTGACCGGTGATTCGTCCCAACTTCTCAGTGGCTTTTGGCTGAGAGGAGTGTCGCGAGTTTCGCGAGGGATAGTTAGTGGGGTAGGCCAGGAATTGCTGTGCTTTGTTTCCAGCATGCTGAGGAATGCCCTTCTTCGTCTCCTACCACGCCAGATGATACAAAATCCAAGAATAAATAAGATGAAAGCCACGCCTCCAGCGGCGATGCCCACCTTGGCACCGAGACTAATAGGACCCTGGTCGAGCCAATCTGGGTTCACGGAAGCAACTGGCGTGGGCTCTGTGACATTGACGTCGTCTCTAGAGAATATGCTACCTTCTGTAGAGACCAAGGTACCAGGCTGTGGTTTCTGTTCACATCCAGCTTGAAGGACAGTGATAACTGTTTATGGTTAATGCATGAGCCAGAGAGAGAGTTTATTGTTAGCAGACGTACAGTTGGCAAGGAAATGGTTGTCGCCAGCTTGGAGGCACTCGGTGCATCCTATAAAATCAGCTGTGTCGTGGATAGGCCAATTATCGCAATAGTCATAACCCTCGACGTCCGAGGATAAGTTACGGTATACTATGGCATTGCGGAAAGGCCCACAGGCTTTTCTGCCGAGTATTAGACGAAAATCGAGTGCAAAAGAAGGATATAACTAACGATGTCAAACATGGTGTGTCTATTGTGTTATTATTGTCAGGAATTCCGAAGAGGCAATATGAGGTTGCGTAACGCAAGTTGTCTAGAGATGGTCAGTCCTCAATTTTCATGCTGAAACGTAATATCTCAACATACAAAGGTAGTATTCCTGGTCTGTTTGATTGTTCTTAGTAGTGTAGTCGCTGCTTTGCTCACACGTCAGGCACTGTTGGAATACAATGCCTGCGCCACTGGTATAATCGCCTTCCTGGCAAACGACATCGTCGTTTGTAGTCGCGTCGAGAACGTTGCCACAAACTGTTCCACAGGGAGAATTATCCGCAACGAGAATTGCAGCAGCTGGACCGATCAGGCTCAGGCCTGTTGTAATCAATGTCAAACCATGCATCGCTGATGGAGCCGGCGGTAAGTTGTAAGGTCGAGTTGTGGATGGCCTTTAGTGGCAGGACAAGCCTTACCAGTCAGTCTGGCCGCCGATGGGAAGCCAAGCTGAAGATAGCGGAGTTCAAGGGAGTAGTTGGGTCCGATGTGTTACACCAGTCAAGACGATAAGGTGAAGCAGGATTTTATTCTGCGAACGCAGTAGGACGAAGTTTGCCGCCTTTGAGGGGTCTTTGGGGGCCAGTCGACAATCGGCCGCACCCAACTCTTATATCAGCCCGGCCACTTCTCAGGGCTTAGGAAGCCGTGGCATGTGTGACATATGACATGTGCCAAAGGCGCTTCTTGTGCTGGCGCGGAAGACGGAGCAATGACGGGAAGAATCAGCTGTTCCAGCGCGGTTACAGATGCGCAGGATTGCATTCAAAAATGACGAGAGACTATGAGTGATGTGAGTGATGAGTTGAAATGGCGTGGTGATAAGAAGTGTCAAGCGCACCGCCATGGTTACAGAGGCGCATATGCAGTGAACACATACGATTCATATTTGATTGGGGAAAAGTCCCACCTCTTTCTCCAGTCTCTGCATCCTCAAGTGTGATAGTTGGTTCGTGGTGACAATCGTCCATGTTCCTCGCCAGGATTGGTCGGCTTCGACGGGTGAGGTCTCTTCCTCAACCCCAGCTTCGAGTCTGGAGGATAGTGTATGAGGGGAACCAGCCACTTACAATTGCTATCACGACAACCGCCAACCCCATCTAAGCTAAGCTGCAAGGTCCCCTGGTCTTTTCACACTAGCCTCGGCGGCTACAGGTTCAATGATCAATCCCCAACCCCTGTCCATTTAAGCCGCCCCCTGCCTAGCGGCCTCTCCCGGATACTGCTCTGCGGCACATACGAGACGGTCGATTCTACCGAATCAACCGTGCTCACAGATTGAATCCGTTCTTCTTTCGCCAGCACAGCACCACTACCTTTCCATATGCATCTCGTGGCTCTTTAGGACAATCACACAAACTGTATGTTTTCACCAGATGCTCGAAATATGAGGACAGGCGAGTTTATTAGGACAGATAAGCCTTAGTCGATACTACGGCCTATATGTACGACATTTCCGCTTAGTTTAAACTCCCTCCAGCAATCAGACCTTGCCATTGCAACTGAGAAATATGCTTGCCTTAAACTCTTATCGTCGTTGACTTTACTGATTCTGAAACGTATTATTCGGCTCAATATCCGGGGTTCCCTGTGTGAACACTGAGGTTGACAGCCAAGCACAGCCTTATGAAGACCTGCTGTTCAAGGAACAACTAATCGTAAGGCCATTAGGACTTTGTGATGCGCCACTCCTATGGTTAATCAGCTCTCCCAATGTCCTAAGTAGGTCGAAAGCCACAGTAGTGACAACTTATAATCATCCTGTATAACATGGAGTAAACGTTCCCCAGACCCTTCCCCTCAGCTAACCAATACCTAGCATAGTTACCTTTTAGACGAGGATAAATCGATAAATGGACGGATTATTCAAGTCCTTCAAATACATCAAAAGGTTATTCATTTATAGGTACGATATTTTGCATTTCATATACCTATTCACTCCTCGCCGTTTCCAATAAGACGTAACGCGTTCACGGACTGTAGAAAGCACATACTCAAAGTACTCGCTCAAAAAGTAAGGAAGGTGTCGTATATTGTTCAAGCTACCTAATCCTGCTGCAATAATTCACTCTATGGAGCAACTGTCGGGTGAGGCTGCTCGGTCGCAGCAGAAGCTTTAGCAGGTACAGCGTCACCACTAAGACCGCCATTTGGCATTGCCTCAATGTCAGAATCGTCCGTAGCGAATACCATGGCCCTGGGGGTCTGAGCTGGGTTGAAGAATGATGGGGTACTCGGGGACCGCTCTGGTGAGCTTGTGTCCCAGGTAGCTGCTGAGGAGCTGCGGTCACTCTGCTCAAACACTTCACTAAAGTTTGAGGCGGGTGTAAGTATGCATTCTGACTGGTCCTCTTGGTATCTCCTCAGCATTTCTAAGCCATCGAGGCCTTGAATTGGTTGGAGAATCTCCTGTTCCGGGTGTGCGCCATTTGAGAAGCGGGGAGGATCAGCAGAGTGGCCACGTTGAGGCAAAGAGTCTACTGTTAAGCGCATGGGAACACTCTGAGCGCCATTCGAGCTTGATCTTCCATGCACTGGACATGTTGGACAAACTATAGCTTCAAATCTCTCGAAATTGTCTCCTCCACGTGATCGATGTCGGGACTGATGCCTAGTGGAGTTGCGACTAGAACGACTTTGTCCGCGTGGCTCAGAATGCTGAATACGACTGTGGAGGACTTCATTTCGAGTAGAGTCTGTAGAAGGTGAGCGGAGTGGTGACTTGAACGCTTCGCGTGACCGTTCGTTCTGAGGGAAATCTCTAGGTCCTGGTGGGCGACCACGGCTTGCGGCTCTGGAGCTGGATGAGATTGAAACGGTGTCGGTAGCCGCAGAACCATGTGTATGGCGGCCTATTCTGCCCGAACTTTGACTCGGGGTGGCAATCGAGTCTCTTCGTTGATCATTGCCTAATGGCGACATCGATCCATGCCCCCGCTTTTCGCTGTTTGAGAGAATACTCGGGCTTGCAATTATAGGTATCATGATGCCATCCAGATTCGAGTCCGTGGACTTTTGGTGGGTATGGCGACTGCGACTGCGAGACTTCGTTGTAAGCCGCTCATCAATCGAGTGTCCAATTGGAGATTCTCGGTAGTGTTCATCTGCACGTGAGACTCGCGAACTGGAGCGCCGAGTCCTCACTACTGCTTCTTGTGATACCTCTTTACCGGAGCTTTCATGGTACTTGTTCGAAGACCGAGCTCGTTCGTGCGTCCTGGAATAGCTGGATCTTTCGAACTGGCGTGACGTGGTTACGGACGACACAGTCTTTCCATATTCAGATTTGATAGCTCTTTGTGAGACCAGGGATGAGTCCGAGATAATTGTGCCATTAGTCAAGTTCGAAGATGTATTGCTCATGGGTGTCTGAGAGTCGATCCGCCTCGAATTGTGAACAAAAGCTGCAAGCTTGCTGCCATCCCTCACCGTATCTGTGCTTTGGGGGCGCGGCTCAGCTTTCATGCTCGTCCAAGGGAAAGCCCCTGGCTTCTTTCCAATGGGTGTCTCTTGAACCCAGCTTGCTGAAGCAGGCGTGGCGATAGTAGTCTCTGATGGGTTCCAAAGCCAGCGAGCTGTTTCAGACATTGAATCCAACTTTGACTCTGGGCTTGAAAATGTGTCTATATTTGGTAACGTAAAGTCGTTGTCGTGCATTTGGCTTCTTAGCCTCGAAAAGCTTGATGGATGTGCAGTAGGGATCGCACTGTCCGGATAAGGGGTACTCTCTTCTGGAGGACGATGATTTGATGTCACTGTTCTAGCCGACGCGCCAGACATCGCGGAGTCAATCGATTGGATTGATCTGTCGGACCTCAGAGAAGTAGCTGTAGGAGGTGATCCTTGTGGACTTTGATGTATTGTGGATCGTGGTGATTCAGGAATGATGAGTCGTGGTCGGAGAGCCTGGGGGGTTGGACTAGGAGCTGAGGGTGTGGGAACGCTGAAACCCTCGAGCCCTGGAGAACGCAAGGAGTGATATTTCCTGAGGTCAAGCTGCTGCGGAAGGTGTGCAGTTGAGGTATGTATTTGTTCGCTCAGCGGCTCCTGGTAAAGTCTTGAGCGTAGTGGGAGTTCTCGGTTGATTGGATGAGCAGCGACCTTACGTTGCGATGGTGCAAAGCCCCTATCCTCATGGGCTTCAGATAGCTGTGTACTGTCTTGTTGTTCAGTGTGTGCAGCAGGCTCAGTCGTTTTCTGCTCGTCGGTATTATTGTCTCCATCTTGTTGTTCATGCCCCCGAGGCCTCCCGCGCACTTCAATTATCGCACTACGTCCTGTCTCAGGTCGCTGTACCAATTTGGCGTAAGGCTTGTCATTTGTGTCCACAACGAGAAGTTCTCTTTCTCCTCGTCCCAAGAGGCCGTAAACCCTAACCTCGCCGTCCACAATGCCAACGACGGCACTGGTACCGGCATAGAGGACTTCTTCCTCGTTGCCACAGCGATTGCAGAAGACAACAATGATCTCTTCTCTGGTATCTTGGCGAATAAGAGGCTCAAGGCGAGTGACCCAGTATGTCAAAGTCTCAATGTCAGGCTCATTAGGCATGCGTGTAAACTTGCGAGGTTCTTCTCTTGTCATCCACGCCATTGACACGATGACCAAGTTGGACCCGGCCTCAAGGACATGGAAAGCAAACTCAAATGCATCCCACGGCGCTTCATATTTGTATGGACTGTTTCATTGTTAGCCACATCTGATTTATCTGCTGCCGAGTGTTGCACGCACTTGAGGTCCATGCCTTTGAAATTGTTAGTTTTGGAGGACTGACTAGTTTCAATAAGGGATAACACTCACAAATACCTATTGAAGTGTTTCCAAGGCCAGTGATATAGCCCTCGAAGAACCCTTCGTCACCTTCTAGTGCCCATGATTCGTCGGTATAGTATAGGAAAGATTTGCGATAATTGGCTATTGTCTCGCCCTCTGAGTTTACGACGATAGTGGAGTTGTAATATTCAGGATTTGCCGGCCAATGCGCAGAAAGATCGACTTTTTCGGGGTATCCTACAGTTACGACGCAGTTGTATTTGAGAGCGACGGTCCTAGCCCAAAGGGACGTGATGCCGGATCCAGAGTACTCGAGAAAGGGTGCGATATCCTGTAACGACTTGAAGTTGTATCCTTGGAAATTGTCAGCAGATCTCGCGATCAACGGGATTTGTAGCATACCAGAAAATGCCAGCTCAGGCAATACAAGAAGATCCAGATCGTCTGGGTTTGCTTTGGACAAAACTGAATCCGCGCGGTTCAAGTTGTTGTTTACATCTCCCACCTGGGGCGCAAACTGTAGACACCCAATTCTCATCTCGACAACGTTGAACGAAGTCCAACCCCGCAACGGCAACACGTCTCCTCCGCCCTGAGGAGAGCAATCGTGCTAGGCCTTGAAGCCTCGGGTAGCTTAGCAAGCTAGCAGTACGAAAACACAAGAAACTATGAAACGACGAAAATGAACCTGAAAGGAAGTATACCGGGTATAGAATGCAGATGAGGAACCAACACGACCAACAACCAACAACCAAAACAGGGGACCGGGCAAATATGGGGAAGCGAGAAGAATCGAAGTGCGACAGAAGCAATGCAATGGGTATGGGCCCTGTCCGGTATATTGGGCCGTTTCTTGGGAGGCTGGGATGCACCAGTCTGTTGGAATCTCCTGGGACCGCTCAGCGCCCGTCGTGGGCGACAAGTGTAAGATAAGCGGTAGTAGTGAGGGGTGATGATGCCATGTAGTGTATGCTCTGGCCAACTAATTCAAAGCATTAACCGCTGAGTTGAGCAGTCATCAAGGGTATGAAACTCTTCACCCGCATCCTTCCAGCTTCTCCTTGCCTCATTAAGCCCAGCGCGGGGCGGTCCGAAGGTTTAACTGGCCCACATATCAACGCTACTTTTATGTGAGTGACAGCGTGACATGTTCTCACCAAAATCCACTTGAACATTTTGAGCCCATGAGTTACCGGCATGTTGGGCGAGGAATCTTAGAGACGATTCCATCCAATCGCTTATGAGTTTCACGGATCATTTTGACCTCACTTGTCTGGATGCCATGTGTGTTGGTTTCTCATTTACGGTGTTGGTTCATCCACGAGATGGCCAGCTGCAAGGGCCACAACGACCGACAACCAGGGTTTACGTGCTCTGTCCGGAGATTTTTATGTCAAGCCCCAGCAACCAACAGCCAACATGAATGACCCCAGCTTTACAAAGGAGATTTTATGGTGTGCAGTATGTACTGTATGTGAAGACCGGTGCTTGCCATACTAATTTAATACATGTTACCAACGGTAAGGTAGCATAAGACGGGTACTCCGGACTACCACTGAACTTAAGCAAGCCCTGTAACAAAACCTTACATGATGAGAGCAAATGTGCGGTAACTTACGGAGTATTTATGGCATATCGCTAGATTAGCACTGAGGCCAGACCAATATCTATACAGATCAAAGCAACTATCGGAAGATCAGTCTCCGCGGGTTTTCATGATCCCTCGACGAGTTAAACTTCCCGGCTCTGATCAATTGCTTCCACCTAAAGGCCTGGTAGTTGTTAGTATGTTGAGACCACTGTAGCCAACCTTCTTAACTCTTGATACACGGTCTATTTGTGTGAGTAACGTCGGGCCCGGGCCTCTGGTGGCAATTAGTTTTCTTTTCAGCCACTTGCCTGTATCTCTTAGTACCTTGGCAGTGTTGCAATCGGGTACTGTAGCACGGGTGGATATTGTGTTCTCCTCACAATAAAAATGTCTCTGAACCAATCGTCATATGTTCTCAAGTCCTCAGAACACGAGAAGCCCAGTCACATTGAGATAACATCGCAAACCCGGATATCTTTTTTATGATCGCGAATGCTTTGAGGCCGGCCAAAATTAAACGTGCGTGTTAGTAGAATACTTACCAGACTATATGAGGTACTTCGGCCCTATAGGGTAGACAGCTCAAGGAAGCAAAGGTTCACCCAATTTATCTGGGTACCAAGGACCTGAATGTTCACTTTCCACCATCCAAAGTATTGCTTGCTCTCTTGTTCTTGACGTGGTAAAAATGATCGATAGGCCAGGCCACTATACATCCTTTCAGCAATAGAACACGAGAGCCTATCAGAAGATGCTATAGCAGATAAGGCCAGCTACTAAGATAACCTGCTAAACTCACTCTCCTTCCGCGGTATCTTCTCCTTTCATCGCCATCTTAGATAGACCTATAACGAGCTTGAGGGGAATGGGCTTAGAGTTAGTTGGCTGGAGATATACACTTCTTCTTCAACGTATGTAAGAATCGAACGATGCGAACAAAAATGACCAGCCACTGGCGCTTCGATCGAGGAATCAATATCCTTGCCGCACCCGCCGAAAACCCATCGAGCCTGATATGCAGCTCCAATCACTATCACATCCCTCCCCTAGTCCCTTTTGGTCTCCTGGCGCCAAGGAAGCCATCCGGGGCCGGTTGACTCGTGAGAGTAGGCGCGCTCGCGGTAACTAAGGCGTCTACCGCGTCGCCTTCATCCCTAGGCTGACTCTTCTTGCGTACTAAAATAGCCGAGCTGAATGAAGTGAAATGTTTACAAGCAGAGATAGATGGAATTGACCTGGGCTCATTGGTCTTTGAAAGAGGTTAATACTTGATGGCTGAGTTGTTCGATAACGAAATGACAGGCATGTTGGACTCGTGCCTCGATAGTAAATGCAAGGCTCGTTACTCCAAGTCCCTGTCGCCCATTAACAAAACAGTCTTTAGCAGTCTGTGCATGCTGACAACCACCGGGTCTCATCTTGAATGTCATTACGGAGTAAGATTTCAAGCTTTCAAGCCTTGAAGGCTGGGTGGAGAGGCGGGTCGCAGAGGTGGCCGGCGTCTACAGAGCCATTCTCGACAAGTTGATTTGTGGGCGGCGTTTTTGGGTAACTTAGATAGCGTCGTCTTTAACCGCCGCAAATGCTTCCTGGATCTCATGATTGGGTCATTCCGTAGGCTCTTTGGCTAGTATATCTCCATGTTCACTACAACGATTGGCTAGAACCTAATGTTTCAACATGGGCCGTTCTATTTACGGCCAACACACACACTCTGCACATCGCTCATTCTTAGCGACACTTTGTCCTAGGTAGGTAGTTCGAGTTATGGTCCACTATTATCTTTACTAGATACTACGCCCAACAGTTAACAAACCATACTTTATCGACTTCACCAAGGTTGCCAAAGTTCCCAAGATAGAAGATGCATGTCTGCAGCTTACTTGGAGTTGCAGGGCTGCATATTACAACTCTAGCTGGAATAAAACAGTCACTGCACCCACATATTCGTTTCAAGAGTGTGGTCATAACCTCGATCTGTTTCCTTGGGCCCGTCGTACAGCAAGTTATTTGAATGCAAATGCGGTTTGATCGACGATTAATCCGATCACCATAAACACCAAGAGCTTGTGTGGCTTCAAACGATCGCTAAGCTGCCGGAGCGTTTAACCTAGCCTACCATGTTTGAGTAGCTCTTCTTGAACTTCCAACCCCGTCCAATATCTCGATTTCATATCCTCTCCGCCGAGATCCCACTGCTCGAATCGAATATGGCTTCCTTACGCTTTGGCCTCAATGCTTCCATCATATTCCTACTCACCTCCTCCGCTCAAGCCCTTTATTTCACACCGAATTCCCAATGTGCTGCTCTATGCTCAGACGGTTCTAATTCAACCTCTTCCGAATTCAACGGCTCCGCAACAAACTCATCAGACATCGTTTGTGAAGATGGTGAATACTCGTCATCAGGAAATGGCATCCGATTCAAAAATTGTCTGAACTGTCTCCAGAAAAGTGAGACCACCTGGAAAAAGGAAAGTGATGTCTTCTGGTTCTTATGTAAGTCATAACATAAAACTCTTCTCAATTCATCCTTCTTACTCTCTCCCAGATAACGTGCGATATGCCTTTGACGTTTGCCTTTACTCTTATCCCGATGCTGTGGAATCAGGAACAGTCAATTCCCCATGCAATATCCAAAGTTCCTGTGGATCACTCGAAAATGCCATGAAAACATCCTTACTCAAGACAAACCCAGATAATCAATTCGATTACTGCGAAGCTGATGATTCAATCATTAAAAGCTCCAGTTACAAGGAATGTCTCGGCTGTCTCGAGACAACATCGAACCAACAGTATCTTGCAAATTGTGTGTCATATCCTCTACTTTGGTTACTCTTAGATCACTAATGCTCGTTAGTTCTGGTGGCTTTGAAAGCTGGCTGTATGCAAGAGCCCAAGGCTGGCGATAAACTCGGGCTCAGTGGCACAATCTTCTCATCTTCACTAATCAACATCACGGATCCCAACACCAATGAAACAATGCCAGGTGATGACGGTGCTCCTGTAGGTTCCATGACCACCGGCACCATCGTCGGTATTGCAGTTGGATGTGGACTCGCTTTCGCTGGCGCGGTCTGTCTTCTATGTATATACTGTCGCCGAGCCCGAAAACGCCACGGAGCAGGAATAAAGATCGAATCACCGCCTCCAGATGCCCCAATGAACGATCACTCCATGTATGGCATTCAGAAGTCTTCATACTTTACCGACTATCCAGCACGGCCTCTCTCAACTATGAGTAATGCTGCACGGTTTGGGGGGCATTCTAGAAATATGTCTAACGCAGAGTATTACGATGGCCTTGGAGATGGTACGGGGAACTCCGAGACGCCCGTTACCTACCACTACGCACCTCATTCGAAGAGTAACGCACCCAACGGCGCTCTTCCCACGCATCCTGCATACATCCCTCGGGTAGTCAGCCGCCTGCCTGACCCCAAAACACCACCATTATCAGGACTTCGCAATGTGAAGACAAACATTCCCGACTCCTATGCCCTCCAGACTTATCTCACAGCCGCTGGTGGCACCAGCATCGACTCTCGAAGCGCGGGAGAGACCCCTTCTGGGAGCGTGACAACTTCTCAGGCCGGTAGCCGTAACCCTTCTCCTGCTCCACAGCCATTACTTCCTATCAACCCGCCAGCACAACCAGCGTTGGCACCGACATTCTCATCCGAGGTACAGAAGTCGAAGCTACCAAATTTCGCATTCCCTTCGCTCCCTAAGCTCACAATCCCCAAGAAAAAAGCTCCACCTCAACTCAACTTGCTGGAAGCGACACCCATTTCCGCGGTCGATAATGATCCAGCACGTGAATTAAGGATATCCAAGCCACTTGCTGTTTTGGATCCCAGGTTCCAGGACAAACCCCTCGGAGGAGGACAAGTATTATCACACGAGATCCCCATTGGCTTCAGTGATGAATACCTCAAGAGGCGAGAGGCCAATGTCTCTCCTTTGTTAAGCGGCAACAGTCGCGTTTATGGATGAGATGGTAGAATAAGAGTTGATCCGGGATCGTAGGTTCGGGAGTATGGAGTTTTTGGTTAACATATCCGGGCAGAATGCCCTCTAGATCGATGCGGCACAAATAGTGGAGACAAGAGTTCATAACGATAATCATTATTCTATCTTAACGTACACACTGCAAGTGATCATTGTTCAGCCCAGTCGCTGACCTGGGCCACGAGACCGCCACGAATCTGGCAAAGGACCTGCGTTGACACCAGTGCTACGTCCCGAAGACGGTGAGTTTCCAGGTCGGACGGCGGTACCGAAACCTCTGGCAGTGATTCTCGGTGTCTGCACAAGACGCTCGAGCCAGGCAGGGTTTCTCAACAATCGAGGGCCGTTCCCGAACTCAGGCCAGATTCTTGTCAGAAAATCGAACAGATGGGCGGCGAGTAGACCCTCAATTTCGACCAATGCCTTCCGTGGCCCTGCCACGAGCGCGGTGAAAACGATCATGCAGATTGGCAGAGCCTGGGCGGGGATGGTAAGAACGAGATATTGTGTTTTCTGGCCGCGTTGGTCTTGAGTGGTGGTATAAACCATGGCGAGAATGAGGCCGTTCAAGTACAGCAAGCTCGTCAGTCCGGCAAGGTAGTCGATCATCTAACGACGTCGTTAACCTCAGTACAGGCACATGACAGACGGGTACGTGTTTGGGATATTTGATGTTCTATTGCTATGATATAAAAATGTAGGGAGCTAAAAAACCACTCGAGTGAATTGAGGATCACACGAGCCATCCATATAGACATCCCACCATGCCTACACCGCAGACCAACCCGGAAATGCGAATGATGGGTGGTCCGAAATGCAGGGGTGATCTTCCTCATTTCCAGGAACCGTGATAGCTGAAGAGGCAAAGCACTATCCGGGCAGATATATGAGGGGGGTTTTGAAAGGAACACATGGGAGAGTAGCAATGCACGGGTATGTAGACGCAGGCTTACCAGAATTACGGTGCAGACAAATAATATGTAAAACACAAGATCGACCCTGCGTGGGAAACGTGGGTTTCCCATCTCCAGCTGCACGCTGTAGCGATACAGAAAGAACGAGTTGAAGAGCAAGCTGATCGGCTGCAATTCGATGAAGAAACATGTTACGAGTCGCCAGATTTGAGGCGGAAGCATCCAGAGATAGGATGGGTGATATACCAGACTCATGACTGGTAGTAGCCCGACTATGCAACCAAGGGAGGCCAGCACTGTAGCAGTAGTCAGATTCCTGTGGCATGGTTAGCGCGTGCTATCGAGAACACAAGTGGACATGCGACTTACCGAGAAACAGGTGGCAGGGCCCAGTAGGCGGCCATCACATTATCAGCCATGGTGGGCAACTTTGCTCAATGCGGCGACGGTAGTAGTAGTAGCAGTTCAACGATAGCTGAGTTAAGAGTACTTTTTCTGCACAAGGAAGAAAAAGAAAACAGGTAGGGGTTCAGCAGACGTTTTATGTAAAAAGAGAAGAAACATGCGACTTTGCAAAACCAGGCAACCAGGGACTCATGGTTATTGCTTGCGTGTCATCTTCGTTCTTTGTTTTTGGAAGAGTGTGGAAGGAGAGAAGGTAACAGCTTGGAAAAAATTCCAATAAATGAACAATCCGCTATAGCGGGGCACCAGATCGGGGCCGACGTTCCGCCGAGATTGGAGGCCCTAGGTGTGGCTGGGAGGAGCTCGCGCCACACTTGATGAAGCGTGTGTCATAGAAGCGGAAGTGACCGGGCTTCGGGATCTCCAAGCTCACGAACATATCGTCTGATATTGCTGTAAAACTTTTTTATTGCATTCACTCATCAATTGGCTCTGGGGCCGTCTAAAATACTGAGTTCTGGACACTGGACACTAGGCCCTGAGGCATCAACATCACGAAGACAGGAGCAAACCATCATCATGCGTGCTCACGATGCTATGCAGAGCGAGGAAGCCAATGATGCTGCTTGGGAGGCTGCCAGAGGAGGTGTTGCAGGTGCAGTCAAGTGGGGAATAGGTGCCGCAGTGTTGGGTGCTGCCGGGTATATCTGGTCGCCGTTGTATCGATCCATGACGATTCAATTCAAAGTGTAGGGCTCATTCTCACAGCTGATCCATCCTGGTACTGACCTTTTTTTCAAAGGTATTTACAAATGTGTGGTATGGTACCTGGAGCCATGATCGAGGCAGACTCGCGGCTCAGAGCATACGAGCACCGAGTGAGAATGCAGCGGCGGTTGATGGGAGACAGGGCTAAATGGGAACGGTATGAGGAAGAATTCATTAAAGGTGATGGCAAGTGATAACCTCTGGCACGGAAATAGTCCCTATGATCTCAATCTCTTACTGAAAAGTCTTGACTGCAACTGCTCGGGGTATAACGGCGTATATGTCACATTAGAGATGACCATCGAGTCGTCTGTGTAAATTATATTACTTTAGCATCTTTCCTTCGCTTTCTCAGTCGAATACCAACTCCAACGCCAATGATGCACCCATGTCTAGATTCATCTCCATATCTTATATCCGAAATCGCTTAGGATCCATGTTGATTTTGCACAGCCGAACGACGCATCCGCTAAGCTGGAGCAGTGTCTGCACACCTTCGAGGACCTTCATATGTGTAAAACCAATCTCTTTGATAAACTCCAGCTTTGCATGTTCGCTCAACGTCGGGATAGTTTTCGTAACCTTGAACATAGTGCTAATAATGTCGTGGCTTGAGTAACCTAGATCCCAAAGTTCTCGCAGTGTTTCCAGTGCGGAATCAACATTGCCCTCATAGCAAGCCTTCAGCATCGCCTGCACCTTGATTGGATGAGGCGAGTCAACAACCTTGAAGACATTGTCCCCTGAGACGAATCCAAAGCCGGCAAAAGTAGATTGAAGGTTGTTGATAGCTTGTCGCATATCTCCCTCAGCGCTGAAAACCAAGGCTGCAAGTCCATCATCACTGTATTCAACCTTTTCCGCCTCAATGATTTGCATGAGTCGCTTTACGACTTGAGCGTCCGTTAACTTGGCGTATCGTAGGATGGCGCATCGTGATTGGAGGGGCTCGATGATCTTGTTGGACTGGTTGCAGGCGAAAGCAAATCGTGTAGTGTTGGAGTAGATCTCCATAGTTCGTCTAAGGGCTTGCTGAGCACCCGAAGTCATGCTGTCGGCTTCATCGAGAATGACAAGTTTGTGGCGCCCCGCAGGCAGAGTGACCTTCTTTTGGGCGAAGCCCTTGATTCTGTTTCGAACAACATCAATACCTGGAGGTGTCAGTGAGATTTTTATCACATGAGAGGATCCAAGTACCTCGCTCGTCACTGGCATTGAGCTCCAAGACCGCTTCCTTGTACGATTCACCTAAGAGCTGCCGGGCCAGACACAGAACACTGGTGGTCTTTCCAATACCAGGCATACCCGAGATGATTACATGGGGCATGTTGCCCTCTCTAGCAATGATCTTGAGTCTTTCAATCGTTTCTGTGTTTCCGACGACATCGTCGAGGAACACTGGTCGATACTTTTCCACCCTAGGAACAATGAGTGAGCAATTCTTCAAGGGGCATGAATGGCATACCAGGGAAGCTCATAATTTGGGGTCCCATTAGAAGAAGCTTTGAGAGCCGCCTTTAAGGCAGAGTTCGACGATTCGCCACGTTCTTCGGGTTTTTTGGAAGACATTTTGGGTATGCTGTTGTGGTGAAATCGTTGATCCTACAACTGAAGCCTGAAATGGTATGTCAATCACTTTACGCGCTTGAGAGAATACAGACGCGTCGAGTGAGTGGCCCGTGCACCATAGGTAACCTGGAGCCAAGGTAGAGCCCCACTCATGCCACCGCTTTCTACTTTCTACGGCAAAATCTTGTCACTGCGATAACTTTTTTGAGTCTATCAAACAGCAAACATATCAGCAACAGTATCTTGAATCCACAGCTTCTGAACGATCCACGACTTGAATCCACCGAAAACAGCAGCGACTTCAATTCTCAAGCTTCACACAGTATCAAGCAGCCATGGGTGTTCAAAAAAAGACTCGCAAATTCGCAGAGGTATGCATCCTTATCGATAAGCAGCGCAAAAGTTGCCCAAATTTCAACATATCCACGACAATGAAGATGGGGCGCGCAAACATCAAGCACCCTCAAATGCTGACCCCAATACGCAACAGGTGAAGCGAGTTATTGGCCGTCGCGATGCCAGACTAAAGGAAAACAAACTCAAGGCTGAGCTCGCTCAGAAGGAGAAGGAAAAGAAGACCATCAACGGCGAGCTTATTCGAGAAGCGCCTCAGATGCCCAGCAACATGTTCTTTCAACACAACACAGCTCTCGTTCCCCCCTACAACGTCCTCGTGGATACCAACTTTCTCAGTCACTCGGTTCAGCGAAAGCTCTCTCTTCTCGACTCCATGATGGATTGTCTCTATGCGAAGTGTAACCCTATCATCACATCCTGTGTGGTAAGTCCCCAGCTCCAAGCTTGAGCCCTTTGGACTGTGACTAATAGTCATTTCTACTCTTAGATGAGCGAACTTGAGAAGCTCGGACCTAAGTATCGCCTGGCTCTAAGAGTTGCAAGAGACGAACGATGGACACGGCTTGAATGCGACCACAAGGGCACCTATGCAGACGATTGTTTAGTCGACAGGGTGCAGAAATCCAGAATCTATATCGTGGGGACAAATGACAAGGCGCTCAAGCAACGGCTACGAAAGATTCCTGGTGTGCCAATCATGAGTGTGGCAAGGGCCAAGTACGTGATAGAGAGGTTGCCCGGTGCACCCGACTCTTAGGTGTCTTTTCGTTTCTTTGGAAATAGGGAATTTGCATTTACGAGTTTACGACGCATCGCATAGCTTGATTCTGTCCAGCACTAATGACGCTGAGGCCTGGTCACTATTTGAAAGGGTTATTATGCGATGTTCTAGGGTAGCTAGGTACAAAATTCAACGGATATTCACCCTTGCCCACAGGAGAATGGCAAGCCACAACATATTAAATTGGATGTCTAGTGTTTCCCTGGGCTGTACCTCTTGTATTTCAAAGTTGGTCTACTTTAATCTGTAACTCCTCTAAGCCCAACGATCTTTGTTGAAATCATACAATGTGCCCCGGATATAAGTGGTCATGAATCCTTTGGTGACATGTGATTGGGTATTCATCAGCACCTTGCTATTGGCATCTGACATACATCCTAAGATACGCACTCACATTCAAATCTCCGTATCGAACCGTCAAAAACCACTTGCATAAAGTCAATACTACACACTGTCTAGTATTTGTTGACAATTGAATCATTCGTCGACCTTCAGAAAGCTTTCACGACAGCGCATGATCTTACGGAGATGGATTCCAGCCCAAATGAGAATGATCAGTCATCAACATCCGAAGTCCGCCAGAAGCGCTCACGCGTTCTTCTTTCATGTGCGCCATGCCGCAACTCAAAGTTGAAATGTGATAGAGAACAACCATGTGGGCAATGCTCCAAAAAGGGGCGCGCATCTCAGTGTACTTATGCCCCAAAACCTGAACGGAAACGGCCCGCCAAAGGCATGTCCGCGCGTTTGAAGCGCCTCGAGGGCATGGTGCGGGAGATGATGGACTCTGAAGGTGCAGCCCCAGGAACCCAAGCAAGTACCGGAGCCGGGGCAGGTTTGGCTAATGGTACTGCTACAGGACCGGACGTCCAAGGCCATGTCGTACACAGCAAGAAAGGGGCAACGTATGTTGGCGCAACGCATTGTATGGCAATGCTGGAGGATGTACGTATTCATATATGAGTCTGCGATGGCCATAAGGATCTGGGGCTAACAGTGAGAAGATCGAGGATTTGAAAGACTACTTTGAGCAGCCAGAAGAAGCGGGAGAGGATCAAATCCTAGACGATGAGATTGATCCCGCAGAAGTCATGTTGAACACAAGAGCTGGACCAAAGAACCGAGAGGAGCTGCTTAGTCGCCTACCGGAGAGAAAGGTCGCAGATAGACTTCTTTCGCGTTACTTTGCGTCCATGAGTCCTTCGCAACGTTAGTATATCCCGCTAAACACCCAATGCTTTTACTAACGATTGCCAGATATTGTTCACCGGCCAGTTTTTACCAGGCAGTATTCTAAGTTCTGGCAAGACCCTGACGAAGCATCATTTCATTGGATAGCGCAATTATTCATGATGCTCAGCCTTGGCGTCTTTTTTAATAACTTTATCAACTCAAGTGAGCTCGAGGGTGACTCTCCTCTCCCAGCTCAGGACCGGATCCGTCACTACAAGTCTTGTGCTGGTTGGGCTCTCGTCTGGGGCAAATACACGCAGCCATCCTCGGCGACACTCCCGGCGTTCTTGCTCTATGTTGAATCGTCTTTCCTCTTTAACCGTGCAGCTCAAATGAACTGCTACGTACTCTCAGGCGTGTGCATCCGTCTGATGCTCAAGATGGGTCTCCATAGAGACCCGAGTAAGCTGGCGAACATCTCCCCTTATGAGGGCGAGATGCGGAGGCGCATGTGGAACATGGCTATTCAAGTCGAACTTCTGGTTTCTTTCCACATGGGACTCCCGAGCATGCTACAAGGTATAGAAACTGATACTGCAGTACCACGAAATCTAGACGACCATGACTTTGACGAAGATTCGACGGAATTGCCTCTTAGTCGACCACCCACGGACTGGACCTCCATGACATATCCGATCCATAAGACACAGATTCTTCGGGTGTTTGGACAGATCGCGAGACAAGCTCATGCTCTGACACCACCAAGTTATGCTGAGGTCGCCAAGCTCGACAACTTGCTGCATGAGACCTGGAAGAGTGTCCCATCTTTTATGATGGTACGGCCACTAGATGAATGTGTTGGTGATCCACCCGTTCTGCTCATCCAACGTTTCGGTTTGACAGCCCTATACAACAAATGCCGTATTGTATTGCATCGTCGGTATCTCGCAGAGGCAATTCCACAGCGGGAGCATGATTACTCACGCAGGCAATGTCTGGAGGGTGCTTTGTCGCTGCTCAATTACCAACACATTATCTGGGAAGCCTGCAAGCCAGGTCACGTATTGAGCCAGCATGGTTGGTTTGTCTCGTCCCTCGCGGTTCATGACTTTCTCATGGCCGCAATGGTGCTTTACCTGGTCATCAAGAATGAAAATTACTCAGAGGTTGGAAGTGACTATGACTGGATGTCGCAGACTGCACCAACGCCAACTAAAGACGAGTTAGTTTGTATGATCAAGAGGTCTTGGCTCATCTGGGCCGACGTGTCACGAGACGCAGTGGAAGTCAAGAAAACAGCAGATACACTGGCTACAATGTTGGCCAAGCTCGGAGCTTCAGTTGAAGAGCCAGCTAGTGCCCTTGAACAAGCTGTTCCCAGTGTCAGTGGTGATAACGAATACTCTTCGCTTGGGGCTCCATCTGTAGACCCTAGCACACTGGGGTCGATCGGAGGTGATCCGGTACTGCTCTCGAGTCTGGGGTTGGGTAAGACATCCTAAGAAATATGATAGATAAGAGATATGCTTACAAGGATAGGCTCATCAAGATCTACATCAGACCAGACACCCCTGGATCTCAATCTGGCAGGAGATGCAGGAACTAGCATGAACTTGACGAATATGGGGACGGAAGGTCTTCAGTCTGATCCGGCTTGGATGGATACTGCAGCTAGCAACATGGACTGGGTAAGTTGCGTCGTTGTCGTTATCATGAAAGCTGTGTCTTTGGTAAACTAACAATCCAGCAGCGTTACCTTGACATATCGCTGGCTCACAGTCATGATGCTGGACGCAACGAAGACACTGGTCAGACGTGGATAGAGAGGGCACCACCATTGGAACAAATGGATATCATGGGCTCAGGAATCTGGATTCCAGATCATCCTGAATCCGCTTGAGGACGATCAAGCAACATGTTTAGAAGTGTGTTGATGTTATACTAGAATTGGTCATATTGGTAATCTGAAACCAAGTTTTGATTACAACAGCTTATCGTATCTCGTTGATAACTCGCCAAGTCAGATAGTAAGACGAGGATGCTGATAACGCCTGAGACAGATCGTCCTCCGGGTATGTCACCGCTTCAACAATCGAAAGGGTGGTGTGGCCCTCACGAACTGTTACAACCACTGGGCCATGCAATACATACATACACAGAATTCCGAGCTAGGTCCGCTTTCTGGGGAAACGAGATCCGGGGGACTAGCTAGCAATCCCCGCACAGCATTTAGATGCTGATGATCTCGAAGAAGCTCATCGAAGTGGGAGAGGAACCACGCTTCTCAGGCTTGACCTTTGTTTCTTCTTTTTGCCAACACGCAATATTGCCGCAGTATTTGATGATTGAATAGTCGGCACAAGATCATCATTGTGACAGTATCACCAATATTGCGAGATGGCTGACGTGTTCGCCTTGAAACACCCGCCGATAAGCAAGTCAATACACGATATGATAACAGCTGAGCCTACGGAGTACTCCGTAATCCAGAGGACGATGGTGATTGCAGGGATGTATGACGTCGATCCGGGGAATTGGTTGATAAAATTAGTGGCGCCGTATGCTCCGCGGAGATGGTCATATCAGTTTGCGGCGTCGGGATCCCATCCGTCGACACAACATTAACTTGCACAACACTATATAAACAGCACGGAACTCCGGCCGAAGTATACTGTACGTTCGAGAATGTCGGCTTATTACAGTGAAGTCGAATATTGAAAGTAATGCATAGTATGGATTGATCAGGTCGTGTGATTGCGTTTGATAAACCGCCAATTCGCAATTTGAACCTTCTAGAACAAAATCGCGGTTCTAGAGCGTGAAGTCCGGGTCCATACGCCGTGTATGGAGCAGGTGACCGGCAAACCACCCCTGAGCCGATTAACCAACCCTTGGAGGACCAAAAGGTACTCATGCAGAGCAACGTCAATCATTGTTGGCAGCGTGAAGTCCCAGCTATAGACCGTTTCGACCGTCTTCTAGATTGGTTCGCAATGAATAACATTAATGATATTTGTATTGAATAAAGTAAAAATACCCTGAGGTACACTGCAAAGGCCTTCACGCTTCCAATATGTCAAGAAACTGCAGAGTCCACTGTAAGTCACGTCAACAATGCTTCTGGCATAGCAATAATAACCATGACAGTACCGCACCCTAGGGGAAGTTATCCGCCACGATGGAGAGCTCTCGAAAAGCATAGCATAACAGAAGATCGTTTCGTTTCGTTTCGTTTCGTTTCGTTTCGTTTGCGAGTCTGGTGACCAACAAGGGCTTCTCGCCATCCCACGACGCCGCTATCAGTTGCACGAACAAATAGGCAGCTTGATGTTAGACGCGTTGTCAAGTTGATGAGAAATGGATTCGGGTTGAAAATTTTTGACTGGAGAGTCGTGGTACTGCCTGGAAACTTTTACCTAATTTGAACGCTACTTCGGCACTTCTTCAACCACCTCCACTTCTATCGTGGGCAGCTTTCTGCCCTGGTTTGTCTTTTCGGGGTTGAATACCACCAAATGTCTGGCCGCCGGCCAACTGGGTATCCAGTTCCAAAGGAGAAAGAGACCAAGACCTGGATCATGGACTTGGACCCGAACCTCAATCTAGTAGCGGGAGCGTGCGTTCCTAGTCAGTTGGCTCCCGCGGGGATGCGAAGATCTGTTTCGTTCGTAGAGGGTAGGCAGGTCAAGTCATGGATCGTTTGCTGGCCTCTCAGTAGCACCGGTATACAGTTCCTCTGCTGGTTGGTACGACCGGCTGCTCGCTTAGATTGCTTATTACTCTAATAAGGTCGATCACGGGTAGAGCCTCAGAGTGGTCTTGATGAGCTTGGCAATGGTTGGTGACATTGTGGTTTGATCGTTCATGATTGTGAAGGTGGAAGAAGGTTAGAGAAGAGGTTGAGAAATTGAGGGAACGTTTGTAAGTCGATAGATTAGATAGGTGTATTCCGAAGTGAAAAACAACTGCCATTTACGGATAATATTGCTGGGACTGATAACTAATAAGCGCCTGCCCTATCAAAGTTCGGCCTGTCGGCGACAAGCTGAAGTCAGTGCAAGTGAAGTGACCTGTCCAATATGCGAGCCTGATACTTCAGCTCGTGCGTCAACCTATAACTAACGGTCTGATGTATTCCGTGCCCAGACAGAGAGCATTAGCTAGACCGTCCTTCTCTTTCACCAACTCATGCCAGTGGGCCTCGGCTGCAATGCAGTCACCATCATGAAATGAGGAGAAAGGAGGAGTGAGGAGTGATGAGGTACAGGAGACATCAGCTCCCCTCTCCGACCTGATATTGGATTCATGATAGTGTGGAGGAGGTAGTATCGCGCCATACGTGCCAATCGTGGGGGAATCACTGCGCCGCAGAGGCCAAAAATGGAGAGGTCAATTTCGTGATGGACTTGTCTGCTAAATCTGCGCCGTGCTGTTGGGTGATGATGAGGGGTTGATTTAGCAAACAGGTACTAGACCAGGTCAATATTAAGGGACGGACCAGCCGTGGTCTTGTGATGCATTCATCAGGCTAAGATGAACCGAAAAGGAGAAAGCAAATTACTCTAATTCTCTCTATCTATATGTCCCGACAACAACGTTGTAGATGGAATCGAGTAAAAGCTATGTAATGGGAATGAGGACCGGCGCCTATTGGCGAATGATGGTGTTGGGGTATGGCCGATTCCGCAATCTGGAACCTGGAGCATCCCCGTCGTTTGTCAAATTGTCGATTGTCTCTCTTGTCATGACATGGGTGGCACTGCATTTGTCTGGTTTGGTTGTTGGACCTGGACCTGGAACGGGAATTCCTCCTTGTTGGACACCGACACCTTCATGGTCAAGATGACATTTCAACTCGACGACAGATATGCACGAGCTGCCAAGATGTTACCCAGATCGGCCGCTCACGAGTCGAGTCGAGTCCCCTACTCACTCATTATGCAGGGAAATATTAACCTACACCTATCCGACGGTAGGCTGACTTCATGGCTGATACAAACATGGGGCGCTAAATAAGCTCCCATGTCAGTTGACTCCGAGACACCGACCTGGAGATATCAATATGTACATACATACATCAGCGAGTTTCTGGGCGATAAGCCCAGCGCCCTGGATCGCCGATTCAGAGACAAGCTTGAACTATTCTTGGTGTGATTGGCCATCCCCGGACTTTCAATCTGTGCTGGGTTTAGTCCAAGAGAGAGGGTCTTTCATTTCATTTTCATTTCATTTGGTCGGCTATTTCAACATCCCGTAGTTTGAAGTTTTTAACAATTACGAAGTGGGAGACCGAAAGGAAGATGAGCAAGCTTATTCACAGCCAGATGTAAGTGAAATGAGGCCTTCGATGGCATTGCTGGAGGGGCAAATGGGAACACGAGTTTTGGTGGCATTGCGTCCAAACCTTCGCCTTCTAACGACATCCAGCAGGCTCTCGAGAGGTCAGCCAGCTCGTGCTGTAAGACTGATAGCAATAGCCTGGAAACAAGGAGGCTCATACCACGAGCAATCAATTTTTGCCCCGATTGGTCCAAGCTTGGCCATCTTGGCCGATCTTCTATCCACCTTGACGGCTCCAGAAGCTCTTTCATCATGGCGTAGCCGGCCGATTTTGAATTTTTTTTACCCTTGGTGACCCTGTTGCCGTGCGCGTCCGGCATTGGCTCCAGCTTTCATATTGGGTGGTGAGTTAACGTAACGCCTCTGAATTCCCGGAAACCATTATTTCCACCGTCACGAGGGTAAGGTAACTTGTACTTGGGTGGTCTGTTTTGACGTACGTCTGTACCTAAATGGCCCACCGAATAACTGCGTCCAACTACCATGGGAGTGCAGCCCTGGTGCAGGGGCGCCGGTAGGCGTCACCTGGGGTCGAAAAGGCAACATCAGGTCTCTTTATCTTTCGTATCTTGCCCTGTCCTGAGTAAGGGAGGAAAATCTCTTCATTTAAAAGGACGGTCAAGAGTTAAACCCGTTTCATCCGGAAAGGTACTTGGTAGAAGTACTGATAAGAAGAATTCGGAGTGGTTCCGTCTAGGTTCAACAAGGTTAGAGGAGAGGCAAGGCGAGACAGGTGACTTGCTGACCGAAATCCCAATGGACAAAAAGGGCAACTGTCTAAGTACTCCCGTCATGCCATGATACCTGTGTCTTGGCTTAGGTCGAACCATCAACAGAGGTACCTGGATAGTGCAGGGTACTTCTGTAGTGACGTTGAATTAAAGATGGCGTTTCTGTTCAATTCTCTTATCAGTCGGTCGAGTCGGTTTCTGCTTGCCGGGTCCGGGTGTGGTTATGGAACTTCTGGTCACTTTAATTCCCATTGTGACGATGAATCCGGTCTTCGTTATCGCCTGGCGCTCCCCCTTCTATCCTCTTGCCTCCTCTAGCTTTCTATTATCGATCAAGCCAAGTTGGCGAGCACCCATCCCCAGTTTCCAACCCGCAATATTGAATCTTGTTCCCCATTTCCCCATTCTTTCCATCTTGTTCTACTGCGCTTCTGCACGCATAGTCAGCCCTGACACCCTGTTTGTGTAAGTTCTTGCTTGAGGGTTGTTGTTATTGCGATACCCCGCCAAATCAGGAACCGTCCCTTGAATGAGACAAAGTTAAATACCCGCAGGTTGAATGATAAGCAAGACAGGCAAAACAATTTCATTCGCTGCCTTATGCTAGTTACGGGGTTAATCGTCACGCAGACAAACTGGACTGTAGCGTACATATGTATGGACGTATACTTGCCGCCAAGCTTGAACTATTACTTAAATAAAAGCTGAGGGTATATTTTCCTGTACAAGTTAATAAGTGGTCAGCTTAGGTAGCTTAGACCCCTCATTCATTGTCAGGTTGTTCTTGATCCCTTGATTCTTTTCGAGCTACTTGCAGCTTATCCCTTGGCCCTCTCCAGCTACAACCTTTTTGGACTTCATCGACGCTATCATATTTTTGGTGTCGGCCCCAGATCGTACCCACGAGGGCCTTTGTTGTGTGGCTTCATTCAGTGATATCCATACCTGTACCCACCGACTGAGTGTGAGTGTGAGGTTAGTTTCAAGGACTCGCCGCTATCTCTACACCTTGGTTGTGATGTCGCTACACCCCCTCGCTATCAACCTGCAACCGCACGCCATAAACCGACACACCCATACCATACCATACCTTCCTTACCTTACCATCCATACCTACATTTGAATACCTTACATAGGCATAGGTTCTGCTCCTGCTTGGATTTGCTACGCTGCCTTACTTACACACACCGACCGAAGTCGCTCGCAGCAATCGACCTATCTTATACTTGTGCAGAGCCCAGCTCTCGTGTCTATTCGTGAACGACCAACTTGACCATATATCTCTTGCAGGAGATCGTCCTTGACCGGTGCAACTGAAACCCCTTGTTACAGCTGCAAGTCGAATCATCCTCTCGACTCAACCCATCTCAATTTGACCTCATCATCTGAGTTCTCGGCTTTCTTCGCTACGCAGTCGAACCCTTTGAAGTTGCGTCGTCGCTTACAGGACCCTGAAAGCACCACGCTAGAACCTTTTCCCAATTCCACCATCACCCACAATCGCACATTGGGTCAGGGTTGTTTGTTGGATTACCATTGCCTTACCTATTTAAATCCACCTAGGAACTGGGGCGGCGCGCACACTTCACTGCACGCTGAGCGCAAGCCTGGCCTGGCGCAAACGCCGTGACGGAGCATCGTGACCTCTTTTTTATTTCTTTTACTGGGGTTTCGAGTTTACTAGTCGACAGTCGCTTTGTTGTGTCCTGTCTGGGTTTCTCTATATTTTCCTCCCCCTCCTCTCTCTCTCGTCGACTTTTCTCACGATCTCCTACTTCTCCCTCATCTTCAAGCAGACCACCACCAAAAAGACCCTGCTGTCTGCTGGTGGTTTGGCTTCCGCACCTGCATTGGGCTCACCCTCTGATCCACCACCACCACACTTGAGTTTTTACGTACAGACCGTCGCCTGTACCTTTCAACTTTGCCTTTCACTTGGTGGTCATATCCTGTTTTGCCTCCCAAACCGGCACCCCGTGGGCCACCCCCGACTTAATACCGGCTCTGGTTCTGTTCCGACCCGGCTAATAAAGGTCTTCCTGTCTCCGCTCCGTGGCCGGTGGCTTCAGCCCTCGAGTCAAGTTCCGATAGCGACGTGATATTTTCTTTTTCTTCCCGCTCACACAGAGAGTGCATCAGCGCACTGCTATAGCATGCCCGCTCAACTAAACGGGTCCATGACCGCCAGCATCCCCATTCGAATACCCGGCGACCAGGTCCAGGCTCAGGCTCAACCTGCTGTTTTTTACAAGCAGCACAAGCACTCCAGATCTTCCTATTCCGATTCTTCTCCGCTTGCAAACTCAAGGAACAATTCTTTAACTTTCCGTCCTTATAAGAGGCTCATGTCAAACCCAGACAAGACCATCGCTGTCATCAACGCCAGCGGGCGACAAGCTGCGTCTTTCATTCGCGTCGCCACTGCCGTTGGTTATCATGTGCGCGCTCAGTTGAGAAATCTCGACGGTGTCGTCGCTGCTGAGGTTTCGGGGAATCCCAATGTTACCGTATTTGTTGGCGAGCTCTACACAAGACATCAGCCCTCTGAAGCAAACCGTGATGTTACCAAGCACGGCCCGCTGGCCGGTGTCGGCGTCAACTACGACTTGATCGCAAGTCTGTTCCGCGGCGCACAACTCGCTTTCATAAATACAACTTTTTACGGCGACGAGATTCAAATCGGAAAGGCCCTAGCCGACGCCGCTAAGCGCGCGGGAATTCAACACTACGTATACTCGTCCATGCCCGATCATGGTGCTTACAACCCCGAATGGCCCTCATTACCCCTCTGGGCTGCCAAGCATGAGGTCGAGCAATATGTGCGCAAACTCAGAATACCAGCCACTTTTGTGTACACTGGCATCTACAACAACAATTTCACCTCCCTTCAGTATCCCCTTTTCTGCATGGATCTGCAAAAGGACGGCTCGTTCAAATGGCAAGCGCCTTTCCATCCTGATGCCAAGCTACCGTGGCTAGATGCTGAGCATGATGTTGGTCCCGCAGTCCTGCAGATTTTCAAGGATGGACCAAGCAAATGGAACGGAGAGCGCATTGCACTTGCATACGAATACTTGACACCCAAGGAGGTGTGTCGACTCTTCTCTAAGGGAGTCGGCCGTCCTGTGCGCTATGTGCGAGGTCCCATTGAAATCAAGGTTCGAATCCCTGAAGGTTACCGGGAACAGCTCGTCGGTCTCGAGAAACTGTTCGACCCGAATCAGAAAGATCCTCGAAAGCAACCACCTTACTTCGGTGACCCCAAGGTTGAAGTCAGTTGCCCAAGTGAAGCCTTGGAGTTGTGGGAAGGCCCTCGAGGTATCGAAGAATACGCACGTGAGATGTTCCCCATAGAAGAGGAAGCAAATGGTCTCACATGGATGCTGGATGATGATGCGAGTGACGATGAGGACGTGCACAATACAGCAACCCATGTCGAGCAACTGAGAATCCACGACGGTGACGATGATAGCGACAACGATAATGACGACGGCCTTGTCATAAAAGGTCGCAAGCGGGACGAGGAAGAGTGGTTAGCATAATGGAAACCCATGGCGTCTGGATCTTGGCTAAAATACGACATCAAAAGCAGGAAAGGGGTTAAAAAAGAAGAGTTAGTCCATCGGAATCTAGAAGCCCAGTCCTGAGGCGATTACGGAATGGAGCAGACCTGGCGACGCGGCATTGCATTTCGGCAGGAGTTGTGTTTTTGGAGAGGCGTCTCTACCGGCGTAGGTTTGGTCTAGGAACCTAAACGATTTTTATTATGACTTGTCAATGGATGAAATAAAAGTAACGAATTACCTTTGCCCTTGATTTTGTTGTGTCTTCAGCTTGTGATGTGTGTTGAAGGAGGCAGTCATTTGTAGATGATGCTCGTACAACTGAGCGAGACTGAGACCCGATACCACGTACTTGTAGGAAGCCTCTTGCTTGAGAGCCACCATCAATCTAAATGACAGAGGCTCTGCTCAAGCTTTAGACTGTTCTTGAGTAAGACACACCCAGCAACCAGCTGGCAAAAGAGTGCGTGTCGATAGAATGATAGTATACAAAGTGAGCCTGGAAGACGGATGGCTGCCTCAATGGGGCTGAAAAGAAACGGGGAAGTCAGCTGCTTCTTATATACGATTATCTTAGAGCTAGGACTGATGGATTAATAAACGACCACCTTCCTCATGCATAACACCACTAGGTTTATTTGGCCCCTTACATCAAGATGCTGGTTTGTCATAACAAGGTTTATTAACAGTATATCATGGCAACACCATTTACCACCCCCGCGTATCCGCCGTCCGTACCGTTGAACGTGGCTCCCATGTAAAAAAGCGTGGGGTATATTTGTTCTTAAGAGACTCGCTTTGTGAATGTTCATCATACGTGGTTCTTCTATGCTTTCTTGGTGAAGTTAAGATCATATGGCAAGAATCACACAAGGACGAGAATTGCAACATTAACTACCTAGGTACCCCAGAATCAGAGACTCGCCAAGATTATCGCCGCGGCGGTCGAGTTGCACGCCGCGTGGGGGAGAAATCCGGGGTGACAAGGGGATGAACTCTTCGTTATCTAGCATGATTAGGGGCAATGCAGGAGAGGGTGGTCAGGGTGTTTATCTGTTATGCCTCTCCTTATCTATCAGGACTTTAGGTCCAAGATCAAAGGAAGCTCTTCAACAAGGACACAATTAGAGCCAGTTCATTATTATAAGTTAAAGAATAGCCAGCAGCGAGTTCCATTCTTTGCATGTTAAACAATTATGGCAGAGATCAATCCAAAGAATTGTTCTATCCGCTCTAACCATGACCCCAGGTGCTCGGACACTGGAATATCACATGCCTCACCTGCAACTGATAAGATACACAAGTTGATGCGGTATTTCCTATCAAGGCCGCGGAGTCGAGCCGGATATCCAGAAGCTCAAGAAGACATTCAAGGCTTAATCACAGTTGCCCTCGGTCGTCAAAGGTTACTCGAGCCTCTATGATATTGCTTAGACGAGAAGATGACGGCAGTGAAAGGTGTAATACTCTTGTCACCGACATATTTCGAATATCAGGGATATTGATCCTTGCTGGCTATCCACGATAAGGAGCCTACTGTTCTTTTGAGTCAGGCTAGGGGAGGCAACAAAACTCAGGACCTTGATCCTAAATGAGTGAACTAGCATAAGTTTAGGATATCTTTGCTAAGTTTATTTGATAGCCTATGCTAAAGCCTGATGTTTTCGTAATCCTGAGGTAAAGTTTATGCCTCACAAGTCTGTATGTCCAGCCATTAGTTAGATTTAATCAATCAGACTGGCTATTGGTTGATGAGAACCCTATCAATTCTTTGTTAAAGGTGAAGCTATTCCCAGAATAAAGGCAAGAGACAAAGGTCAAAGTACTAATGCTGGCCCACCAGCCAGCTGACTGACCGACTGAGTGGCCAGAAGAAGGTCCTTTTGGAGCCGTAGGCAACGGGTTAGTCTACCCTCTGCTCAAGGAGGCCCCCGGCAGGCTCCTTGAAGGTCGCTGAAGGCAAACTGGCTGCAGGCGGTCAAGTTAAGCGGAGGCATTTGCTTCGCCTAGGATAACAGCAGACTGTCAGTATCAGGGTCTTGTTATGCCTCCCCAACCCGGCCCCCCCAGCACGGCGCAGAAGGACGGAGATATCACTGTAAGCCGCGACAGCAATACCACCCCGGTATCTGAGATTCAGGAGTCAGCATCTCCTTGTCTCGACGAGTCCCAACGCCAATATTCCGCCAAGTTATGCAAGGTATTTGACCGATATTTAACGTGGACTGTTGAACCACTGGATGAAAAAAGCCAGGTTTCTCTAGGCAGTTAGCCAATAACTTTTTATTGCATCAATCATTCTTACCTCTAGGCTTCTGTTATCGCTCTCGTTCTCGATATGCTCAGTAAGTTTGAACAGCCATTCCTAGGGGTCACCTTGGTTCGGTTGACTGCGGAATACTAGGCGGTTCTGGGAGGCTTAGCTGTTTATTCCACGGTAATCTGGAACGAAAACCTGCGAAGATCCTGAAGAACATATTTAACAACCTTTTGTATCATCTGAGCAGATCCGAGTAAGAGGTCGCTTGGGCATACTGAAACCAACACAGCCTCTTTCACAAGAGTAGTTCGGGGCTATTTGATCTTCCCAGTCTCGTGAAATTCAGGGACCACGACCCTAAAGGATGAAATATTGATCGAACTTTAGGAGGAATTTAGATAAATTTTGTATTAGCTTAGAACAGCGTTTCTTAGTCACTTCAAATACCCTGATATGTCTTCAGCCATTTCCTCTACGGCAGACGTCGTGGGGAGCATCCTGGGAAGACCCGATCTGCAGCTAATTCATCTTCTTGGTCTTCCGACAGTGGATAATACCTTTTGTTTCTGGGGCGTCTACCTAGACGTCATTGTCAACGACGACACAGAGCTGGTTGAGGGTGTTTAATGTTGGTTCCAGTCTGGGGTACAACGGGTATTTTGGGATCTCCGGTCGTGTCGCCATTCACCGAAGGTTCCCATCGAGAAATTATAACCACCTGCAAAGAGATGTTAAGTGTCACTTTTATAGTGTGGCCTGAAAAGACTTGTCACTCCACACTTCCGAACAGCCTCACTATTTGAAGTGATCCGTGGCAGTACGGTTGCAACAATTCTCGCTGAGCAAGTGGTCATGGTATACCTCTCAACAGTGGCATGGCAATACCATGATCAGCTGAATATCTTTCACGAAAGTAGAAATGGAATCCAAGGTCTTCCTGACTTCAGTGACATCGGTCCGAACAGGGCCCTACCCTTAGCCCAAAATCAACATTGGTTACCTTGCAATAGGACCATTTGTCAAGAATGATTGAATGAAACAAACCAGGAAGACCACTGTTGCAAGTGTGCCCGCCCGTTCACGAATCTTCTTGATGAAAAGAGATGAAAAGGCTTTTTCGAAGCGAGACGTCGCGCTGCAGGTTGGCTCCGTCGATATAAGCACAAGGAGGAGAAGTGACCCGATCCCATTACTGACTGATGCAAGGATGCACGAGGTCTGGGTTTGCTGAGGCAACCCTGGGAACCCAGCATGCGAAGAGCCAAGAACTGCTGCAAATGCGCGCACATTTCCTTTTTGGGGTCAGAATATGCGATGCGCAGGTTGTTACCTCCATCTAAGAACTCACGGCAGCGATAACAATTACCCGAAATACGGGCAGAAGACACGACAATGTCGATGGAATATGTCGTGTCCCTGGGCCGATTGATAGCCACCTCGTCGGATGGAAAGGCTGGAAGGCAGCATCTAAATGCCCGGCCTGCGCTCGCAAGCCAACAAAGAAAGAAGATGAGGAGTGGAGGGAGCTGTATGGGGATATCTGCGCGATGAGTGGTGTAGACCGCGAGTATACCATCTTCATAATGTGCCGCACGGAGAAGAGGGCTTCTGCTCTCCTCCAAACCAGAGAAAAGAAAAGGGGGATAAAATATCTGACGATGCCGAAGAAGACGCCTCCCATGACTAGAGCCGATATACTCCTTTCATGTTAGCGTCTTCTAGACACACAGATAAACCATCCCCTCCTTTCTCACGATCTCGGCAGATGCAGGTGTTTTGGGCAGCAGGGGAAAAACTCAAGAGGGCATAGCAAGAGTACTCCGTAAAGTATCTCTTCTTGGGGGAAGAGGTAGTCAAACGATGCAGTCTTCAACGCCCGATGGGTCAGAGACGGTAGTTGTCACGTGAGAAGTAGATGGTACACGACATTTTCAGGCACGGAATATGAGATGGTACCCATTGAAAAGCAGCAGGACGTGAAAAAACTGGTAGAGGCAGCTTGAGGCAGAGGTGCGTTGACCAACCTGTAGAGCCGTTTATGGCCATATTCTTCTCCCCATAACAGCTGTGCAAGAGTCGCATCGTCGCCGGTCGTATTTGTTCCTAATATCACAGTCAGTGCTGGTATACTCCACCACATGGTCGATATATTGCTATACAATGGGCTGCTGACCATTCATCTTCTTCTTCCGCACTCGGCGTCCAGAGCGTCACAGACTGAGGTTTTAGCCATATACTTAGCTTCAAGTCCTTGGATGAGTTGGTGGATGCCTGGAACCATAACTCGATCAACGAATTCAATATCGGTGGTGGCCTCGGTTTCGTCAGTCCATTGCTTTATGTTTTGATGATTGCGTGGCAACACCTTTCAAATGGCTCCCTGTCTTCTCGATTGACAGGTGTTTGGCATGTATAGCTCCATGTTCATCGGTGGTTTGCCAGCAAACTATCCAAGTCTGTTAACCCATCCGCCGTTGCCAGTAAGAATTGGATTGACTGCTTCTTCATCTCTGAGTTCTAGATTTTCGGATTGGTCTGGCGGCCCTTCCAGGAGTTGATTAAGCACCACATCAAGCTCATCTACATCGATACAGGTCTTGTTTAAATCAGGATTATGTCTGTATATCCTGTATATATACCAAAGTGAATACCATATATTACATATCACGTACATTATAATATTGCGAAGGAGTCAAGCTGAAGTCAAAATCCATTACTTGTTGCTCTTATGAGCCAACCGTCTTATCAAAATTCCTGTCTATGTTGAGGTAAAAAAGCAAGGAACAAATCAAATAGCTCATAGCAATGATATAACCACTCCATCCCAACCTTCATCCATTTCCCATAGAATAAGACATGTCTCTTCCTTTTCAATTAATGGTAAGGTAGTGACGGCCGATCTTCTTCTTTTTCAGTCGTTCAGAGACTGCCACGATCATGTCCTTGAAGGCGTCGAACTCGTCACTGATGAGGTTGCATTTGATAGTGCGATTGTTGACCCGGAGGTCTTGAGGAATATAGAGAGGGTTTGCAGTTCCATCACGTGCAAACCGGACAATTCTCATGCGCGCAAGCGCGATGATAAGTCCAGTGTTGTACTTATGAGCCCGGGTCCTCTCATGCTTGTCCCAGTTTGTGATCGCCAGCTCAACAGTTCCATCCTTGGACATTCCAGTATTGAATCGGACAAACTCCGAACTGACGGTCGAGCCACCCTCGTCTTTCCAGGAAATCTTAAAGTCTTTGCCCTCTGAGTTGGGCTCAAACTTGACACTCATGTAGGCGGGGCAATTTGCCATTCGTTGAGGATTTGTCTGGAGGTCTTGGCCTTGCTTCCGTTTTGATGGCATGACTGGTAGATTCTTGATAAAGTAGCCGGCGGCTAGAGACGTTTCCTTGAGTTTATTGACATTTAAGACAGGCATAGTGATCAAGTTGTCATCTGAGTTCCAATATCAGCCATTTCCACGGTAAGTAAATGCAGACTACCTGTGCACCCACACAGCCAGACAGCTCACTTCACATCTTCACATCGAAACTTTAAACATGCTACTGCATTGTGCCGACGAAAAGTTCTTCTCTATTGCGTTTATTCACCTTTCATATGTCTGAACAATCATTAAAGACCAATATGCGACCGTTACAAGATCTCTCAAACAATGTCACTGGGCTGTCGGCAGCTCAAGAGAACCCCGAGGGAAAAAATGGCAATTCCAATGAACAAGATGTAGATCAAGTGGTTGATCCCAACCAGGTCATAGAGGTGATCATTGACTTATGTGACACTGCAACCGGACAAGGCGTGGGTCCCGATGAGGATGAGGAGAAGGAGAAGGAAGACAAAATCGACTGGGTCACTCGACTCAGGATTAGCAACCAAAAGCCTCCAAGGGGCCTGAGTCCATTTATGTCTAACGGCCAAATTGCAATCAACGAGAATAATGTCAAAAGATTTAACGAAAAATGTGTGAGCATCATTACCAACCTCAAATCATTCGCCGATCAGCAAACAGCACACTCCGATGTCAATTGGTCAGACAGAGCCATGATAAAGGTCGTCATCCGGGTTTCTCAAAGACTTGAAATAGCAGATCTCACCCACGAATTCCTGGACAGTGTCCCTGATGTGGTAAAAACCATACTTGGCGCTCCGGAACTTCTGCCTACAGATCTTCTAAACCTTCCCCTCGTTGATAGCAGCTTTCGACTATGGGGTGTATATGTTGATATTGCAACGAAGGCTGACACCGATGAAGTGATGGGAGTATATGTCGGTTCAAGTGTCGCATATAAATCCTATATTGGCATCAATGGACGCGTCAGGCATCACGAACGGCAAGCTCAGAGAGAGTACAATCAACTACCCGAGAACAAAAGATCAAGGCATTATCAAGCGATATGCCGTGATGACGTCGAACCAAACTTCTGGGTTTTATCCCTTTTTGAAGTAACACCTGGCAACAATATGACCACAACTATTGCAGAACATGTCATGGTATTTTGGGAATAATGCTATCTGATAACCCTGTGTAAGAGCAGTTTTCATGTGATCTTCGCACATCGATGCCTGGAGTCCCAGACCTTGGAGAAGTACGACTTGACCGTGCCCTGCCTTTGGCTCAAAGCCAACACTGGATGCCGACTTGACAAGAACTCTATGTTGAACGGCTGAAGGAGACGAAACAATCGAATCAATGTTTCAATCATGGACGCCCTGGTGCAGGGTAATGTGTATTTGGATCGTATGGCCCTGACTCTTGCTACAAAAGTTGTTTAGTATATCGAAGAGCTCACTAAGGGTCTAATCCAAAACAGGGGATAAATACTACCAGCAGTAAGTTACTTGGAGGCTAAGTCTTCGGTGACTTGTCCATAATGAGGTTTAGTGACATGACTCTGAGCACCACCTATTCTCTGAACTTCAAGCCGGCCGTTGGCGTGGCATAATGCTGAATTGGGTCTTTCTTTTGGCAGAATAAGGAGTGAAGCACTGCATTACATTAGCTTCTCACTTGGAGAGAAGACTCAGGCAGTCAGATTATTCAAGACTGCCCATTAATATTAACAGCCAATTGGTCACAGATTCTATCTAATTTACCATGACTCTTCTAAACACTCTTCTAAAATATACTAAACTTACCAAAAAGATTTTATTGCTTAGGATTCAATCCTAAGTTCTCTGCAGTTCCCTAGACTGGTACAAGTAGGGATACATCACACGTCATGCTGTGAACAGAGATGGTATTCTGCAGTTGCTGCGACGAATTACAAGAAACTCTTACCAAGTTTATTCATGGATGCATCCTATGGACTTGATAACTTGAAAAGTATCTGAAACTAGTGTACTAAAGCATCTGCAGGAGTTCTCCTCTGTCTGGTCTTACTCATCAACTCGCTTGCTCCCCAAAGGAGCCTCCTCGTCAGCAGTCGCACCAGCGTGGCCCTCAGGGAGAGCGTTGAGATCATCCTCATGAATGTCGAGGTCTTTGAATTGGAGCCAGAAGCATGTCCCGGCAATTACGGCAAGGATAGCAACGACGCCGTAGTTCCAGACAAGAAGAGGATCGGCCGCAAGACCAACGAGAGCCTGGCCGAGGGCAGCCGAGAAAGCTGTCATGAACAAAGCCACAGCTTGGACCATGGATCGCATGTTCTTGGGAGCTTTTGAGAAGGCATACTCAAGAGAAGTGATAGATGCAAACACTTCAGACAGAGCAATGAGAACATAACTACCGGTTTGAGCCCAGACGTTGATTGGGGCTGCTGCGCAGTCGACCATTTCACCTTCTGCCTCACTCCAGATTTCACCTGAAGCATACATGCCACACTCGGATTTCTGGTAGATGTAGTGCTGGACAACTGCAGCCCAGATCATGGCAGCAGCTCCGGTGAAGAAACCGGCCGTGATCTTCTTGATGGGAGTAAAGCGAATACCAGCCTTTCTGAGAGCGGGATAGATGAAGAAGTCGTTGAGGGGAATAAAGATCAAGAGAGCGAAAGGGTTGAGGTTAGAAAGAATGTCGTTAGGAACGCCATGGCGCTGCATCACAGCCGCCTGGGAGATGAGGTTATTGTTGACTAGTTGTCTCAGTTAGTCTTCGCACAACTCATCTCAAGGCAATGATCAGCTTACTCTGATTATAGCAGAGCCAAAAAATTGGGTACCAGCAGAAGACAGCACATGCGTTGAATCCTCGGCTGAGCTCGTCGACCCAGGCGTCGTCAAAGGTCATCCATTTAGGACGGGTCTCATGGCTGAAGTTTGAGGGCTTAACTCTCTCCCAAAAGTCATCTCTGTGAAGATTTCTCCATGTAGCAACTGGATTGATGCTCCAGCAACCCTTCTGGGCGAGAAACCAAGTCTTAAGTGCCTGTCCCAGGACGGAGCCGCCAGGAGGCCTTCGCTCATATTTGTTGCGGTTCAGCCACATTACGAACGGACACAGACAAAGCATGAACGTTGGCAGTGTATAGGATAGCCAGAAACCGACTTCCTTCTCCGCAAACACCATCTGCGTCGTGCGTTAGCATCAGTTGTGATATGCAAAATTTGAACTTCAACACCACGCTTCAACAGCCTCAGTTTTGGGACAAAGAACGTAAGATACTCACAGTAACCTGGCCTACCAAAGCCCCTACGTTTATACAGAAATAAAACCAGCTGTTGGAGTTAGTTTTGAAGTGTTTGTTGTGTTTTTTTTGTTGGGAATACTCACAGATACACCCTTTCGATGGTCACAGCAGGGTCGACAATGACGCGTTCCCCTGACTTGAGAGTCTTGACATGCATATACTGCTCTCCGAGCTGCTCAACAATGAGAGGATTGACATTAGGTTTAAATCCACCAGTGCCGAAACCGATGACAATGATAGCAATGATCATGGCGCCAAGGGCACCGCCTTGGTTAGAGATAACTGGGGGGATCGCAGACATTATGAGAATTATGTGGCCGATAATGTCAATTCCGAGTGCCCAGCTGATGGTTTTATAACGGCCCCAGTACTGATCAGCAACATAGGCACCGAGGAGGGGCATAAAGTATTGCCAGAACTGGTTGAAGGTGGTGATTCCGGTCGAGGCGCGCTGTCCCATATCGAGAGCACCAGGCTGATCAGAGTCAGCACCTGTGGTAGAGCCTTCGGGGAGCTTATGCTGAATGAAGTTGGTGACTTTCTGAGTTAGTATGACTGAGCTTATGTTGTCGAGGCTGAGTGAAAACTTACAAACCACCGTGCTTCCATAATAAGAGAAGCGTTCACACAACTCGATAAATGCGATACTGAATAGCTTCATGGGAATCTTATTTGGGACTCGGCGCAAAGTGTCTAGTTCCTCAGCAGTTGGGAACTGACCATCTGGTGTGACACCACCAGCGGGGGCAACAGCTCCCGCATCTGCAGTGGCAGGACGAGGGTCGGTGGCAATAGAGGCTCTCTTCTCGGCAGAGATAGAAGCTCGCTTCTCGTCAAGGACTTCAGCTCGGAGACCGGCCACAGTTATGGGCTCGGCGAGACTGTCTCCTGCAGGCGCCATGGTTGTAAGTGTGCGGATCTTTGGGTCCGCAGAAATGAGACAAGATAGAGGTCAATACAACAGCACTCTGCCAGATACGAACCAGAGAATTCGTCATGGGGAGAGACGTTTTATATCTTTTGGAGTGTCGGACAATGCTACCATAATGGACCTTGTACACCGGATAGCACCGAGTACGATCAGCATCGAATAAGAAGCCAGAGGGGGGCAATTGGACAAAGCCAAGACGCCAGATCTGACGAGAAAACGCGAGATATGCATCCTGAAAGTCAGGAGGACGTAACAACTGCAAGGATGCAGAGAAAGAAGAAGGTCGTAATTGCTACCTACTATAAAAGGCTTGATACCAGGAGCCTCACGACAAGGGTGGATTCCTTCTCATCCTGCCAAGATATCTCATGCAGTTTGATAGTCGATACAGGATTTTGCGGTCATCAGGGAAGCGATGTGCATACCGTTGGTTGGGCATCTTATACACTTAGACACTGTACAAGTATGTACAATCTAAGCGCTCCAGGTTAGGATGAGGTTGAACTTTTGCAGTATACTAGTCTCGCATTTACTTGGCAAAGACAAAAAAGTTCTTAGTATCCGTAGCGTCCTTTTAGCTTGCCAATGCAAGCCAATGTTCGGGAAATTTATTTCTGAATCTGGGCGATATGGTCTGTGTGAGACTTGAGGACGCCACCTAGGTATGGACTTAGGCTAACATTTTGAAGCTCTACAGTTGTGATATTGCATCAATGAACTCACAAAGAGTTGTGCGACCTTCACCTCGGGTCGTGAGAATCTTTTTGATAAGGGCCAGAGTATCGAGGTATTGATGACTTTGACTTGGCAAACCGTATAGTCCTTATCTGTGGGATCCAAGTTAGGATACGACTCCGACAATGCGACACAAAGGTGACGGAGCTAAACTCAGTATGCATCTGAAGCAGTCAAAACGTTCCTGATTAGCCAGTCTGCACCCGTCCCGTGATAACGAGGATGCCAAGACAGACACTGGGGGGACTAGGTGCTGGTGGTTGTTGCTCGATCTTGGCATAAGAAGATCCATGGAACGTTAAGAACTTTTGTAAGTCTGGGCATGATAAATGGGGAATAGATAAGTAGGAGATGGCATTGGACTTCCGTGTTGCAGTTGGTTTAAGGTTGTGTGGTCGGCCATGATAAGGGCTCGTACCAATGGGATACGAAAATTGGTCCAGGGCATAGTACTGTACTGCGACTTACACCCAAATGATTTACCAGTGGATGGTCCTTTTGGGCTTCATGCTACCAGGCGGTGACAGAATCTTCCTCGAAGGCTCGAAGGACCATTGCACACAGGCTAGTAGGGTTGGATCCAGATATGCCTGGACATATTCCGTATACAATGTCATTTCCTTACCCGTCACCAAGGACATCTACCGTATTATCTACCAGATCACCACACGAGAGCAATCCCCGGCTCTTGTTCTGTAGACTGCCACCTTCCTATTCCCGCTTAATCGCCCCGCAATACGATAATCCTTGAAAGCAGCTTAATTTAAGCTTCTTTCAACGAGCAATCACCCGCAGCAATTCGATTGGACAGGATCGGTAGACTCACCCATCAGAACTTTCTGATTGCCAAGTCGCCGCTTCTGACAACATGATCAGAGAGACAGCCCGGAGTAGAACTTTATTTAGCAAATGTGACTTCCCTAATATGGCAGTTGTGATAGAAGTAAAGCGGATATTATCGGATAATTGAAGCATCGACAGTCTGATTATGTTGTAGGTAATCTAAAAGCGGTTGGCCCTAGCAGCTTCGTCGCAAGTACATCACTCTGGAATTATGGCAAGCATCATGATCCCCAGACATCCGCATAATGCCAGGTTCAGACGTCAGAAGTGGATGTACTGGATGGTACATCTCTTTTGTACGGCCTTTGGTATGCTCTTTGAAGAATCATCCCGTTAATCAGTGGCTTTTTGCTTTTGGAACATGGTGGCTGCCTACTGTGTTCTCGACCTGTTTTTGTCCAAAGAGATCTGATTAGCCCAATACTTCATGCTTCGAAGAATATTGTCACTTCTCTAAGAATCTTATTTTTTGCCACTATAAGTCGCCATGCCGTTTTGCATCAAAGACATGATCTCTGTATCGAGTCTAGCTGTAAGTTATTTTCTGTTCCTCCTCTTTTTCGTTAGTAACCGACAAGTCTGATGTTAGATAGCCATGAAACCATCGTGAAATTTAAACATAGGGACAAACAGCAAGTACCCAATTTGCATTGCCGAACAGCAAGCCCCGGACTCGTGGAGACTACCAGAAGGCTCTTCTTCAGCTATGATTCCAAGTCAAGACAAGGTGAGATATGGTATACAGTGTACATCTATGTGTCGGTACAGAGTCAACATGTTGTAAAGTTATTGGCTATGATTCAAGTGATCACTTCTTGCCTCAGAGTTCTGTCGACGCAGACTATTTTATTTGAGGATGGTACGATGAACATGATGGTGTTACTGATCGACGGACTCTTCAATGACCCAGAAAGCGACTTCATATGGTGAAAATCGAGGAAGTAGAGGAGCTCGTACGCCTAAACAGCAATGCAGCAAAGGATAATGGGCCACCAGACTCCGCCAATTTGTTGTCGAGCCTTCAATTGACATGTCGCAGTTCGCAGCGAGATACCAGGTGGCAAAGAAGTCAACACTCTACTCAAAACGGGTGTCTTCTTTAGATGGTACCATACAATAGGCGAGCCTGAGCGACATAGCCGACAATGTTGTTTTACCCGTGGCTATGGTCCCAAATCCAGCAACCTATTCAACGACTTGAAACTCTAAACATCGCGAAGGTCTCTTCCTAACGTTTTCCAGGTTGTGAAAGGGATCGCTGGAAGGCCAGGCGTCAGCCAGTCGATCTTCCCGACTTACCATTCCACGACGAAAGCTTCTGTTTCTGGGGTACGTATAGTGGGATATTGATGTCAATGCCTATGAGAGATGATCAAGAATGAATGATGAAATTTGTACGTCATGCAGATACTTGCACAGCACTGTTGTTCTCATAGTCGAGAATGTAACAATGGTAGGACCCTCACATGAATCCATTCTAACTGGTATCTTTCCGAGTAGATAGAAAAGTCTAATGATACAGCCGTGACAAAAGCCATTTTTGATTATCCAAGTCTATTGCATTTCCTTTAAGCTTCCAGATTGGTTAACACCAATTCCATATGATCCGAAGGTCATTCCATCTCCCCAAGACCTAAGCATTTCCTTACAGCTTGCCCTTGAGCAAGTTGTTGATCATCTCGCGACCAGTGATGCGAGTAGTATCCCAGAGAGTAGGGAAGTCGAGGGTGCTGGAAAGGCCATCCGCAAAGCCAAAGAAGAGCATGGGAGGGATCCAGCCTCGAGCGTACTCAAGCGCGAAGCAGCCCTCGGGCATCTTGTATTGCTTGACATCACCGCGGCGAAGGTGGTGGATGCTGCCGGCGGGATACACCTCGGCCTTGTACTCGCCAGGGACGTAAGCCAGCTGAGTTCCAGAAAGGATGTGGAAGTAGTCGTCGGCGGTGTGGCGACCAGTGTGACCCTCGGTACCGATGGCAGTGCCTGTTTGACAGAATGTTAGCGATTGATATGCAATTGCAGCAGACAAACATACCAAAGATGATGAGGTACTCGGTAACACTGGCGTGGATGATGTACATGGCACCCATCGCGCCACCGGCGTTGTTAAAGACCCATTCCTCCTTGAGGTTGATGTGCTCGGGAACCTTCTCGTTGAGCTCCGTGACGATGTACTGCACAACCGATCGGGTGTCCTCTCCGTGCTTAGCGATGGCTCGCTTAGATAGATCGTCGAGGTGATCGAGGTCGAAGATGTAGAACTGGTTCAGGTTCTGCTCGACAAAGTAGACGACAGAGCTCAGGAGAGCTGTGAGGAGACCGAGAACCAGGAGGAGCTTGTTGAGGCCGCTGCCCTGCGACGCGGCGGTCGCAGAGGACTTTGACTTTGACTTGTTCTTTGCCATTGTGTTGACCTACCAAGTTGAACAAGTTGAAAGGAACAAGTCGTCGCAAGTCAATCGCGTGAAGAAGGGGGCTATTACTCCGTAGTTAGTTCACAATTTCTGTTGAGCCCCGGAAATTAACTTAATCAGCCGTTGGAGCTGGACCCTGGAGCCGCCCGGCCCCGGGATTAGCCCATCAACATCTTTGACCGTTCCGCACCGCGTTTCCGACCGCAATTTTCTAAGGTAGCCATGGGAAATCTGTCTGCCAGCTCACAGCTTCGTTTTCGTATTTGTATTCGCGATTAAGAATGTCTTCAGCTCGTCAAATATATAAGTCTATTGGCTATCTTTGCAAACCACCAGAGAAATAGCATTGCTTTTCCCCATTGTTCCTCACCGCAACCTCTGTATGCGTGGTTCTTTCAACGCCGTACAATTACACCTTAAAACTGGGGGAGAAATAGAAAAGAAAACCAACTCCAATCCCAATCCCAATCCCAATCCCGCCGCGATAGCTTCTGTAAATCGCTAAACATACCTTCATGCCTTCCAAGTAGAGTTACACGTGCCGTCTTCTTCCTGCTGGTTTCTAATCCACGTCTGAATCTCCCATGACCTCTGTTCTATCGGCATCATCCACGTCTTCGTCGTCCTGAAGGACTGTCTGATCTTCAATCTCGGCATCATCCATTGTGACGTCTCCCATGGTAATGTCGCCAGCCGTCATGTCTCCCACTGTGGCATCCCCAAGCGTAACGTCACCGTTAGCATCACCATTCTGTTTATCCGTTTCGTCATCCAGATCAAGATCTGCATCGTCCTCTTCCGGTTTCTTTGGTCTGGGTCGCTTGACTGGGGCAATGACACCAAGTTCTGATGATCGTGGCCCCCAACGAGCTAGACGTCTTGTCGCCCGTCTCAACGCCCCGGCGTAGGCACTAACTTCTTCGCCAAAGTCATCCTTCTCCTTTGTGAGAAGACAAAGACCGCCAACGCCCTTCTCTCTGAATGGCCCAGGAGTCTTATCTCCATACGTTAGGTTCCGAGGAGTTGAGGTCTCATCATCACTGTCTTCGAAAGGATCTTCTTGGACCTGTAGTCTTTGGTAGGCTCTGAAAACGGCACCATCTTGTCGCCTGAGTTTTCGGCTCTTATGATGTTGGCGGCGAAGACCACGGTCAAGAATGTACTCGACCCTTTGACTCCTGTTTCGCTCAACAGCGAGTTGATGGGCTGTTGGTGGGCGGGGCTTTCTTGCTACAACACCCTCATTGACAGTATGTGCCGGAGATGAGCCCTCGAAGATCTGATACTTGAGGGGTGCGCCTCTACGATTCGAGGCAAGACCGCGACCAAGCCCTCTAGGCGGAGGAGTTGATCGTGTACTATCCATATCAGACTCATGTTTCGAGGGCCTGATGCGGGGGAGGATGGCTGGACCCTCATTAGCGAAAGATGGTCGCATCTTGCTTCTCTTGTTGTCCCTTTCATTGAGGAGAGCTTGGTCCATTTCAAGAATCTTCGCCCTCATCTTCTGTTTGGAACGTCCAAACTCAATCTCTTCTTCGGTGTCTACGTTCTCTTTTGCTTTCTCTTCTGGGGTCATCTCCACAAGCTCAGGTACGCCCTGGTTTGCAACATCCAGCCCGTAGTCGACTCCAGGTCCGAAGGGGTTCTCCTCGCAACCTTCTTCCGTAAAATCAGATTCAAGATAGAACCACATAAGCCAGAGGAATGCATTCGCTCTCGACTTGCTCGTGTATTCAGTCCTCATGATCAGGTCGTGGAGTTCTCGATGGCGAGGAAAGTGAAGCTCGGCGATCTTCTGAGCTGTGTTGCACATGACAAATATAAGATTGACAGGGTTTGTGCGAGGAGTATCCAACTGCTTAATCTTGTCGAGGGAGTTGGGTTCCTCTCGATCTTCTGCACCACCTTTTAGAATAGACTTAAGACGAGGTGCATCCTGAAGCTGCTTGTAGGCATGAGGATCCTGGCGAGCTTGAAGCGATGGGATGGCATGGTATGTACGGAGCTGAGCTCTCATCTCAGGAAAGACTGGAAACGTTAGGAGTGGTTTCAAGGGTGAGGGGATTGACCTTACAATTCAGAGTGGTATTCATTCGACCCATGTTGACAAGAAGACACACCATAGCCATTCCTTTTGCGGCTTCTCTGTCGCTTAGCAGTTTATCGCGAAGCACCTTGCTAGTTTTTGAGCTGCGGGACATTGTATCGATATACAGGTCGGCAAAGCATTGGCGCTGGAGTCGTTTGGGCTCATATGAGTTGGTAAAAACACATTGCTCGTTGTCGAACACAGCCTTGAGGAAGTCGTATTGAATGTCTTCTCTCCAAAGAGGCTCGCCATCTTCCTTCTTTAAATGACGTATCTTGCCGATCGTTGGTTGATTTGCGGTGTCCTTAGTTTGTGATGATTTCGTTTTACCGCGCGACGATTTTTCTTGAGGATCTGGAGTGGCATTGGCCATCTGAGTATCGTCGTCCTCGGTCATGGCTCGTGAGACAAAGGACTTTGCTTCGGGCTGGCCGGGTGAGCTGGGAGGATCAACCTCAGATGTCGCGGCAAGAGAGGTAGGAGACGCCATTGTAGGTGGTTGTGGCTTTTAACAAAAAAGAGGGTATTCGCAAGGGGCCGCGAGAAATAGAGGTCCAAGTTCAAATCGTCCGAATTGATCAACGGCGCATCGCGAAAGGACAATTCGGCTAGACTATCAATGTTTGGCAGGGAGATGGAGGTGGGGATTGGTTGATGATGACTGTGCCGAAGACCAGATTGCGCGCAGATTGTTTGCGGGTTGCGAATGCGACGGTGATGATAGCGTCAGGAGTGGTGTTTTTGAATAAAATAGAACGAGTCAAGGTTCTGGAGTTTGATGATACTTGAGGTTGGGAAGAAATGGAGATGGGAATGGAAGTAAGAAGGGAAGTTGCCAGTTCTTCTCCTCAGCCTTTTCCTTGTCTTGCGTTAGTTTGCCTGGGGCAGCAGAGACGCCCACGAGCCGGGAAGTTGCTGAGCGCGTCACGGTACATTACCACAGGAGCCCGTCGTACCTGATTCACGACTAGGGACTCCGTACTTCCATTTGGGCCAGGCACCTAGGGAGGTGTTTGGTGGAGCTAGGAGGCTGAAAGGGCTGTGGCTTGAAGCAATATTGTGGCGTCATTACCTTAAGCACCTCATGGTCCGTGCTGGTCGCGCTGCAACGACCCGAGCTAATGAGCTGTAGCAGCGGCCTAGGCATTGTGTTTTCTGGCAGGGGATTGCACTCCCTCATCTCTCTACATCAACAAATCTCATACCAAAGGGAGCAACCAAGCTCACCACGGCTTCGGCCAGGACGACATACATACTAACCAACAGGGACATTGCTGACGGGATAGTCTCTTTTTTGAGTTCCAAGAAATCGCAGAGAACTGGCCAGTCTTGCAGAGCGTTCAAGAGACTGAAGGGCATGCAAACAAACAGAACCAAATCACTATTGTCGGCAGCAGTCCACGTCTTTTAAACTCCAGGCACCCAACATGGCCACTCCCGTCAAAACGACTACCATTGGCGGTCCTCCTGTGACCGACAGCCCAGGTACTTGGCGTCACCCACGACTCAACGAGATCGCCAGGCGTCGTAATGCGACGACCTTCTCCGAGAAGAATGTGCGCCAGATCGCCTATAATGTCATTGCGCTGCTAGGATTCTGTTCTTTTCAGCTCTTAGCCAAGCTCAACATTGGCTCTGAAGTGTGAGTTTTCGCGAACGCCTTTTGCGACCGACCAGTCGTTAACTCCAACGTTTAGTGTTCCTAGCTCTTTCAGGACATATTTGAGCTGGGCATGGTTCGTTCTCAACCTCATACCATTTATCAACATTGGCATCGCGTGTCTGCCCTTGATTCGACCGAAAGATGATCTGTCTGATATCCCTCTGACACCTGCTCAGCGCAAGCTGCTGGGCCTTGACCCCTCCTCGGCCCCCCCGACCCCCGATGCGAAGTTCAGCACACCTCCTCGATACGCACGCACGCCTTCCATAGGTGGCTCTGTTGGGAGTCGAGGAAGCTATGGCAGTTCACCTCTTTCTGGGCGAGGAAGTCCTCTTGTACAGGGAGCAGCTGGCTCACCGTTGAGCAGCCCTCTTTTCCAGAAGAGCGTGAACAGTTTCGGCAACGGGAGACGGTCTTCTTTTGGATCAGCGAGCCCATTTGCGGCTAGCTCTTCTTCCAACCTCTTCTCAGATCCTGCTTCTCCCGGTTCTGCTGGAGGCAAGCGAACAAGTGTCGGGTTGAACAGCAAGTGGTTATACGAGAAGGGACGGCGACCATCAGGTAATGCCTGGAACTTGTGAATCGGGGCTGAGCACTAAAGGTAGACGTTTTGGACAAGTATGTTTGTGATACGGGAAGGGCTCAAGCTATGTGAGCCTTGCTATTCGGCCAGGAGACACTATGTTCAATGTACATGGAATATGTCTTGTTAGGAACCCCATGTTTATATTCTTGTAAAGGGTTCGCAGCGGGAGTCAGAAAACTCCTTAGTAACAAAACTAATGATATAAACGCACCGGCTGGCCAGTGATTCAAGAAGATCGCTGTGGAGATACCGAACTGTGTATTCGATAAGCTTGAAACTGCACGGTTGTCTCATGCCGTGCGTAGGGAGGCAGATACTCTTGAGCATAGAACATTTCTTATGCCTCTGCAGCCGCAATCGACCAGCAGAGGAATTGACAAACATCCCGGCTAAATTCATTCAGTGCATCCCAATCTTGATGACAGGGCCCATGAAAGCGTGAGCTTCTGACTTGGCCGCGATGTCTTCTGCCTCCTCCATCGTGAGCAAAGTCAATTGACTGCGTATTCCGTGCTGGACTACAAATTTCATCATCTCTCTAGTCTCACCCATGCTACCATGGACTGTTCCCTTGACAAAAATCTCTCTCAATATGAGATTCATGGGGTCGAATTTGAGACCATGCTCAGGAAAGCCAGCAGCGACTAATATTCCTCTTGGTTGCAAGCGCTGAGCAGCCCAGTCGCTGGCAGCATCATCGCTGGTGCATAAAATGGTAGCTTTGAGGCCAATTTCGTCGGTAAAGTCGGAGATCTTCTGAATAGTCTCTGTGTCATCAAGCTTGAGTACGAGATCCGGCTGGAGGTGAGAGGGAACTCCAGAAGCGAGCTTCAGACCAACCTCATGGCTGTCAATAGCTATCACCCTATAGCCTCGACTTTGCAAATTGAATAAGCCCGGGGCCACCTATACCGATGACGCCAATGGTCTCCCCCTTTGTTATATCTGCCTGGATGGCACGCCACACAGTTGCCTGAGATTGGTTGTCAGCAGAGCACGGGCAATAGAACAGTTTCAAATCTGGGAAACAAATCCCGGCACACATCAAAGGGGCCGCCTGCTCAAAGCCTATGCTGTCGGGTAAGGACACCATAGCACCATGCTAGGAAACCATGTATTCGGCAAAGGCTCCATCACGACGAATGATGCCACACATAGTCCTATTATCACAGAAACGTGGATCGAGCGATCCAAGACTCTGTATAGCCCATTTGCATTCGTTACAGCCCTGGTAAGGATCCATAAAGTTTGTAACTCCCACACGATCCCCTATATGCCATATCTCAGGTACATCAGAGCCAAGACCGACTATTGTTCCGGCTGGTTCATGAGTGGCAATGAACGGTAATGGTACCTGGGTTAAGCCATGATATACCACGAGATCGGTGTGACAGAAGCCAGCGGCTGCTACACGGATGAGGACTTCATTGGGCTTTGGCTTGGGCACTGGAACATCATAGAGAAGGGCGTAGTTCTCATGAAACTAAACACGTCAACGAGTGCAAAAGCACGAAATTTGGGTAGATAACTTCACCTCAACCAGTCTTAATGCTGTCATCGTCTGAGGTACAGTGGCATGAGCGTCATTGTGCCAATATTCTTGATGAAAGGTAACGGATTACAATGGCTACAGGAGAATAGTTGTGGTGTTTAGTTTGCAAACAGTCAGACAAATTCTCTAGGTTAGGCACAATCTTAGATGAATGAGAGTAGCTTACAAAGGAGACAGAATCGGAGTAGTGAGACAGCAAATTATCTGATTCTTATGCTGACATGTCTTGGCTCTTCTTGACGAAGCCAGTAGCCAGTATTTGTTATTTTGACCAGTTCAGTGATTCCCATGACACATCCTTTATGAACTCATATTTAGATTCCATTCATTGAACTAAAGATTACCCCGAGCCATCATACGTACAATTATGTGACCTGGTGCGTGTTTACAGCTTGGTCATGAAGCCACTCTTCTCATTCTCAAAAACGTTGGTCAGTGTTCCGATATGAGGCAGAATCTCAACCGCAAATTCGTCGCCGTGCCGGAGCGCATCCTTGGGGGTTCGCCCCATCCCAACACCTGCGGGGGTACCAGTGACAATGACTGTTCCCGGGGGAAGTGTAGTGCCTTGAGATAGCCAGCTGATAATCTTAGGGACAGAAAAGATGAGATCACTGAGGGAAGTCAGTGGGGGAGATTGCATAACTGTGTGTGGTGCTACTTACTCAGTGCCACTCTCCTGATACACTTCGCCGTTCTTCAACCCTCGCATGTAAAGCTTGGAAGGATCTGTAATAAGAGATTTGAGAACCAGTGTTGGGCCTATATAGGGAAATTGTTAGCTCAATCAGCCATAACTTCAGATGAACTTACCTAGTGGACAGGCCCCATCAAAGCTCTTTGAGAAGGACCATTGAGATTGGTTTAGCTGTTGAGTACGGCTGGAAACATCGTTGGCAGCAGTGTATCCTAGAACGTAGTCCAAAGCTTCGGCCTCGCTGACGTTCTTAGCCGTCTTACCAATTACCACGGCCAATTCTGCCTCGTAATCACCGGACTCGTCCACCTGGCTCAGCTTGGGAATGGTCCCACGAGCTGGCCAAGGATCCACGATAGTTGTCGCTGGTTTCCTATGTACAGGTCAGCTCAAAGTCTTGTCTTGTGTTACTGATCAGCCAGACTTACATGAAGATGACCGGGATTGCTGGGGGATCAAGTCCACATTCGGCAGCGTGCTTTCTGTACTGATGGCGAGTTAGATCCTGTGATATTCAGAAGTAGCTTTGACATACATTTAAACCGACACACCGAATAGTACCGATCTCATTTTGGGCGAGAGGGGACAGAATGCGGTCAATGGTTTCTGTAGTACCAGTCGAGGATCCGGGGGACAGGACTGATGAACCTGACCAAACATTGACAGCAACCTCTTGACCCTTGCGTAAGGCAGCACCAACATCAATATCCTTGTCTGCTGGCTGACCGATAAGGATCTTGGAAGGACTAGATCTTGGTACAAAGCGTACGAGACCTACAAGAGGTATTAGGGTAATGCCTTAACGAACTTAAGGTGATCTGCTTACGCTGGAGAGCGGATGAGGCCATGGTATCTACTGCGTATGACGTGATTGGGAAAGCACTGAGATCAAAACAAGTGAAGACAGAAACCAAGAGACCGAGACCTTGGGCTCTTTATAAATGGCGGACTTAAGCCTAGCGACGTGAATGAACAAGTATTAATAAGGCCGGCTTCGGCATATTGATGTCCATGTAACAGCGTGCGGGAACTGGGGTCCGGGGGGGAGACGCCGGACTGCTATCGGTTCGGGTAGAAGCCCCGGAGGGAACTAATGGAAAGTCAAAACATCAATAACTACGGAGTAGGTACGGAGTACTCCGTACTCTGTATATATATTGTATACCTCTATATATATCCTTGCCTATTCATAAATAAGCAAGGTAATAGCTAATTAACAGGCTATACGAAATGGAGTCTTTAGACAGGATATTAAATGCAAGGAATTAAGCAAACACTCTAACTATTTTATTATACTTTGTATATTTACTATAGTAAGTCAGTACCTATATCAGAAGATAAAACAGAACAACACCAGTAAACCACTAGCATTTTGATAATGTACAGCAATAAATTAAGCACCACGGCCCTGAACCACATTGTTCAAGCATCAAAAAGGATGTAAACGTGCAAGATGCAAAAGATAATGCGTGATCCGAGAATCGAACTCGGGACCCTCCCATGGGAGAGGAGGATTTTACCACTAAACTAATCACGCTTCATTTATGAATAGATACGAGAATTGATAGCCTATCTAGGGAATAGATTCTAAGCTGCATCCTGTGTAACGAGAAATTGCTATCTGCGTAGTCTGCCTACCGGTGTTGGAGAGTTGAGACGGAGCAAACAGGTGATTGCGAGCTTCTTATATCAGTCAGAGCCGATAGGATCCGCCTATGGCTTGCTTAAGATCGCTTTGTGGGGCAGAAACGAACCTTACTGCATTAGTTTTAACTCTCCTCCGCCACGACGTTGACTTTGGCCCAACATAATCATATTTATGGATCGAAGCTCGCAGTACCGTCTTCTACATGCAAGTTCGGTATATGATCTAATGAGTTGCTAACTTGCTATACGCAGGATGGATAAGGGGCAGCACAACAGCCCAAGTTCTGGTATACCGGTACTGGATCCAAGTTGACACGGCACCAAAGAGAGCAAAGGCCAGCTGGGACTGACGCTGTCCACGTTTGGGAAGTTGATACAATTCCAGTAGGCGATACATACTGCATTGGCACAGCCTGTAACTGTATAAAGATGGCCCAGGTGGTAGAGTTTGGATTCCAAGAGCGAGGTTTTTTGTGTGGTTCTCACGTCAAGGCAATGAGAGAAAAGTCGGTCCATGGAGGGGCAGAGGGGCTTCTCTCGAGATTACCAAAGTGGACCTTTCTTGTGGATACCTTGCTGTTTGTGACGGAGTCTGGGCAGCTTGAAGCTTCGGGTACGTACTGGTCATGGGCAACCTGAACCCCTCCACCAACAGTCGCCCACCTGAGCTGCAACACCTCGCCTCAATATCGTTAGGTATTCTACGTCACTACATAGTATATTTCTTTTGGTCACATCGCTACCAATCCACAACCCGTTCCTCAAGTCACTCGTACTACAGACGCCTACCATGGCCAGCAAGGTTGACCGCATAGTTGCCCGGCTACAGGCCAAGATCGAAGAGGGCGATTATTACGAAGCTCAACAGCAGACCCGTGTCGCCGCATCTCGCTATATCAAGACCTCCAACTGGCCTGCCGCGATCGATATTCTCTCCAACGTATCCCAAGCCTTGCTGCGCGCGGGGCAGGGTGGCAGTGGAGGAGACCTGTGTGCTATGCTGGTTGACGTCTACAAGCAGGCAGAACTCAAGCCTGATGCTACCGCCAAGGGTAGGCTATTGACTTGTCTGCGACTATTCGAAGCTGGCGAGCCCACGAGGAAGAAGTTTATCGGTGAAATCATAGCGTAAGTGCTACATCGCTGTCTTGACGAGCTATTCCGAACGAGCATACTGACGTTGTTGGGGAAAGTTGGTCAGCAAAATTTGGCGAATATCCAGCTGGAGATCCCGAGCTTCACCATGTCGCTGGCTCACTGTATGCCGAGGAGCACGATACATACGAGGCCGAGAAACATTTGATATTGGGAACCAAGGACTCGCCCGAGATTCTGACAAAGATGGAATATAATTGGTACAAGGAGAGCGAGCCTCATCAAGCGGCTCTCTTCGCCGGCCGCGCAGTTCTCCCATATCTCCTAGTTGGCAATGTCCGTGCTGCCAATACCTGCTACCGCCTCTTCACCAGCTCCCTCTCCAACGATAACCCGAACCTTGGTGTCCAAGACGTATCGAGCTCCGCTGGTGACATCCGCATCTTTCCAAGTCTGCCTCTACTCAACTTTCTTGGCTTTCTCCTTCTTGCTATCCAACGCGGCGCACCGGAACTCTACCGTGCTTTGGTGTCCAAGTATGCCACACAAATCAACGAGGCGGGATCATGGGCCGAGGCGCTTGAGATGGTTGGAGAGATGTACTTCGGCCTGTCCAAGCCTCGACAAAGCAACCCTCTTATGGATATGATGAGCGGTTTCTTTGGTGGTGGTGGCCAACCAGAAAAGCCAAAGCGTAAGCAGGTTACGCAGCGGCAAGATGCGCCCGCAGCGGAAGGTCTGGACTAGATGATATGATCCGTGGGCTTGGATGCTGGTATACATATTGTCTTGAGAATAACATAGACAGCAGGCGTTGGAAGGTAAATAAAAGACTGGGCTAACCACGGGGCTGTTCTTCTGGTTCAAACATCCAATTGTCTTCGGCAAGGGCTGCCACTTTGGCTCGTAGACTTGCTCTCACAGCTTCAAGAAGTTCTGGTGCGGCGTTAATAGGATGAGAATGACAAAGACAAGACATGTCGCACCTTCAGGTTGTTCCGTCATCGCATGACGATGCATCTGGTGATGTTTAACTGCTTCTGCCAGACGTTGTCTTTCCTCTATTCGCATTTTAGCATGGGTAGAATCTCTAGTCCTGCGCATGTCTTACTCTCACACTCTTGTTTATGGTCTAGGGGCAACTCATCCTCGTCTTCCATCATCGGTGTCGGAGGGTCCCCGAGCTCAATTTCTCCGTGCTTATCGCGAACTACAATCTCAGATGTATCAGATAAAATGTCGACGTCTGAATGCAGTGTTTCGGCAGACGTAGAAGTCGATCCAGCGGTAGGTCGCCGGGTCAACTGGCTTTGGAACAGATTACGACGAACGCCTGCTGAAGAGGCGCCGTTACGAGAGCGGGGAACCCCCGTGCCATTCGTTGTTATCCGCGGTCGATCTGCCATCGCGAAACCTTCAATCCCGTTGGTCGTTGTGATATGAAGGAAGTGTAACTATCCAAGAAGTTGAAGGCGATCAAAAATTGGTTATGTAAAAGCAGATGTTATGTCACCTTCTGTTGACTTTCTGTGGGGTGTCCCGGGGTGTCTTCGTCTAGTCATCTTAGCTGCTTCATGTTAGGCTTACTCCATCCTTCTCTTCTCTTCAGCCTATCTGGTCAGGGCAGTTGCACAAACACTTGTGCCTACCTGCAATAAGCATTCATATGTAAAGAGCTCGGTATCACTCGCACAATTAGGTACCTAAAGGTACCTTAATCTAGGTAGTAGGTTAGTAATCAAGAAGCTCCTCACATCCACTGGGTATACAAAGGTATGTCCATTTTCATGGGAGTCTCATCAATGCTTTTGGACACCCGCTGCCTCCAAACTCAAGAGCCGGGTTTGCATTAAACGTGTAATGGCCACCATCACTCCGTCCTCAATAACGTTCAATCTAAACCATTCTTATTTCAGAAAAGGTATATACTCGACATGTACTGATGATAGTCGAGTTGTGTTCAGGTACTATTTGCCATGTGCTCCTGTATGTGGATGGAACATTAGTAGGGCGACCATATGCCATTGGTGTAATAGGCCGTAAGCTCTGTCTCTTAATCGTACAACTTGTCTTTATCTCCAAGAATGCAGCCTTGCCCATCAATACGCCTCAGCATCACACGAATTCGAAAGTTTATTCTGGTCGCTTGGCGGTGCTCCTACAGGGAGAGGTTGTAGGAGTACTCGTCTTCCATGTTCTGGCTGATCCAAAGAACGACAGAGCTGTGCGGAATTAGTGAAAACAATCGATTTCCTGGGATAATATTCTTCTTACCTAACGCCAACAAGAGCGTTACTGAGCACATTCTCAATTCCCATACCCAGAGCAGGCATAGCGACGCTGGGCACAACGAACTTGAGAACAAAGACGGTGACGCCACCGGCCATTCCACCAGCGAGAGCAGCAAAACCCAAGAACAGGACCACGCGAGCCTTCCACGCTACCCCATTTCCGCTATAGCTGAAGGAATCGGCGCTTAGGCGTTGCTTTTCGACCGAATTGATGATAAGCATGCCCAAGCTGGAGAAAATAAAGGGCAGCCAGTCAACAAACTTGACATGGATATCGGAGCCGTTGCGTGATGACTTGGACCAGACTGCGGAATCGAGCATGATGTAAAAGGCAATGGAGAACTAAAGCGCACTAGGTGGTGAGTACTAAAACTATCGACAAAACGAGCGCATGAAGTCGCGCATGATGCGTTGAAAGAGCCATGCAACGAAGAAGGCCAATTTCTCAAACGGGGGATGATTTTACAGATTCAACGTACAATAGCTCCGGCGCTGTAGACACCAGCATTTCGGGCCCAGACCGTGTTGAGCCACTCGGGCCGTCGAAACTTCCAAAGACGCTCTTCCTCCATGGCTACAAATTATGTGCGTTGCAAAACGGTTGATTCTTGTAGTGCAGTTGTCTGATGTTGCAGTATCGCTGATCGTTGACGAATGATAGTGTTGACGATAGGTGCTCGGGGCTGGAGGCTGACAATGACGAGGCTCACGCGTGGACGGGACCGGCCTTGCTTTAGCGCCGAAGGAGATCACGTGATGCATCTCTGTCTAAGGTGGACTCTGGAAGTGCGACTTGGTGAAGTGGGTCGTGGCCGTGGAGACATTTCGCGTGGCTGGGTGTCATAAACTGCAAAACACAAGAATCCACTCGCGGAGAAGCAAAAGATCCCCGTTGTAGAGAGCCATGTCACCTTGATTACCCCGCTGGTCGGTGCGATGCTCGCTCCGCTCACGCAGGACCCTGAAAACAATGGAGTTGAGCTGCGGATAGTGACCAGTATCACCATAGGGCATGTAACTACTAACACAAGGTCTGGTAATAAGCTCCAGTTTCGCTCCGTACCTGATAGATATTTAGGGTCAGGGCATATGTAAGGGACTGAAATATAGTGATGTGGCGCATATGATATTGATCAAGGCAAAACTCTATTCAGATAAACATTTTAGGGAGCAGCATCCTCGCCGTTGAAACATTTTACTCTGCATGCCGTTTCAACGGTGTCCAACGGTTTGGATACAGCATTTCTGTCTGCAAGATAATGCATCGAGAAGGGTAACGACAGGAAGCCACTTGGACAACACCCAACCGTCGCGGATCGGGCATGCAACTAAGTACTTGTCAAATGTAGCAGGATATTGACAACCATGGTGCCTATTACCTTCATAGCCGGACAGCAACAGATGCTGGGTAGTACCTAGGACGTACGGAGTACAAACCACGCTTTTCGTGGAGCAACCATTAATAGATGAGGCTCTCAGACACAACACCCCAAGAGCCATTGAGGTTCTTGGGCCAAAACAGCCAGCCGCTGGGGATTCAAAGCTGACCACCATACCCGTGTGGCGGCGAGCCGTGTCTGTCAAGTTTCAACGAATGAATCCATAGTGTTGATAGCCGCTGTACTCCGTACATTCAAAACAATTGCCGCATTGGCCTCTCGGTATTACCAGTAATATACGCCGCGGCTCTCCTGATATTTGCAGCGTTGCTAATGTTTTTCAGACAGACGCTATCGAACATGGGCGAATGAGATCCTCCCAACAACACCTGGTCTAGACCTATTCGATCTTAAACATCAGGTGCACCATTCTCCTTTTTACTGGCCTGCCTTTCGCAAACACCTGGCCCACGCATTGACAGGCAGGCATTAGGAAGGTGCAGCAAGCCCCAGTCCCTGCCCGCTTCTGCCTCTGTCGTGCGACCCCGTCTTTTCAGTCCCTTCCCCGTCCCATCGCTTCAACCCGATCTTCACTCTATCATACAATTGCTAACGCGATTTTTGGTAGTGCGTCTCGCCCACTCGCTTGGTTACGCACACTCATTCGCTCACCTATGCATTTATTACATTCTTTATTTATTTCTTAATCCTTGTTGTATTCCTTCGTTCGAGTTGCAGGTGGCCGGCACAGATAACTTCACTAATTACCCATCTCTCGCTTGTTGTCTTCACTCCGCGCGCCCCCTTGCCAGGACAATACACGCGGTATATCCCTTCGGACGTACACATTACTATCGAGCAATAAGTCGCCTCCTACTTCCGGGTTCTCGAAGAAACACGCCCTGTTTTCCTACGCGCTATTTCATAACGGGAGCACACATCGGCTAAATTAACGCTCGACCTCCCCTTTTGACATTCCAAACCACCCTCGATATACGCAACTTATCTCACCCGCCCTGGATCGATCGCAAAACAAAGTCTCACACGATCATTCGGTTGTTCCTGACGCCTATCTCACGAGAGATCTTTTTCCAACAATATTTGATATCGATCTCAAGAACGTATTTTGCTTGGACAACCATTCTTGGAGATAGCTGATTGAAACGACTACTTCAGCATGAGACCAATCAACTACCTACCGAGACCTGACCTTTTGGTCTCGGTGTTTGCCTCCGTTTCACTGTACGGTGGCCTGGCTATGGCCCAAGATACCAAGGATGACTCCAAGAATAATGACCCATCTGCTGTTCCTGAGGCGACCGACTCGAAGAATAGCGATGCCAATAAACCCACCAATACAGCCGCTGAGGCTGCCAAAGAGAGTAGTGACGACAATAAAGCTGAGCCAGCTAGTACTGAGACGAAGGACAACGCGAAGCCTTCGTCAACGAAAGATGAACAGTCTTCGAAAACGGAGGAAAAGGAAGAGCCCAAGTCTACTGAGAAAGAGGATCAGGCTAGTACTGCGACAGGAGAGGGTCCTACCAAAACCAAAGACATTCAGTCCACGATCACATCCATCGCTTCTTCTGGCACGGAAGAAGCTATGCCTACCTTGACAAGATACAAGCCAATTCCTACCTATCCAGCTCCTTCTGTTCCCCCCACTAACAACGCCCCTTTCATGCGGCACTCGAGTGCCCCTGACGGTACCGTGTTTATTGCAGTTGGTGCTATCCTTGGCGCTCTTGGGCTCGCCATTTTACTCTGGCGTCTTATTGTTGGCATCCTCCTTCATCGGTCAGTTGAGCGAGCAGCTAAGGCTCAACATAACGAGAACGCAAAGACTGGCTTTCCTGCGCCCCCTGCACCCTTCTACAAATATACTGATACCGGATCGACAATGTCTCTCTCTGCTGGTCGTGGCGTGCGACGAACCACCCGTGGACCTGTTCTATCGTCAACTCCTAGCGCCTCCAATCTATTTTTCTCCCCAACTGCCGCAGCATCAGGCAACGGAACCGGCAATCGTGGCTCTGCATTTTTGCCATCTGGCTTTTATGCGGCTGGCACGAGCTCTCCCGGTGGCCAACATGAGAATAACATCAGCATGACCAACTTACGCCCTGATTCACGCGGCCACTTTGGCACTCCCTCACGACATACCTTGAATCCAAGTCCTCCAGATTCGCCTTCATTCCAAGGCCGAACGGATATCAGTAACTCGACCCTCAATCTCAATCGACCACCAAGCCAACGCGCCCCTAGTGCGTTCCTCGAAGATCTCCTCGCTGACGATCCTTCGAGTCTACCACCTCCACATATGCCTGCCTCGACCGCCAGGCGCTCATCGTATGGCAGTGGCTCTCCTGGCGCGCACAACCGAATCTAAACCAGTTTCAAGCGACTTCTATCATGGAAAACTTTACATGCGAGCGATATCATGCTTAGGCGTCCTTGTTACCAGACAAAACATTCGGTGTTACAGGAGGGGCATCACCTTCGAATCATTTTACAACAGCGGCGTCAAGAGAGTGGCATTTTTCTCATTGGGATATGGCTCGTGGATATTTCGATACTAAGTCATGAGAGACATAGGTGTAATGATCCTTGGTAATGTGTACGCGGGCATTATGAGTAGAGTTTCGGGCACTGCCAACGACGCAATAGTTCAGCTTGGCTGTAGGCAATTTGTGTAGCTTCAAGCCCTGGCCACGGCCGCTATCAGACCGTCAAGGTTCTACTCTGCGTTGGGATAACTTGGGGGAGTTAACGGTTTTGATCCATACTCCAGAATTATCTTCTGGCTTTCTTAGTACATAGTCCTCTTCAACATGATATCTTCATCTCGTCTGTCTTTCTGTGACTAACGACAACCAAACTTGGGAGACAACCACGAATTCGGTGGGTGACGGTACACCAATTGAGATAATCTGAGACTTCCGATATAAAAGAGAAACGTTGAACAAGTACGATGTCTCCTTTTACGGGAATACGTTGATCTCATCGTCAAACACCTACGTACACAAATTTGCTTTCACGACTGAGTGAAGTTAGACATATTGCCATCAATATCAGTAGTTGCCAACATAACATAGCTTTAAGTTTGTGATGAATCACTCCTGTATTTTGCAGATAAAGGCTAAGTTGGGTGAGAAGCTTCATGGCTATGACCTGGCTGTACTCATATTATGCCTTATGTTGTGTGTTAAAGGTAGGCCGTTATTACATGCTCGTCATCGTACACTCTATTGCGTTCTTCGCCGCGTGCCACATAAGGCCCCAATCCTGGCATTGCGCTTTAGCCGACTCCATACTCCATGGCTGTTGGTCCCACAAGATGTATCGTTCCTCATTATGCATTAATAAGTTATTTCATCCTTGAATCCTGCCTCCCCTGCCTGCACCTTGACTAACCGAAGGGCATAAACAATCTAAGCTCAGGAGGTCGTTGAAGCTTTTTCTCCTCAGTTATTATCTCTATGTGGTTTGTTACTGTGCCCTTCCAGAGATCGTCTTTCCGAATGCTCATCAACAGGTACGCTGTGAACAGAATCGCGGTTGTCGTACTGGGGTAGTGTTGGCTTTGACTGCTCTTTTTCTTTTCGTTCTTCCTCTTCCTGCTGCCTTTCTAGCTCCTCAATCTCTTTGACAGTCTTTTTGCTTGACTCGACATCCTCTTCCGCCTCTGCCAATAGTAATCTCACTCTCTCGATCCTCGTCATGGCCCCTTCTAGTTTATCGAGACGTCTTCGTTTCTCTTGATCTCGTCGCTCCAGCTCATCCACGCGTTGTTCTAACTTTGCCCGTGCACGTCTCTCCTCGGCGACCATTTCATTTGCCTGCTCGAAGAGGGCAGCGCTGAGCTCCTCAACCTCCTGGCTGGTAGCTGCAACCTTGCCTTCGGCTTCCTTGCGCAAGTATTGTTCGCGATTGAGCGCTTCCAGAAGATCTTCAGCTGATGGAGATGGCGGGGGTTGCAACTGTTGTGGACGGTGGGATTGGCTGCTTATGGAACGCTGGTTGGAAGGCCGGGAGGGGTTGGTGTCGATATGGGGAAGCTCGTGTGACTTGCGCGGGGAGAGGAAAGATGATAGCCGACTCGTGCCACTTTGTAGGAATGACATGCGAGGGTTTGTAGGCGTCGCAGGGAGTTGCTTCTGAGTAGGCGATGAGGGTAGCTGAGCGCGCAAATTGGCAAGTTCATCTTCGTAATCGGCCCAGCGATCGACGGCGGCAGTGGCCTTCTCATTAAGAAGACGGACTTGATTTTCGAGATCTTCGATACGGGCCTGGGCCTCAAGTAGTTGAACTTGGCTGTGATCGAGAGGTAATGAGTAGCCACAGCCCGGGCAGCACGGCGTAGAATCGGCAGAGAGAGTGGGCGCTGCCATTGTCATGACCATCGTCGTTGACATGGCCGGCGCATATATGATGTCGTATGTGAGCCGTCGGCGGTTACTGAAGATACAGGGCGTATGCTAGGAAAGGCTTGCAGATGCGGTAAACCGTACAATCACTGAGAATATGCCAGCGAAGCAATTATGGCCACCAAGGGATAAATATAAAAGTCGTGGGTGTTGTTTCAAAAAGAAAGGTTTCAATGAATACAGGGATAGTCAGCCCAAGTGTCCCTATTTTTGTCGCTGAACCGAATGCGGGCAGTGGCTTTGGCGCCTTGGACACGCGATAGCTTGAGGGGCGGGGAGGCGCTTGGGCGGCTGAGCAGGCGATTTCAGTGGCGCGTGTCTTGGTGATCAGGGTCCAGTCATGGCAGGGTATGTATTTTAGACTACGAAACAAATGGCGTTTCTTGTATGCCCATGCATGTTACAGTAAACCGAGACCTTGGGAGTTGATGTTATTTACGTTGATTCCTTCATGCATCAAGACCAGGCAGCTGATTTCCCAAATATGCCTTGTTTAGGTAGTCATTTGTTCCACTACTAGCAAAGACATCAACAGTCAAGTGCTAAAGAACAACAAACGATACTTCATGACTCAAACTCGTATCAAATTGCTGTTGGAATGAATAAACGGGGTCACGTCACGTCATTATATCTGATCATGTTACATCGCGAGCATTAACTCTGGGAATACGCTTCTCGGGTGGCATGAGCTTTAAATCATGTTTTCATGTTGATTCCAGGGCAGGCCCAACTCATTTTCGCCCGGCGGTCCTGGGCTCAATTCTCGTCGTTGTGGATTCTTCTTCGACTATCCCAAGCCCCATCTCTTTTATCGAGTTTGAGCGGCGAGCCGAGCCAGACGAATTGGCATTCATGTGAGAAGCCTCGCGCCATGAGATGATGACTGAAAGCCTTTGTATGAATGGAATCCTGTGGCTATCATGATGAACACGTGCCTTGTTCCCTGTAGAATATAGAGTTTGCAGGTGCACTTGTTCCGCGGCGGATAGGTCTCCTAGCCAGATCATTCCGAGACAAGCGATGTCAGGTGCCCTTGTTGTATGTATCAGGACAGCTCTCAAACAAAACTGAAAGCTCAGCTTGGCTTTGCAACCTTTCGAGGCTCGCAAATGCCTGTTTCGGGGTCTCTGTATTCTTTCCAACTGATAGGGACCATATCATTACCCGCCTCACTCGTAGCCATAACAACGCCCAGTTCGTTCGAAGCCGTCGATAGGTAGTAATTTGCCTGGTCGCCGAGGGATATCTGGCACAAATATGTCAACATCACCACCTCAACCAAGGAAAAGGGGAAACTCACCACTTGCGCGCGGACAATGTCGCCAGGCTTGAAAGACTCGTAAATCTTAACCTTATCCTTTTCTGTTGCCCTTACATCTTGCACTCTGATCACACCCTGCCACTCTGTCTGCAAAACTGTATCGCCAACTTGCTGAATAACCACAATCGCTTGCTTTGGCATCAGGCGCAGGACTCGTGCAAGGACAATATTCTCGACGTCGGGCAAAATCTCGCGCTTGTGGCCATGGCGGGCAACGGAGATAGTAGCCAGCTCCTCTGTCGTAGGTGCAGTGATCTTGTTGAGACGCTTTTGAGGACCGGGAGTCTTTGCCGGGGGTGTCACCGTGACTCGGCCAAGCAGAGAAGAAACAACATTGCCTCCGTAAACATGCGTACCGGCCCCGGGCGCAAATTTGGTGACCGGGCCCAGGATATTGCCGGGCAGGGCAACGGAGGGAATGTCGTCGACAGCCATAACCCTCGAATTAGGTGCTTAGGTGAGCGTGCGGTAGAGGGTGTGAAGGGTTTGCTTCATTCAGCTCCCGCGCGGATGAATATGCTTATTCACCGGAAGTCGTCAGCTCAATCTTTGCGGAATATCGGAGTTGAGTTTTGGATGACGAAAGCTCAGTTCAGCCTTGCAGTAATGCAGTCTCATTGCATCCAAATTCTCCATCGGAACGGTTTTCAATTGCGGGGCCGACATTGAAGCTTATGTGTTATGTAAGCGCCAATATGGTGCTTAAGTCCCTGCCGACTAACTCCGTCCTAGGTACACATACTGAGTCCGCCGAATCGGAGCCGGGCTTTCACTCAACAACGCCATTCGACGACAAGTCTATCGGATCTTAGTGTTTCCCCTCGCTTACACGATGCAATGCAGTAGTCCGGCTACTAAAGACTGCATGGGCGGGGAAGCGGTAAGGTCTTTTTGGCACGGAGGGATAGGTTTCGTACCTCGGATTCGAGGTCACCAGACTAGAGAGCCGTTATGCCGTGCATGGCATGACCGAGGAGGTTATGCTGAGTGACCGCCAGACTCTCCAGAGACTCTGGTCCTAAATCGGTCATCAGCTCGTTTCGAAAGAGCTTTTCTGGACTCCCGCCATGATTTTGGGTACAGTCGCAACGTGCTTACCATGCATCGACCGCGCTAGGCAACCAATCGCCGCCAATATCGAATATTCAGCTTGTAACTACTCCGTCGCGTTCGACTTGTTCAACCGTCTGCGCTGGACAGCCTAACAGCCTTGACTTGTACGTTGCCTGTTACGCCTACCTAAACGGGCTAAACTGATAAAATCTCCCAGCAACAGTTACCAACTTGGGTGACTCGGCACAATGTCACGTTCTGAAATCTATAAAACGCAGATGTATGGTGTCTCGAGTTCGAGGAATGGCTTCTAGTGCAAACTCGGGTAGTGGGGGAGGTGGTTCCATGCGGGATCTCCACACCCACACCCACGCTCCTTGGCAACAACTGGCTAATGAGGCACTTGGTTTTCGTTCGAAGATCCTAAAAGGGTGTTTTTCTGGTCAGAGCTCACCTACCTAGTACAGTATACGCGGACACTGAACGAGTTCCAGAGCGAGAGGCCGAGCCGAAGAGCACCCATCATGATGTTATTCTCGACGAGCCGAGCCACTTTCAGCCCAGGTCTCTGTTTCCATCCAGTCGCTTTGTGTCTTCTCTGTTGTGACAAACACCATTTACAGAGTTGCCTGAGTCAACCCGGTGACTCATTGCTTGTTATTTCATCATGGGCCTCTCATAGCCGTCATCGAAACTGCAGCGAATCCATCCTTCACGTACCAGGCACCGGCCCCCTTGGCGCTATCTCCGCGTGGCAGGCACCCAGGTTTATTGCCGTAATCCGAATCTGTTGAGCGTCGGTTCAAAAGGTCTCTAATAAGAGGCTGCTTTTACAGTGCTTTGTAATCCAATCCATTGGGTCCTTTGTCTGGTCTCTTCATCGACCATACAGGCGATGCAGCCACACCCCCTGTAGACGGAATCTTTTTACTACTGTCATTTTGACGAGATTCTATTACTTTTCTAATTTGCCCTTATTCCCTTTCCCTTCGTCTTAAATTCCCATCTGTCTCTTGCGTCTCTTCTCATTTCATCACGCCAAGATCTACCTGTGGGCCGTCCATCGATCGGTTTTGTTTCTTGGCAACCCATGACGAGGTTGTATCGCGATCTCAGAGACGAAAGTATATTGTTTCCGGTTCAAGTCTGTCGCCTTTCACTCCTCATAGTGTCATTGGTCTCACGACGATCGTATACAAAGTTGACATTGCTTCCGAGACTGTATCTGGGTATTATTAGATATAGGCTTTAGCCGCGAGCCTCAGAGCTATTCCACGACTCATATCTGTGATCCAACATCCACCGGATATACGAGATTGATCCAACGCAAATATGCCTGATCCTGTGGAAAAGGAGCTTCAGCCCTCTGATACCCAAGCAGCTTCTTTCTCCCCAACAAATTTCGAAAAATCCAGCGACTCAGATGAGGACAAGATAAGGGAGTTTGGAGAAAAAGACGCCGAAGGAAGCGAGAAAATTGATGAAATTAGTGAGAAACATGAATCGAGACTTGCAGATCTTGAGGAAATCAAGACTGGCGCAACTGAAGCTTCAGCAATTACACCGACAACATCAGGAGCTCAGGCTCAACAGAAGAAGCCATGGCATAAGAAATTGAATCCTCTCCGCTGGGGCTCGCCACCCCCAGTGCCTGAAAAGCCAGTGCAGAGTAGGGAACATGATGCTGGTTTCCTAAGCAAGTTAACATTCCAATGGATGGGACCGTTGATGCATGTGAGTTTTAGCACTTTCTCAAATTCTATCTCGCGGTTATACTGCAGATCTGCAAGCCACCAATTTCTGATATGCGGCGCGGCCCGTCTTACAACGTTTTGCTGACTCGATGATATCAATAGGCTGGCTACCGAAGACCCCTGGAAGAGAATGACATCTGGACTGTCAATCCGGACAGAGCCGTGGAGCCACTGACTCTTCAAATGAAAGCATCGTTCCAGAAACGAGTTGAAAGAGGTGACAAGCACCCCCTATTCTGGGCTATGCACGAGACTTTTAAGGGGGAGTTTTGGACGGGAGGCGCATGTGCCCTCTACACCAGCATCATTCAGGTCATCAGTCCATTCACCCTTCGATACCTAATTCAATTCGCGGCCGATGCCTATGTAGCGAACAAGACTGGTGGGCCTCCGCCCCATATTGGTAAGGGTATCGGGCTGGCCTTTGGCATCACACTGATGCAAATCACCCAGAGTTTGGGGACGAACCACTACATCTACCGAGGCATGACCGTTGGTGGTCAGAGCAGAGGAGTTTTGATTGGACTTATCTATGAAAAGTCGCTGGTCATTTCAGGCCGCGCCAAAGCCGAGGGTGCTTTACAGAGCAACGCACCTGGTGCAAAAGACGATGCTGAAGATAAGAAGAAGGCCAAGAAAGCCAAAAAGGCGAAGCCGGATGCCTCAGATGGAACAGGCTGGGGAAATGGCCGTATCACTGCTCTGCAGAGTGTTGATACGTATCGTGTCGATCAGGCATCTGCTCTCTTCCATATGGTATGGACGTCTCCTATTTTATGTCTCCTCACTCTAGCACTCCTGCTCGTCAATATCACCTACAGCGCCCTGGCCGGTTACGGTCTGCTGGTCATTGGAATGCCGTTCTTGACGAAGGCTATTCGAAGTTTGTTTCACCGGCGACGAGCGATCAATCAAATTACCGATCAACGTGTATCTCTTACCCAGGAAATCTTGCAGTCAGTCCGCTTTGTCAAGTTTTTTGGTTGGGAGAAGGCTTTCCTCGAACGACTCGGTGATTTCAGAAATAAAGAAATCCACGCCATTCAGATCTTGCTTGCTATCCGAAACGCACTCAATGCCATTAGCATGTCACTCCCCATCTTCGCCTCCATGCTGTCCTTCATCTGCTACTCCCTTACGCATAGCGGCCTTACGGCTGCCGAGGTTTTCTCCTCCCTCGCTTTGTTTAACGGTCTCAGAATTCCTCTGAATTTGTTGCCAATGGTTCTGGGTCAAGTAATTGATGCGTGGGGCTCTGTTCAGCGAATTGAAGAGTTTCTGCTTCAGGAAGAGATGGTCGAAGATATGACAATTGATACCACAGGTGATGATGCGATCCGACTTGAAGGCGCCTCTTTTACTTGGGAAAAGTCGCACAAGGAAGAGTCCGAGAAGAGCGAGAAGGACAAGAAGCAGATCCAGGCTCAAACTCCTCAGCACGAACCTTCAGGTGATGACACAAGCACTTTGGTCGAGGAGCGAGAGCCTTTCAAGCTCCAAGACCTCAGCTTTGGTGTAAAGAGGAACGAGCTTGTTGCTGTCATCGGATCAGTTGGTAGTGGGAAGAGTTCTCTACTGTCTGCACTTGCTGGTGACATGAGGAAGACAGCTGGCCACGTTACCTTCGGCGCATCCAGGGCTTTCTGTCCTCAATATGCTTGGATTCAGAACACCACTCTCAAGAACAACATCATATTTGGTAAAGATATGGACAAGAATTGGTACAAAGAAGTCATTCAAGCGTAAGTTCCCTGCGTTGTCTCGCTTCAATTATCGCTAACATACTTTCTAGCTGCGCGCTCCAGGCAGATCTCGATATGCTTCCCAACGGCGACATGACGGAAATCGGCGAACGTGGTATTACCATCTCTGGAGGTCAGAAGCAGCGTCTCAATATCGCCCGAGCTATCTACTTCGACGCCGATATCGTCCTTATGGACGACCCCCTTAGCGCTGTTGACGCTCACGTTGGCCGTCATATCTTCGATAATGCTATTCTTGGCCTCCTCAAGGATAAGTGTCGCATCCTGGCCACCCACCAGCTTTGGGTACTCAGCCGATGTGATCGCATCATTTGGATGGAGAACGGCAAGATCCAAGCCGTCGATACGTTCGAGAAACTTATGAAGGACCATAAAGGGTTCCAATCTCTTATGGAGACAACTGCCGTTGAGGAAAAACGAGAAGAGGCCACGAAACCCGACGATGGCGAGCAACCCACGGCGGACGAGAAAAAGAAAAAGAAGAAGAAGGGAGCTGCCTTGATGACCCAAGAAGAAAAGGCCAGTTCGAGTGTCTCGTGGTCTGTCTACGCTGCCTACGTCAGGGCATCTGGTTCCATATTGAACGCTCCGTTGGTGCTATTCCTCCTCATTGTCTCTCAGGGAGCCAATATCGTGACAAGCCTTTGGTTGTCATATTGGACTTCAAACAAGTTCAATCTCTCTACGGGTGTCTACATCGCTATCTACGCAGCACTTGGTATTGTGCAAGCTCTCCTCATGTTCGCTTTCTCTGTGGTCCTGTCCATTCTGGGAACGAAATCGAGCAAGGTCATGCTTAGAATCGCGGTAACTCGCGTCCTTCGTGCACCCATGTCCTTCTTTGATACGACACCACTTGGACGTATCACGAACCGCTTTTCACGGGACGTTGATGTTATGGACAACAATCTTTCGGACGCGCTTCGCATGTTTATGTTGACCATGGGTATGATCACATCAGTATTCATCCTCATCATTGCGTTCTACTATTATTTCGTGATCGCCTTGGTCCCTCTGTACATTGCATTTGTCACAGCAGCGATGTACTACCGTGCTTCGGCACGAGAGGTCAAGCGTTTCGAATCCGTCCTCAGATCGCACGTCTTTGCCAAGTTCGGCGAGGGCCTCACAGGTGTCGCGTCGATTCGAGCCTACGGGCTACAGGAACGCTTCGTAAACGAACTACGTGAATCTATCGACAACATGAACGGCGCTTACTACATCACCTTCGCTAATCAGCGTTGGCTCTCAATGCGAATTGATCTTATCGGCGTACTACTTGTCTTTGTGACCGCCATCCTTGTTGTTACGTCCCGTTTCTCGATCAATCCTTCCACTGGTGGCCTTGTTCTGAGTTACATCCTCTCGATCGTTGGCATGATGCAATTTTCTGTCCGTCAACTTGCCGAAGTCGAGAATGCGATGAATGCCGTGGAGAGACTTTACTACTATGGTACTGAACTTGAGGAGGAGGCTCCTTCACATACCGTCGAAGTTCGGAAAACGTGGCCCGAGAAGGGCGAAATTGTCTTCGATCATGTCGAGATGCGATATCGTGCTGGCCTCCCACTTGTCCTCTCAGGATTGACGATGCATGTCAAGGGCGGTGAGCGCATTGGTATCGTTGGGCGTACTGGTGCAGGAAAGAGTTCTATCATGAGCACTCTGTTCCGTCTGGTTGAGATCTCTGGTGGCAAGATTACCATCGATGGTCTCGATATTTCCACCCTTGGACTTCACGATCTCCGATCCCGGCTCGCGATTATCCCACAGGATCCCACTCTCTTCCGAGGGACTGTCCGCAGTAACCTCGATCCTTTCCATGAACACACTGATCTCGCACTCTGGTCTGCTCTCCGCCAAGCGGATCTTGTTCCTGCCGACGCCGCATCGCCTGAAGAAGCACGCCGTACAAACGATCCCTCACGTATACATCTCGACACCTCTGTCGAGGAGGATGGCCTCAACTTCTCGCTCGGTCAAAGACAGCTCATGGCACTCGCACGAGCTCTTGTCCGAGGCGCCCAGATCATCGTTTGCGACGAAGCCACTTCCTCGGTGGATATGGAGACAGACGATAAGATTCAGGCCACCATGGCAGTTGGGTTCCGTGGCAAAACGCTTCTGTGCATCGCTCATCGCCTGCGAACCATCATCGGCTACGATCGTATCTGCGTCATGGATGCAGGGCGCATCGCTGAGCTGGATACACCGATGGAACTGTGGAAAAGAGGCGGTATCTTTCGCAGCATGTGTGATCGCAGTGGTATCAGGGTCGAAGATATACATGGTGCAAAAGAAGAGATGGGCGTGGTGACAGGAGAGAGCAGCCAATAGTGAGGTGCTGATAGCATATAATAATGAAAATGGTGTTCAAGCACATAGATTTAACATAGTCAACCATATGTGAATACGCAATGACCCCGAAAGATTTGGCATCTTAGTTCATAAATCAGAATCTAGTGATTTCCACACGCTGCGGATTTATATGTATTATGTGCATAATTCCCTAACTCATAATCAGTCTGCTTAGACTGATAGAATGTGGGCAAGCTCCGTGCGTTCTCAGTGAGATACAGTAGGGACTGTCAGAGTTCTGACACTGAATTGCACATAGGAAGATCTAGGATAACATGCCAAGCACTTGATAGGTCTGCTTGGATCGTCTGAAAGTTGGGGGATGAGCACACTGTTGGAGCCTGAGCGATCCTTGACAAAACGGTGCACTTAATACTGGCCTCGATACATATAAAGGGATATATTCTTCGTAGTTCGCAAACCGCGGAACTCCTGGCATAACATATGACGCTTTAGAAATATTCTAGTCTAGCCACGCTTTTATAGGCTTTGCCATTGAACTCACTCAGAAACACCATGTCTTATCACCAGCTGGCCTGGCTATATATACTTCTTGCAACGAGCAACTTCCCACAGCTCAGTCCTCAATGCCGTTCCATGACTTCTCATCCTCAGACCTGATTGCGGTTTCGGACTTTGGCGTCTCTGGTTTGGGTTCCTTCACAGGCTTGGAGTCCTCCTGGGACTCAAGAGCTATCGCCTTTCGAGGCGGTGATTCTGTCTCATTTGGAGAATTCGATCGTCTTCGCTTTTCTCCCTTGTTGGGACTTTGTTGCTTGTCTTGTTTCCATTTAGGTGACTCATTGCCCTTCGACTCATTCTTCTTTTTATTCGACTTGTTACCAGCGGGTGGTTGCGGCTTGTTCTTGCTCCAACTCTCGAGCATACGAGCAACTTGAGGCCCCCAAACCTCTTCACCCTTGGCCAGGTCCTCATATTCGAGACAGTTGTCGTTCCCGACTTCGAAATCGCTCTGGCGTGTTCGAGCAAGCTCTGCCATCAGCGCAGCTGAATCCAGCTTAGCCCCTAGATCGTGGCAGAAGCTCCTGACATAGAATCCAGATGTTACAGTCAACCGCACCTTCACGGCGGGAGGTCCTTGGTCGCTCCACGGGGGGGGTGTGCTTGTATCGGGCGACTCTGGAACCAGGTTCGACCCCCTATTAGAGTAAGTCGGGTGTGGTAGCTGTCCAAGAGCGCCAGACATCATGGGAGGCTCTTTGGATTTCCGTGATCGCTTTGATGGTGCATCTTTGATAAGCGCGTCCTGGCGCTCCTCAAAGCTGCGCTTGAACGATTCGTGCGCCGCTATCGCTTTATCGTCCTGTTGCTTCTCCTCTGGGCTCAACTTCTTGTTGGTCTCCTGTTGCTTCTTAACCCTCCAGACCTGCTCCGCCAGGTTGCGCTCTGCAGCCTCGGCTTCCTCGGTTGGCCATCGGTGATTGTGCTTCCCAGGCTCGTACCATTCCACCAGCTCAATTTCCTTGACCTCGACTTCTCGACCCTCAATCTGTCGTGGGATGGGCTTGCCTTCACGCGCGTACTCATACAAAGGCTTCCCGTTCATCTTCAACGCAGAGTACAGGGGCGGGATCTGCATCTGACGGCCCCTGAAAGCTTCGAGCTCCTTCTCAACTCTCTCACGAGTGATATGCTCATATGGCCGCTTTGTCAGAATGCGACCTACTCGATCGTAGGTATCGGTCGCGGCGCCAAATACAACAATGGTCTCGTAGGTCTTAGTGCATTCCAGAAACTGGGGAAGGGACTTGGTGGCGGATCCAATGCCCAGGATGAGAACACCTGTAGCAAGGGGATCTAAAGTTCCTCCATGGCCAATCTTGACCTGCGAGGCTTTCTTGATGAGCTTGCGACGGGCGAACTCTTTGCCGGATTCGCTAATGCGCTTTGCGACCTCGGAATCGATCAATGGCTTGAAAAAGCTAGAGGGGTTGAAAGCTTGCTGGCATTCGCGAATGACTTGCGCTGAGCTTTGGCCGCAAGGTTTGTTGATGGCTAAAAGCGATCACGTTAATGCAAAGTTCGCAATGAAACAGAGTCAGCGATTCACCTACCAAAGACGCCTTCTCGGACCTGGTCCGCTGCCATCTTCAATGTCTTTCGGGGAAGTCGCATAAGCTCACCCAAGGACTAGATATGGCCAACAAGAGGAGAGGAGAGGAGAGAAGGGAGAAATGGAAAGTGTTGAACTTGAGACCGTGGTGGAGCTTGTTAAGAAGATCCAGCGCCCGCCACCAAACGCACCACTCACTTACTTCGACCTCAGAGCTCGATTCATTGTCTTCGGCGCAGGAAAAAAAAAGTCTTATCGGCGGCAGTAGTCCCCGCTTAAAAATTACCAGGAACAATTAAAAGTAGTCTAGGCTACAATAAGTCATGTTAATGCCTACCTATGCGAACAATAGAAACAGGAGAAGCTTGGAGCATGCCTTAAGCACAATTGTACGGATACAAGCAATTTGTAAGTTCGTGGAGCAATTAAGACTTGTAACTTAGTACCTAGGTGCCTTAAATCCAAAGTAATTGTTTGGAAGTTCCACGGTCACTGATTGCCTGTAATACGAAACAGGACGACGGGCACGTACTGCTCGAGTAATTATTTCAGCTCCAGAACTTGAGGTGACGAGCTATTATCGCCCATCCTTGATTGGAGCAAAGGCACTTTAGCCAACGCGTTCTAGTGGGACACTCAAGAATAGGTACCTCACATTGGTACCTTGCCTAGGGCAGGAAAGAAACTCAGACCTTGACCCTAAATGCTCATAATATTTAGGTAATTTAGCCGTAATTTAGGGGAGTCTTTGCTTAGTTTGTTTTTTTACCCTCTTTCAAGTCAAACTTGGAGGCTCAAGTCGGGGTGCCAAAAATAACCAGCCAAACGGCCTCGAAAAGTCGTGTCAAGTGTCACGAATGTTTTTGTGTATTTGGTCAGAGGTCTAAGCTTTCTTACCGTCTCTCGCCTAGGTACCTAGTTACCTCCTGCAGGCCCTTCGGAAAACAAACCCCAGTAACTTTAGTGGGCTGTCGGTGATCTGCCCCGCCATCTTGCCATTTGAAGCGCGACCGCGTTTCTGTGTAGGCCTGCCGACTGAAGGCTAAGTTAGCTCTCGTCAACTGCACATTTATCCATTGTATTCGCAATCCTTCCGCACCACTTCCACATCACCAACACCTCCCATTCTTGCTACAAACAAACCACTTCTCGCTACTCCATTGACCGGTACTTTCAATACAAGTTGACATTTATAAACACCTCTACTCTCTGCCTACCGAGGCCGACTTACTCGTGCGCTCTCAAATCAACGACCGGCCAACGTCTTAACGCCCCGTTTCGATGAGCGCTCTCGAGGCTTGAACATTGCAAACATGGTCAGGCGCCCCCGCCGGGCGTCTACGTCTAGTGTCGATACAGAAGATGAGAGTCAAAGATCATGGAAGCAGGAGAAATCGGTGCTGCGGTTTGACCCTGCTGGTGTGGACGCAGATACAACCTTCGAGATCAAAGATGCCGTCGTTCTCAACAAAGATGGTCACACCCTTGAAAACGCCCTCGATGTCGCTACTCGCGGTCCCTACATCATCCGAGGATTGCTCCATATTGAGGAGCCGTGGCAGAGAGCACGCCGTTGGTTCTTGCACCCACGTTTATGATGTAATGAGATCTAACTGTACATCACAGTCATAATGAAAGTGCGTTCTTTGGCACCTTTCGAAGTCAGAAAATGCGGCCAATTCTCTATCGGAGAATCTGAAAGCGGTTCTCCAGTCATCTGGATGCTGGGTACTTGTGCATGGTTCGAATTAAACCCTGCGCCAGCATACCTCCCCATATACAGAAAGATGCAGGAGGCTATACGGCTCTACTATAGATTGATGGCAATTTACAGGGATAAGAAACCCAAGAAGGCGAAGAAGAGCAAAAAGGATGCGCTGAAGGAACTCTACCAGGTATTCCATGAGGTAAGTATCGCGGTCCCTCGTATGCTGCTTAGCTATACAACGATCCTAACTCTTTATACAAGTATGCTGCCAGTATAGGAGATGGTTCAACACTCGAGGAGGTGATGACAAGATGTGACGACCATGCTTCGTTTCTGATTGCTCAATGCATCCAGGACCAGAGCGAGGTCGAGTGGTTCGGGACCCCTTTCTTCAAATGGTTGATAAATAGACATCAAGTGAGTACAAGATCCTTTGTCTTGGGGACAACTGAATCTAATCAATATTTTCAGGATCTATACAACAAGGAGCTTGAAAGAATGAACAACCCTCCGCAGCCCCAGAGATCCCCCTCTGTTGAGGCCAGCAAAACCCCTGTCTCACAGATATTGACCTCCCGAACTCGCAATGCTTCTTCGGCCCCGTCGACAGCTCGTGACGCAACCCCAGATATCATTGAGCCTGAGGACAGTGCTCCCCGACGACGATACTCAAGATCGCGGTCTGCTACTCACAGGCCCGAAAACACTGCCGTGGACCTGTTCAGCTCTACACAGATGTCGAGAGATGGGTCAACAAGGCCGGTCAGTCTTCATTCCTCAGCTAGTGTATCAAGCGTCCGTATGAGCGAGGCATCTGGTGCGGCGGATGCCAAGGAAGATGCTTTCCAGAGCGTTCTTGATGCCCTTGAGTGGATTCGCATAGAGATCAGTAACTCCAGGGACAAACGCCTAAGCGTCCCAGCTGTGACTCAGAGATTCTGGTCAAGCTTCAGTTTCCCCACCTACAAAGGGGATATAAAGCCAGCGTATAGGGTGCCTATCACGGAAGTTCTCCATTACAATGCGCATGCTCTCTTACAGGTTCTTGACAAGGACACGTATGATGGCGAATTCTATTCCTGGCTACAAGAGCTCGCCCAAACGCCTTTCAACCCTGTCGCCATTAAACCATCGGATTTTCCGTTCAGCGTTAAGCGACGTCAGCCATCTAACAAGAACAACCCAAGCAAAACAGTACCCCCCTCACAAGCTGGAGGTGCCTCAAGGAACCACGATGAAGGGCCTTCAACTCCTCTCCGCTCTTCGCCTGCAGGTAAGAGCCTTGTGCGACCAGGTCGTCCATCTGGTATCAAGTCCAGTCTTCGTCTGGCAACCACCTCTAGAAAGCGGACTCACTCTGAAGTTAATGGTGATTCTGATGATGAGGGGTCAGAGCCGAAGCGGTCCCATTACTTTTCTGGTAAGGAAGAAACTATGGGCAATACCAGTCACATGAGTCTGTCCGAGGATGAGGATGCTCAAGAAACGTCTGAAGGCCCAGTCAAGATTTATTTAAGAGCAGATAACATCCCTACAACCGTACCACGCGGCCCTGGCGAGACATGGGTCTGTGAAGAAGAGGATTGTGGATATGTGGTCCGTGGTGGTGATATTCAAAACTGCCGAGACCGTATCAGGCGCCATTTTAACGAGCACGAACAGCAGATGGATCGTGTGAACCTCGCCAGGACCGAAGCCACTCGCGGTCACTTGCCTGTAAAGTATGCTTATTTCCCGCCCTTTCTGATTGTCGTTGAGTTACACCCCCCTTGCATTACCCAGCAAAGACAAAGCCCGCCTACAGACCAAGTTGCTACTGCAGCCTCAACTCCAACACTTGCGAACAGCCCTGTTGCACCTTCTCTTCAGCCACGAACACCGGAGTCGTCTCCAGCCAAGACTCCTGTTCTTGAGAGTAGACACAATTTCAGGTCCATTGTAGATGGATTCCGAAGACGCGCCCATCCCGTGTCAGATAACATCGATAAACTGACATTTTGATCATAGTCACCTAATGGACAAGCTAAAAAGGCTGGGTGAGAAGTCCCAGGCCGCCGAACAGCTCATGGTCAACGAAATCGTGTTACCCCAGCGCATCAAACGAAACCTGCTTGTTTAATCATATCAGACGACACTTCTCGGCTCTCGGGCTAAATCATGCTTTCTGCATCAGCTCTATATTTTGTTTCAAAGGAGATACCCTCAGCATTGGCGTAGCATCGGTTAACTAGGACGAGACCAGTATGCAATGGTCATTTGAGCAGCAATATCTTGGGGATGGTGCAAGCCGCAAAGCTCAATCACCACTTACGGATACCCGCTCATGAGTGAGCTTAGAACGGGCAACGTTGTAAACCAAACTCAGGTCATGAATTATGTATTAATGCTACCAACTCACTTATACCTGTGGATCCCCAGTTTAACACACTGCTTCTTCACTGATATCACTTTATCTGCTCTCAGACGCAAGGTCGATTGGTCACGTGCCCCGGCATGTGCGATTAATTGGTGGATTTGTTATTAACTTTAGGTTAATTTGGCTTTCGCTGATTAACTTACATAAAAGTCAACCTAATTCCTTTAAACCTTTATAGAACCCCGCTATTACCCTGCCTTTATCTAACTCTATCTGCAGATATACTATCTTTATATCAGAAGCAGCACCCCCTTTACTATAATAACCCTTTTAGTTATATTAAAAAGCCACTCTTTATATATATTTAAGTTATCTATAAAGGCAATAAGGAAGGCTATTTTATTTAATTAAAAGAAATAACCTTTTCTTAAGGCTTTTTTTAGGTCTTTTAAATTTAATAGCTTATAATAAACCTAGCCTAAATTAATTATATTAAAATAAGGCCTATAAATTATATAATTAATTAATTTAATTAATATATAATTAAAAATTACTATTTTAATTAAGTTAAATTAATATCTTAATAATAAGTTCTTTTTAATAATAATTATTATTATATAGATTTTTTTTAATTTATATTTATTAACTATACTTAAGGCAGGCCTAATAGCTATATTAAGGTTATAGCTAGTTATATAGTAGTTATAATTATATAACTATAGGCTATTTTATAGTATTATATTAATAGTTATAATTAATATTAATAACTATAACTAACAGGTTAGGGAATATACTTTATAATAAACTTGGCCTGGTATATTAAAAAGGTTAATTTAAAATCTTTTTAGCTAAGGTAAAGGAAAAAGGCTAATATAGCTGCCAAGAAATAATAGACCTGCAAGCAATATTAATATTACTTAGTTAAGGCAGTAATTATACTATTAAGGCAGATAAACCTTATATAATTCTAACTTTTAAGATATAGGCCTACTATAAGGGCCTTATTATTTAAGTATTTATATAAAAAGTTAGAAGCTTAATAGCCTTATTAGGCTAATAGTAAAGGGAAAAAAAAAACCTGTAAATAAGATACTGATATCAGGTCATATAAAAAAACGTTCACAATACCCGCAGTACATAACCTAACAATGATTTGTCGTGATAGCACATGCTTTGATATTTATGTAAATTACCTGAATTCCGTACCCTATAGTTTCAGAAGTGACCCCCCAAGTAAGCTCCATTTTAGTACACGTGTATCTATCGCTCCGTGTTCGAAATCTTGCAGTTCGGTCGTCTAATTTTCTACTCCATCCGTAGCCATCTTGTCTTTACCGAGATTCTTGCTCACCTCGAGAACAAAGGCCTCCTCGATGGCACCCATCCGCTTAAAGACACGCAGCCATCGTTGTCCCCATCGTCGGATCATGGCTTCCCGATCGCTTGATCCGTCACCTCCTTCCATCAGCTCATCCTTGCTTCCACCAGCCCAGCTAATGAGAGCATCATTCATGGCGCGGAAAAGATCCTGAGTCGATTTTGTCTCCTTGATGCGTGTCTCCTCGTCGGTATCGGGTGCAGCGACAACATCACGGCTGCGACGCGTGACTTTGAAAATCGTGCTAAAAACCAGCTCAAAGATGTGAGGTTCGGTGAGACTATCACCGCCATCAGTGCCGTTGGCTGGCGTGCTAGCCACAAGAGCCCAGTCTACCACAGTAAAAGGGGTCAAGATGGAGTAGTTGACAAGTTTTTCGATGATTGAGAGAGCAACACCAGGGTGTGCATGCCAGTAACTCATGACGGCAGAGATAATTTGGGCGCGCGCCGCATCCGAGGAATTGCCAGCTTCAAGTAATCGACCCTTGGTTCGCTCGATACAGGCAAGGACGTGGCTTAACGACTTGGAACCAACCCAGCAAACGGCGGTCATAAAGACATCTGTGCTGGCAACAATAGGGTCCAATGATTGCTCTGAAGCTTGTTTTTGAATGCTGTCGAAAAGAGGCTGAAACTCCTCATCCGGTGCTTTCCGTCTCAGGAGACTGGCGATTTCCTGGCCCTCCTTGGAGAACGGTGTCTCTGAAGCATATGTCAGCAAGCTGCACTGGGCGATAGAACTCGATACGTACCAGGATTCTGAAACTTGAAGTCGGGAACATCTTTCTCTTTCTCAGGGCCTACCAAGGGTAGATAGGGTTCAGGGAGGGTCTTCTGAATTCTCTGGGCAAAACTCAGTCTCACCTCCTTATCCAGGGCACCCTTCAAGAACCACTTGCTGGGATGAGCATTTGGCAGTTGCGCATCATCAATCCACTCAGCCCACTTCCAGGTGAAGCCAAAGTTACTGAGATGGTGGGAAAACCAATCCATGAACCGATAGCTCAGCTCCAGGTCCATTTGGGGGCTGTTCCGGTAGAGATATCTTATAGCCCTACCAAGACTAGGGGCAATAGCGGCTGGTGCCAACTTGCAGGCCTCAGTGAGGACTGAATGGTAGTACACAAGCTTTCGCTCGGGCGTGGGCAGTTGGAACAACTGCGAGAACACTGTATCGACAGCAACATCCTCTGGCTTCCATGTATTTTTACCATCGGGAAAGTTCTTCAATTCGTCAAAAGGAGTGGCGCGCTTAACAAAAGTGCCGTCGGCGAAGTAGCAATCCAGGTCCATCAAATAGCGAGCCGTCACATTACGGTTGAAGTCCAAGATGTTGATCGTGTCAAGAAGGCCATCGCGAATAAGGGATGCAGCGATGTCGGTCACAGCTGGGACAGAAGGGATCTCCTGTTGAGAGTAGACTGAAAAGTATATCTCCGGAAATAGAGGTCTGGGCCCGGCGATAACAGTCGCGGGAATGGCGATAACGGGAAGCGCGTGTTTAGGTGCATTCGAGAGTTTGTCTTGAGCCTCGATATCCTCCAGTGGCATCTCCCAAGGTCGTGGCAAGCATGATAGTTCCCAGTTCTTGGCTGCTTCAGACTGGAGCTGCTGTTGGAGCAGCATACAAACACTAAGAGACGTGCCAGGACTCTCTTCTTTGCCCTCGGGGTGATAGGGATCAACAAGTACCTGGAGGGCATGAGGTTCAGAAGCAATAATATCTGTCTTCTCCATCAACTCCGCAGCCTTTTGCTGAAATTGTCCAGGGGCAGACACCATGATGTAAGGGATGGTAAGGAGAATTATCTTGACAATTTCGGTACCAATAGTCTGCCATAAGTCAGTAACCAGATTCAGATTGCCACATCGTTCAACTCACGTCGTCCGAACTGGCCGTTTGGAGGTCCGCAGCTCGACTGAATAGCTCCTCCAGAATGGGAAAGAGGCCATCCCCCTCCATTAAAGACTGCAGACAAGCCAGAAACTTGAGAAGCAACTTTACATCACGCCATTCGCCCTGAGCGATCTTGTCTGCTGTGATTTGCCCAATGCGAGCGAGGATCTCGTCAACGAACTCAGGCTTCAGGGTATTGATGATGTGAACAACGGCGGCAACGAAGGGCGTCTTGAGAGGCTGCTCGAGCAGAAGTTGCGTTACCAAGTCGAGAAATGTCTTGCGAAGATTTTCGTCGTCATGATTTTCGGCCACCATATGTGCAATGGATTGAACTTCTTCGGCCCATCTGCGCAAAGGAGAGTCTGCGATGCTCAGAAGCTGCCGTCGGACGCGCACAGGAAGAGGTGCCGAGTCAACCCGTCTTCTCTGATTTCGGCGATCGTAATGGTCGTCATCATCTACATAACAGAATATTAGCAGGTGGACTGAAGGGAACGCGACAGCTTCGCGTAGCTTGCATCGGGTTGAGCTCAGTGCAACACACCTCGATATCTTCGCTTGCGGTAGCCGCCTGGTCGTCTATCGTAGTCGGCCATGATACGCTTCTCGTATTTGAAGACGTAGCTGCTTGTCGAATCCCAATGGTGGTTCGCAGTGATGATAAGTAAAGTTTGTGAGATCGAATGCGAGGCTGCGTCACTGCTAAAAGTTTGGGGGAAGGACATCCACTAACTACCCAGGGACGGAATTAAGTAGAGTGATATTGGTAGCTGCCCTGAGGTGCATGAACTAGCGTGGGATTGGAGCATTCCATTGTCGTACGAAGCGAAAAGTACCGCGAGGCTAACACGCTAACATCTGAGCTTAGTGTGAATGCCTGAGGCATGAAAGTTTGGCCGCTGACCTAAGTCTTTTTGCGTTCCTAAAAGTTTCTCCCGACGCAATATACCTACCTTATATACTAGGTAATGTATGGTTCAGAATCACCAAATAACGGATTACATGAGACCCTTGCTTAAGTGGTATTGCGAGGCTACAAAGCATGCGGCCAATTTACAGGCTCTCACTTGTTCTCGAGCTTGACATAGCATAGTAGACTCAATAGGTACTCAACTTTCAATTTCTAGACATTGGTGATCACTCAAACAAAATGATCTTCAAAAAGTACCATGTCGAAACCAGAAAACGTGAATTTTATCAACTTGCGCGATTGAAGTCTATACATAAAAGCTGTATGCTTTTCCAGAGACGTCAATTCAGAGCTCCCCACGTGCTTCAATGCATCACGTCATTCATTCTTCTGCCTTTTATTTGTAATTCATAAGCAGTCCCTTATTCTTTATATCGTCCTGGACCATTGACGACTAGACCAAATAATGCCAAACTCCTCCACGTCTGCGGGAAAGCGAGAGTAAAATGCCACAGGGCCGTCCATGGCCAGCTTCAATTGATAAATTCGTTGCAGTGTTGAGGACAATATCGGTTGCCGGGTTATCTTCACCGCAGGCCATACCAGACCAAACCTTTTCAACCACTCAGGCGTCCCCAACCAATCCCAGGATCAGAACCCTCTGGGCAACCATGGCAAAGGCATAACGCGGTACCAAAAGAAGAATTCAACAAATGTCATCGCCATTCGCAAAGCCAACCATAGCCGAATAATTGGGTTCCTCCCTTGAGACGCATACAATGAAAAAAGAGCACCGATCATCCTCATGCATCGAAACGTGGTCTAAAAACGTAATTCCCTGTGATATGCATCAATGGGGTTATCCCTCGTCGTGACTAGCCTTTAAGGCAAGACTGAGAGCGGGTTCATATAAAGGGCACACACAACGCCCAATCCCCTCCCTGCCGGGAAAGACTCCAACGCTCACCAGAACACACATGCCTTCTCATCTGGCCCTTGACGCCTATACACCGTGCCTTGTATTAAAGACCGACGCTATTAGCTTCAGGACCATGTAGCGCCTGCCCGCCATCTGACCCGGTCTTAGCCTGGGCCATTGCTCCCAACCACTTTTACTCAGCTCGGTACTGGGAGTGGACGAGGCAGGACTCTTCCACAGCCGCGGAGAGCCTGAGAAGGGTGTAAGCAAATGCAAACTACCCTTCGCCTCGACGCGAGGCCGGCTCAATCGAGTTTCGCCATCATCTCCTGCTCCGTCAAGGGTGTGAAGTGGTCGATATCAAGGCCTTGAGATGCTAGGACGGGTCGAATGTGTGCTGGAACAAGCTTTTGGTTCAGGCTGGGGGCGATCGAGAGTTCTGGATCGTTGTTAGCTTTCTTGCTGGCGAAGAGGTCTATGGGGTCTCATCATACCATGACGTGTGAAATCGAAAAGCGCAGGGAGTTCACGAAGCTGGCCAGTGCCGTGTCGCGAATCAGGAAGCTTTGTATTGGGGTCCCGAAGCTCGTCAAAGAAAGGGTGAACCATAGCATCGATAGCTGACTGTCGCTCGGTTGGGGTGTACTCAAGGAGACGGGCGATGAGGTCAATAGCATTGGCATCCGCCTTTCGGAAGACCTTGTTAAATGGATGAGGCTTGATCTGGGGGAACTTGTGCTCCATGTAGTTGGGGTTCATGGTTCGAATTTGTTCTCGAGTAGGAGTGCCAAGGACCTTGATTATTTCGACGAGCTGATCAATGCCCGACTCGCCAGGGAAAAGAGGTTGACCAAGCATCAGTTCAGCCATCACACAGCCAGTGGACCACACATCTAGACCAGTCAGCAAGGAGGTATGATCAGTATTCGTACAGCAACCTTACCGATCTTTGTGGTATAATTTGTCGCACCAAAGATAAGTTCAGGTGCACGGTAGTACCGGGAGCAGATGTACGAAACGTTGGGCTCATTAGGGACCAGAATTTTCGCACTTCCGAAATCGCAAAGCTTAAGGATGCCGCTGTTGGGATCCAAGAGAAGGTTCTGGGGTTTGATGTCTCGGTGGCAGATGCCCTGAGAGTGAATGTATGCCAAGGCTCTGAATAACTGGTAGATGTACAACTTGACCTCCAGGATGGGCATAGTAGTCTTCATCTTGTTGAAAAATCGAGAGGCTCGGTAGACGGTCTCGGGCACGAACTCTTGGACGAGGTTCAAGTAAACCTCATCTTTCTATGAGGGAATTAGCGGATTGGGCGAAGTAACTGGATGAGCAAGATCCCATACACGTTCACCATTGGAATAATAGAAAGCTTTCAGCTGAACAATGTTGGGGTGGCGGACAATGCGCATGATCTGGAGCTCACGGTTCTGGATTGGAGGAAACAATTAGTGAATAGCCCGGACAAGCTGGGTTGACGCCTAGTACCTTGAATCGCTTGTCCTGAAGGACTCGCTTGATAGCAGCATCCTCTCCAGATGGGGACAGCTTGGTCTGGAAAACAACACCGAAGGAGCCATTTCCGACAATCTTGCATTGCGTGTATTGCAGATCCCGAGTTTCTCCAGTCACTCCATCTTGGACCTTCTCGCGGATCACCTCTGCAATTGTGTCAGTTGAGCGGTCATCTATCACACCAGGCACAAAATTCAGGCCCAATGGCAGGGGTTGGTATACTAACCTCCCATCCGGAGGCTGTTAAAAGCGTTTGGCCGATGAGCCGACATTGTTTGGATGCGTATGTCCTATTCGAAGCAAAAATGCAGGCAAAGTGGGCAAAGTCGCCGGGGCGGTTCAATGCAGGAGGGATGCTTTGTGTAGTGGGAGCCGTGATGGGCAAAAAGAGCGGGCCAATGTTGGTGACTTGATTCAAAGAAGCTGAATCGCAAGCAGAAGCTCGGCCGACGATGATTTCTTAACAAAGGTCTGTATTTGCGCGAGACGAGTACAGGACACTTGGATGACGATGGACGAGTAATGTCTCGATCGAACAGGGTATCGGCACGGGCGCAGAGGGGCGACTCGTGAGGTTAATTCTGCACTCAAAGTTTGGCAGCCGGTGGATTTATGGTTGGTAAAACGTCTGCCGGCTGTCGGAATAGACTATAGACCGTATGTGAGCTGGAGACAGTGACAGGGACGACGCGCAAAGAATTGGCAAGGCCAAGGGTATCTGGGGAAACAAAGAGAAAACCAAGGGGAGAATCGGTGGTGTTTTTGGTGGCACGGGACAGGCTGGAGGGGGGGCGGGGCAGAGGGGAAGGGAGGGGAGGAAAGGGAACGGTGGGCGCGAGAAAGTGGGCAAGAGACGGGGTATAAAAAGCTGTTGGTAACGAGGGAAAAAGGACGCCGGGGGACAGGGCCTAAACATAGATCGAGTACTAATGGAGAGGTAGAGCCTTAGGTGGCGACGCAGGTGAGGGACGGACAGGCCGTGTTGGGTCGGGTCTCTCTTTTCCAATCCTAAAGACAACTTTTCGCTGACTGAGCGCGTGGGTACAAGCCCGAATTGATAAGTTTTGAAGCAAGGCAGAGAGGGAAGAAGAGCGAGGAGGTTGAGATGAGGAATATGCGTGCATGCGTGCGGCAGGATGCGCTATGCTACCTACGCATGCATTCAGTGGCATGGATTTGTTTGGGTAGCTTTTGAATTGAATTTTTTTTCCCTCTTCTCTGTTGTCACCTGTTTCTGCACTGGCTACTGAGGCTTATGCAAAGGTCAGGTAGTGAAGTAGCTTCTGCAGTCACATTGACCTTGATTGAATGAAGCCCAAACTTCACGCTTCCAAGCTTGAAAGTCAAGCACTTTGCTTTGGCGACCTTGAAAAGCGCTGAGCACAAAGTGATGGATTGCCAGGCGTGTACTTGGTGCTAGGGGAGTGCGGGCATGGAGGCTGGCGTAAGGCGGGTCGGGGCGGGGTGCTGGCTAGATGGAACACACTCGTGACAGCCCGTTGACAGAATGCAGCCAGAGGTCAAGGATAATACGATGAAAAGCTGTTGCAAACCAAATGTTGAGGGAGTATAAGACAGGAAAAGGAAAGTGAATAGTTGCATAAGGAATAGAAGGACCAGTGATGTAGTTCACATGAAAGATATGTACTTACTGTAGTCCGTAATGCAATCGACACGGGCAGTGATGACGATGATGCGCAGTTGAGACTCGTGGAGTTGGTGACCTCGAGATCTAGTTACGGCTGCTAGCACTGACCGATCGTGAGATGCGTCAGATTTTCGACTAATAAGGAACAAAGTGACAAGGGCCTCTAATGTTTGTTGGAGAAGGAAAAGACGTAATCAGATTGACTTGACACGAGGCAGGGTGGTTGCTTGTGTTCATGTGAGTGCAATCGGGTGCGGTGCAGTACTGTGCTTTTGGCGGCGTATGTGGTGGTGCAGCGGCTAGGTACTGTAGCAGGGCCAGGCAAGAAGCAAGTCAACTTGAAATGCGGCGAACTAGAGTATGAGGCAGTGTAGACCCGATGAGGCTCTTGTTTCTGGATTGTCGAGTTTGACGAGGTTTTGCAGAAAGCGTCGATGGACGAATGAGTGCACTGCAGCAACAGAAGGCAGCGGCGGGAGCGAAGAGTTAGGTTGAGAAGCGGCTCGAGCGGACAGACGTAGCGCGGATGCGGTTTGCGATGTGGCCCAGAACGGAAATTGTCAAGCCAGTATGAAGTCTGAAAGCCTCCAAAGTATGCCAAGGGCAATAATTGAGAATAATGGAATATGATGGCAGAGGAGGAATGCTTGACGTCCAGTGAAATGAGCTGGGCTGGGCTGGGCTGGACTGAGCTTTGCTGCGATGGTGCTGAGCTCTGCTGGGCTGAGGAGCTGTTCTGAATGGGGCTTGGGCGCGAGGACCTAGTCTAATGTTGCGGAACCTGACTGGGAGAGCTTGGGTGGACCCGACCTAGGCGAACGACGGGTAGGAACCTAAGATGACACTCAAAAATCAGTGTCTCGGATGGTACTCTTTGACTTAGGCACCTGTACATACTGCTGCAGCTCGAGGTGGTGATTAAAGAAGTAACTCTGGGGACTTGCGGGGCGTTTTCTGCTTAATCGATACAGAGTGACGGCATGGGCATGGGTAAGGGTAGAGGCAAAGGTCAACAAAAACTTCTAGAGTTTAAGATTTAATAAGTCTGTCGTTAGCCTAAGACGGTTGTTTGTGTTGAGCAAGACGTGTAATGAAGTGGTTTGGGAAAGAGGGGGCACTGTTGGTGTGTGAGGGGTCAACCAACAAAGCTGGAACAGAGAGCGACAGCAATATACTACATACTAAGTTAGGTAGGTAGGTTCTGTCATTCGTCTCATTGCCAGGCAGACATGGATGTCTCTTGATACACTGCAGTTTCCAGACACGAGAAGCGAAAGATGCAAGCCATTCGGGACAAGGGGCCTTGAGTCGTGAGGAATACGGATGTTGTGTGGGATTGCATGTAGGTACCTTAGGTTGGGAGCAAAATGGGAGGATATAATGCATGGAAGGTAGGGAGTATCACCATTTGGTATCCATCCATAGGTAACTGCAGGTTAATGGAATACCTCTAGTAGGTACTAGAGGTAGGCCTGGTGAGCTTTCAACATGGGAAGCTTAGTACCTACCTATAGCACTGACTTTTGGGGAAAGTAGTCACCGGCGAATGGCTCCAGTAGGTAGGTACCTTGGCACAAAGGATTGGGCAAGTACAGTTGTGCTGAATTAAGATAGCCATCTTGGATTACAAAGTTGATGTTATTTGGGAATCGATACCACCTGCTAGGCGTCGAGCTGGGTTCAATTGGCACGAAGAAGAAAAAAACATGAATGTCTTGTGAGCAACTTGACGCCCATTCAAGGAAGACCCGCAGAGTTGGGCTTGCTCATGTGCCCATCTTGAGACTGGTCTGGAGGCATAATTGGGAGGAAGGCCAGGTACCCAGGCGCTAAAGTTCGGCAGGCGAGAGTCTCCCTTGTCTTGCATCAATGAACCTGGCTCTAGCCCACTGAGCACCAGACTTGCAGAGTTGGGTAAGCTCGATGAGGGACAGTACCTACACAGGAGTCTGTACCAATCAGATAGGGACTTAGTGGATGGCGCTGATGTAGGCAAGGTACAGTACCTAGATATACTTGAATAGTACCTACCTTCGTACCTCCTACTACTTTTCCGTAGCTGTGCAGTACATGCTATTATTTCTATTGATTGTATTCGTTTATTATCGTTGACTTCCTGGCCGCTGTATTCAGGTTGAGACAATTTTTCTTCTTCTTTCTTGAGGTATACTGGATTATATACGATGGCTACCTATAGAATATCATGGTTTGTGATATTCAGAAAACTGAAAAAAAGGACTTGAACTTATGTTGTCCTTCCTGAGGAATGCACACTTCCACTTTGGCACGAAAAGAAAACAGATCATTTTGTTCAGAACAATCTGTACCTGTTCCGTACTCCAGGGTCAAGGTAGTTTCGAATATTGCAGATGGATAGAGAATCGGCTGTGTTTGGTTGTCGGGATAGAAAGGAGCGAAAACTATGTAATAAAAATATAACGACATTTACTGAAGATCATGGCCCCGACGTGAAGGTCTTCTGCTTGTGTAGGTAGGTACCTAGGTTGGTAGGTCCCCTAGTGGGCTCGAGAATATACCAAAGCTCCAGCTGTCTCCAACACACGATGCAGTGATTGTTATAGAACTACAACATAATAATAGGATGAGAAATACTCGGGGAACCCCGTGTGAACCTGAAAAGTCAAATTCGGATTGACATACAGTATAATGCCTGGGCATTCAAAAGTTCTTGGATCTGATATACGCTGGCTAGGAGAACCGATAGCGCAGTGAGTATTTCAGTTCACATGATTTCCAAAGTGGTCTGGCCAAACTGAAGTTCAATTCGCCAACAACCAGCAGATGTCATGTCACCTCACCTCACTCTACCTACGTACCGGTACAGCAAGTTGCCTCTTCCGTCCCGCCTCATTTCAAACCTCCTTGACTCGAGATCTTTTATCCATGCGCGACGACGCTAGCAAGACAGCCAGTCTAGTAGCCGTTTTGATATATCTACTCACCAAAGCATGCCTGTTTATTGAGCTAGCAGCGCAAGTACAGCTACATTCCCGCGTTCCGTACCTGGCGACAATTGATTGTCCAGGGATTATCGTCGCTAGATCTTTAGATGCCCCAATGTTACCAGTCTTCAATCTATCGATCAAAAAGCAACGTTAGCGACAAGGGTTGTCGGACAGAGCACAGAGACAACTAACAGCCCCTGCAACTCCCCTAGCATTGGCCCGAATCCACTGGGTTTTCTTTCACGGTTGGTTCCCACTTGATGTAGAAAGTCGAGATGACGATGGACGCTTTCTTACACTGAGCACATGCACCTGCGGGGCCGTGGCACGGTGAGGCTGGGTGGATCCCTGACGTCTGAAACTTTGGAACCTCGATAGATGTCCAATGAAGCAGTGGTTGAAGGTTGCTGTTGTCGTGCCCTAACAGTCCGTCCACAGGAGCCACCCTAATCCTGATGGATACTGGCTTTTCGAAGGAGCTGAGGCCTGACTTGGATAGTTTGGGGGTAGTACCCTCGAATAAATGCACAGCATGGACATCAGCTTGCCTTCGGATTTGTTCATCCCAGTGCAACCGCAACAGAACAATTCCCGTTTCTCGCGAGCTATGGAGTCGTCAGCGCCAGTGGTTGGATGGTAGGATGGCTAGGATGGCTGGGCGGCGATTGGTGGTGTCGAGGCTTGATTAAATGGTGGTCAATGTGGATACAGGGTTACTTAAGTGTCAACGCCAACGGTGATCTGCTTCAGGCCAATCGTTGGGCCGGGCCAGACGTCATGCTGAGGACGTCATTCTGCAAAGACCAACCGTACGGATACAGTGCCGAAGTCTTTATGCCCGCGGGTTCAGCTTAAAAACAACAACCAAGCCATGCGTTGTCGAAACGGAAGATAGATCTTGCACAGACGAACGGACGGGTGGATGTGGATATACCGTTTTGGAATGACAGGCGAGGTCACGCCAAAAGCCGATGCGGCCACGGCACATGGATGGCTAGCACCTCACCACGAGACCATGATCTTGATGACGCTCATCAAATAGCCTCCAAAGGACTCGAACACTAACAAACGCCCTAGTCATCATCAAAGCCCCTGGGGTTGTCTCCACTTAGAGCATGCTGACCACAGAACCGATGGCGGCTCTTGACCACTCAGAGACTCCTGGCAGTCGCGGAACCTGGCGAGGCATGCGGGCATCGTAGGAAGGGAGTAGGGGAGTTTCCCAGATGGTGGGCAATCATGCTAGGTGGGTGGAGGACTGCGGAATGCAGTCGGTCATGGGACCCCTCATATACAACGCTAATGGCCCATGGCCAAGTTTAGGTTTGTGAAAAGTGCAAGGTGCATCTGATCAACATGAAGGGGGAAAAAGGGGTCCCTGATCACTATGGCCAATCATCAAAGTTATCGGAGCAAAGTTGAGGTCCTCACAAGTTGTTTTGACGACCTGGAACCAACCATTTTGGAGTATGAAACCAATGAGGCATCGTGACTTAGTATAGCTGATTCTCCAAGTCGCCAAATGGAGGTCAATAAGCACGCTTGCGGCTCAATTGATAGACTGGGACTCGGCAAATATTCCTAAAGGCCCGCCACAATCCACCTTGCTCAGTAGGGACTCTCCGTAATATCATAAGGGGATAAACGTATCGTCAAATTGGGCTGACCGCGGTGACACCGGGAAATGAATCAACGAGGGGTCTTCAATCTCCAATGCCTTGATATACGTACGGTTTCACAGCCAAAGAGAAAGGCAACGCCACTAAACATGTCAGCATGACTTTGGAGGCGCCTCTTGGTTCCAAGCATTGGGTCTCGAAGTGGTGATATCTCCAATTCTATGTCACCTGACATGCGGATGAGTGGAGCTCAAAATTGGACAGGTCCCATGTGTTAACTAAGACGACGACGACCAGGATGGTTGTCGTCAATTTGAACGTCGTAGATCGAGGCCGATTGGCAAAATCAACGATGAGACAGCTACGGACCGTGACGACAAAGTACAAAGTTCAAAATAGAAACCAAGCCATTGCCGGTACATTATCAGCTGGAAGTGAGGTCAGTGTTCAGCTAACTATGACCAGCAGTGTCCCAAATTTACACGAAGGTTGAGGGTAAAAATGGAGACATTTGAGACAACGACAGCAAGGGGCTATCTTTGCAAATGTTGATTTTTCTAACAGCACACAACGCACTCGAATTTAGGCATCGTCGCTGGAAGTTCGGGAGCCATGCCAGCTGTCAGGATTATATCGAACGTTCGTATGCACACGGCTTGTATGGGGTGTTGCTATATCAGCCCAGTTTTCAGCCTCACTGTTAGCGCTCATAATCGAACTCATGCCCTTTTTTCTGGACGTTTTGCTTGACTTGTCAAAGGGACTGGCATTGTCGAGTTGAGACTGAATGACTTAACTCCGAACCCCCTTTTAGCAGACTCTTGTCGATAATAACCCGGCATCAGCAGTGTGGTTCACGAGCTTGTTAGTGTTAGCCAATACACTTCAGTATATTTCAGTATAATACGTGCTCAGTCATTCGAGCCAGTTGTTATACCAACTTCCCCCAACGCCCCCTCGCACAACTCAGCAAGGGTTCACCGGCGGCTTTGGCGATCCATGGCACAAACCAAGTAGAGATCCGTGACACCCTACCCTTATGTAAACCTTGCAAGTGAGATAGCAATTGCCCTTTTGTATCACCTGAGCTGCCGTTCCGACTGGCAGTCGCCGTCTCGTCTGTGTCGTACGTGTTGCACCGACGCGTCGAAGCTTTAGTACCATTATATGTCCAGTCTAAATTGTTGTCCGAAAAGGCCGCTTTATGTTGGTTGTATCATCGATGTATTTCAGGTTCTCATCGGCCTTCTTGCCAATGTATGGCAGTAGACATATGGCCAAAATGGTATCATCGTTTTGCACAAAGCATCCTCAGCATGGAACAATACATGCTGTCTGAGTCAGAAGCCGAGGAGTTATCAAACCTTGAAAACGAACCCCTAGACTATAGTTCTATTCCTCAGGGCTCGGGCCATGCAATCTCACATGGACCTTGACCCTTAGGTATGCAAACAGCACGATGAGGCTGGGTTACATGGTCACCACAATGACAAACTGAGGACTGTAATCTGACTTCCATCAGAGGATATCACCAAGCTGATTTTCCCCTTGCAGGAGGTGAAACACTTGGAAGCTTGAACTGATGAGCGGAGAGCTACCCATGGTCGAGCCAGTGGGCATATCAAAGTACTATTGGATAGCATTCCGTACAGGCTCGTCAGAGACTCTGTTAGTCTACGGCAGCATTTGAAGAGACAGGCCGGAACCTCCGCCTCATCTCTTGAGGGACTGAATTTATGCTGCCCCGTTCAAAGCATCGTTGAGTCCTTGTCTTGCTGACATATCCTTCTCCTACGCCAGCCCATGGTTTCTGTCGTCAAATTACTGCCTACAAAGCAACCCCATGTTCAATACTCAATCCCAGACATATTTCGCCGTGTATGAAGTCTCCCGTAACCCTGTTGGATGTTCATCGCCGGTCTCACTCACATACAGGCGTTACTGTTATATCGCCACCGCGGCAAATTGTAGAGCATGACTGGAGTTGGCAAGCGTTATTTAATTTCGCTGGCAAAGGCTTCCCTCGTTCGGTAATGCACGGTTGGTATGGTGTGCAGTATGGTCCAAGTATGGATGGTCGAATGCAGGCAGTGATGCTGCTTGTCATATATGACTGCAAACCGGGGCTTTACCCAGGTTCCCCGGCTCTAAGGTTGTTCTTGTGCAGAGTATTAACTATGATCTGACAAATATAACAGAGTGGTCTCTTACATTTTATATCTGCCAGGGCTTCTTTATTCTATACTACATAGAGGAATGATGTGGATATGATGGCTCTGGTTGGGGATCAATATGCATATCCGCTGCTGTAACGAATGGTCTATTGATTGATTTTCGGTCATGAAGCAATGCTCATCACATGGCCATCCGTAAGCATATGTTCCCCCCCAAAAAGAAAACCCAGCCAGCCAAAGGGCACACTCATCTCATCAGTCCTACGGTAACAGCTCACGGCCCCCCTAACCCCTGTGCACACGCTTCCCTATCCAGCGACGTGCATCTTCTTGATCCAAACCCTGGCCATTCTCCAGGTACAAGGCATCGGGAGGCCACAGCGTCTTAGTTGCACGACCGTAATCCTTGAGATTTTATCCTTATTTGTCTTGAATGCGTACGTATGTAACATAGCATGAGCATGTGCCCTAACCTGGACTGCTCTGAGGTGAGTCCTGCCAACGCAACATGTTTGGATGAAGTATCAAGCCTGGGATATCGAACCACGCCTGAGTTGACGCAGCATTTCTGTCACGTTCAGCTGGCGTACGAAGACCTCTATTAGCTTCTAGCTATTCAGGCGTGTCTGAAGTATTAACACAATGCAACCGTTGCAAGCAATTAGAGTCAGAACTTCTTCTTAAATTGGTTCATTTGGCCCCAGCCCATGGCTGTGCGAGTATCAGGATAGACTTTGGCTGGTACAGGCTGGGAATCCTGACGACGTGCTTAGGTAGTGAGGTAAACTTCCGACGAGAACATGTCCGATCTGACAAATAAATTCCCGAGGCTTGTCATGTCACATTGGTGTAGTTGAGGCTACCCTACATGCTAAGATATGAATATCCATCTCTTATGATGGGCTCGTCTCACGTTACGTGTAGCTAGCGACATAGCATTCTATAGCAACAATCCATAACCGCGACGAAGCAAAGGACTCATGGTGGCGATCAATGCTCCATGGATTTCTTAAGCTTGATTTGAGCCGAGAAATGAAAGACTTGTCAAGTTGGGGCCTCTTTCATCGACTTGAACTGATAAACCGAGATGCATGTTGAAAAAAGCAAGCAAACATGCCGATCAAACATAATTTGCCAAAACCAATTGCCTGATCATGAAACACATCATGATCAGTGTAGTATGTTAGCCTATGAGGCGCCACACTGATGGTGGCGTGGTAGTGTTACTTGCTGAGAAGACAACAGGCAAGGAAAGGAGTCGGTATCTCTTAGCCAAACATGTTAACTCGTCCAGGCGGCAAGATTTACAAGGCTAGTCTTCATCGTTGACTTTGTCAGCAACCATATCCTTGGCAGTGTTGATAACCTTCTCGGGAGGTCGTTCGACATGCTCAGCAGGAGTCCCGATGCCACTCGGGATAGGGGACAGTTGTGCGCTGACAACTCCGCTGCTAGGAACCGGAATTTTGATATCTTGAGGTGATCCAGGTACGATCTGGGGATCCAGGCCAGGAATATGTATACGCTTAGCCTCATTCTGATATGCTGCTGGGATGATCTCGATGATCTCGTCGCGTGGAAAATTGATGACTGGGATGTCGGTGGTAGAGCAGTGCATCAAATAAGCGTAGAGAACTCGAAGCACCGATTCGTGGGCAATAATGAGAAGGTCGTGCTGTTCTCGCTCGAGTTCGAGAATGATGGGCTCCAGGCGAACAGCTAGATCATGGTATGACTATTGATAATTAGCATTGAGAAGATGACTTGCTGCACCAACCCGTGGTTGAAGCATACCTCTGCACGCGGATACCGGTGGTGGTAAGGGTCTAATTCGTGCTTTTCGACCTCATCGGGGTAGATCTGGCGAATCATACGCTCTGACATCTTCTCGCACACGCCTGGGTTGATTTGACTGAGTTGTGTTCGCTGACGGACCTTGTAGCCTTTCTCCTTTAGGACGTCAGAAGTTTGCACCGTACGCATACGAGTCGATGTCCAAACGGTGAGTGGCGGGAGAGGCACATCTGGACCCCCTTCCTCGATGTTTGTCAAGCGTTCCTGCTCTCGATGCTTCAAAAGAGCCTCGGACATTTTTTGTGCATAATCCCTCCCCTCTTGGGACAGAGGGGCATCGGCCTTGTACGAATCTTCTTCTGCCGTGGTACCAGCCCTGGCGAAGAAGGTTTTCCGTGATTTGATATGCAGGTTGGTGAGGTAAAAGACGATTCGGTGAGCAAGATAGTTGAAGCTGACGTTGTTGTAGAAAAACTTTTCCCCAGCGTTGATCATCTTGATGTAGTTCAACTCCTTCTCTATCATGGTTTCAAATACAGGAATCTTCATCTCAATTCTCTGGAGGTATAGCTTAGCAGCTTCATCAGGTTCCATACCAGCGAACTGCAGTCAACATTCAGCATTGGTCATAGTTGGTTCAGGCAGATGGTATGTACTCACGTCTGGGGACGAGATCTTGACATTTCTTGCATTCTCACGAAGGATGCGTTCATCATCGACAAAGGACTCGATGAAAAGAGTCTACTGCGTCAGCGATTGCTGAGTCCCGACAAGATGGGTGGTGACTTACTTGAACATCGTGCTTCGCAAATTCCTTGGCTAGCGAACGCCGTCCATTAGCAGTAGGGTTCACTGCATCGTAAATGGCGACTTGGCCGTTGTCGTGATTCAGCCAGGAGTATATGTCTTCACGGCATTTCTTCAGGATTTTCTGGCGCAGAATGACAGATGCAGGCGATGCGTTCGGGAAGAAATAATCATCGGGAATAGATCCATCGGGGCCAACAGTTGCTCGACGGTAGTCGCCGAGGTGAAAGATACGAGACTTCACACCAAGCCACCCTAAATAACGTGCCATTGAAACACATATATGTCTGGAAGGTTGTTAACTGGGACCAGGCACATAATCACTAGACTTACGTTTTCCCACGTGCAGGCGGTCCAACCATGACAATTGCGATGCGGCCAGAGTGAAACAATCGGCCAGACATGGTGCTGTAGAGCTGAGCCGGGGCCAAGTCTTGACCATGAGGAATATCATGAATGGCATCAATAAATGTAGAGCTCTTGCGACGGTACCGAGGGGCATTGGCCGCAATCTCGGCGGTTCTGTCAACATCAGCTTCATCGCTATGACGAAGAACGCAAAAGACATGTCTTGGGTCAAGGTTCGAAGAAAGATGGGGATTGACATGAAGCGACAATCCAAATCACAGGGTTCCGCGATTCTAGGAATGAAGATGGTACCGACTTGAAGTTGAAAGATAAGGAAATTATCTAGACACGGGGAGGAGCGAGTGAAGGGAAGACATGAGAAAGGATAGCAACATACAGAAGAGTATCCATCTTGTATCTCGTCGGCGATGCCTATACACGATGCTTGTACTCCGTATGGCAAGGTCTTTGAGAGGAAAGCCGAATTCGATAAACCGGAGACTCTGAGGCTCAGCCAAACCGGACAGTTGGCGGTAATTTGGGAGTATAGAGACAATTCAGGCTTTCGTTGGGTTCAGATGAACACAACTCTATTGGCGGTAGAGTGAAAAAAGGAGGACTGCCGCGCCTTGATTTTGGCGAAACCCTCAACAGCCTCGATTTGAGTGTGATGGATCTTCAACAAGGGTGAGCCTCCAGAAACAATTAGTGGCAGAAGCCGGTCTTTGCCGGCGGGGTCAATATTTAAAAGCGAACAGGCCGGTCGTCTGATGCTATTACGATGGGGCCTTGGGTTAATCAGAAGGAAATTTCGTGTTTTAGGTGAACACGAGAGAGATAACCCAAGTGAACATCGGGAACGAGGAGCAGAGAATAGGAATCGGTTGGTGTTGAAGAATTAGTTAGTCCTAGTAGGTATGCCACAGGAGGGGATCTGGAGATCAGGTGCAGGTACTATCCGAAGTATCTGTACCCGCGAGGCGGGGACGTCATATCTCAGATATGCGCTGTAAAGAATGCAAGGCGAACCCTAAAACCCTGAGATATAAACGCCCTGGAAAGTATACCGTACATTACACTACCATGGAGAATACCGATAACGCCGCTTCTGGCGCAGCCTACCTGATTTACAGCCCGTGAACAGCTGGGACGCTTCTGTACTTGTACTTTCCATTTATACCGCCAGCTGTAGGGTACCTTATCCTTGAGGTGGGCGTTGGGCTGTACTAGCCACGAAATCTCGGGATGGACAGTTGGAGACGCCACAGCCGACTCGGCATCATAGGTGGCTCGTGCTCCCCACCCAAGAGCTGTCCAAGCCAGATGAAAATTATTCTCCATCTCCATCCAACTGCGCTCGTCATCACGATCCTGGCGTTCAGAGGCCTCGGCATTCAATCGCTTTCGAGGGTATTTTAGCAACTCCTTCTACTTACTAATTTCGCATCACCGAACTGCGCTCCGGCTGGTTGATCGTCTACCGTCGCTGTCCACTATCTCTTTGTTCGCACCTCTTCCGACCTCTCCCCGTCCTCGCTTCGGCGCACCTCAGTCACAATGGCCTCCGCAGCCGCATTGGATCCCGTCAAGACGGCCCTGCTTTCCAATCCCATCGCTAGCGTTTTAGGAGATGCCCTCAACTCATTTAATGAGCGAAGGGCCAAATTAGGCCTCTCCAACCCAGGAACTATCGAGAGTCTTGCCAAGGAGGTTCAGCGCGATGTCTTCCTCAACAACTACATGTTCACCGGAATGCGTGCCGATCTCACAAAGATCTTTAGCATGGCTCCTCTCTTCCAAGTTTCCCACCAATTCGCCATGGGAGATCGCATTAACCCCTACACATTTGCTGCGATGTATGGAACAGGCAAGGTAGCTACCATGAGCCACGGTATTTTTGCATAGTATGTCGCTGATTCATCGACAGGTCTTCTGTCAAGGTAATATGGATAACGAGGGTGCTCTCTCCGGTCGATTTAACTGGAGATGGTCCGACAAGTTTGTATCCAAGTCTCAGATCTCCATCTCTCCTGGTGGTCAGGATATGGCGCAGTTCGAACACGAGTATACTGGCAACGATTTCAGCGCATCCCTCAAGATGCTGAACCCTTCTTACCTTGAGGGCGGTGTGACTGGCATCTATATCGGAAGCTACCTCCAGTCTGTTACTCCTAAACTCGCCCTAGGTCTTGAAACTCTCTGGCAGCGACCTGCCCTTGCCCAAGGCCCCGAGTGCGCTGTCTCTTATGCTGCCCGGTACAAGTCCGCAGACTGGATCGCTACCGCTCAGCTCCAGGCTGCTATGGGCACCCTTAACACCTCCTACTGGCGACGACTCTCGGACAAGGTTCAGGCCGGTGTTGATTTGAGCCTCGGCCTCGTTCCCTCTGCAGGTGGCCTCATGGGTGGTGGCCTTCAGAAGGAGGGCGTCACCACTATTGGTGCTAAGTACGATTTCCGCATGTCTACTTTCCGAGCTCAGGTGGACTCCAAGGGCAAGCTTAGCTGCGTTCTGGAAAAGCGTGTTGCACCACCCGTTATGATGACATTTGCTGCTGACATTGATCACTTCACGGTTTGTGCCCTCATTCCTATATATCCGTCCATGTACTAACAACCACTCTAGCATCAAGCCAAGATTGGGTTGGGTGTCTCGATTGAGGCAGCTCCTGAGGAGCTCCAAGAACAACAGGAGTCTCTTGGCTCCCAGCCTCCCCCTAACATCCCCTTCTAAGCCCCGAGCTTAAATTCCTTTAAAATCCGCGACGACGCGGCACTCCCCGCTCAAATGAGTGATATATCTTAATGATCGCTCGACTGCGAGCGGGCCAGGACGAAGTCTCGACCTCACCCCAAACCCTTCTCACCACACTCGATGTCTTATTAGTCGTCCTTTTCGTCTCTGGTGATACCATGACTTCCCAGCCCGAGGGAGGTGGCCTGGCCAGAATTAGGTCCCGGTCCAACGCCTATGTGCTGGGAAGTTGAGTATCTGTGTATATTATTGTCGTGGACTTGCATCGTCCTGGTCATGTGTATGAATTTCCTGCAACGCACATTACGGAGGGACGAAAAGTCGGTCATCGCACTGTTCTTGTTTTTAAATAGTTTTGAACGAACTCCTCATCTCGGCGCTCATGGCGGCTGCGGTTGTTTTAGTTCGACGTGTTGATGGGTCTGGATGAGTTGGTGCTTATCAGGGCAAGCTACGAAGAGATGGCCGCCCTGCTCATGTATATGTGTACAAGGAAATAGACAAAACTTGAAACTACGTCTTCCGCCTTCTCATGGGGTGTATGCGAGAAATGGCCATGGATTTGTTTGACTGCTTTTCGCACCATGTCCTTCAGCACAAATGGTAAACGTTATCACGGGATATTTATCACCTGAAAGCATTGTGAGGCTTCAAAATCAAACAATGAAGTCTTGTCTTGCCTTTAGCGTGCGGTATCATCTCTGATTCTTATGCTCATTATCTCATACCTGCGTGTATCATGTTCAAAGTACCCCCCAATACTTCAAAAGTTAGCCTTGCGACAACAAATTGTCACAACCGCCCAAAAACGCCTTGCTAATTACCAAAGTTCTGTTCACTTTTTTCTTTTGAAAGACCGATACGAAGGGGGGGGAGGTCCCCATAGGGCACCAACATCACAAGACCATCTCTGCGTAACCTGCTATCCAACGTCATACTAACAACAAAGTCGCTGCATTACCCTCATTTCTGTTCACCTGTTTAATCCCGTGCCAGTTCCTTCTTGTAAATCGAGACTCCCATAGTTATGCATGTCCAAACATCAGGACGGTCGTAAATATGAGAAGTATAATCTAATTGCATTCTCTCTCTCGTAACGTGGTTGTCGGGATGACGTTACAGGATGTCTGCTACATCACTGTACATTCTCGTTCAGGTTGGTCGCCGCTCTTGTTCTTTACTTTGTCTTTGGACTTGACCCTCTTATGTCCATGTTTATGACCATGGTGACGATGATGATGCTGTTCGGGCTCTGGTTCGGCGAGTTGCTCTGTTCCATCCACGGCATCCTTTGATTCCTTCGACTCTTTAGATATCTCTGCCGTCAAGACACCCGTAGAGTTGGCAGAAGACATGCCAATGCCATTGGGTTCATCTTTGGGCTCCGTCAAAGGCTCTTTGCTAGGCCGCATGAGACCGCCCAATCTGCTCATCGAGAAACTAATGCGATTTTCTCCATTCTGGCTACTGGGCCGACTTCTGTTTACCAATGTGAATCTAGATGCCGCGCGTGACAACCTAGATGCTGTCGATTCTTCGTTAGGCGTGACAGCTGGAGAATGGGAGTTGGGGGTATGTATGGTCGAATCGGTCCAAACAGCGCTGGGACGCCGCGAGTCCCCAGCTAAAGATCCCGGGTTGCGATCGATATCTTCGCTTCTCCGTGGTCTTTCGCCCTCCATAGAGAGGCGAATACTTGGTGGCTTACTAGACAAAAGTTGTGAGTTTTCCAAGGTCGGTGTACTATCAAAATAGCCTCCCTCCAGACTACCCAATCGGTTGCTTCTTGAAGGAGTAGGAGGCAATTCAATGCTGATTTTCGAATCATTGTAGGAAGGCGGTTCTGTCTCTGTCTCGTCTACAGATGGAGGCGATACTTCGACCATCGGCATAACCTGATAGAACAGAAGATAAGGCATTTCCTCTTTCAATGCTGACCTGATATCTTCCACATAACTGACTCGGTTTTCGATCTGGAGGTCATCAAATTTAACCCATTGTGCTTCCTCGTAATCCGGTGGTGGGTCGAAATTATGCCGTCTATTGTCTTTCAACAACTTAGGGGCTACTCGGGCGAACGAAACATAATGGCCACTTTGTAGTGAGTCGCCCCGGTGGCAGATGACGGACTGTAGGACGAGCTTATAATCCGTATTCAGAACGTTCATATCTTCCTCGGCCTTGGGTTCACCGGCTAGCATGAAATGGGGTAGTCTCAGACTATCGGGAATGTCGATAAAGGTATTGTGACGTTTCGGCTGGCCGGACTCAGTCATGGCGTAACGCTTGAGACAGATGCCAACAACAGGCCTTTGCTCAAAGTTCAGTGCGACCTCCGTATTATTTCTGGGCTCACTGCTTGAAAGCGCATGCCAAGCTGAACTAGATGTTAATATTCATACTGGGCTCAATGAGGTGACATAAACTTACGAATCAGACGAAAAAACTGCCAGGCTGGAATAGTAACTGCCTTCACAACTGTCGAGCCTTTCCTCATAGCCTTTTGAAGCATTGTGACATTGTCTGGGGTAGAGGGGCGACCGTCTTCATCCAACACTACGCGCTGGATAACGCTGGTTGACCTCGTTCGCATGCTTGGCTTGTTCTTCACTATTTCCACAGTCGTAACCTCCCCCTCTTCTTCATCATCAGGAGTGTTCCCGTCCTTGACATTGGGATCTGCCAGCAGAAGAGGAACCCCCTTTTCTGAAGTTGGCGTTATCTCCAACGGTGTATTCACCAAAGGGGATGTTGGCGTTGATGCTTCGCCGCGTTCTTCAGTGATGATGCGAATTGTATCCCTATGCTTGAGTGTTGGTGTCTCACTCCGGCTTTTCTCTTCTACCCCAAGCTTCTTCCCGTCTTCGCTATCTCGCTTAACGTCTACCTGGGCGTTGAAGTATTCTTCGAGGCAGTCTTCTAATTTCAGGCCCTTCTCCTCAGGATCTGGTGGTACGGCCAGATTCAGGAGACGCTCGTAAACAACCTTGTGGTCGTCCTTGTCCTTCTTGCCTTGGTGAAAGAGATCGACTTGCAGTGAAAGTAGAGGTAGCTGTAAAGTTTCTGTTATGAAAGCAAAAGCCTCCGAAGTGTCTTGCTGTTCAAGCATCCGTGCATCCGACCATCCACAGTCAGCCAGGGCGTCCTGTATTAATTTGGTCTGTTCAAATGTTAGTTTGAGCATTGCTGAGATCGTGCCTATGCCACTCACCATATCCGTATGCACTAATTTCCCCGTCCTCAACATGTTAACCCACATTCGCAAAAGATTGACCAGTTTGTTGCGATTGTCTTCTTCTGGGAAATCATTCTTGAGCATACACTCGAAAGCATCGATTTTGGCAAACATTGAGAACAAAAGAGCATCAAGATAGCAAGTCACATTGCCACGGTTTTCGGCACCCACCATATCCACGCTGGGATCATATGGGATAATGATACCCGCTGCAGCTTTTTGCTCCATATCGATAAACTCAACTGTCTTATTGGGGTCGTGGTCAGCAAACTTGGTTGCCATGATGTCGGTGACGTGGTCGGCAGTGACATTGGTTATGTTGAGCTCGTCTAGTCGGCGTAAAATGTCCTCGATCTAATGGAAGGCAAAGTTAATGACACGATCCTTCATGCTGTGATCCGAATCGTACTTGGGCGGTATCTTTCTCTTTCTCTGCTTCTGCCTTTGCTCCTTGTTTTGCGCTGTCGTTTTTGAACAAGGCCATGAAAGCCCCAGCGGAGAGTGGTCGAGGCTGGACAGTTGTTTGTCAGAATACTTCATCTTGGATAATGACAAGCTCGTTGCTGGATGCAGTTCTATAGACCACCCATCAAAGAATTCCCATCCGGGCAATAACGTACCTTGTTTTTGTTGCTAGTGCTGTCAGGAACCGTTGGGACAACTGGCGCTGGGGTAGCCGACTTAGATCGCCGGCCATTCTTTTCGCGCTTGCTGAGAAACTTTCTTGGAAACTCCTTCATGGTGTTTGAATAGCAAGGAAGAGGCGAATATATCGATCAAAAGTAAGAGAGGGACTCGTCAGGTTCAACGAGGGAGAAACAAGCCACAAGTCTTCATTATCGGGGGCGCATCCGTTGTTTGGGAAGGGTCGGGAAGTGGCTCGAGTGCGACGCGCGCGATGGGTGAGATGGAATTGTTCGGTTTACGGCTTCAAGTGTTCGACAAGCGAAGGGATCGATAGCGGAAGAAAACACAGAGCAAGCGTTCCAAGCTTTAAGAAGGAAGAGGAGTTTTCAGCCAGGAGGAGCAAGAGAAAAAGCGAGAAAGCTGAAAGACTTCCTTCAGTTGGAGGGACCTGTGTACTTGAAAAAAAAAAGGCCGAGACTGAGTGATCAGCAAGGCAAGTCGGGCGTCGGAGCGCAAGTCTCAATGGCCAAACAGCCCACGGGAGCGCTTGTTGAGGGGCTAGAGGGGGGTGACCTGAAGGTTATCGTACTAAAATAGAAGGATAGGCACCTAGGTTGATAGTGGCGGGGGTGGGACAGCCTCTGAGGTAACCTGGAAGGTTTAAGGTAACAACAAGTTGCAGGACCCCTGTGCCCTGTCAATCCTGTCACTCCCGTCGGTAAGGTACTTAGTAAGGAGGTTTACTTTTTCTTCCTCGCCTTTTGTCTATGGAACAAAAAAGTGGGCAAAAGGGTTTGTAGCTACTATACTAACCTAGGTATATATTATTCAATTGCCTCGAACAACTACTGAGGTACACGTCAACATTGCACTCCCTTAGCTAGTGTGACCGGTTCAACGGCGCTGATATCCTTTCTGTTATTCCATTCCAGGCCGGTAATCCATGTAGCCGATCCTAGCCAATTTCCGCGCAACAGCAAGGACAAAAACGGCGGCCTTGCAGGGCGAGCTAAGCCAACGAGGAAGTTGGCTAATATGGTGGTTATGGTTATGACAAAGTCAAGTGATTTACAAATTACTGAAGCCTGGTCAACTCAGCTCAAACATAAACACGTGTTATCATGGATGTGTACTCCGTAATGGAGCACTCGTCTGTACATCAGGTCCCCTGATGGACCCTATTTTGGCCACAGCATCATTGAGAATGTGTACAGAGTCGGGTGGAGTAGTAGGTTCTGTAATCTTATTCTCTACCTACCTACTAAGGTAGTCTAAATCACCTAACCCGCTCAATTCTACCTCAGCTAAACTTAGCCAGAACTCTTGTAACACAACGGTTCCACCAAAACACATTTTGTAACAGCTCCAAAAGGGAGATGCTCTGTATCATTCGGTGGCTTTGCATTGCCATCGTCACCATGATCGTCATCTTACTGCACTTCGTCATACCGTCAGCCCTTCTATAATCGCCCGTCTGGCTCTATAGAGTTCAGGCTGAGACGATACACTCACATCACGGCTATAGACACAACAGAACGAACTGGTGACCTAAGAAAAAGCGGACTATGCAAGCTTGTGAGTATGTCAGGCATAGCTAATAAATAGGTAGACGCATTCGATCGAAATTGGATCTCTAATTCGTATCTGAATACGTATGCAATTACGGACAGGTCTTGCGCCAAATGAACACAAAGTCCCTCTAGGAAACTGAAAACTCTTCGGTCTGGTGCTGCGTATTATTAGCCACAACAAGACGGCCCGGGGAGCCTGATCTACGCATTGCCTGACAATGCCTGTAAATCTTTGATCGTGACATATAGGCCTTAAAGATTATCAGACCGCTCCTCTGGAAATCTACTCCAGCAGTTAAATCGACCGCCGTGTCGGATGTTAACTACCCCATGTTTGTCCGACAACGTATGGTCGTTGATGTTTTCGGGCCGCCCGTTGAAAACCTGGTCCGTTGGGAAAACCACCTTACCTGTATCTAACTTGGCTGCTTGGTAGCCAGATCGGTCCTTGCTCTCGAGAAGGACGGAGATAAACCGGGTCGACGGGCCCACGGACATCCCGTCCAGCTTTTCGGGTCCGCTGACTCCGCTCCATATTTTGAGGCATCTACCTGAGATATTGAATTGCGTCGTCGGACTGTTGCATAGTCCGATACCGATAAACGTTGGTGGAAAAAGGAAAAGGACTCGGGCAAAGCGATATCGTCCATTTACTGAAGAACAAGACTATTGGTGGCTTCGTAATTATGCTCTCTTGGGCTACTAATACTAAACCTGGCTTTTAGATCTGGGTAATGGAGGGGTGGTCGGAGTGCTTCGGAAGTGGTGAGATGCTTAGGACTGAGCAATCAGATAATGAAAACTGGCCCAAAGAGAGAAGGCTCAATTACCAAACTTACGTATCCAGAGTAAGGTAATCTGTAGAGGGTGATCTTCTCTTACTTTAAACCATGATTAGGTAGGTATGTAGGAAAATGAGAATTCATAGAGAAGGTGTTGGCAATGAAACTCATAAGATTGCAACTCTGGCCACAGATCTTGAAACAAATATTGATACAGCGCTTTCGGGAATAGGAGAAGAGGAATGAAAAGAAGCAAATTTCGAATCAGTAGGTAATGGGATTTATCACAAGTCTTAAATGAATTTACTTACCTTACCCAGGCATAGGTAGGTAGGTATGGTATAAGAGCACAGCCACAGCTTCAAATACCTAGGTACCGAATGTGGCGCAGCTAAACGCTAGCCGCTTAGATGGAAATTTCCAAATCCATGCGACGACCACACATCTTTTCGACGACGAGGAATTCCAACTCACGAGCCCATGATGACCACGGTACGAGAAGGAGCTCGCATGGCGAGCTTACTGGGACGGAGGCATCTGCCTCTGAGGACAGGTTCCGTTTGTGTGCAGCGCTTTGTCTCGACCGAGGCAAAGAAGTCCTCCGCTCTCGCAGATCTTGACAATGCTTCGTCTTTTGCGACAGGTTCTCCCGACGAAGCGGCTATCCAGGCCTTCAATTCTAGAGAAAAAGCTGCAGAGACGGGTAAAAAACTTCCCGGCAATAGGTCCGTAGCCCAATCGCTCCCTTTGACTGAGCTCGAGTTGATTGACTTGCTACAGATACCAATACCATCCTCCCAAGTACTACCGTGGTCCTCTACACCCCGTCCAGGTGCCCAAGTCCTCCGATCCGACTGCTCGAGACTTCGTTCCCGGTCCTTTCAGCTTCCCTCGATTAAAGCACACATACGAAAGTACGATTGCGCCAGATCTGATCGCCATGACATATCAGCATACCCCACCAGGCTCAGAAGTTCCTGTTTCCAACAAGGGCAACTTGAGAGAATGGGACGAGTCCTCGCCTTACCACAAGAACCGACCTCGCCGAGGACCTCGAGGTGGTGGCTCCTCACGGCTAGGCTTAGTGGAGCGCCCAATTGAATGGCACAACGTACCTGATATCGAGGCGATCACTATCAACTCATTCGCTCCCATGGGTGCCCAGAACAAGGAGTACCTGCACGTGTGCCGTGCTGTTATCCAAGCCATCTCTGGTGCCTTCCCTGAGGTCACACGAGTCAAGCATGGCGTCGTTCAGTGGGGTGTCAGGAAGGGTGACAAGACTGGCTGCAAAGTGACGCTGAAAGGTGCTCAAGCCTACGACTTCCTTGATAAGCTCATTACTCTGGTCTTGCCTAAAATCAAAGACTGGACTGGCATTGATGCTACTACTGGCGACAGTGCAGGCAACCTGGCGTTCGGTATGAAGCCCGACTGGATGGCATACTTTCCTGAAATCGAGTTCAACTACGACGTGAGTGCTTATACACCAATCAAGACAAGGGTGAGCTAATCATGAGTAGATGTACCCTGCACGACTGATGCCTGGATGTGACATATTCATCAAGACGACCGGTACATCAGATAGGCAGGGCCGTCTTCTTTTGGAGGCACTCGGCCTTCCCTTCTATGGCAAGGCTAGGCACTAAATTACGGAAGAAGGTGTCGTTGCAAGGCGTTGGAAACAAATGTCAACTCTAAGTAGCTGATATGTAGCATAGATTCATGTACCAAGACGAATGTATCATAAATGAAGATTTGAAATTCGCGCGGATTGCCTATACCATTCTATTTTAGTACCGTCCGGGATCCTCATCTCTCTTGCCCACGCCCTGTGCTTCAGTCCAACGCCCCAACTCCGTCCCAATGCAACCGTTTGTTATGTTTTGATGTTTGATACCACCAAAGTTTCTCAATTTTTGCCGATCTTCTCGCGTAATCCGTTGACCACCTCGTCGACAGCCTCCATGTTTGTGGCATCAACCTTGTCAGTCTTGTGACCCTTCTTGGTCAACTCATCGGCAAAGAGGTCCATCGCTGGTTGGTAATTGCGCACCGCTGAGCTCAGAGCATATACAGCCTTACGACGAACATCGTTATGCTCATCCTCCTGGGTCGCTAGGTTTACAAGTAGCGGAAGCCCTCCCATAGCGATCAAACGCTCCTGGGTGCGCTCGTTATTCTGTACAGCGGTTCCCACACACCAGGCTGCCATCTTGCGCATCTCTCGCTCGTCATGCTTGAGCTGGTCGAGTAGCGGGGTCCACAGGCTGAGATTTGCGATATTGTTGGCATTGTCGAGTCCCTCAATAAGTTGCTCAAAGTTGTCAAAGGCGATGAGTTTGTCGTCAAGGGAGACCTGCTCAGCATCGTCCGATGTGATTATGTCCATAGAGGCCCTCATAAGGTCGGCGTCAGAGGGGCCGCCCATGAGCGATGCCATGAGTTCTGGTGTGAGTTGTGTGGTGGGAGCTGGGGCATCAGGGTCGTTTCTGGTGGCATCTGATTGCTCAATACTCCATTTGAGTAGTTCGTTAAGTCGCTTGTCATCCATAGTCTCCTTATTTTTTTAGTGTGTTTCTTGATATGTTGCTTGAGCGGAGTTTGTTGATGAATGAGCAAGAATAAAAAACATCAATCTTTTGATATTTGCTTTCAATTTTCAACTTTACCAAGCATATCGATTAGAATTTGCCCATTTCTGGAATCTTCAGGAAGACTCTAGGCCATAAACGGTCTAGCTCAAGAAAGATACAAAGAACACCGATTCTTCATCAACCGACCAATTGCTTTCTCGCAGTTCGATAAGGATACATTGCAGCCCAATCAGTGCCTTATGATGACCTGTACATGCGTTTGAGTCAAAGAACATCGTAGTACCAAGCTTCTGCTCGGGATAGGCACCGCAATTCAAGTGACAGCAGTTCTACGTGGCAGAGAAATATTTCATCATAGCTCCCCTCCAGCTCAGCAAAAATTGCCCCACCTAGCAAGGTTGCCCCTCATCGCTGCTTTTGTGGCCGAGACGGGAGAATGAGCTTAAAGCGAGAGCGAAAAAGGCTAATAAGAAATAAGAAAGGATTGTACAAGATACCACACCAAACAGCATGATTGACCAGAAGGCATTGTGGCTGGTTGAACGCGCGTGTATTGCGTTGCATGACACTTGCAGGAGCCTGGCCGCAAGGCTACCATAATACTGAAGTCTAAAGTCCCATGTTCGAACTAATGGAGCCTAGTTAGTGGACGCATTTCGCATCTTCGAGAGGCGCCGGAGATCCCGCTGTTCCCAGGCAAGTAAGCGAAGGCATTTATTCTCACAGCCTGGCTACTGGCCGACTGCTCCCGCTGGTGGATTTCCCCGGCTGGGCTGGGCAGGGGCCAGATACAGGGGTCCAATTCTGAGTTTAGGAGATCTGTTGATTGTGAAGCCAATATTTGACAGCCTCGTGGTTCAGGGGTGCTCATAAAGCGGTGTTGAAGTTAGGCTGCTAATACGAACCACACTCACGATGGCGAAAAAGAGATGGACTCGATTGAGCATGATCTTTTCTCTCAGTACAGAGTACACATTCAGCACCACATCCTCATTTGTCTAAGAAGTCTCTATAGTGAGGCAGATGATTCAACTGTGTGATATCAAGGAGGTTCTCGATCCCAACCACAAATCCCTACTTACCTACCCAGGGCAGACCAGTCGGAATGAACGGGTGAGTGCTGTCTCTTCAGTAAACGAAACAGACCCTAACGCGTATTTGGTATAGTTGGTCAGCAAGAAACTTCTTCGATACAAAAGCTCTCTCCGCGTAACTCTGCCCTGAACGAGTACATTGCTCAATTAGCCACTTGTGCTAATTATGGAGTGGAACTCGGGAGCTGGAAGCTGGGTAGTGGTTCCAATCTGCGGAGCATCTGGAGATTTGGCATGGAGATAACAACCCCCTTTTCAGTCACAAAAACCCAAGTCCTTGGAAGTCTGGTATGGTTGTTGGTCGTTCTGAATGATGAGACCCTGTAGCGTAGGAAGAACATTGGACATTCCACTTATGGATGGGCCTCAGCCTGGAATGAAGATTGGACAGCATCTCTGAGCTATGCGTGGCTGGGGCTGACCTCAACAGGAGCTATTTGCGTAGACCTTCTCGATGATACAAAGATGCCTAGGATACCTACCAGGCTGGCATCCATAGTATTTACAAGTCAATGATGTCTAGTAGAATGCTACTCTGAAGAACGAGTCCTCAGCTGAAACGCTCATAGACTATGCCAAGAGAAATAAAAGGAAGCCTCAGAGGCTGCAGCATTAGAAAGTTCCCTAGCTGACGTCTTCACCAGCTCGCATGGCGGTGGATGAAGTTCTGCTTACGACGTCACCTTGTACAGAAAGGATAAAGTAGGACGGTGAGGCGGCCCGTTTCACTGAGTTGGGACCTGCTTGCAATTGTCTAGAACTTGACAGAAAATCACTACCTGATCTTCCGAAGGAATCACTAGATATTCTGACCTTGAATCACGACCACTTGCCTCGATATCAATTCTCCAGGGAATTGGCGATCGCGAACCTCTATTACTTTTGTAGGTAAGCTCTCCACCTCAGCCACCGCTATAACCATTCCACTGCGACCGCTGCTCTGCAACCACTGGGACAAAGTTGCTCTCAGGGCATCCTTCTCTGCACTACGACCACCACGAACCAATCAGTACAGCGGCGAGCAGCTTGGAAAGACCTGTTTTTCTGGTTGCCCCGCCTCTATTTCCCCCCTAGCAAGAGTGCAGCTCTCGCTCCTGCTCTAGACTGTGCCTCGTCTGTCCAGTTTCCCTACCCAATTCTGGTAGGCGGTCTCTTCAGGTTGCCCCCCCTTGTCCCCAAAGTGTCCACCTCAGCAATTCGGGGCCCGCCCACAACTTTCTTGTGACAGCGTCGCCCGGCGATACTTGTCTCCTTTCCCCCTCCCCCATTCTCCCGCCTCCGTCTCTTTCCCTCTCCCATTCCATTCCAAACTACTTCTCTTCAACTCTTCTAACCCCCGACCTCCGTCTCCTTCTCCATTCAACGTCTCTTTTCCTGTAAGCTTGCTCTTCCACCTACTGATTACTGCATCTTTCGTCTCTCTTCTTTAATAGCTCTTCGTCTTTTCTTCTTTGATTCTTGGCCGCTAATCCCGTTTCTGGACAGCTTTCTCATACACACACCGTAATCCACAGCCATGGAGGGTACGTCGCATCATACCGCGTCGCTGCATCATCGGATCTAAACAATCCGTTTTGAGCATCGCGAAGTTCATCTCCAGACTCATGCTGACTTGCATTTCGCTTTATAGAAGAAGTTGCTGCTCTCGTCATCGACAATGGGTAAGCTCCCCCGCCTGTCTCACCGACCTCTGGACTATCTCTCCCCGCCTCTCTGCTCCTGGACCAGATCTGCCACCGCATCGTCCGATGCCCGACACCGGCCTCGACATTGATGCTTGGGAGTGCTTAGTCTTTGAATTGGTGCTGAGCGATGTCAGCCTGTCCATGATAGCTAACTTGATATCAGTTCGGGTATGTGCAAGGCCGGTTTCGCCGGTGATGATGCTCCCCGAGCTGTTTTCCGTGAGTACCCCACTTTCTAGCCTCTGCGCCCAAAGAATTGATATCGCATGTCCTGGGCGCAAGTTGATCAGAAACCGAAATCTAACATTGTAAACAGCTTCCATTGTCGGTCGCCCTCGTCATCATGGGTAAGTTGTAGCTACAGCGGCAATTTTGCCGCCTCCTTGCTGGCTGGCCACTGACAAGTTCTCAGTATCATGATTGGTATGGGTCAGAAGGACTCGTATGTTGGTGATGAGGCTCAGTCCAAGCGTGGTATCCTCACTCTGCGATACCCCATTGAGCACGGTGTTGTCACCAACTGGGACGACATGGAGAAGATTTGGCATCACACCTTCTACAACGAGCTGCGTGTCGCCCCCGAGGAGCACCCCGTCCTGCTCACCGAGGCTCCCATCAACCCCAAGTCCAACCGTGAGAAGATGACCCAGATTGTCTTCGAGACATTTAACGCCCCAGCTTTCTACGTCTCTATCCAGGCCGTTCTGTCTCTGTACGCCTCCGGTCGTACCACTGGTATCGTTCTGGACTCTGGTGATGGTGTCACTCACGTTGTCCCCATTTACGAGGGTTTCGCCCTTCCCCACGCCATTGCCCGTGTCGACATGGCTGGTCGTGATCTTACCGACTACCTCATGAAGATTCTTGCTGAGCGCGGTTACACTTTCTCCACCACCGCCGAGCGAGAAATCGTCCGTGACATCAAGGAGAAGCTTTGCTACGTCGCCCTCGACTTCGAGCAGGAGATCCAAACTGCCGCCCAGAGCTCCAGCCTGGAGAAGTCCTACGAGCTTCCCGATGGTCAGGTCATTACTATTGGTAACGAGCGATTCCGTGCTCCTGAGGCTCTCTTCCAGCCTTCTGTCCTTGGTCTTGAGAGCGGTGGTATCCACGTCACCACCTTCAACTCCATCATGAAGTGTGATGTCGATGTCCGAAAGGATCTCTACGGTAACATCGTCATGGTAAGTTTCGTGAGAATGAGCTGTCCGAATTGTTCTAACCTTGACTCAGTCTGGTGGTACCACCATGTACCCTGGTCTCTCCGACCGTATGCAGAAGGAGATCACTGCTCTTGCTCCTTCTTCCATGAAGGTCAAGATCATTGCTCCTCCCGAGCGAAAGTACTCCGTCTGGATCGGTGGTTCCATTCTTGCTTCCCTGTCCACTTTCCAGCAAATGTGGATCTCCAAGCAGGAGTACGACGAGAGCGGTCCCTCAATCGTTCACCGCAAGTGCTTCTAAGGTATGTCAGGCTCCCGGTGACTGGGAGACTTCTCGCTAACTTATCAAGCTACCCGACCGACAAACCAAATCCTCCCACTCGCGCAACGACGACAAGATCATGGAGGTGGCGACAGACGCTAAGCTTTGGGTGGTTGGCAAACGTCAAAGTCGACTCTCATATTTACGAAAAGTTTTTGACATGGTCAGAAGGGTGGGCGTTGCGCTTACGAAGAGATGTGATAGCCCCTTTGTTGTAGTTGCGCGTGTAATGCGTGCCTAGGGGTAGAAGCCGAGGTTGACATACAAATACTTTTTTACTTTCCGCTTAGAATTTTTTGAAATGAAACGAGGTGATGACATGATGTCTGGTCCCTTGCGTACATTAAGTATATCCACATACATGGTATCGTAATTAATCCTCACAAGTGCTTCCGAAGAGCCCTGATTACGGCGCCTTACTTGTGGTGTCCAGGGGTTGAGAAGTCTGATAATCGTTTGCGTCGTCTGTGGTCGGGTCACGTCCCTCTGCAGAAGCGGGAGTTGTGTCTGACTGCGCTTCAACTTCAGCAGCCGTAGCGGCCCTCTCTTCCTCAAGTTTCTTGTACTTCCTACGACTCTTTTTCGAAGCACTTGCAGCTTTCTTTTGCTTTACCTTGCCGACAATAGCCGATCGACTCTGATCACCGTTGCGAAGTTCATCAACACGTTGGGCGAGTAATTCACGTGCATGCTTCCGGTTCTGGTCTCTCGAACGGGTTGCCTGAGACTTGACGACGATGCCAGTGGGTATGTGCTTCAGCTGAACTGCGGAATTGGTTTTATTCTAGTGTAACAACTGTGTAAGCTGAAAGAACCTCGGAGGACCGTGATCAATAGCTGGGGTGCTAGAAAAAGAGTATGCGTACAATCTTTTGTCCACCAGGACCGCTGCCTTTGACATAGGACTCTTCGATCTCAGACTCAGGCGGGGGCTTCGGCCGCGGAGGGAGAGCTTTCGCCAGGAAGATAGATGTATTGTGAAAGGTCCGTATTGGAAGTGGTGGGGGAGTACTGTAGCGGATGGTTCGGAGGAGTTTGAGCGGCGTCATTACGATGCCATTGAATGCAGACATTCAACATGAACATCAGACGCTTTGTGGCAAGGCCGTGAACTACCTGTAGTAGGTAGAGTCGTAATTCGGGTTATAAAATGAAGGTTAAGCACTGGCATCCTGTGCCACGAGGAAGCCACAGTCACAGCCACGAGCCAGTCGCGTGCGAATCAGCAGCCACAGGGAGATGGTGATCCAGTAAATTAGAGACCCGCACCCCCTGTAAGTTCCAATACATCGAAGCCTTTGCACTTCCCTGCGGTGCCTCCGGTACCCAATTTTCGGGAGCGTCGGTACGATAAAGGCACAAGGAGCCCAGATAAAGGAGGGCCGGCCTTTCCCTGTCCTTATCCTGAATCCTGTCTTCTCCATTGCTTCAGCCTTTTCCCCTGAACCTACCACTTCAAGTCCTTCATTTCAGCACACGGCAATTCTACGACGACGGCTACCGGTATCTGCGATTCAAACACGTTATTTTAACCCTTCAACTCGACACAATGGCCGTTCTTGGATCATTTCGCAAGTGGTTGAGCCTCAAGCAATACCAGCTGGAGGTCACTTTCAGTGTGTACATGTTCACGCCCTGGGAGAAGTTCTTTTTCAGTATGTCATCCGCAATCCCATACGTTTCAAGTTGTCGTCTTCTGAAGACTAATTCACCGTCCTAGGCTCTATTGTTTTTCTGCTCTTCAGCTTGACCTTCATCGCCGCCTGTCTATACCTCCCGCATCACATTTCTTTCCTCGTCGGTCGCGCCTGGTACTATATCAACGGAGAGCACATCCATGTTGCCGAGGTGGTGCAGGAAGCTGTTAAAGACATGTCTGCGAGCGCGCTGTCCGGGACAACTGCAAGTGTCGTAGATGTTACCAAGGAGACTGTCGAAACGGTTGTGAGAGAACTATAAGATCCAGCACTGGATCGCTCACGCGAAAATTCTGGAAATGCATCCATGCTGGACATTGGCACATAAATGGCTTCGTAATGAGGAGGCTCTGCATAAATGAGTCGTAAGAGCCGGTCTTTAACCAAAGGTCCGTGAGAGATGGCTCGAGTTTCATCTGGTAACTTATACGATATAATGGATATGGATCTACAAAACTTTAGCCAGTAGATGGCTGTAATGATAATACACTTTTACTCAACAATCATACTGCTGATGCCACTGTTCGGTCTGTACAAAGATAAGTAAGCCGCTGTACCTAGTGTGAAGGAAATTTCTGGTCACGTCGTAATCATAAATTTTGGTTCTATGGGACTGCAGACACCTGAAGATACGCCTGGCGGAAGGCATATACTCTGAGTGAACTATCCTCTCCTGCAACTGCCACCTCAAATGGCCTCTCGGCCCCCTCTCGTATGACAGGACGCCAGGCAAGCTGGTGGACAGCCTTGGGCAAACAGTAACTAGAGGTAATGTTAGCAGTTGGTTCTTCTATATCGGTGGTTTGCGAGCACTCACTCCTCGTAGGCGGGCTTCTCAGTGACATCAGTTCCATCCTCCTTGATCAGGCAAAGACTGAGTCGGCCAAGTTCTGTGCCAACTGCCAAGACAAATCTATCGTCAATAACCTGAGGGACAAAATCGACGGATGTTACAGGGGATGCGGTCGGGATGGAGGCTGTCTGAGAGAACTGAAGCTTTCCATCTTCGTTAGGCTTGGCGGCCCAAATGCGAACTTGCTTGTCACGGCCAGCAGTTGCGAATACTGGCGCCCCAGACGACGCAGGTGCCCACGCTGCGTCAAGTACCATACGTGTGTGACCCTTGGGATTGATCTGCAGCAGCTTGTACGCAGCTTCATCCTCAGGCGCGCGCTCAAAGACAGCCCATTGGCGATCGCGTCCTACACTCAGAAGGAACTGGTCGTCAGAGGAGAATCGAAGGCGGGTGGCTGTTAGAGAGTGTGCGGTCAGAGGCGGCCTGAGCTCAGTCCAACGATTTGTCTCAAATAGGCGAATTACGGCGTGGTTGGTCGAGCTGGCTTTGCATGCACTGGCGACAAGAGTGCCATCGTGGCTAGCTGCGAGGCAAGAAATCTCGTAGCCATGTCCATACAGCTTCTCGGTTTCCGGCCACAAGGTATGTCTTGAGAGTGTCTCCTCAAAAGGGGGGTGATCGATCTCCAAATGCGACTTTTTGACTATCGAGGCTGGATCCATGGCCTCACGATCCCGGTCATCGATGGGCTGAATTTCTTGGTCGTCTTCCACGGCATCAATTGCCTTGTTAGATAGTCCCAGGACTGGCATGTTGGCGGCATCTGGCATGTTCTGAACATCCATACCACCACCGATGCCTGCAAGACGGTTGAGCATTGAGGCAACAGCTTTGGGTTCGCTAAAGACACGCATGAGTTTCTCATCGGCCCCTGAGACGAATCGAGAAGTTCCCACAGAGTCAATACAGTTGAGATCATAGCCGTGAATCTGAGGCCGGGACATTTCATGCCATGTCTCATTTCCTGGTCTGTCCCAGCGTGTATGCAGTCGTGTGGTTTGGTCAGAGCTTGTTGACAAGAGATACTCACCATTCTTGGCCCACGTTATACCTGTGACAGCTCTGGTATGCCCAGAAATAGCAACACATGGCTTCCAAAAGTCTTCCGCGGGGACATATTCCCATCGTCTCCAGCTGCCAGTGCGGCCGAGGCAGGCTACTGATTTACCATCAGGAGACCACAAGCCAGTCCAAAACCCGCCTGTGCTTCCAGTTGCTGTTGTTGCGCCCTTCTCTCTGCTAATCTCACCAAGTCTCGCCATGCTGACCCAGATTCCAGAGCCAGAATCGGCTTCCCAGATGGCGAGCGAGTTATCGGCCGACGTCGAGAGCAGCTGTAGCTTGTCGTTATCCTGTCGTTGCCAGCGTGCACTGTATATCCAGTCCTCGTGGCCCAAAAGAAGTGCTTCGAAAGTAACAGAGAAGTCCTTGCCGGCGGACTGAAGACGATGTGCCTTGTTGGAGGGTGACTTTCCCGGGAGATATGCGTCACTGGAAGGGTCTGAGCCACTGGCAGCAGCAGCAGGCAGCTCCCTCCCCTGGTGGAATCTCCAGATACGGATGTATTTATCCTGGCTCGCCGAGGCGAGTAACAGATCACTGGAAGGGGCACATGTCTCTTTGGCGAAGCTCAAGCTCCGTATCCAACCCTCATGTCCTGTCAAAGTAGCTTGCACATTGAACTGAACATTTTCTGACCGAACCTCAGCTGTGAAAATCTGCACTATATCTCTTGTACCAGCGGATGCCAGCACCAAAACATCGTCTTCATCCCCAGCGTAGCTGAGTGATAGGCACATGGGGAAGTATTTGGGTGTCGTCTTGACGCTTTGGAGTAGAGTGAACTGGTCATTCTCGAGGTTCCATATTTTTATGGAGGCGTCTGCACTTCCAGTTGCGATAATCCATTTCTGGGCCCCCTTGATCCTCAAGGCAGCGATACAGTTGATGGCAGCAGTGTGCTCCGTTGAGGTATGGATAGGCTTAAATTCATCACTATTGCGAGATGCTTTCCAGATGACCACGGTCTTGTCGTCTGAGCCAGAAACGAGAAATGAGTTTTCGTCCTGGTCTCCTTCGGGGAGAAACGTCAAGGCCTTGACAGTGCTCTTATGCCCATTGAGCAGCTTTGTGACTCCCTTGGGAGATTCCGACTTCACATATGTCAGTATCAAGACACCTAGATGGTCTGCCAGAAAGAAGCGTAAATCGGGGGATATTGACATTAAAGCAGCAAGGTGACTCGAATACTAACCAAAGGTCGCCATAACGCAATGTTAATATCGGCTCCAAAAGCCAAAATCCCACATTGACTCCAGTCTGCAACAGCGGTCTGCCGGTTGGCGCCCGAGGAGAGATACTCGATGGAGACGGGTACTGAGCCCATTGTTGTCCCTATCTCGCCTTTCGTCGTCTCTGACTGAAGTCGTTATTTTTACAGGTTGTAAAGATGAGCCTGAAAAGTGTGTGCTTCTTGACTTCTGATTGGCTGTAGAGACGTCCTTCTGAGATTTTTGGATTTGGTGTGCTTATGTCATCCGATTTACGCTTGCAGGTGGCTTCAAACACCAACCAACACAAGAAAAGCAAATTATTAACGTCAACTGCTTCCACCGAAGGTCACGGGTTTATTGTTACAGAGACGCCAATGACAACACTATTCGTCGCGATACCATTCTCTTCGTTTGTTCACTCATCTTGTCCTCTTTGGCGATCTGAAAATCTAGCGTGTCCATCGTAAAAGGGTAGTTCATTGTCAGCCTCTTACACCACGTCTCTTGAATACCTTAGACACAGTTTCACCACCGCCAACCACTACCTCGGGATCACCTTTTACCCACTACTGCAAAATCAAAGTCACGATCAGTTGACAGCGGTAGCACCAGGATCACGCTCCCAGATCGTCACTTGACTTCAACTTGCACATTTCTGTCACAATGACTGAGTCGACATCGGGCTCCAAGCTCAACATCGATGTCGAGTTCTCGTAAGTCGCTTCTCCAAGATTTTCATCCTGCATGTATTATATGATCTATCAGCTCCCACTTGCACGGTCTTGACTCAGAATCAGACTCAGACTCGAGTCCACCCCCTTTTGCGCCATCAAATTTTCTCCTGGCGGGAGTGTCCACCTGAACCACGCTTGTGCCTGGATCCAGTCTCTTCTCTGTACTCTCTTCGATCTCTTTGCTTTTTCCTGACCATTCTGTTCACTGGGCTAACATTGTGGCACTGTAGTGGCGGCCTGGAGATGCTCTTCTCCAACAAGAGGCAGCATGCTCTGACCATTCCCGCGGCAGACCAGGATGGGAAACCCGTTGACATTGCGTATCTGATCGATCATCTATGTCAGAATGTCATGGACGATTCTCGCAAAGATCTTTTTGTTCTAGACAACCACCTGTAAGTCTTGGCCACTGATTGCTCTCTATCTCCGTTTATGTCTTCGTATCGCTATACACGCTCCCCTTGAACATGGCCACGGCCATGTTGGTTTGAACAACACTTCAATTCATCTCCTACCTCATTTACGTGTCTTTGTCGCTAATAAAAGTGGCAATCAGTCGACCAGGTATCCTGGTTCTGATCAATGATGCAGACTGGGAGCTCGAAGGTGAGGGGGCCTATGAGATCCAGAGCGGTGACAACATCTTGTTTGTCTCAACACTACATGGAGGTTAGATTGCTGCACTTTTCGTCCGCTTTAGGCCTCAAAACATCACCGCAAGTCGGTCAGTGCAGCACCGGTACGGCTTTTATTGAAGAATTTCTACATGCATGCACATATAAACACACATATCCACGCATTCCTACGTATGCATACAGAGAACGCAACTCCCTTGCATATCGAATTGTTGAGAAATAGGCAAGGGCATGGACAAGGTATGCATCGAGCGCATGCACATCCAAGTCCACAACAGCAGACCAGTCTCGGGCTGACTTCAGGTTTCGACACGGCGGGACTGATACGCGAATGTCAGTTCCTTGCTCCTTTGGGTCTCACTGTCTTGCCTTTGTTGTCTCCCGCCTCGTCTTACCTGTGTATCTTGCCACTCCGATGAAACGACCGTCTTAATGTGGACAATGAATGGATCACACTCGTCGCTTGCGCGTGTATCTGCGCCTGCACTCCCCGTCTCAGCCAGCCCTGCAACGGCCTCTAGAACCAACGTCTCCAGTGTCTGGTCTAGGCGCATCGATCTTAGTCCCAGCAGAGACCCATCTTGCATCTTAAAGCACATACACATTACAAGGAACGTGCATTGTGTGCACAAGCAGCATCAACGGCTTTGTGGAGGCGAAAAAGGAAAACCCACTTTGACTTGCATGCCTTGCATCAACAGCCCTTGGGAGTTGAGACCAGCAAAGCCTCATTTCTTCAAAACTGGGAGGGAAAATTGAATGGCGGACAATGACACGACGGGCCGTGCCATTGCAACGTTATCTACGGCGGTGAAGGGAAGATCCCACCCAAAGTGCTCTGCCACATGGTTGAGATGCAGAGGTACGAAATGAGGCTTCATGTGCGTATGCACGAGAGTCGATCCATTTTCATGTGCGTTTGCTGGGCTCGTTGGAAGAAGCTGGCCATCCAGGGGAGAGGGAGAGAAGAGAGTAGAGGCGGGGCGGTGAATTTTAGGGGAGGGGGGGCCTTGTCGATCAAAGCCAGAAAGAGAGGTATGCAGCCCTAATCTACATCAGTCTGCATTTTGTACGCATGCTACGTAGAGCGAGCGTTACTGCAATTGTGAGCTATGGATAAACCATTTGTTGTTCTCTGCGATGGTTCGAAGTCCTTTGAATGTGGGCAGTAGTCTGAAGAAACCGAGAAACTTGAGATGTGACTTGCAACTCGTTTCAATAGCAAACGGTATATGCATCACCATCACATGAATTCACACGGCATCTTCACCTTTCATATCCGCCCCTAAAATATCTCTTGCATGTTGCCAATATGCGTAGTCATTCGTTGCCTCACTTAAGATATGGATGTCCTGTTTGTTCCTGATGGACGTTCCCCCCCACACTGAGCAGTGCCTCTTCCCATATGGACAACCGTCAACTGTAAGCGAGACATCGTTAGCCATACTGTACCTGGACTCTCATCACTCATCTCCATCTGAGCCCCTGGCAACTCGATCTCGGCACCAGGATCATCATCCTCCATCGAGGCCTTACGGCTCGACCCAGCTTTGTCAATTTCTCTCTGATAACTTGGGCAGCATTACAGCCCCCAAGTTTCCTAATCCGGGTCATCCGTGTCTTGGTTTTACTTGTGATCCCCGGCCTTCCTGAAGCAGCCAATGACTTAGACTAGAGAGTCCTTTTGAAGAATTCTGCTATCATGTGCCCCAACAATGCTTGGGTGACAGATTTCCATGCAATCGTCTTTGCCATGTAATCCCTTCCTTGCTCCTTTCATGGCTGGCATTGAGGTGTTTATGGCTAGTTCGGTTGCTTTGTTCCGGGCTGGAAAGGTCCAGAAAGACGTGGTAATCGTTTGAGCCTACGATGCTAGATGCCAGCAGGCATGCCCATCTCAGCAGTGATGTCCCGCGAAGGTTCGTTCGTCTGTTTTTACTGTCAGTAGATGTGTCTTTGATCATAGTGAAATGCTCTCGAAATTTCTTCTAAGAATATGTTTGTTTGTTAAATTCAAATTATCTACTATCTTGACGCCAATGTCTCGATTTCGCCCCCCTGTGGCTACTTTCGACCTTTTTTTTGCCCCTGTTTCATTATTTCAGATGCTGCCATCTAATTGTGAGTCTAAGAACTCGAAATTCAGTATACCAACCCTCGTAAAATGGTCTAATAACCCAGGGTATAACCATTCATACAACTCCAAAAAGCAATTGAAGCCAGTGCGTACTCTCGCGTACCGACAACCATAAAGCAAAAACGAAGAACTGCTGAGGTGAAATAAACAAGAAAAAAGACAAGACCTCTCTGGCGGATAAAACCGCCTTTTCCTAAACAGCCGTAAATCATGAACCAAGCCACCCGCTCCCTTGCATCCTCTTACAAAGACCGCCAATTAATAGAACGATAAGTCATGCTGTCCTTAAATGAAGGAAATCGGAGAGGCTTCTGCAGGGCTTGATGTAATTGGTATCAAAATAGCAAAAAGAGAAAGGTAAGGGTGAATCCCCTGCATCATTGTGTTCAGACAACCACCCAAAAAAATCAACCGCTTCGTTATGGCCTCCAAAAAGAGTCCAATTTTTCAACTCCTTTTAAAACACACGCTTCTGTAAATTCTGCTTTTTATCGAAAGTCGAGCCGCTGTTATGCCTCCCGTATGGTAGTACTGTTGTAGTTTTGGTGAAATGAAATGCGTGACGCTGCCGAGTCATATTCAAGTTGTGTGGTATATCCGTCTCATGGTACCAACGATGAGCTCTCAGTACATGCGCCCATGGTAGCCCATTTCGCGCGTGCTACCGGTCTCATATAGCATGCCATTGTTGCTCGGTGGCTGGATGTGGTGATGACCGTGCATGTCATAAACCTCATAGCCACCATTGTGAGTCTGGCGAGACATGTGATTGATGGGAGCGGGCTGACCCCGAGTCACGCTGTAGGAAGCGAGGCTGCCCGATACAGGGAGTCCGTGAGGAGTCACTGGTGTTGAGGCAATCTGAGGAAGGGGATATTGGGGTACAGCTGTCATGGTGTTGGCAGGAGGAGACTGGGACGCCTTGGTCTTACGGTCAGCAACTGTGCGGGCTTTTCCTCTACCCTTGATCCCTTTGTTGCTGTTCTTGTAGTGCGTGGCGAAGTACTCAAAGAGCTCGCGATCAGCTTCAGTGACCTCCTCCCCGGAGGCAATGATTTTGGCGAACTTCATGGTAAGCTTCTTGAGTGTCTTCTTGTGGAAGTTGTTTTGGTGCGTCTGGCAACTGGTTAGAACATCGTCTATTTTGGGGTGCCTTTACACATACCTTCATGTTTCCAAGTTGCGAGAATGTCTTGTTGCAATCGTCGAGAATGCAAACAAAGGGCTTGAGACCCTGGTGAGTCTGTAGGTGGGCGCGAAGGTTGCCGCGTTGAGCAAAGTGGCGATCACACTTGTCGCAAGCAAAGGGGCGTTCGCCAGTGTGACGACGTCTGTGAGTCTTGAGATTGCCAAGTTGAGAGAAGGTCAGGTCGCAGCCAGGGAAGTCACAGTTCTAAGGGTGTTAGTTAAAAGCCATCAGCCGTGGATGTTCTCACTCACGTATGGCTTGATGCCTGTGTGTGTTCTGCGATGAATGTCGAGATGGGTCTTTTGGGTGAAACTCTTCTGGCAATTGGGGCCATCACAACGATATCTCTTTCGAGATGTCTTGTTGTCCATAGGAACTGGTGTTCCTTGACTTTCAAAGCTTGCTTCGGAGACAGGAGACATTCCAGGAGTGAGTGGCTGCTGCACTGCATCGGCTTGCAGGTCTACCTTGCGTTGGATGGCTTTCATCAGCTCATCCACTTCTGTTTCGAAGTTGATCTGATCACTAGGGTTGAGAGTTTCGTTGGAGGTGATAGTCTTTGAGCCCAGAGATGGGTTGGTGCCCGAGGATCTGACGGTCGAGGCTTGCGAGTCGCTCCGTGCCGGGGAAGGAGCTTGTTCGGCATATGTATACTTCATCTCCCGAGAATAAGAGGGAATTCGACCGTGCTCGTTATTATGTCCCATAGGTCGGCGATCATTGTATTCTATTTTGAAAGGCGTTGAGTGGTGGGGAGGCGTAGGCGGGCCTTGGTATCCTCCAAATTGGTAGGGATTGGGAACCTGGTAGTGAGGTGCCGTGAGGCTGTTCACCTGACCTGAACTGTACGGTGGCTGAACCATGTAAGGTGTCATGACAGGTCGTTGGAGAGGACCAGTAGTGGTGGCTCGAGAGTCAAACGGAATCATGTGTGAGGATTCCATCATGGTATAGTCGCCAGGAAGTTGTTGCGACCAGCGCCCCCAGTTGGGAGCGTCTGAGGATTGAGCTGTAAGGGCCATTTGCCAGTTCAGATCGGCCCTGCTCTCAAAGCAAGACTGATAGTTTATGCTGCTTGGACTGATGTAAATGAAGCAAGTCAAGAAAGACTTGGTGTTGGTTGAGATGATCAAGAAGAGCCGGAGCAGAGTGTATGAAGGCGACAAGAGGGTCCTGAGCTATAGTAGAAGGACAAATATGATGTAGAAAGAAGCGATTGTATAAGAATTTGAGGTCCTGTGTAAGGTTCTTTGTGAGGCAGACTTGACTAGATGGCAGAGAAATTCAGAGGAAAGGCCCAAGTATATATCCTCTGGCTTCAGAAGATAAGTTGATGTGCGACAAGGGTCAAAATAACATGGAGCCAATAGAACGGTAAAGGTCGGAGATCCTCTCTAAGGCGGGTCTACCAAGTCTAGCACTCTATGTGACCAGGCCCTGGGATTGTAACAGAAGGTAGCCCAGGTCTCGTCATAAGCTGGCCTGCGTCGTAGAGTGAGAACTTCAAACCCCTCCCCGCGCGCGGGCACCAGGCATGGGCAAGGGCTGGGGGTGGGTGGTCGATCTAGTCAGGGCGCCGCAAAACCAGAGTGAGGATGGGGTTTCTGGGTCAAAAAGATGATCAAACGGAGGGGTGAGGAACAAGAGGTTGCTTTTGGGAGATGGGCAAAACTAATCCATGTCTAGCTCCTCTATCTAGCCTGGACCCCAAGCAGTTGTCTCTATCACTTTAATATCTGAACCAGCCAGGTTCAAAGCCACAGTTGAGACATTAGTAGTGAGCAACAGCAAGGGGAAACAGACCCCCGGGAATTTTCATGGGAGAGAGCTGACTGAGTTGATCTCTCTCTTTTCTCAATGCTAAATCGATCTCACTTGGCTCCATCATCGATTTGGGCGGCCGCCAGCTTGATGAAAGTAAAATAGGGATTGGTCCTGAGCCTCTGAAGTTGTCCCCTCAGAGTCTTTGCTTGAGGACGATCTCAAGTTATGCTCCAAGTCACAAGCCGCAATTGATGTACAACTCTGCCAGCTCCAAGTCTGTAGAGCAAAGTCGTCTTCTTCATCTTCAAGACTTGAGGTCAAGTTTAAAGACGTGGGTGTGGCATTGGGATGCGGGATCTTGACAAGGGTCTTTTTGCGCTAAAAAGGACGCCGCTCCTGGGGGAGGGCTTGAAGTTGGGACAAGGGGGGTGGAGGGGTGTCCACGGGCGTGTGTTCAGGAACAACCATGACTGAATTACTCCAAGGGATATCCCTGAGCCCCGGGACATAATCTCGAATTTTTCATCCTCTCCATCAAGGCCTCGCTCAGCCGGACGCCGCCGGTGTAGTGTTTGAGCTTCAGCGCGATACCCGGCTGCTGGAGCCGGTTGCTGGCATCGGCAGACATCAGTTACTTTTACTGACGGATTTTGGGATCTGTTTAGAGCTGGGACAGAGCTTGTGAGATTCTTCAGTCCAATTATTGTGGTGATGTTGACTCTGACGATTAGCAGCGGTGATGGTTTGCTCGCTACCCCGTAGTTGAGCTATGATGTACGGAGTAGTCAAATCTGATCAACCATCAAATACTCCGTACAACGTTCAGGAAACTATCATGATTCTCGAGTTGCATCCACTCCATGTTCATATTACAGGATCCGCAAGGCGGCTCCGTGTCTTCGAGCTGTGTTCTTCTTTCAGGTGCACAATGTGACGGCGGCTTCCGCTCCAAACAGGGCCTGCTGATTTGAACTGGCTCTGCGGGCCCATCAATCCCGTTGCGCATCGTGAAGCGGTAAATTGAGGGTTTACTCGGGACCGTTTTGCAATCTCTCGGCCGTTGAGCTCTGTCCTACATCCCAGAAACTCCAGTCAGGTGAGGTGTGCAATTTTGTGCTATGCGGAGTTGTTCCGGGCGTGGAAAGAGACATCAACAAGTACCGCTGCAGCTGGTTATGGTAAGGCTGGCCAACATCGAGTCCCTTGCGTATCATACATGCCTACGCCGCATAACCGCCTCTCGATGATGATGAATTGCCATTCGGTCGATTCCATCATCGTCATGAGGCGTCGCCTCCTCTACTCTTTAGAGAGTATCAAGGCGGGACGGCATGTAAAGCGCCTCTTCTGAGCACGTACAGTAGTGGCGCTGGATCAGTTGGCATAGATGTTTCCTGGAGACAAATGCGAACACAACGGTCAAACGTTCGTAGTAGCTTTGGCTCCGCCAGGCTAACGTTAGCACGCACTTCAGGTTTGAGGCTAGGGTAAGCCGTTGTAAGACAATTGGGTTCAAACAGGACATGATTGTTGACTGTTGAGATGAGCTTGAGTTGTGTGGGACCTGGATACTTGCAACTGGCCCGTTATCAGCGGTAATGCTCTCTCTTTCCTTAGGTGCTCTAATCAGACATACAGCCAGGCTTTGGTTCATTCTTGCTCTTGTGGTGAAGGCTACCTGGTTGTCACTTCTTAAACGATACTGCACTACCCTACGGGTTGCTACCTACCTATGGATATGAGGAGGTGGAAGAAGTTGTTAACTGCCATGGTTAGAGGAAGCTGACGATTGTTGTTACTGACATCTGTTCTCATCACTCGTTCTCTAACCTAGGTACCTAAGCCAGGTCAGGCGCCGGCAATCAAACGGAGGCCCCAGATGCCGGGACAGCCGCTGTTAATCCCTTCATGGGGACTCATGATCCAGTTCAGCATCATAAATATATGCAAAAAAGGCCGATACCTATGTTGCAAGACGGAACACATTGTTTTCTCGCTAATACTTCGTTCTAGGGCCATTGAGTCTCCTCTTCCGTAGACCAATAGCCTACGTACGAGGTATGCTTTATTTATTATAAATATGAAGAAGAAAAAACCCGTTTGGGAACTGCATATACCCGGTAGGTTTAGATTCTATTTTCCCTACCTTTAAAGAGGTAGTAATATAATATTATAACCTATTAAAACTATAACTATATAATAAAACCTCTATATAATATAACTTCTTTAATTCTTATTAAATTTCTTTTGAATTTTAAATATATTATTTGTTATATTTTAATTTATTATAATTTAAATTTTAAAAAAGTTAAAAAAGGCTATAGCTATTATTACTTATACTTAGCTTTTATAGTTAAATTAATTTAAGTTAATATATTATAACCCTGCTTTAGCTATATTATTATAAAGTAATATTATAGCTTAATATAATATAAATCTGCCTTTTATAAAAAAATATATATATTTTCTAAAAGCTAGAAAGTTATTATTAAAAGTAAAGGTATTTATAAAAAAAAGCACTTAATAGTACTTATAAAGGCAAAGGAAAATATATTAATTTAATATATTTATAATATTAAAAATAATACTTTTTTCCCCCTTATTATTAGCCTAATAAGGCTATTAAGCTTTTAACTTTTTATATAAATATTTAAATAATAAGGCCTCTATAATAGACCTATATTTTAAAAGTTAAAATTATATAAGGTTTATCTGCCTTAGTAGTATAATTAATGCCTTAATTAAGCAGTATTAATACTGCTTACTCCTTGGCAGCTATATTAGCCTTCTTTCTTTACCCTAGCTAAAAGATCTCTAATTAACCTATTTAACCAGGCTAAGTTTATTATAAAGTATATTCCCTGACCTGTTAGTTATAGTTATTAATATTAATTATAGCTACTAATATAATACCTGCTATATATAAAAGCCTAAAACCTAATTAAAGCTATTATATAACTAACTATAATTTTATTATAGTAATTAAATTAATATTAAGTTAGGCTAGTAGGAAAGATTATTATAAAATCTATATAATAGCTATAGTTATTATAAAGAACTTTTTATTAAAAAGCCTATTTAGCCTAATTAAAATAGCTATTTTTAATTATATTTTAATCAATTTAATTAATTATATAAATTAGGCTAGTTTAAGTTATTTAATATATTTAATTTAGTTAATTAAAAAGCTATTTAAGTTAAAGAAGTTAAAAAAAGCTATTAAAAAAGACTTATATTTTAATATAAAAATGGCAGCTTTTCTAACTGCCTTAATAGGCTTAGCCTTATATAAAAAGTAACTTAATAATAAAATTATTAAAGCTAAATATATATACTATATTCTCCTAATTATATAAGATTAATAGGCTAGTTATAGCCTAAGATTATAAAAGTAAAGAAATAATATATTTATAAATAGAATTTTAAAATAAAGGTAAAATAATAGTAAAGTTAAACTAAAGGTTTAAAGAGATTAGGTTAATTTTTATATAAGTTAATTAGTAAAAGCTAAATTAATATTTACTAATTAATTATATATATTAAGGCATATAACTAATTAACCCTAAGTATTAACTATTTATATTTATTTTTAACTTATATTCCTTATATTATATTATCTTATAGCTTAATTTAATCTATTACTAACCTATTAAGCTAGCTTTAATTTATTAATATTTATAGTTTTTTCTTTAATATTAAAACCTTTATTTTTTAATTTACTTTTTTTCTTTTTTTTCTTTTCTTTTACTTTATAATAGCTTTTAATTCTTATAATATAATATTTATACTATTAATTTAATTATTATAATTATATATCTTAACTTTATAAACTATATTTAATATTAACTATTATTATTACTTAATATAATATTAAAAATAAAAACTTATTATTATATTAATAGGCCTTAATTCTATTTTAAGTAATTAATTAAATCTATTAAGACTATTTTTTAATTTATAATATATATAATAAAAGATTAATTTTTATATTAATTAGGTAATATTTTAAAAAGCCTTACTTAATAATTTAAAATTATAAAATTAACTCTTTATATTAATATTAACTTATTAATATATAAAAAGTCTTTATTTATAATATTTTATTACTTAAAAATATATATATATATAAATTTAAAATATCTATAATATTAAGATTATTAATTTTAATTAAAAGACTATTTATATATTTAAAGATTATTATAGCTAAATAGTTATAGCTATTATTAATATTAATAATATAATAATATATTTTATAATAAAGTCTTATGGTTTTTAGTTATTATAATTTAATCTTTAGAAGTTAAAGCCTTAATAATAATTACCTTAATAAAATAATAATAAAGAGGGTATTTAACTTATTAAAGCTAGGGAAAATATCTCTTTTATATTACTATAAGGATATTTTAACTTTTTAATAACTAATTAATCTTATATATAAAGGCAGATAAAGTAATATTAATAAAAAAGTAATATATTAAATTAAAGAAAAATAATACTTTTATTATAATTAAAGTAATAATTTATAACTATATTAGTTTTTTTAGTTTTTTTAAGTTTTTAAATTAAAAATAAAGCTATTTATAGCTTAAATATAAAGATTTTAAAAGTATTATTTAGAAATTATTTATAATTACCTAAAGATTTAAAAAATTAAATTAAAAAATATAAAATTAAATATTATTAAGTTAAAATTATAAAATAAAGATTATAAATCCCTATTTATACTAATAGTATACTAATATTTAGCTAGTCTTTATAATTATAAACTAGTTATATATTATATAATATAATCTCTATTTTTATCTTCCTTTACTAATATTATAACTTTAGGTTATTAACTTTTAGTAACCTGCCTAAACCTATATAAAACTTAATATATTTTTCTTCTAAACCTTATAATTATCTCTCTTTTATCCCAGATTTCATAATACACTATCCCCCTTATCTTTACGCTCTTATAGCCTTTACGGCAGCTTAGTCCTCTTTAATACCCTCTTAGCCTATTACTAAATAGCCTTAAATTACTTATTATATATATTACTATAAAAAATATTAATAAATACTAGCTCTTTATAACTTAAATATATCTCTCTTAGTAATTTCCCTTTTAACTTATTAAATTCCTTTAATTTATTAAAAAAAAAGGTCTTTTTAATAAAAGAATTTTACTTATAAAAAAAGTATATAAATAAAAGGATTTTATAACTAAAGGCCACTAGCTTAATATAATTAATATTATTTATATCCTTCTAGGTATATATAACTTCTATTACTTTATTATATAGCTTATTATAGCTTTCTCTATTAATAGCTTAATTAATCTTATCCTTTATATTATAGCCTTTTTCTAGATAAGGCTTATTATAATTAGACTGCAGGCTTCTTTTAATAGATATTATTATTAGGCAGCTATAGGGTTATTAGTAATTATAATTAAAAGTCAGGTTAGATAACTTATTATATATTAGATAATTAAAGCATGCCTTTAAAGTAGGGTTACAGGAGGAAGATTTTAGCTAGCTAAAAAGTAAAGCTCTCTAGCTAAAATAAGTATATATAGGTTTAGGCTATAATTAAGGCAACTAACTTAAATAATATTAACTTAATAAAGCTTTATTACCTAGGAAATAAGAAATATTTAAATTATAATAGACTTTAAAGATACTTAGATACCTTTTAGGGCTAATATATAAACTTAAAAAAATAAAAAAATAAAAATTATAAAAAAAACCTTTAATATTAAGTAAATTTAAGCTTAAAATTTCTAGAATTTTAATAAGACTTTAATAATAATTAGCTAAATAAATAGTATTTTAAGGCTTTTTTTAATTTATAAGTAAGAAAATATTAGGCTTATAACTTTTTTACTAAAAAATAAAAAATCTATAATTATTATTAATATAATTAATACTATTAAAATATCTATTTTATCTTTTTAATATTTATATTAAAATCTTTACTTAAAAAATATATTTTTATAAATATTAATTTAAAAGTTATTTTTATATATATAAAAATAAAATATAATAATAGTTAATAAGCTTTTTAATAGCTTTAATACTTTAATTATTATTTTTTTATAAAAAGTAATAATTTTAATAGCTTTATAATTAAGAAATAGTTTAGATATTATCTTAAAATCTTAAAATTAAAATAAATTTATTAAATTGCCTTTTAGGCCTTTAAAAAATCCTAAAAAAATCTATAATATATAAAATATTATTAATAGATAGATTTACTACTTATAAAGATTTAAAATTTATTTAATATTATAAAATATTTAATATTATTTTTATAGCTTTTTAAGTTATATAAGTTATATTTTTTAATTTCTTAATATAAGGATTTATTAATATTTTAAAAGGTTACATTAAAAGGCTTTATTTAACTTTATTACTAGTAAAGGACTTTAAGTATTAAGATTTTAGTTTTTTAATCTTTAAAATAAAATATATAAAGATATATTTTACCTTTATTATATATATATTAACTAGGAAAAGTTAAGACTTTAGCTAGTTAATTAAGAAGTTATTTTAAAGCTTTTATAGTAAGTAGTAGTATAAGAAATTAAGCTTTTATTTTTAAATTAATTTTATTTTATTACTTTAAGAAAGGTAAAAAAATAGCTATATTATATATAAAAAAAACTTTAAGTTTTAAGCTTATTAATAAAAGCTATTTTTTATAATATTAAGGTATTTTTAAACTATATAATTATTATTAAATTAATATAAAAAGATATTATAAAATTATAATAAAAAAGGCTATAATTAAAGGTATAAAAAACTGGCTTTTTATAATATACTTATAATCTTAATAATAACTTTTATTTTATTACTTAGCTATAAAAATAATTATAAAAAGGTATTAATAAAAGCTAATTATAATTAATAAATAATATATAAAAAAATAAAAGACTTTTATTAAAAAGCTATAAAAAAGTATATCTTAATAAAAAAATTAATTAAAATTATAAAATAAAATAGTTATTAAAGTAAAGGTATTATAAAAAGCTAAAAATGTAGTTTTATAAGTAAAGATATAAAAGACTTTTATTAATTTAAATATAATTAAATAATAATAAAAATAGCTATAAGAATAAAAATAAATTAATATTAATAAGTACTTCTTAATATATATAATAATATTAAAATTATATCTTAAAGCTATTTTTAACCTTAAGAAATAAATTAAAAAAATACTTAATTTATTATTATTAAAGAGGTTAATAAAAAAGGTAAAGTTTCTAATTAAGTTATAATTAATAATAATTTTATCTCTATAGCTTTAATATTAAAACTACTTTTATTACTAGGCTTTTTAAACTTTAATAAAAAGAATATTAATAATATTATTTATTTTTAAGTTATAGTTATAAGAAAAGTTACTTTTAACTTTATTATAATACTATTTAATATAAATATTAAAGTTAAAGTTAAAGAAAATTCTCTTATTATATTTTAAAATAAATAAAGCTATAACTAGACTTTAAATTAATATTATAATAATAATAAAGGTTATATAAAGGTTAAAAATATAATTATATTTATATTAAAGTTATAGATATAAATAAGTTAGGTTAAAAAATAACTATATAATATTAATACTTTAACTCTAAATTAAATAAAATAATTATTATAAAATATATAAAATAAAGGCAATTAATTAATATAATTTTTATTCTTTTATAATGCCTATAGCTAGTTACAGTATATATAGAGGTTAGGTTATATAGTTATAGTTTTAATAGGTTATAAGGTTATATTGCTACCTCTTTAGAGGTAAGGGCGAATCTATTCTCAACCTACCGGGTACGGCAGTTATTCTCCTATTTCATGTCCGGGCAATATCCGGCAGCAGTGCACACTCTTTTCTATGAAATACAGGGAACAGCACAGGCCAGCTGTAATTTGGATGGTTGCATAGGTATGTACTATCCATAGGTACCTTTTGTATTAGCATCCATCTTATTCAACGTCTACAAAACACGAGCGGCACTCAGTACAGGAGATTTATTACCCAAGGGACAACCGACAAACAATTGTGTGAATGCTTCTCTCTGGTCTACAAGGGTGCCGATGCTCGCTTGATTCCTGTGATTTCAGGACCAGTAGCGAATCTGGAGCTGAGAGGCCGTGCGTCCAGGGTTGTTGTGTTGCGTTTGCACGCATTCATTGCGTACAAGCCGGGATAATGCTTCTTTCTTTTGTTCAATCACAACTGCGGAAGGTCGTTTCTCCCTCATCATGAGGCGAGCCAATCGAAAGAGCATCTCGAAACATTCAACATGTTGCCCGCCAGTTCACTTGTTAATGCGCTACGTAATGCCTCAGTCGCGGGGGTTTTTCCATTATCAATGAGCACGTGCAGACGGAAAGATTGTACAGTACCCTTTCGCATTGACCTTCACCCTAGACGGTTTTGAAATGCCATCGCGTAGCCCAAGTTTAGGTTGGCACCGGCCCGTTGCCCATCTCATCTTGCTGGTAAGAAAACACAGGTATCACCAACAATCACACGCCTACAGTACCGTAGGACAAACCAAGAACCCCACATGTTGTACTTGATCACGATAATCTGAGTTTCACAGCAGCGATCGTGTAGGTACGCCAACCTTAATTCTCTCCCTCCTAGCCTTCGGTACTACATAGTATAGCAGGTGTAGCCAAACGAGAATCTCGCAGGCACGAAACAGCATTCAACATACTGAACCCCGACATGCTGGTAATGCCTGGTCAAAGCTTCTCAGCCTTTCAGCATTATTATCCAAATCACGGGACAAAATCATGACAGTTATGAATGGTCATCCTTATTAGCTCATAACGGTGTCCCTTAACGGAACGGTGTTGTTTTCTCGGCCGATGAGAAAACAGGGACATCAAGTCTAAGTGGACACCCCTGTCCTCCTCGCAAGACCATTGAAGGGGGGTGTATGGCCAGCATCTATTTCGAGATAAAGCCACCCTCTGAGGTCACGGAATAGAATGTGATACATCATCTCACTACGACTCCTGAATGGACCATTGATGGACTTGGATCTCGCTGCATCAAAATCTCGATTTTCCGGCCTTGGACTCTGGAAGGGCTGAAGAACCTCGCAAAGCAACTGTAGAAGAGGAAAAAGTAGCGCAGAACTGAGCCATCGGGTTATCATGGTCTCCCAATATGGACGCTCAAACCCCAGTGAGCTGTGCTTGAGTGAGGCACGGCGCCGCAGGTTAATCGTGGGGGTTGTTACCTTCACCTTGGCTAGCGATCGTTGCTTTCGCAACAAGACAAAAGTCGGTAGGCTCCAACATCGTGAGCCATTCAGTTTGCCATGACGGTGGGGCAGCACAAGGTCATGTGTAGTCACTATTTCGACGACTTGGTAGCCTTGCTGCAGGTCAATCCAATCTGATTTGTAGTCTTTGAATAGACGATTGGCAATGAGCTGTATTAGAGACGATTCCTTTGTACTCGACGCCTGGTAATACATTCAACCTTAGCTATTTAGCTGCTTGTTTGATACCTGCCATAAGGGAGTAAAGTGGTGACGATATCCAGTGAGTTACTATAGCCATATCTGGGGAAGCTTGAGAGGAAGAGCCTTTGAAAGTTGAAACCAACCAGGGTTCAGGCAAGGATGTTTTACGAGGGGATGGTCAGGAACAGTTACAGTACAACACAGCAAGGGCAACAACACTGCGCTACGCAGGCGCCGTCCATCTCTGACTACCGCGAGCCCTTCCACAAGTTCTAATATGATCGATTGACATATCACATCGGCACCGTCAATATTGCCTCAGATGCGCTAGCTACCTAGTAGGACTGATTGCTGCCCAGGCATAAGTTGCAGCGCAATTCGAGACCAATATTCGCTGGCAATCCCCGATACCCGGTCCTTGCACGACCTGCAAATTCTGACCTTCTTATCCTGGCCCTCGAGGTTCTATCATTAGAATGGATGTTTGCTCAAAACAAGAGCGCGGCTGTGCGGCGACAAGCCGCACCGCCCTGGTTCATGCTTATTGAGGCTTGCCTTTGGGCGCATCCTAATCCTGGCCAATGGCTTTGAGGTGCTCCCAGAGCTTTGGGAACATCGGAGATCCTTTTGCTGATTGGTTGTTTCACGTGGAATGAACACGGCAGATCGTCTTAGACTCAACGTCTGACCATGATGGCTCTCTCTCACCTTTCATGATCAAGCCTGAGCCGGGTCAAAAAAAAAAAAAAAAAAAAAGCGCGGCTTTCGAGATTTATTACTCTCGCTAAAGACTGTTCAAGTGCGGAATTGCATGTAAAAACTCATAAGGCAGACAGCAAGAGAAAGACTGAGGACACGCTGGGTGCCAGACAGGGGTCATCATTGCCAGGGGTCTCTATGGACTCCAGTTCAGGGCAGTTCTGAACCTCTGGGGATCATCCAAATGGGACCGGCAATACACGGCGGGGGCCGTCCTCCGCACAAGAGACCGGCCGGCTAATCCACCCCGAACCGACTTTTCTCAATTCTCACTCTGCAGACGCCGCGTTATCCCCGTTATCGTTACAGTGGATATCGAAATCTGCAATCATTCGATCTACTAGTTCTAGACAAGTCATCGGGTTCTCTTGATGGCATACTCTTGTTGTTTTCATGGAGTAAGTCCTTGTCAAGAAAGACTTGAATTTGACGAAATTTGGCGAAGCCACCATGGTTTTTTTTTCTTCTCTTTTTTTAGAACTGTAGCCATTATTGTAAATAACTGAGGAGCTTCGACTTCCTAATTCTTACATGGCCCAGCTTCGTGTTTTTTGTGAAGGAGTTCGGTCTTTGGTGAAGCAATGAGGGCTGTCATCCAGTCAGCCATGATGGAAATGACCGGTCATGGCGCATGTGAGCATAAAGGAGGGATAAGGAAAAGACCGAAAATATTTCAGCCCTGACAATCCAGGACTGACGAAGCGGGACCATGAATTTCATCTTAGATGACAAGACGGGGCAGCACAGTCCAGAATGCGGGTATCCATCTTGTTCAAGGACAGGCGGCTCAGCGAACAGATTGACGAAGTCCTATCCGTACGTACTTCTTCCACGATACGCTCCAATCCTTTGCGAAATCATCATCGAAGCAGCCTCGGACTGAGAAGAGGACGGTCTGACCAATAGAAGCGCTTCACCCGCAACTCAATGTTTCCTTGCGGGATCACGCCCCATGAAAAGACCCTTGCTGCCAAGATCTAGGGACAACCACACCCGCCATGTTTGCATGAAACTCAATAGCATGCAATAAATACACCTGCAGCTGGCTGCAAGAAACAGGTAAAGTCTGCATGTAATTCTTGCAGCGTTTGGACCCTTGCTCTTTCCAACGACCGAGCCTCACGCAACCCTTCAAGCATGTGCGTATGTATGTACAATGCACATCCCAAATGTGCATAATGAACAAGATCCTTTCATCGAGCTTCATCAGTTATCAGGTTCCAACTTTTCGTAAACGCTCATCCCAGCCCAGTTAAGAATCTTCTATCTCCTTTCTTCCTCTTACAGTACAACCCCCAAGCCCTGTTTTCTCTTCGAGTCATGGTGTCCCTAGGTATACATGCAGGAGTGATGCTGAAGCCCTGGCCCTGTTGTTCTCGAGATCTGGCACTAATGTTCAGCCATCTACTCGAATGCAGGAACGTAACACATATAGAGTATGAATAGATACTACTGCAGAAAATTCACCGAGGCTGCTCATGCCAAAATGTTCTGCTCAAGGCTTTAAGTCTTTCCCCAGGCTGTTCGATACTTTGATTCGAGCGATTGTATCAAGCTTGCCAAGTGTAATCGCACGTAGGCAGAGATGAGAAAACCGACATGTCAAAGATCGAGAATAACCTCAGAAGCCACCAGGCCAAAATGTTGATGCTTACTCCGTACGATTCGACGGCCTTGGACGGCTTGCGCTGGCCATGGTGTGGAAGTAAACCAAAGTCTTGACAAGGGAGCGACCCACCACATCGGAACGTTTGAGGGTTGGGTGCAGTCAAACCCATAACTCGTGTGTGTGACTTGAACAGTAAGTGTCAGGCATCAGGCCAGAAACACGGCTAAGGTGACCAAGGATGACTCCAGTAACTTTTGCGAGCTAACACAGATAGGAGTGTGTTGATTGGGGATTGCGTTGTACCGTAATCCTTGTTCACTGTTTCTGTTTCGTTCTCCCTCTTCTCCCATCTTCTCTTTTGTCGCATAGCTCTTCTAGCTCTGTGTCAACTAAGGCTAGTGTGGATTGTTCAAAAAATGACAGCGCGAAAACATCTGTAGCTGACTTTCATTTCCGTAATCAACCCGGCTAACAGATCAGGGCAATGCTCTACAATGCAGACTTCAAACAGCGCCCAAGATGTTTGTACGAGCAAGCACGCCCACCGCAGATGCTCCGTGCTTTATTCCCTGACCTTGATGTTTATTTCTGGGTAAGCAGAATACTACATTACGGCAAATCCTGCGTGAGCATTCGAGAATAAGAGATGAACAACTGATAGCAGAAGCTTGGCGCGAAGTCGATGATGGAGAGGGTGAGCCCGGGAAGTTTTCGGTTTCGGGATCTTGTGGCCCCGATTGTTCGGTACTGGGCGACCGGAAGATCGGAGCACAGGCGGAAGCTTGATACATACGGCAGATCGGGAGATATTCGAGGCTCACAATTGGTGCATCACAGCTTGCGGTTGCTCCCGGAACAGAGGGAGCCGTAGGTAGCGTATTCCTCACAGGGCTTTATGCGCTTGGTGCGCAGAGCGCTACGATTGTATTGCTGTTTTGGTCGCTGCAAGACTGTTGTGGCGGTCCTCTCTGTGTAAGAGCAGGGTGCATTATTTGCCCACAGTGTTGTTATTAGCTCTCTTTGCTCGTGAGCCTTGACAGCGGGATGGCGGCTCGGCCTTTAGTTGCTACCAGCTGTCGGGGACTGCCGCTGGCTGGTCAGTTGTCTTCACGATCGGGGTATATCTAGTAAGATCTCTCAATTAGAGACCCAAGGGAGGTCATTGCGCAACACATCCCACCGTGGTGTCGGGTCCCGCTAACAGGGGTCCCTAGCCAAGCGGCGTCTAGCCATGGCGATCTTTAATATGGGCTCTGAACAACTTCAGACTCAAACGACTGCTTTAGAGTGCGTCACGGGGATCACCAGTGAAAGTCAGCCAGGTGCTGAAAATATGTCACTGACATATTTATCGAGCTGCGGAGAAGCGTAGCCAGTCCCAGCAGAGATTAGGAGTCTGAAATGCAAGATCTGACACTGGCGAGTAATAGTTACTGCCCAGTTCTTGTTACGTTACTGTTCCTTGAGCTAATAAAAAGTCGGGTGCTAGCATAATTGATAGACTGAAGCTACGGATTACCGAGAAGGGCAAATTTAGGAAACGGCGTGCCAAAGAAGCGCGGGGGAAACGGGAGAGTCACACGGACTCAGCCCAAGGGGAGCTCAATTAATTAGGGCACTTGCTAAGGCTGCAGAGGCTGTCCAACATCCTGGACGTTGCAGCTGTTGGTTTGGCACACCAACGTCAGTGCGTATTATGAGTTGAGAAACCATGGACAACAATAGGGCTCATCGGCTACACTAGGTACCGAGTATTCTTAGAAAATCAGTCAAATCCCCAGTGGCAACCCTAAACTACGCAACCCCCCTCATTTTCGTCATTATCTAGCTAACAAATATGCAAATTGCCTTACTCTTTCGCCCTGTTGCGACCCTGTAGCCAGAACTACGCAATGATCCTGCAAAAGCCCCTGCTTGATTCAGTCCAAGCAGCTGGATTCTTGCGACCTGTCATTTCTGGCGAATCTCAGATCCTCGGTCAGCAATTCCAAGATAGGCACCGCGCCAATGTAACCCCGCGGCAATTGGCCAGGTTGGCGATGGAGCGGGCTCCCAGGTGATCGGTTTGAGCTTGGGCTGGGATGACAATCGGGTCGCTCACCCAGCTTCTCAAGGGCCAAGGTCGCAGCGGTACCTTGCAGGACGTAACAGAAATGCTGGGCATCCCCACCATGACGCTGACCATGAAAACCTGTTGTAGGGTATGAATACCACAGTCGGTATCATCGCAACTAGGTAAAGGAGGTGGTAACTGAGGGTTGCGATCTTTGTAACGGCGCAGGATCTGGTTTCGAGAGATGCTGCAAGGGAGATTTACGTGGGAGTTTCAGACCAAGAGAACCGGCTTGGTTACCGCTTGGCCCGTAGTCAGTAGCGCATACTAGGCGAGAGTATTTGATAGTCATAATGAAAGCGCTATAGTCTGCCATGAACCTTATTTGCGACACTTGGGCAGTGGTGTTGATTGTTCCCCCCTGGCTGGCCCATCATACGCCATATGCATTGCATTGTGATCTCCATGAACCCCTATCATCGCCTTATTGGAGAGCAAGCTCTGGCTCCTTATTCCTGGTCTTAAGACAGGGTTTGTACCCAGACCGATACCGCAATCCATGCTGTGGCTGGTATCAGCCTTGGTTGATTTATCACTTGTTATCCGCAGATGATTGAGAGACTGACTCCGTACCCGCCTCATTTACCAACAGTCCCTTACAGCCCTCGAAATGGTCTTAGTCTTTCATAGACACCGCCTGCTCCTGATACGAGCTGTCCTCACCGTAAAGAGACTCCAGCGACCCACAGGACTGGGTCCAGAGATTAGCCTTGATGAGATCCTCGGGCGAAGTAAATCAATACCACGTCGTATCTGCCCAAGGAGACGCGTTGTAACGCTGGTTCCTCGAAGAGTATCAGCTTGCGAGCTGGACACCTGCGCGTTGTAACAGTAGCAGCGATATCCTCTGGGCCCTGCATTATCTGATCCTGTCTTCACATCTGGCAGATCTTTGTTTCCCTACCTGGCCCTGGAGCCTGGAGTTTAGGTTCCATTGTCATGTTTGATCGCCAAAATTCGCAAGCATCACCCCTAATCGGCATCACGCCGTCGGTGAAGCCGGCTCGATCTGGCACTTAAACCTTTTATTTTGTAAGAGATGATGCTCGAAACCGACCCTCCTTGGGGCGCCCGCGGGAAGAGCCTTGATTAGGGAAACGGGCGGCTAAATCTGGGGCCGTTGAGGCCGTTCCCGCGCGTGCTTTTGCTTTTTAGGCATGAATCAGAAATGGCCAAAGTAGCGAGAACAACTGACTACTTGCCTACCATTGAATGAGGGATATGATGCGTGAAATGGTTGCTCGCCTACACGGTGACCAGATAGAATGAGCTGAAATTTGTCGGTCAACGTTTTCAGCACGAATGGGATACTGCCAACTATGCTTGTCACAGAATCTGTATTGAAACGGCACAGCGTGGGATGGGTTCAATTGGGCTGTGGCGGGCGCGCACGGTTTTGCGCCTCGTCCATACACATGGTCAACAAGTTGCCTGTGCAGTAGAAACAAAGACAAGGACAAGCCCTGCTGCAATGGACGGACTGAAGTGTCGTCTGTAGCTGACAATGACATCCCAGGGCGCCTCGGTAAATTGGATAGGCTGCCTCTTGGTGTTGCGCACCTGTCCCAAGCCCTTGGTAGAAGGAGATTCCCCAAAACATCAACGTCATTTTTGAGTAGATATTCCGGCTGGATAATTTTTCAATACTTAGACCATCCCTTGAATAGGCTTGAACTCTATCCTGCGGCACAGTAAAAGTGTAAGCTATCGATTGGATCATAGGGACAGATGATTCGCATCCATTACTCGGATCGTGATCCGCGGCCTTGGTTCTTGCAACGGGCCTCTTGTCTCAGGACAGAATCATTTCCAGTGATTAGCACCTCGAGATATGGTTCTTCATCATTCGCGGAATAAGACCCCTCACGTATCACTTGCATGAACCTTGAGGGCTATACAGACTTATTAGTACCTATTATTCTGGTTCGAATCGCGCGATCAAAATGTGTTGCAGATTTAAGACATGGAACTATCGAAGATATGGAATGTATGTGCAGTATTGGAACAAAAAAGCAAGCAAAATCATGATCGTTCGGCAGATGTCTTTCCAGTCAGATGGATTCTCTGAGTCTGAGCGCGCAACAACTTAAGTCAAACCCGCGCCTTCCGGGCCGGGACGGGATTTACGTTTTTTGTACTCTCCTTTGGGTGATATTTTGACACACAGACATTGATTGACAGCAGGGCATGCATGGGTCTTATACGAATTCTCTGAAGGGCCTATGGGAATGATATCCTCCCCTATAAAGGGGACCCATTAAGAGGAGTCTGAAGGCGTCTCAGTAATGAGCACTGAGCCTTGAGCTACGGACAACGGTTCGTCCCTTCCGGAGTGTGCACGGCGCCCGCACATAAGGTAGAGAAAGAGTCAGTGATCCCCACCTGATGTTTTGTCTCTGGTCCAACATGATCTGAGGTGAGGACGAAAAAAAACAGGTCGGTGCTTTGCTGTAAGGCAGTTGCCACAAACCAGACTGTCGGGAGAAGAAGCAAGATCGATCGCATCAGAAGCTCAGACTGCCAAGCTAAGTTAGGTAAGACTGCAACAACCAACGGCAGGCACATCGCGGCCCGTCCATTTGGTTGTCACGCACCACAAAGATTAAAATGCGCGAGATATGATGAATGGCATCTGCCGGAACTCACATTTCCCCTAATGCGCAAAGTATTACGTCTGCATTATCTCTTCATCTCCTCATATCATCAGCTGGCCATCGAGCCCCCCCCCTCCCCTTTTGAGCGGAGAATCCGAGTCAGCCGCAGCGCAACAGAGAGGGCGCCACCTACTGTAGGTGAGAGATGATATATCTGATTTTGTTAAGGGCACAGTTGCAGATGACGACTCCATCGGGTACCTTGCTAAACCATCTAGGGTATTCCTTAACGAGCTGAGAGGAGTCGGATTCGTGAACGATCCTGGTCATCTCATGCTCTCGTCGTGCCGCAGCCTCAGTTTGAACTGAGCGCGTCTGAATTGAATAGACATTCTTGGGAGCTAGGGTAACCACCCAAGGATCGATGCCATGGATCTCTCCAAGACCCCGTCATTTTGGCTGCAAGATCTCATCTCTTCCCCTGTTTGAGCAGCATACAAAGCAACACAACCCAGTGCCCCGCAGGGGATCAGTCGACGATCATAGGCCACTGCCTACCTCAGAATCGCAAGCAATACCACAAACAATCATGGCGGGATGACGAGTCGACATTTCAATATACAGCCACTGTAATTGAATCGCAAAAGAAACTCCCAACCAAACGGCTTGTGATGGTGGTGAGGTGTAGCCACTACACGTGCTCATCACGCAAGCAATCAATATATCGATCAATCAATCGATCAATTTGACGGCAGTCAACGCCAGACATGTCTTTCGATTGACGCACAGCATATCCTGTCAAACGGAAGAAGCCCTAACCTTGCCTTTTCCTCCTAACCTACACCACCATGAGTCGAATCGCGATGCAGCAAACTCATACCCCTAGTGCGGGTTAAAGTGCCTCTAAGGATTTCCAGAGACCAATGGCATCGATGCATTCTCTTCTCGTCTCTTTTCTCTTCAGCTCTCCAATCCTGTTAGAGGATGCCCAACTCCAACTAGGGGAGGAACCCGGTTAGTCCACCCAGCCCCTCTTCGCGACTAAAGCCGCTGGTAGATTACTCAACTACTTCGACCTGCTGAGGTTGATCATTTATCACATTTCAGCGATGCATTCTTTTGGGTTCTTGGGAGGGGGTGTCAATGCCCAATCAAGATCAACGAGGTCAGGGACTTCAACTGACGCCACAGGTGAGTGGGAAAAAAAGCATCTGGGTTCCAACATGCGAGATCGTGGCTTATGCGCCTCTTTGCCCTTTCCCGATCCCGATGGTCTCCCCAGCGCCTCGGTATCGATAACACCGGAGCCAATTGTTCAAGACAACATCGTAAAGTAGTCTCAAGCCTCACTTCGCCATTGTAAACTTCATGATGTTCAGCAGGGCGAATGCTAAGAGCAGGGCGAAGAGGCGAAAACTTAGCCTCACATCCAGTGGCGATATTCTTACATGACCCAGTGGTCTGGGATACAGCCAGGAGCAAGATGTTCTGAACACAGCATCGAGTATGTACGACAGCGATGTGCAGGATGTCTTGCCCTCTGATGAGCACTTATTTTCCACTTCCACGGATCATGTGCTATCCGGGCGAACCAGAACACAAGGCCGCCGTTTGCCAGAGCCCTAGATCCCTCCAAGATCCATACAGGGCGGGTGTCGCTATGATTTGTGATATACGACGAGAAAAGCCCCAATGAAGACACCTCGAGTCTTTATTCGCGTATGAATCTCCGAAGGGAGTGCCCGAAATCCATCGGTGCCCTCTTGTTTGAGTCCGACCTTATTCATGTTTACACACTTATGTTTCGGGATTCAACTTAATCTGCATCGAAATGATGAAAGATGGGAGTTTCCAATATTGATTTATTGTGGCTAGAACTCCCCGACGCAAGGGACAGAACGCCAATGGGACCGAAAATGGCTTCGTGCAGGCTCTATAACTTGCTTTCAGAGACAACAACGAAGGTATACAGGAAACGTCGTTGTTTCCCCCTTACGCATGTACGAACTTTCCTCGTGGTCATCGTTTTGTGCCAAGGTCATTGCAAACTCGCCTGTGATTACTTTTTTTTATCGGTCCCGAGGGTGCATGGTCGACATTCGTGGCTAAACACCCAAAAGATAGGGATGTCATGTCTCCTATCGTGACGTTTCATGAGTAAACATTCTCAGCTGGCTGTAATTAGCATGCATGCAAGATTCGATCTTGGTGGCTTGGAGGCTCTGGTTGGAGCTTGTGGGAGACGTCGTGCGGAGCCAACCAGGGTCTGAACAGGTGTCGAGGTAACATCGCGTTCACCAAGAAGAGGGTCCTCCCCACGAAACTTGAGTTCCAGCCTTCGCCTCTACAACGTTTTTTCAGGTGGACAAGCCTTCGCAAAGCTCACGACTCGATATGCCTGTGTCATTATTCACATGGTCCCGGGACCCGATCTCCAAGCGCCCTGGTCGCGATCCCCCATCTTGTTGAATCAGAGATCCTAGCCTTGGCATGATGCCTTCAACCAACAAGCTGTTCTACTACCTCGGGGGACTGATGGTCGCCAGCTGGTGATATCTTGGAACGCTTCAAAACACATAAGCAAATAAGGCGCGTCAGATCTCGGACAGACCGGGAAATAACAGGGGACAAGAGCAAGCGTTCTGTCAACCCAAGCATTCGGGATCTGGGGGGTCAAGCGATCAACCGAGAAGGGCCTGTCGATGAGTACTTCGGCTCGTCCCGTACTGAACTCGCAAGCTCTGCCGTTTATGGAACGGTATCATTTCCTGTTCTAGTCCCAGACTCCGATGACAGTTGTGTTCTGGGATTTTACAGTTATTCTTGGACATGGAGAATTGTCGAGATGCAACTTCACCGTTCTCTTCTGATGAACGAGGAGACGATACGACGCAATCCTGAAAATCTTGCTATATGGAGTGTCTCGATAACTGAGGACCCCTTGATTCATTACCTGTCATAATCGGCTGTGGCATCACGCGGCCAGTATATGTCTGCTTTTATGCCTCTTGGGGTAAGAACCGCGAAACTAACATGCGAAAAGAGGCCTTTCTTGCTCGTTTCAGCATCTATCGTCGTATTTGCCGCGGCTTATTCCTAACAGAAAACTGACAGTGTCAGGATAAATCGATAGTGAACTGCATGGTTGTTCGTTGACCTCGAACGGCGCAGTGAACTCCGATTTGCGCGTTTTTACGCACACCTTATCGTCCATGTTTTGACCAAAAATACTGTCATGATATGGGGCTGCATCGGATCCTGAGACTCATGTGCTGTCTGCATGGAAGATCACAAGAAAGTTCTTGTCATGTGAATTCGACTGCCGCCCGATCACTCACTTGTCACATCAGAGCTACACCTGTTTAAAAGCTGGCGTCTCACGCCCAGAAGAGTCACCCTGGCTGCAGAACATGATAATCACACTTCTGCTTCACCAAAAATAATATTGAATAGGCTGCTGGAGCGGGCACGGCTCACGAGGACGGCCAGGCATCGAAGCAACGATTTGGATAACCTCTCATACCACTTTGTCATGTCTGCATCATTGATTTGCGACAGATGACTCGCGGTGGTTGTTAGATAATAAGGTCGGCGTTGTACTCTCACTTGCGGCCATATATTGTCAGCAGTCAATGGAGGGGGATGTAGGCGATGTATCTCATCTGTGCCCCTGTACGAATCGACTGATTTTGCGGTTTCAGGGGCCAGGTTTGAATGGATGCGCTTCCCCGTGCAAAGGATTTTCAACAAACCATGAAGGGGGGTTTTCAAATGGAGATTCGTCCCGTTTCTTTGGCCCAGAGAATTTCGTTACCACGGTTGGCGTGATGTCTTTGCAGCCGAAGACGGCTGCGGAGAAGCTCGGAAAGGCTCAGGCAATCTGTGGTGTGACTGTGACTGGATGTCGGGATTTCGAGGGTTCGATTGACTTTCGGCGAGATCTTGACATTGAATCCATATACGCAAGTTTCAGGGACCGGAACAGAGTCTGTTTGATTGGGTGTGATATCTGGGGTATCTGGAATGAGCTTTCAGTAAGTGTTCGTGATGTGTTGTGTGTGTGGTTTTGGTGACTGCAGTTGGATTCATCAGTCCATGGGCTGATGGTCAGGACATGACACAGATGTAATGTAGCTAAGAAGAATTTCAGACAGAATCACTTGTATGCAGTGGGCTAGTTTGTTGCCTTTTTCATGTTTCAAACATATTTTTTACCATGTCTCATAAGTTTTTGTATCATTGGCACTCAAAGTTCGTCACTTCGTGGTGTAGGGTATGTTTGACTCAACTGATGCTCGAGGTGGCGTGGTGACTCTAGATCGAGATCGCGACAGTAATGATTGTAGTACTTATGATAGGGTAGGTGTAAGGTTATTCGTGGCATTCCTTGTTTTCTGGGTGGCCGACTTACACCGTCCGTAGCTGTGATATTTGATCAGAATGAATCATGTTCACACAAGCTTTCAAGACAGTCTTCCGATACATCAGGTACCTCACTCTCCCAGCTAATTGCAGATGCCATTCGGTAATTATTACATACAACATAAGTCAATACAATTATAAGCAAGAATGAGTTTCAGTCAACAGTAAAATTGATTGGCAGCACTGATATATGTGAGGGGATGGTGTCCCATGTTCGCCGACACCACCAACTATTGCCTTTGGTAAACAACTAACTAGAGGTCTCTACGAGTCCAAAACAAGAAGATGTTCGAATGATGAGACATTTTTACCAGGCTTTGAAGCTACCTAGTATGACAAAGAAATTTCTTGCAGGTGTTTCACTGCGCCATATCCCAAGCTCACCAGGTAGATTGAAAGAAACAAGCACAGTCAATATATAGGAGCAAGATGTCTGAATCACGGCCAGCATTCTGTATAAAAGCCATTGCTCCCACAGACAACGGGAACTCAACTTGGAAAGAAAGTGAAACCAAAACTTACAGCTACTGTCCGGAACCAGCTGCATATTCACATCTTCAAGCTGCCGACCTCTTAAAATAATGTGTGTCCTGAAGTGCACCAAGTACGACTGTACACAATGTCAGCGAGCTATAAGTGGCTCCGAGCAACTCCAAGAATGTCCCGAGTATAGACAGGGTATCAAATGCGAGACCACTAATGAGTATTTCACCGAGTATGTCTCGGCTGACCAGTGCGAAGTGTGTGAGATGCGTAGGATCGAGGCCGAAGCGGCTGCTGCGGCAGAGGAGGAGGCGAAGAAGGCAAAGGCGACTTAGGCAGTGACAATAATGTGGATGGGTTGAACCAACGGGCTCTGCTATATACTATGCAATAGAGCGACGGGTGCTCTAGGCTGTGGATATCTCGAACTGTGCTCTTCACTTCCCATACTTCCTAGATGCCATCTATGTCTAGACTGTAACCGTGATAACGTAAACCCCCAACGCCATGATAGTCAGATTACACCTCAAGCCCACTGAGGAAGATAGTACTTGACATTTTCATACACCAAGAACGTCACCCACGTTGCGGGCATCACCCTAACAACGCCCGGTACCATACCACGATAGAACCCTCTGAGTCCATCCTCGGTCCATATTCTTACAACGACGCCTCTGATACCTCGACCGAATCGCTCGTCAGCTTGGTAGTTCTGGAGTCTACTCCGGAGTACTTGGTACGGATACGTGACAGCACCAGCGACGAATTTGGACAGACTCGATAACCCAACTGTGGCCTCAGTGGTCATATGCTCCCTTTCGATGCCGTGCCTCTCTCGACGCCGCGCGTGGTACCACTTCTTTGCGGGCTCGTATACTGCGAATTGCACAGCGCCGTGCGATACTCCTATCAGAGAGATGCCCAGGCCACGGTAGAAGCCCCGAATGCCTTCAGTCCGAAGAATGGAGCGGGCACCAGCCAACATAGAAGGATATGCACCATGAGAGCCTCGATCAGAGGATACCATGCGTACTTTAAGGACCCATATCGGGTTGGTCAACGTAGTCGTTGCTGCGCCCGCCAAAGCACTGGCGATGAAGTAATCGCCTCCAGAGGGACGCCCTCCCAGCCGACCCTGCCACGAAGCGAGAGCGCGCTCGAACCGAGACTTGAAAAAGAAGAAAGAAGCCCAACTAGAGGCATTTCCGACAAGATTAGGCGTTAAACCGCGGTAGAGAGAGGCGACAGGGTGAGGAGTAGATGTCAAGGCACGGAGAATAGACACTGTTGTTGGACGCACAGCATCGGGGGCTGCACTACGATAGACTAGATGCAATTGTCAGACACTGGGATTTTACGGTAGAAGGGTAATATTAAACCAGCCGTACTCTGCATGCGAGTCTTGACGACGTCGAGAGGATGAACAGTCAATGTCGCGACTGTACCAGCGCTGAGACCGGCGATGGACTCGATGGTCGCGGGGGAGAGTCCCGCATGGTCTGAATCGGGCATATAGGAAGATTAGATAATTCTATAAGCCGAATGTCATGTTTCACGAGGGTAAAGAGCATAGAAGAGCGCCATGAGGCAGAGTGGTGGGTGGGAAAAATTGAAGGCCGCTGGAATAATTATTCAATACAATATTTCTGCGGATCTCAAAGCTGGGTACGGGAGCTCGGCCGAGGCTTCGACGTCACCAGAACAATCCTTGCGTCTTCTGCCGCATCAAACCGAAACTCACTCACACGATCAGATTTCATGGAAAGAGTGTTTTTGTGGCAAGATTTAATTATGAGTGGTATGCCCTTATTTCCGGGCGTCATAGCGTTGCAAGATGATACATGGTGATTTTTCACACTCATTCGTACAGTCCGTCAGTCAACCCCTCCTCCCAAGCATGTCTGCGGTCGTCGTCAAATTCTACCACGCCGTGTCCCAACGCCATGAATGCTGGTGGTAGTTGTCCCTTTCTCCTTTGAAAAACATCTCCACATGATAATGTACACTGTTATGCTTTGTATAGCTGTAGAACTGCTCCCCGCTTAGGAGAGGGGAGAGAGAAGGCTAAACGGAGTCAGTTAGCATTGCTTAGGTACGTATGCGGTTCGTAGGGATCGATGCATACCGGATGACTGAAGGTCGGGGCTCGCTTCGGGTGTAGCCTGGGATATATATAATCAGTACTGCCGTTGCGATCGCACATCGTTATTCGAGCTTGTTCGTACCGAGATAGAGGATCAGAGGAAGATAGCCACTGTAGCACAAATCAGTTATCGCCCAGCAATGGAACCAAGTATCGACGACATACTAGTGGATGGCGACGCGCGAGACGTCAATGAGCTTGGCAATGCGCTCCTGTGCTAATCGTTAGCGAAGCTGTGACGGATAGATAGATACCTCTCCAAGCTATATCATACCTTGGACTCCTCGGAAAGGGCAAACATCTTGACTGAATTCAAAGACGCGTAGTTGAGGGACTTGAGAAAGTTACACAACAAAACGATGCGACTCAACCGGATGTTTCAAAGCTCGAGACTGAGAATCTATAGACCGCAGTCGTTTCTGGCTTTGGCGTTGACGTCTTCCCAAAAAATTCGGAGAGCTCTCGGGAGCTGGAAATTCCACCTCCGAATCTCGGACATGCTGGGCGGAAGAACCTCGGTTGACGCCACATTTCCTCAGGCACCTTGTGTGGCTTACGCGACAAGGCTACCTCATACATCCCGACCATCAGCCAAAATTTCTAAAAGCTCCATGTAAAAGTGATAACTTAGGTAGTTGTTCATCTCATCATCGCGGTAGCACAATTTCTGGTCAATTCTTCGCCCTCTTTATTTCTCAAGGTGCTCGTACTCTAAGAGACAAAGGTCTCTTAAAAATCCGTCATCATGGCGCAAAATAGGCATTGGTATAGCTCTCCCATCCTATGGCAACGCGACAGCAAAGCTAACTCTCTTCGTAGGGAACAAGACAAGGAGGCGACAGTCTACATCGGAAACATCGACGAGCGCGCAACATCCGCGATGGTATACGAGATCATGCTTCAGATGGGCCCCATCCACAACATCCACATGCCTCGCGATCGTGTTACCCAGACACATCAGGGCTTCGGCTTCGTCGAGTTTCGCACACCCACAGACGCTGAATACGCCGCCAATGTTATGAATGGTATCAAACTGTATGGAAAGAGCTTGCGCGTCAACAAGGCTAGCGCAGACAAGCAGCGTGCCGCCGAGGTTGGCGCCGAGCTGTTCATCGGAAACCTCGATCCCATGGTTGACGAGAAGATCCTCTGGGACACCTTCAGCCGCTTCGGTCCACTACTCAGTCCGCCAAAGGTCGCAAGGGAGGAGTCTGGCGCGAGCAAGGGTTTTGGTTTTATCAGCTTTGCCGACTTCGAGAGCAGTGACGCTGCGATCGCGAACTTGCATGGACAGTACATCTTAAGTAAGGAGGTTTCGGTCCAGTATGCTTTCAAGAAGGACGGAAAGGGAGAGAGACATGGTGACGAGGCTGAGCGTGAGCTCGCTGCTCAAGCGAAGAAACGGAACATCGTCCCAGAAGCACAGCCTGTGCCCCAGGCGTTTCTACAACCACCACCTATTGCAGCTGCGCCTCCAGCAGGTTTCGATCCTTCGTCTATGGGAAGAATGCCCCCCATCGGCGCGCCTCCACAGGGCATCCCCAGTGGGTTTGCACCTCCCGGCCGAGGTCCGTCGCCGTACAATGCCGGAGTTCCACCCCCCGGAGCCCCCCCAAGAGGCTCCGTTCCTTTACCACCAGCTCCCTCAGGTTTGCCTGCACGACCCCCACAATCACAGGCTGGATACACAAACCCAGCTGATTTCCACCCGGGCAGTTTCAGACCACCCTCTGGGTCTCCGGCGCAGGGCTTCCCAGTTGCTCCTCCGCCCGGATTTCCTGCTCCTCAAGGAGCCCCCGGTGCTGCTGGTGCTCCTCCCCCTGGTTTCATGCCCCCTCCAGGCTTCCAGCCACCTCCCGGATTCCGTCGGTGATCTACTATATTTGCAAAAGTCACAATGCGTCTGCTGAATGGAGATGCCTCTAATAAGCTCAAGACTCAATCGAGTCCAGGAACTTGATTGATGCCGTTATCACGGCTAAAAAGCACGACTCTGTGTCGTATCTAATTACCACTTTCTGCCCACAAACAGCTAAGACCAAAGACATGTATGGTCAGGTATCGTACAGATCTCCACAAAACCCCCGAGTCTGATATACAATCATGAAATAATTTCTCTTTTTAAAACATGCGGGAGAACTCCTTGCCATAAACGCCAGTCCTGTGAGCTCTACTTAACCAGGTTATGCTCTCATTCAGAAACTTCCTGCAAATGCATCTTGGGCTTCCCTTGTCGCCCTCGTCCATTCTTGCGCTGCTTCTTCTTCCTTGCCCTGTACTTCATAAGAGTGAGCAAGCATACCGTCTGCAACGCTCTGCCACAAGACATTGCCACTACGATGAGCCTGCTTGGCTGCTGCTAGGGCGCTCTTCAGAGCTTGATCGCCAACGACGTTCTCGAATAAGCGGCTGCGCATGATAGCGAGTGTGACGGCTGCGCCTAGTAAATTTTTAGTGGATTTGGACCCGGCCATGGCAGACTGTATGTGCTGTTTTTGTTGATTGAGCTGCTGGGGTGGATCGGTGCTGATAGCAGCCATAACGTTATGCCAAGCAGTCCGTAGGTCGACATTGTGGTGGCTCAGGCACAAGGGCCTTAGTTCCTCGATCAGATCAAGTGTCGCTCGATCGTTTCGATGTGATGGATGCTGCATAATCCAAAGCCTGTTCAAACCAGCTAGCATGGCTAACTCGCGATGTGCGGCTTTGACACCAGTTCCACGCTGGTTTAGATCAAAGTCAGGCTTTTGGAAAGTGTTCATAGCAGCATCCAGTTCCCCTGTACCCTGGTCAAACACTCCCGATAGGTAGATAGCCAGCAAACGCAGGATGCCCTGCGTGGACGGTATCATAATATCCTGAAGCTTCACGATGTATTGCTTTACCAGGTCCCATCGACATTGACTGGCTGCGTATAGGCCAAGTAAGATGGTAAGGTAGCAGTGAGCTTCCAGCCGCCACTCACGCTGCGCAATGGCATCTTGTAACGAAATGGACGGCCCATATCTAAACCCGGCCGTGACTTTGTCCCCTAATACATATCAATAAAGTTTCTGGGCAACTAAGCAAATCTTACTTACAAGTATCCAGGACTTGCACACCTTCGTTCAAGAAATCGACTGTCTGTCGACCTTGTCGACCTTGTGGACCATTTGTGTTGGGCTTGTGCATATTCACGAGTCCTGTCAAAGTGAGGCTAGTGACGTGTTAGCTAAGTTGGGGAAAATGCTCGAGGGTGGTAGCTCACACAAGGGAGTTCAGCTCGACTTTGGTCATGAATGACATGACAAGAAAATCCTGTGGGACACCCTCACCGCTTCGAATGATGCCCGCTGTGTCACTACTAATGGTATGGCCAGTAGAAGGTTGCTTCTTGACCGGAATGAGAAAGTCAGACTTGACGTTATGCCAGTCGGTGCACGCATCCATGCGATCTTGAAGCATTTTAAGCTTATCATGCATCAAGTCCATGCCAGAGTGGTTGATAGTGCAGACAAGATCCAGGAGTAGCGTCAGTATGTCGAGTTGCATGATATGAATAGACGGTTCACACTGATACTTCGCTACTTGAGCAATACAAGCCTGGACTTTTTCAAAGTTGCCATCTTTGGAAGCCTTGAGAAGTGCCAGACCTTCAAGAATGAAGGCAAACACACTCAGGGCATCGTCGCCGCGGGAGCTAGCTGTAACTTGGATAGAGCGAATGTTCTCCAATGCACTGGCGTCAGCTGTCTGACCAAGCTCCATGTAGAATGAAGCCTTTAATAGTCTGAAAGCATAAACCCATTGGATGTGTTTGTAGCTGTGAAGTAAGTCAATAGATGCTGGACTAGAGTTGCTACGGAACTTACGTTTCACAGTCGGCGATTTGACGATCAGCTGCATTCAAAGCAGCCTTGTGATTTCGCTGAAATAGGAGCTTCAACCTGATATAATCCATGCAATATTTGAGATCGGCCAAGCCATTCTGTCGGAGTCGGTCAGCTGTGCAGTTCGGAGGTAAGTTGGTCGTCTCTTACCTTTTCGCAAAGAGAGATGCCTTTTGTGACGGCCGTCTCAGCTTCCATTGGATTCTCTGTCTCTTCTAGCACTATCGTGGCGTACCTCAACCGCATCTTTGCTTCTTGACGCGGAGACAGTCTATTACTTTGCAAACACGCCTCTAGACACGCTAGACCTGTCGAGATCAGCTTTTGGTACTCGTCTATCCGCGTGGCATTTAGCGACATCGCGACATCATGTACAGAACCACGGGCCTTATCAAAGCACTCTTCGGCGACTGCCACCATAAGATGGACAGTGTCAAGGGGCCTACTTTTTGGCGTGCTTGCGGGTGATTTCTTGGTAATACTCGGAGAGCGAGCATTAATCGCTGGTGAGTTTACCACGGATGAGAGAGGGCTCGGTTTTGTCCGGGGAGTGGCCATTTGAGGTTGTGTCTGCATAGGTTGGTGATGAGATGCCTGCACTTTTGGCTGAGGAGGCGGAAGAGGCTGAGTTTGTGGGCTGCTCAGCATAATGTCCATTGGCTTGACAGTGCCTGATTCGTACTGCGCGTCCCAGTTCGCTGTCTTCCCTGTGTGAGATGTAGAACCGCCTTGTGTCTGATCCATGGATACTGGAAGTGATGGTAGTTTTTGGATGTCTTGCAGATTCACATAGACCATCTGCTCTGGTTCTTGCTGCGCAACTGGCTGTTGCGTGGTTGGTTCCGGAACAGGCTGTACAACTATCTCCGATGCGGGCTCATCTACATCTATTATTATACGTTCCTGCACAGGTTGTCGAACTGTTTCTTGCTGCTGTTTGGAATGGTCCTGGCGTGGCTTCTGGCTCTGTTTTATTTGTCGAGCCTGTGGCTGAGCCGGCGAGGCTACCTGCTTTGGTGCAGTTTGCGGTGATGGCTGGGGAGCCGTCACCTGAGGATGCTGCTGATAGTGCGCGTGCTGCTGGTATTGTTGCTGAGACGTATGCTGCTGCGAATACTGTTGGTGTTGAGACCGTTGTGGCTGCGCCTGGGGGAGCGAATATCCTTGATTTTGGGGTATCGAAGAAGGTCTCTGCTGCGGCGAAGAAACGTGACTAGACTGCCTTCTCGGTTGAACGTGTTGTTGAGGCGACGCGACGTGCTGCTGGTACATATGTTGCTGTTGCTGATGCTGATGCTGTTGATGTTGATGATGATGCGATTGTTGATACTGTTGCTGATACATCATGTTCTGCCCTCCCGGGGATTGCTGCTGCTGCTGCCAAACATTCGCTGGAGGTGTATATTGGGCGGCAGCTGGTTGCATCTGGTGTCCCCCATACGCTTGTCCCGTTGTATCGTATCCCTGAAAAGTCGTTTGCATGCCGCCGAACTGCGCCATCTGCTGCTGCTGAAGGTACGCTTGTTGTTGTTGCTGTTGCTGACCCTGCTGCTGAGGCATCGGATAGAACTGCTGCTGCTGCTGATGTTGAGGGTTCGTATACTGCTGGTAACCGCCGGGGATATAAGATGAAGGAGGATTCAGGTCGGGCACTGGCAGCGGTTGCTGTGAGCCTTGCTGGCTCTGGCCCTGGCCCTGGCCATGGAAAGGCCTGTAGTTCATGGCCTCTCCTGAGTCACTGTATTCCGCTTTCTCGGTATCGATTTCAGCATTCGATCTGTCGTTTCGTCGCGGTGCGCAGACCAACGCGATTGCGCTTCATGGTCCGTCTTGGTCCGTCAGTGCGTTTGCCATTCACGGACGGGGTTGTATCGGCTCGCTTGTCAAACACAACAATCTATAGCGCAATCTATCGAGGCTCGTTCGTCCTGCTCGTTATTATCTTGTTTGCTGCGTCTGCGGATTCGATCGTGTTAGGTTTAAACCATAAAACAATGGAAAGGCACGAGTGCGACAGGATCCTATCGTCGTGTCGCAGAGCAATGTGATTGGCCCAAGCGGGATGGAAATTGCGGAACTACAAGTCAAACTAACGATTACTTGATGGAACCAACAAAACTTCCTTTTGTGAGCTTTATCTTACTATTATTGTGACTATTGTTATCTTAAGTTGCACTTGTTATTGAAGACATTAATAAAATAAAGAGTCATAGGTTAAATTATTCATCATGTGCTGCAATCATTGCTCGTGACACGCTATTCTCTTACACCTTGCGGTAACTTTCCGACATGTCTGCTACTTTTTTGAACAAACCCCAATGCAATAGATATCCCTATCCCTACCAAAACAGAGAAAATCCAAGGCCCATGCGCACTTCTATAATCATACCGCTGTGCGTCAGAGCATGCAAGATTCTCCTCCTTGGGTATTAGAAGACGAAACAACCAAACATAAGAAGAAACTCCAACGAAGTCTGCCCACTGCTAATCCTCCGTTACATATGTAATGATCAACCCATGCAAACCCATTCAGCAAAGACACACCATCGAGCTGTGCGATCTGCGAGTACAAGGCCTCGCCATACACCTTTCTCTGAACACTTGATTATTGTCTCCCAGGTTCCACCATCACTAGCAGTTTCGCTACCTGAGAGACTTCGACCTCCAACGTGAATACCCTTACGATCCTCCTTCCTCATAAGACGGAGGATTTTGCCTCCTGGAGTCTGGATCGCCAACTTGGCAGGCTTCTTCCCAGCCACAGTGCCCGTAGCTGAGCTTGGGGTCGAGCCGCTAACACTGGACGCATTCATGCTCAGCGCCGAACTGGGGCGGGCGAACGGTATCGGACTGGTGCCACCTGGATTAGATGATGGTGTAAGTGCCGATCCACCCAGCGAACTTGGGTGCTGTCTGATGGCAAAGACAAAAGTATTGTTAAGAGCAAGCCTTTGGCACTGCGGCTGAACCACATAGATATCATGCCGCTGTGCGTGAGGAGTTGGATGTCTTGTGACAAACTCATAGGGTGGGTTTTCGCCTGTGTGGACAATAGGCAATGCAAAGGCAAGGGGGTGTGGAATATCCTTGATGCTGTGCATAAGGCCTCGCTTGCCAGCATAAATCTTCAAGGTACCTTGCCCTTCATCTCCAGGCAGTAGAGCTTTGACAGTGTATCGCTTGATGCCATTGAACCATTCAGCTTGAGCCAGTGCCCTCTTCTTGACGATATCGCCGCTTTCAAACACATCTCCGTCTGAATCTCTTGAATAGCCTCGAACTTCGACTTCGGCGGCAATCTCTACGTCGCACGGAACGCTGAATTTGATATGAACCATCTCTAGATCTTCGATCCGAGTCAATGCAGTATTGTAGTCCACCATCTCGAAACCATTACGGAAGAAGGGCGCACAAGCGCATGGCAGATTGAGCAATGTTTCGTGTGCGACGGGTGGTACGATGTGCTGCTGACTGTGATGTTCTGGGATATGTGTCCAGCAAATCTCTAATGGTCTGGTCAAGAACCACCACGGATCGGCCGTGTTATTGGCATTGGAGTATAAACCACGCCGAGGATACGAGGGACTGGCAAGACAGCAGTCAATCATGCGCCACTCATTGTCAACGAGAACGGCATTCCACCAATGGTTGGGTCGTGGCATGATGTTGATTTCGGAAACCTCCCCTGGAGACTTGAGATAGCCTCGAACGATCTCACAGTGGATACCGATAGCAGAACACATCTCCATCACTAGGACAGCATACTCCTCAGCGCACGCCCTTTTGGCCTGGATAACCCGTGATGTGTCTATTTCACCCTCAAAGTCCTCTTCCCAGCAGATCTTCTCGGAGACCCACGTAAAGATAGCTCGCAGCCGCTGGACCTCGCTCCTGTAGGGTCGGCATACGTATGTAGTGGCAAGTTGGATGGCTGTTATGGCGGGAGGAAGACCGCTGATGAATCGCGAGTTCTTGTCTACTTGAGACAAGTTAATCCCTTGGTAGTTGGTGGGTTCCTGGACTGGCTCTCCGTCAGCACCTTCATCTCCTTCGACGCCCTCGTAGAGCTCATCGACAGGGTTAAGGGCAGGGTGATCCATCATTTGACACCGCTCGCGACGCTCAGTCAACTCTATTGTACTGAGCGAATTGGAACGATTCACATCACGTCGGACCTGAACCCAATCAACACCGCCACTTAGTCCCATTTCTGTCGCAACGTCTCTGTTGGTAGGCGTGCTACCCATACCTGGCATAGGCGAAGCTCCGGCTGGCATTGAACGAGCAAAGGGTGATTTTGGCGAGTCCATGCCGAGACCACCAGCCACAAGACCGCCACGGCTGCTCGCAACACCTGTTTTGGCGGTGTCAAATATCTTGCGGAAGATGTTCCTCTTGGGTGGTTTTGGTTGCACCAAGCCTCCCAATTCCAACGAAGGATCATCGTGGAAGCCGACTTGGGTCTGGGGACGCTGTTGTGCTGGAGAATCACTTGCATGACTGCTGTGATAGGTGACTCCTGTGAAAGGAGAGTCAGGTCTATCAATTTCCAGGTCTCGTGCTCCCAGGGCACTTTGTGCACGTTGACGCTTGCCTGAGCGTGCGAGGCTTCCCGCACTAGTAGTGCTGAAAGCGCCAGCTGATGTCCCGCTCCATAAGGTCCTTGAAGTGCTCTGTGTTGATGAGCTGGTGTTGCTCTGATTGCCTGATGACGAATTGGTCGAGTTGGTTTTTGTTGTTAATGTACGGGCAACTCCTCTTCCGATCTCATATGCCGACTTGCGAGCTCGTAGCTTTCGTTCAGGCTCAATGGACCGGCCCATAGACGATTTCGGCCGCTCGTACGGCACATTTTTAGGGGGCGGAGGAGGCGGCTGGTCATCTTCAGGCTCGCTAGTCCTTGAGTTCTGACGATGCATTTGCTGAAACCGCTTTTCCATGCGATCAACATAACTACTGAGCTTGTCTTCTCTTCCTCCACTCTGATAAGACACCTCTTGAGACGATTCGCCGCTATATGTTTCATACCCCTCATCTTGCGCGATTCCCATCGAGGTTTTCGGCCTGCTTCGCTCCTGGTCCCTTCTAGTTGAATGATGGGACAGCATATCAAAGGATTCTGGAGACCAAGGATCGGCAGGTGGCTCAGGTGAAGGAGCTTGGCCAGGCCGCCCAAGACCACCACCTAGTACGTCCAATTGCTCCATGACCCCATCCATGGCCTCCCTCAATGGAGACGGCGTCATACCTCCAGCGGGCGACGGCGGAACAGGGGAGTTCCTGCCAGGGGTGTATGGCATATATGACCTATCATCGAAAGATCCTCTAGATCCATGCCTAATTGTTGGTTGCGGTGGCTGTGGCGGTCGGTAGGAATTATTTGAATTTTGCCTGGAGGGCGAGAAGGGCTGGAAAGAGGCATTGGATCCATGACGAGAGATATCAATAGATCTCCTATGCAGATCGTTGGATCCTCCTCTCGTCATCTGCCGGTGAGGAGGCGGTGGTGGGGGAGGCGGTGAGTTTCCTCTATCCTGTCCTCCTCGATAAGGGACTATTTGACGATGGAAAGATGGCGCGGGGGATGGACCTCTAGAAGCATAGCCATAGCTTTGGTGCATCGGAGGAGCAGGAGAAGGCCCCCTTGCATCGTAACCATGAGGAGGAGCTGGTGAGGGAGCTCTCGAATGGTGGTAACTTTGCATTGGCGCAGGTGAGGGAGCCCTCGAGTGGTAACTGTGCATAGGAGCTGGAGATGGAGCCCGCGAGCCATAGTGGTGAGAAGGTGCCGGGGAGGGTGTAGGCGAAGGAGCCCGATGATCGTGCGCTTGAGGTGGCGCAGGTGAAGGTCCTCGGTGGTTATATGATTGAGGAGGTGCAGGCGATGGACCTCGTTCCGTTTCATGAATACTAGGTGCGAATGAAGCACCAGAATTTTGTCGTTCCTTAGGTTTCGGGGTCTCTTTGAAGATCTCGGGCTGTTTCGCGCTGGTGTAGTGAGGAGCCTTGGCGTATGCTTCGAATGGCTTTCGAAACGTTCTGGATTTTGTGGGTGCAGTACTTGGTGGTGCGTTTGGTACAGGAGCCGGAACAGATTTGGTCGTTGGGCGGAATTGAGAGGGCAGAAGCTCAACAAAGTTGGAAGGGAACGATCCCACAGTCCTTCGATCTCGGTATAGTCTGCCTACCCACCACGAACCATCACCAGCGTTCAAACATTCTATCAGATCTCCCTCGATGAATCCCAGATCTCGTTTCGACTGTTCTCAAGTTAGCGTAATTTGAGGCTCTAGAGGCACGGTAACGAACCTCTCCTCCCCATGAGTATACAGCTCTACACCAACATGGGAACCTCGTCGGCAGAGGTGGTGCAGCGGGTGCCATATTGTTGACGAATGGGTTCAAGCAGAGACTAAACAAGGCCCAAAGTTGGAGGTTTGGACTCGAACAATTCGAGACGAAGCGAAATGAGGATCTATCGGGCTGTAGATACAGGCATATCAAACACGATTTTGTCGGACAAGGCTTAACGACCAAAAACACGATATGCGAGGGCCCAAAACGACCAAGTCTCAGGATGGCGGATATTGCTGTGCAAAGGCAAGGTAATGAATGAGTAATAAGAAATGAATTACCACAGATCGTGGAATGTGCAATAAGGCAATACAGAGGCCTCGAGAGTAAGGCTCTTGTAAAATTAAAAGAGCGCAAGAAGCGTGTTGAAAAGAAACGACGGTTTGAAGCTACGCCTGTCAAAAAAGCGGTAGGACAGCCGCGGTGCTCGAGCGTCTGGCGTCACAGCTGAGAGAGGTCGATGTTGCTAGGGCAACCCGAGATCGGCGGGGGTTGGCGGTTCGGAAGCTTTGGCCATTTGGATGCAAGGGGAGCCTTGGACTCAACTGAGACAACAGAAACAATGTTGGATTGAAGAAATCGACCTGCCTAGGCGAGTCACAAAGAAGTTCGCATACCAGAGGGGGAAATCACCAGACAGTCAGCAGACTTTTTTTTCGGCATATTGACTTCTGTCTTGAGAAAGGCTGGATTCTGGGCTTTTCTTGTCTTGTTCTTCAAGTTCTTTTCATGTTACTACATGTTCACTACCTACTAGGGAAGATAAGGCTGATCTGTGATACCCACCTGGTACACACGGAGCTCATGCGTATTTCCTCCTGATCGTAATTTCATCTGAACATTATCGTCAGTCGGAAAAGCAGGCAATGTGCAGCTGTCGTGTCACTCTTCTGTCAATGGTTCAAGGCGCCCTACATGAGGGTGGCCTCATTTTTCGCATAGGTAGGCAGTATTTAGATCCAAGTACTCCGTACCAAGGCAAACATCCATTAGAGGGTGGTCCATTTCCACCCTGTGGTCTAGATGCTAGTTAAAGTCAACGTTGCTGGGGATCGTAAACGTGCATTGGCCATCCTCCAAACTTGGAGCTGGGTGTGAGGCTGTGGGTGCATTTCCCCATCTCGCTTTAACTGGGGCCCTGTTCTGCTGGTTGCAGTGCTGCATCCATATCATGAAGATCCTGGGGGCTTATAACAAACAAGACTATGATGAGAGACGGGGATATAGCATGAAGATAAGGAACCCTCCATAAAGTCAACCCACTTTCTTCGCTTATGCCATGACAATTTGCATCCGACAACTATATTGCCCATCTCACGGAATCCCATCATCCCAGATACGGAGCTCTCCATATACACACGCGGAGCAATCAATGGATATAAAGAGAATGCGACAGTTGTTCTATTTCATAATGGATTTTACTCTCGTGACCATGTCTCTCTACCCCATACTTCTTCTGAGACCACTTTCCTCATACAGAATTCATTGACATCAGCAGTCTCAGTCGTTAAGAGCAACATGCACCAGGAATGGATGCCTACCAATCCTCTTGTCCTAAGTTCCAGAGTCTCTTGTGCCTGGAGACGGATGAGCCGTTGTGTTGTAACCTCCACAACCGGTACCTTACCTTAGTGCGTTGGAGAGTGTGCAAGAAAACAACAGACATGATACAAGTAGACATAAACATATGAACATTGGTCACATCTGAAGTGGTGATCAACCATCCCATGCACTTCTGTCATGTAATTCTTTTCTGTCCTAACTAACAACCCAGCCATAGAAACAAGCAATCTGGGCGCTAAGCAATGTGCCAGGGAAGCCGTACAGGGCATGACAAGCTAAAAGCGACCAGGGGATAGGATCCATCCATAGCTCCCCACTGAGTGTGGCACGGCTTGCAGCGTACCTCAGTGAGAAGTCATGAGAGACAAAGCAGCTGGTATGTGACTCTTTGGCAGAGACTCCACGAACCTGCATTTGCTATATAAGCGCGGAGGGAATATTTCTGAGCCAGAAAATCACCGAGTCCAGTCTTTTCAATATTTAATTTTTGCAGGCTTTCAACAATATTCAATTCTCGATCTATTGCTTACACCAGTGTCGGACCATCCACTCGATTAGCTGCCCTCTAAGCTCCCTTTTCAAAGTAAACAAAGGGCCCGGGGGTTCCATCTGGCTATAGCTTTCGACAGGGTCCGCTTCCCAGACAACCATCCGTCTACCTTGACATTCATCCGCATGACTTTTAATAAACGACGACTCCAACTCATTGCACACGCTTTTGTATCTTGTTAATATTATTCGATTCACTCAGCAGACGGTCTTCGCGTGTTGCGTTAACCACAGATCTCAGCATTAGCTTTGTTTATTCCGTTGTCTCTTCTGCCCGAGCAGCGTGAATCCAAGTAACGTCGGGACAGTGCATGACGTCAACTCGCAATGGCTGACGAAGGCGTTGCTGAGCATTATCAGGTCCTCGAGGAACTTGGCCGTAAGTATCAATATTGGCAGTATCTCTCCGCATCAGCTGACGGTACCTATCCTAGGTGGCAGTTTTGGCGTCGTCTACAAAGGCATTGAGAAAGCAACTGGCGAAACTGTTGCTATCAAACATGTAAGTGCGAGCCCGATCCTTTTGGTTGCCTGGTACACGAGTTAACACACAACGTCAACAGATCGACCTTGAATCCAACGATGATGATATCCAAGATATCCAAGCCGAAATCGCTGTTCTGAGCACTTGCGCCAGCTCCTATGTCACCCAATACAAAGGATCTTTTTTGCGAGGCCATAAGTTATGGATTGTCATGGAATATCTCGGCGGCGGATCCTGTTTGGACCTGGTATGTCTCTCCATAAAAATACTCCGACACGAAGTCTCAACTGCTAACCGGGAATAGCTGAAACCCGCCAACTTCAGCGAAACGCACATTGCTATTGTTTGTCGCGAACTGCTACTCGGCATCCAATACCTTCACAATGAGGGCAAGATTCACAGAGATATCAAAGCCGCCAACGTTCTCTTATCCGAGACCGGCAAAGTCAAGCTTGCCGATTTTGGAGTTGCGGCCCAGCTGACCAACATCAAATCGCAACGAAACACCTTTGTCGGAACACCTTTCTGGATGGCCCCAGAGGTGATTCAGCAAGACGGCTACAGCTTCAAGGCCGATATTTGGTCTCTAGGTATCACAGCCATGGAGATGGCCAACGGCGAACCCCCATTGTGTCACATCCACCCCATGAAGGTCCTCTTTCACATCCCAAAAAATCCGGCTCCTCGTCTTGAGGGCAACTTTAGCAAAGATTTCAAGGACTTCATTGCACAGTGCCTCACCAAGGACTATGACCGTCGACCATCTGCAAAAGACCTACTACGCCACCGTTTCATCCGTAACGCGGGCAAGGTGGAGGCTCTACAGGAACTTATCGCTCGTCGACAGATGTGGGACGCCAACCAGAACAGACAGAAGCATCCTATTTACTATCAAGAGACCCTTCAAACCATGACTCCTAAGGATGAGCAGCAGGAATGGGTCTTTGACACAGTAAAATCTGTCGCACCACCTCCCAAGAGGCCAACGATCAAGCAGCACCGGAAGCCCTCATCCATCTGGAACGCCGAGGAGGCGATGAAGAAGCTGGATGTCAAGGATGGTCCTCTTGGAGGAACTTCACCCGCTCCGGGAACTGTCAGAAAGTCAACGGTCCGACGAGCACCGTCTGTAGCTCAAGAAACATCAATGCGGTCTGGGTCTCCCCGGGGTTCCATCGCTCCCAAGAGACCTCTCCAACCAGATATGTCGTTTGGCAATTCGGGATCGACTATGCGTCTTTTCAGAAGAGTCCCTTCAGATGGTTCAAACGGGAGTCAAGGGAACCGACCAGTCTCCCCCGACGATGTCTTCTGTGACGAGAACCTTCCTCGCCCTACCACATCCCCTGTTGAACCGTATGGCAAAGAGGCTGTACTTGGGAGACGCTTGTACAACAAAGCTATAGAGCCTTCTCTGGCCGAGCTACATGCTCAAACCTCTGCGATGCAGAAGCGAGAAGCGCTGGCCAAGTTATCTGATGCTTTCGCAGCCTTGGACGCAGTTGATCCTGAGGGGGCCTATCACCTTCTGACGAGTATGGTATCATCAATCTCTCAAGACAACAAGCTTAGCGCAACGATTCTTCGACAGCCTGCTCAGAAGAATCCCGGGGACGGCACCCCGCAAGGTACTGTGATTGTCAAGAACACCACCCCTGCGTCGAGTCCAACCAAACTCGTCATGGCCTCAAACAATCCTCATTTGCGCAGCCATCGACGCCGTCATGCTGATACTCCTACCATGTACGAGAAGAACTTTGACCCTGAGAAGTTGGCTACCGAGAGCAAATATCCTGGTCAGGAGGCCAGATCCGGCATGGAGCATTGCAAGCAGTTATCTGACGTGCTCTACTCACGTTGGGTAGACGGTCTTCGAATCCGTTGGCCAGCTGTCTGATTCTCATGCGTGCTTGGCAGAGATCAACGATTGACCATGGCAGCACGGCGCCTTATATGTTGTACGATTCGTATGCAGTTTCTTTTGCTACTCATTTTGCATTATTTGCCTTCCAGATGGAAGATAAAAGTGAGTCTTCAAGGAGCTTGTTGGCAGCCGTATTTTCATCAGCATTTGACGACCCTGGTCTGGCATGACGCTCACGATATAACGATATGTCGCGTATGATCTCATTGACCTGGTCTACTAGTTGGGTTTTCCTGTTTTTCTGCGAGGTGCGTGGGGCGTTGTAAGGATTGCATTTAAAAACATGGATGGTACGGAGGCAACTCTTGTTTTAATCTTTCATTGCATTGCGGCTGTTTCGATATTGGCAGGTAGACAACTAGATGCAGGCACAGCCTAGACTTGTTAATTGAGCACAGGAAGAATCTGAGTGTAGTACATCTGTATCCAACAATCTAAGTGACAATGACGATCTTTCCTCAAGGACTATATCATGCAGCTCAAGATAATCAGGAAGCATCGCTAGGCCCAAGAGCCAATTTGATTCTCCAATTCTTGAACTCATCAGACAAGATATCGCCGTGACCTGTCTCCTCCACCTTGAATAGCTCGATCGTTGGTGACTGAGGCTCGCGTCTTATTCTCCAAACACCCTCATCGTTTATATTCTCCGTTAGCCCTTTTGATGGAGCAGATTAGCAATGGGTCCATTCATATCTGCTAGAAGTACTCACACTCTAAGAAAGTGGCGGCAAAGTTGACACACATATCGGCGTTCCATTTGGGATTCGGATCGGCATTGACCATGTCAGGAATACGATGCGTTTCCATCTCCCTTGCCTCGACCAGAATACCATCCTGCGTGCGAAAACCGACAACAATGCGCGGCACACCGAGAAGAAATGACTGTATCCAGTACTTCATGAGCTTACGTTTGAAGTTCTCCATGCCTCCCGCATTGCGAATCTCGGCTGATGTCTTGAGTTCAACCCAGTTGATGGGGCTGCCCTTTTGTTCGGGCTTGGAATCCCAGACTGTGGAAATGTAAGTTGAGAAAAGGAGAACTGAAGGACTTGCTCACTGGCATCAACTTCGCCACCAAGACATAGAACAGATTTACCGATACCCGTGCGGACGACGGAACAATATTGGGCTTTATTATTCACGACTTCGTTCTCTCGATTTTCGATGAAGTCGCGGGACGTTTCTGCCCACGGCGCTGGCAGAGTCGACAACGTTTCAAACTTGTAACCTAGATTACGATGTGAGCAACCATAACGTACATTTGCAACATAGACACACACCCCAAAACTGCATTACTTCTAATGGCGGTCCTCTTCTTCGTTTGTTGTTTCCCTCATTTGATCTGGATGCGATCTTGTAGGCATTGTTCTCTTCGATGAAGCTTTTCAGATCAATTTCCTATATCAACATCTCTGGGACCCCTTGGACTTACATGCAGTCCTGCGTGATCAACTTGTCAGTCCTTTTGCTCCTAAGGGCGCGTATATCATCTTTGACCTACTTGATACAAAGTGGCATTCATCTCAAAGCTATGCGTCGATAAGTCAACGGGGGAAAGAGAGCAGACCGCCGGTGAAGACCTACCCATCCATCTGGTCGAAAGGTGCTGCCATAATCTGTGCCAGTAGATTAGCTACTGAGGTCAGACCATCCATAGGCAAAAAGTCGAACCTTTGTCATCATGCCTCTCCATGTGACAACGTTAGCATCAATCTTCTTGCCTGTTTCTTGCTCGTGTGCAGCGATAGTCTTGAGGAGACTGTCAAGGTGGTCATCTCCGGTATCGTCCAACTTCTGAAATGTATCAAAGCCTTTGGAGAGGTCAGCCCCAAGCTGTGGTGTGTAATAGTACTTGAGAGATGAGTCGTCTAGGTGAAACTCATGGTTGTCGTCGTATGAGAAGCAGGCAAACTCCTGTGAGAGGTTTAGTATAAGCCGGACAGGTAGCTATAGAATGGCTCGCTGTATTGGATTGCACCTTTGGTCTTTTGACAGGCTGGCTTGCACCAGCAAAGCGGCCTATGGGTTGAACTGAAAACCGCGCCGACATGATTCTCAACAGAGAAGACACCTGTCTCATTCGACGACAATGGTGTATGTACGACTGGTACGTGTAGCGTTTCTGAATAAGACGAGGGCCAGAATTCGCGTGAAAAGCAGTCTTTACTGTAGCACTTTTGTCTTATGTACTAATGTTGATGGAAGTCTGAACAAGGTGTGACGCTACTGCTCAGGTGTCCCGACCAAGTCTATGGGGATGGGGGGTTTTAGTGGAGGCTTGCAGCGACCTTGTCGTGCCTTGCTTTAGCGCTTACACAAGCTCCAGGTTCAGGAGCCGCAACTCGACCACTACCTTAATACAAGTGCATCATAAATAACAACCTCCAGCTACTTCCTAACTTACCAACTTCAATTTGCTCTGAGACATCGAGGCTGCAAACAAGAGAGTTACCTAGTATACCAGAGTTCTAGAGCACACAGTCTTTGGATGCCTCGGTTGACGGCCTGAGACAGATGCCTGCTTGCTTAAGTCCAAACGATATGACAATGAGGAAAGCTGCATTGTTTGGAATCAACTAATGTAGAGAAAAAAGGTGAGGAATATAAGAAACCGGACTCATTGTTGTGTCTTGGACGTCTCGTTGAGTTTGATGGCTTCCTGCTTGAGTTGTGGCGCCAGATGCTCAGGCAGTCTCATATTTGTTTCTTCGTCTTGTTTACGGAGTACGGCCCTAGAACAGGAGAATCACAAGTGAGGAATCACTTTGGGGTGTGTGTAACATGCTCATCAAAAATTGAATGGCATTTGCCTGCTTGCCCGTGCATGGTGCAGACGATGCGCCCTAGAAGAGGAAAGAAAACACAGGACCTTGACCCTATGGAAGAGGAGCGATAGAAATAGTTAACTACCTTACTTAAATTTAGCTTAAACTTAGGGCACTCTTTGCAACCTGATAGGTACTATAGTTAGTAGGTAAGTTGCTTGGGCTACCTACTGGAGGCACTGGAGGTACCTTGACTTAATCGGCCGAAGGGATTCTAAGCCTTGGAGAAGCTTCACAACCAAAAATTGCAAGAAGGAAGGCGCCTGCCACTCTCACTTTACACCTTCATCTATCTTACTAGGTACATTTTCTCTGCCACAACTTCATTTTAGTTAACTCTGAAGCCTGAACTCTCTTCGATTTCTATTTCCTGCCTCAACTCAACACCTGCACCTCGTGTAACTGCACTCATCCACTGAAGCGCCCTGTCTTTCGCCTGGGTCCCCTGTGCCTTCATTCGCTATTCTTGCGCCTCAAGCCCCCAAGATCCACTAGCTCGCCTTAGGACCCTGATCTCTCACCCTGAAAGCACACTATCCTTGGCCTGACCATCACGTGCATTCTAGCGGGAATTGATCGACGTTCCCCAAAGCATTCCCCAAGCTGCTTCTGTTTAGCAGCCTTGCTCATAACCGCAGCGCGCAACCCTCGACTTATTTCAAGCGTTGACCGCTGGAGCCGGTCACCGCAGGTCATCGTCGCTGGATAGATATTATCGCAGCTTCATTATTGCGCTGCACCTATTTGCCACGCCCGTGTGCTGCGCTCCCGTGGCTTTTCGGGTTCGGCTCTCTAGCTATCATCCCACGTACGTTATACCAGCGTACCCATGGTGAGAACGCGCAAAGAAGAGAATCAACCCACAACAAACACACCCAGAACCTCATCAGTTCGCAAATCTAAAAGAAAAAGAAAAGTACAAGCCCAAAACAGTGAACCTGAGCTTGTCCAACAATCGCCTGCCAGAAAGCGCAGGAAGTTGGGCAAGAAGAAAGAGTGGTGGAACATTCGCCGGGTCATTGATGAAGAGTTCTTAACAGACCCCAAAAGTGGTGAGATTAACCACCGGTGTTTTGTAGAGTGGGAAACTGACTCTGACGGTGAGACTTATGAGAACGAGTGGATTCCGGTTCGACGCCCTGTCAAGTTAATAAGACGAGATCACACACGCTAACATATGCCTTAGTACGGGGACCTCAATGCTGAAGCACTAGAGGATTGGGAGAAAGAGAAAGAGAAGAGAGAACTTGAAAGGATAGAACTTGAAGCTCAACGCCGTGAGACAAGAAATCGACGAGGACTTCGAGATCTCACACCTCGCCAGGCTAAATCCGAGACGCCTGTGGATTGCAACAAACAGCTGCAGCCAAAACTTGATGCATCGACCCATGAGGTATCTCGATTCGATTCTCACGAGCAAGACGTACAGCCAAACCGCAGTTTCAGGATTAAATCCGAGGAGCCTGTTCCTTCATTCATCTCTGCTTCATCTGCTGACGCCGAATCTGTGAGCTCCTTCGAACTCTCGAGGGCACCTACTCAAGGAGTTGTTGTTTTGTTGAGTAAGCCTGATAACTTCGACCCGGCTGAGTATCAAAGTGTCACTACTCAAAACAGCTCTCAAAGGATTACGGATCTTGAGGATGATGATCAGCGAGTCACATTTGCATCACAACTAAGTCAAGACACCATCCCAGATTCCCAAGATTTATCCGGAAATTGGGATTATCAAGATCGCGAGAGCCAACCTGCTGCTAGACCTGACTTTGTTCCAAGAAGTCCTGAAAGACCCGAAGATCCATCATCATCTTTGGCCGAGGATAATACTGGAAGCAACTGTCAAGTTCGGGAGGCTGTATTCCAGAAAGAAGTACACAATCGCGAATCCATCGCCAAGTCCCCGGAGAAGGAGGCTTTTCAGTCTGCCAACGCTCCTGTGGATCTGAAGACGGAGTATCCTGATTCCGAAAACCCTGACGATAACCTGTCAGCTACTGATTTTGGAGGGTTCACCGGCGCGGCTCATCAGGACGACCAGACTGAGGACACTCACAATCTCCAAGAGACCCACGATTTAGAAGGTGAAACTACTGAGAACCGTATTGATACCAACAATCAGATATTCGACGGAGATAATATCGGCTCGACCGGGGATATTCGAGATACCTTATCGCCGGAGAACGAGAGTTTTGAAACCGCCAACTCTCAAGCTAGCCATTCCTCGAACAGCCGAGACCTACCTGTGAATCAGGACCCATACGGCCAAGATAGCGTCTCGGTTAGCCAAGGTTCTGGGGACGGGCAGCGAGTGGTTCAAGATCACGTCCTTGATTCTTCGGACCGTCTTCCATTCGAAGAGAAGACTCTAGGGAGTCAGCAACTGGGTGTGGAGCGGAGTGCGCCAAGTCTTCACCACCCCCAAAGGGATCGAGACGAAAGACGTGGACTGCAATCCGAAAAGGGCGACGTCTACCCCCGGCGCCCTGATAAACCAACTAGTGTGAGTGGCGCAGAAGATCTCTCCCAGTCACAAGCACTATCCTCCTCAAGCAAGGGGATTGATACCGTCGTTCCAGATTCACAGGGCGGCTCGAGTCTATCCACCGACCTGAACATCATCACGGGCAGGACTTCAACGCTTGTATCAAAGGCCCAGTCTACCCCTCTTGCTTCACCGACCCGAACTGTTCCGGATTCGGCTGCGACTGGCTCAGAAATCATACCGTCGCGTCAACCAGGCCACTCTCACCCAGCAACATCCGAGAGAGGGATCCTTCTTGATAGTTCTTTGCACAGTGACCAAGGCATCCGGCACGTCGTAGGGGAGACAGCTGCATCCCCGCAAAGTTCTCCGGGTTCGCAAAGGACGCAGAAGTCCCAAATATACTATTCTCAACCCCAAGGGTTGTACGGTGTTTCCGATCAAAAAATAGGCTCCAGCCAGAGACCACCTTCTCCCACAACCATTACACAGATTACTCGCGACTCTGAAGGGCTTGAAAAGTCTCGATTGACTTCAAAACAAAAAATGGAGCGCCCGGGTTCACAAACGCGGGATTCGGCTGTCGATGAGCTGAAAAGCTATATAGATTTCGACAGGGACTCGGCGTTGACACATGTTGGCGATTCTCTCGAAGAGAACCTGGATGAGACACCTTATGAAGCAACCACCGATGAAGAACCGATTCCTGTTGCCAGCGCAAGTAGCCAGGCTGCTATACTTCAGTCTCAGCCAGTTTACTCTATGGACCCCTGGAAAGCACAAGCTATAGGAACCAACTCCGACACCCCTGTGTCTTCAATAGCGCCGGCAGCCATCATGGCGGACCCTTCCACCTCTGCAGTTGCCAGGATGCGAGAAGAGCTCAGTAGGAGATTTGCTGAATCAGACATATCCCTCACCCATTCTATCATTAGCCAAGATGAGGAAGATAGCCTGCTCCCTGCAACGATTTCCCCCACAGTCATCAGTATAGTAAATGAACCAGTTGCGTCAACACATACCTTGAACTTTCCCAACCATGGTTCAGTGCTCACCGAGGCTGAAAGTTCAGGGCACTCTATTACTATGGCTCAAGTTCCTGTCGACCAAGTCTCTGATGTACTGTCAGAATCCTCAGAGCAGAACGACTTTTACGTGCAAACGAAAGTCACTCTTCCGATGCAGGCGAGCAGGCGTTCCTACTATGGAGAGGTAATAGAGGACCACAAAGACGAAATTCAAGCCTTTAGCCGTTGCTTCACTGGCGAGACTCAAGAAGAGCCCAGTGAAGAGCTCACTAAAAAGATCAAGAATCTTTTTGAAAAGCTCTTCGAGATTTGCGACTACCCCCAGGATGTCATTGGTAGTGTTCTTGAGACGTTACCCAGCTCTGAGCTCGCCAGATACTGTTGTGATGCCAATCCCAAATTCAGTTTCTTATTTGAACTGATGGATGCACTTGACAGGAAGGAAAAGGAAATTTTGATTGTGGTTGGGACCGAGGAATTGGTGCGACTACTTTTTAAACTTGCTGAAGCAGCAAAGGTTGAATGCTCGGCAGAAAGCATTAACCGGCATACCAAATTTGCTTCGTTTGCAAGGGTCAGTATTGCTTTGACCAGCGAAGGCTTTGACCCTTTTAGCTTCGACGTCATTATCGGCTATGACTATCGTTATCCAAGTTCGTTGATCGCCAGGCAGTTATGCGACAATCCTTCTCGGAAGCCGCCACTAGTACTACGGCTCGTGACAACGTATTCGATTGAGCATGTATATAACACTTTGCAGGGCGCAACGTTACTTGAGACCCAGAACGCAATTCTCGCATCTACTGTAAGTGCAAGCCGGTATCTCGAAGAACCAGAACGAGGCTACTGTGAACCCCACGAAGTCGCAGAGATTTTTGCAAATTATTTCAATGGGAATACCGACACATTGAATTGGGAGCCTCAAGGTATCCCAGATGACGTTCTTGATATCTTCGAGAATCCGGGGACACAGACCCAGCTGCCTTTCACAGGGGACGCCTTATATGGAAGTGACTTGAAGCGGAAGCATGTAAGTATCGACTTGTATCTTGAAGCTTACATTGCTGATCACCGTCAGATTAATGATGAAGGCGATGGTGATGCTAAACGAATGCGCACTCTTCCACTTCGCGATCTGCCGACTGATAGCAACAATCCTCCTATGCCCACTGCAGTCCGCCAGATGCTCGAAAGTGCTACCCTTCGAAGCGATACCCGGGGCAGAAAAGCAATGATTTCAGTGCCTTTGGGAACTCTGGAGACAATCCAGGAGCAGGTAAGCACCATGGAAATGAGAAATGTGGCAGTATCTAAATTGTTCCAGATCGACGAATACAAGCGACAAACTGCGCAGGCAGGCGAAGTCGAAGTAGAACTCAAAAGCTACATCAGCAGACTCGACAAAGAATTAAAGGACCATCGGAAGACCTTGAATAAGATTGAGTCTTCTAATCGTGCTGCTCTTCAAGATCGAACTGTGGCTGAAAGGGAAAGGCTCCGAACCGAGGATGTTGCGGCAGCTGCCGCAAAGGTTGCTCAAAAGGAGAAAGAAAAGCAACAACAACGAATTGATGAACTCGAATCAGTCATTGCGCTTCTCACCCAAAATCCCGAGACAGCCAAGAGGGAAGAAGCATTGACCGAGGTCAAGGGGCAACTGCAGCTCTCGGAAAGTAGGCGAACGAGCGCCTTGAACGACGTGGATTTCATGAAGAGTCGGTACCAGGATGTCGATGCTCAAGCTTTGAGATTGGCAAATGAGAACAAAGCATTGAAGATCCAAAACGAAGAGTTAGAGCAAAAGGCATCAGAGAACTTGCGTGCCATTCACGCACAGAATGCTGCTATGGAACGTCAGGAACTCATTGGACAAATTGCCAGCCTCCAAGCACAGCTCCAGCAACGAGACGCTGAGCTATATAATGCCAACCAGAGACTGGCCAGTGTTTCAAATGGCCGAAACACTCGGGGCGGTAGCATGCCTCGCAGCCCTCGTGTCCCAAGTGGAATGAGCCCACGACCCCGGGCAGCATTCTCTGCTAGTCGAGGGACGAGCCCTATCGGCCCTGGTCAACCATTCGTGGGACAACAGGCAGGAAACGGAAGATGGAATCACTTACAATAAGAGCTACAGAAGGCAAATGTATGAGAGTATGATGATACTAATCCTTTTTATGTTAAGGCTATCATGGAATTTGGCGTATAGGACTGGCAGTTGGGAATGCAAAGCCTCTATCCCAGTATACAATGAGCATCTATTTGAGATGTGTAGAAGTTTGACTTGTGCTTCTCGTGAATGCCGAAGACCGTACTGACATGCGAAATTTTGTTATAGTAGGGCTTTTGTATACTAAGCTTCCCTGACGCAAATCCTCAAGTGGTGTAGCTTCAGTCAAGGCGGAAAGATAAGTCACTCAAATGGATGAACAACCAACTTCAGGTATACAAAATTAACTCTGAACATTGGGGGAGATTAGCAAAGAGCAGGCGTCGCCAAGTCGCACTTAAGGCTATAACACAATCGATTTGGGGCTGCCACAACCAAACTCCCCCGTCTACCTCTTGGGTCTGAAATTCTCTTCCGTTTCGGCCAACATCCAGTATACACAGGGCTCAGAACACTGAGACCAAGGGACAATCTACTTTTCCTCGGGGTACAGCTCCTCCTTGAGCAACACACCAAGCTCTTCTCGAAGGGGCTTGAGTTCCTCAAGGTACTGCTCGTACTGGCCCTTGTTCTCAACCTTGGTCTTGATACCTAAAGAACAACAGTTAGCAATGTGGCTAGGCTTAGGAATTCCCTTGTGTCGTCGATGGTTTTCAGCAAGCATGGTCCGTATCGAGTTGTGGTCACTGCGCTGACATAACTCAAGCAGGGTAGCTTAGACGCTGCCGATCCATCGGTCGAGTGGACGACAACAAGGTGAAATTGATTAACAAAGTTTCGTACCTTCGAAGATGCGGACGGCAGTGCCGAAGTCGTTGACCCTTCGGGCGGCTTTGAGGGCGGCAGCGATCACCGAGGGGGCAGGGACGAGATCGTAAGCGAAGGCGTTGTTGAGGTTGCGCTGTGGTTTGGTGATAAGCCAAAGTCATACGACATTTTCGGGAGCCAGCCGGAGAGCAGCGAGCTCTACCCCGTGGGGCAAACATACCTGAAGCTCGAAAACGTCTTGAACACCGTCAAACTCCTTCTCGAACCTGCAGAGGGTGACAGTTTAGCAATTGAGTTCCGCAAGAAACCTGGGCGGCTGCATTGGAGTATTCGGGCGAAATCGCGTGGGGACAGAGCTCTAGGCGGGCTTTGCGGCATCTTTTTCCCACAACCGCAAGACAACCACGCAAAAGGCCCCAATCCTCCCAGTCGATCTGCGACACCTTTCCATAGCATAGAAAACCGATGTTCAAAGCAGCCGGCAGGCCATTGGGTATTAGGAGTGATCCTACCTGGCAGAGAACTCCTCAAAGGTCTCCTCGGCGTGCTCGCTTCGTCGGGGAATCGAGGTGGTGAAGTGGGCAACGGCCGAGCGGGCAACCAGGGGTTGGACAGCAGGTCGAATGGGAGCAGCGCGAACGCTACGGGCGACACGAATGAAGGCGGACATGTTGGAGAGGAGAGGCGTCTATTGTCAGAGACTGGAGATGTCTGTTGTCGGAAGACAAGTCGTGTATTGGTAGAGGTAGTGGGCTGGCTTTTTCCGGCTCGGGTGATGACTGCAGAGTTGTTTGGGCGAGAGGATGGGCTGAGGATTGATGACTAAGACGAGGCTAAACCGGATTGCGTAGTTGTGGGTTATAGTGCGAATTGTGCTGCAGTTTCACAGTAGGGTGAGACTTTTGATGGAAGCGACAGTGTATGTACTGTACCTCAACGAGCTTACTTCCAGTTTGCTTCCATTCGTCATTGCCGCAGAGACCTTGCACGGCACGGGAGTTCAATTGGTCATGGTAGCTGGATAAAGTAGAAACTGACGATAGCTTCACGCCACACGTGTTGAGACTATAGTGCTTGGTATTCCGGAGCAAGAGTCTTCCAAAATAACTCGAACTTGGCTTAATCCAGTGAACTGCAACGTCCTGCGCTCTATCGGCAAGGCTGTCTTCGGTGACAAGGAATTGGAACGTGAAGTCTGAAGACCACCAATAGTTGGACTGGCAATGAAATTATAACGGACCCCACCATTTTGATTGACAGCTGCGACGTAGTCACACTTAAGTCACCGGCACCGCCACACATTAGCCACAATGGACACGAACGTCTGAGTTTGAGATGAAGATGATGTAAATTGAGCAATCACTATCAGTTAAGCGAAACCTTGATCAAGATTCTCACATAGGCTTTTAGTTTAGCTCAGATGAGCCGTGCTGAGATTCGTTGAAGTAGTGATCGATCCAGGCGTGGGGGAATCTCCGATATTTGTATGGAACCTTGGTTCGAAATTAATGACGAAGGATTTGCAGCAAGTTAACTACTAAACTCACGTCGAGTACCGAATGACCATTGTGAAGATCAAGTTGCGCAATCTCTCCAGTCTTGTGCTTCCGAGTAGTTATTATTATCTTCCCGCCTCACTACGAGCGAATCAAGCTTGCAAATGGCATCTGACAACCTGACATTATGTCGTCGTGATACGATGTACGGATATTAATGCCATTGTCTAACAGCCATTTATCCCGGAGTTTGACATGGCCAATGAGTTTCAACCGGGCTACACCATTCGGTCATCACCGCAGTCTTGGCATCCAGTAAGCCTCGGGACACGATCTCACAGGCACAGGCACAGCAGAGAGTCAGACAAGTGTACGGATAATAAGCAACGGTTGGGGGTTGGGCACAAGCCTCAGGGGACAGACATCATTAGCATATTGTGTCGTTATGGCATTTCACAAATCACGTGTGGTCTCTAAACATCCTCGTTTCATTGGTGCATCCGGAGAACCCGGCATATTCACATGTAATTGCAGTGTGGAGTGAAGCCTCATCTCGGGCATATGTAGCATGCATGCGCGTGCAGTACGAGTGCTTCCTCCTGTGAGCGCGTGCCATGGTTTTTCGAAAGGAATTAGAAAACAGTAGCCAAAAGCGCACGAGCCTGGCCAATTCTTGGTACCCGGGGCGGGCCTGTTGGGTGAAATAAGATATACGCATGGCAATTGGGTGAATTCTCGAGATGCCCCCTACAAGCTGTACTAGTGGCACCTCGATGGATGGAAAGTGCGGTGCCAGGTGCCACTTTCACTTTACTGCTCCAGAGTCCGCGGCAGCCGGAGGTCCAATCTGCCCGGTAAAAGTGCAATTGAGGGAAGGTAGCGGTGCGGATTGAAATTTCCCCTTTTTGATGCGCCGTCCTCCTCTGGCTCTCCCTCAATTAAAACTCTACTCTCCTTCTCCCCTTTTATCTCCTTTTTAATTCTACGCATTCCCACAATCGCCGTTTACCTGGCTTCTTCTTTAAACCTTTTCATCTCTCCGGAGAACCTTCTTCTTCTTGTCATTCCTTGTCAGTCTTTACTCATTCGTCTTTCACGTGTCCTCCCCCGCGCCATCGGCTCTGTCGCGTCTTAGGTTCGAGAAGGAAAAAGCCACGTCGAATACGTAACTCGGCTACTCCAAATCCCCTACTTAATAATCGGTCCCGCGGTCAACAATTGTGTCGGTTTCAACGTACAATTCGCCCATCATGTCTGCGTCTCCCGCTACTTTCTACGAGCAGCTTCCGCTGCCAACCATCGACCGGCCTTTTGGCGTTCACCTGTGGCCCATCTTTGACAAGGCATTCACCGCTGTTGTTGGCTACTCTGCCAATGACTTCAAGTTTGTGCCTTTCGAGACCCCCATGTCCACTCTCAAGTCGACATCGATCTTCATCGTTATCTACTATGCCATCATCTTCGGTGGTCGCGAATGGATGCGCAACCGTGAGCCCTTCAAGCTCAAGGGTCTCTTCCTCATCCACAACCTCTACTTGACTCTGATCAGCGGTACTCTCTTGGCTCTCTTCGTTGAGCAGCTTCTTCCCACCGTTGTCCGTGGTGGCATCTTCCATGCTATCTGCGATGCCGAGGGTGGCTGGACTCAACCCCTCGTGGTCCTGTACTACGTAAGTTTTCAGCCAAGATTTACATGCACTACCAGCTAACAACAATTGCGATAGCTCAACTACCTCACTAAGTACCTTGAGCTCCTGGATACCGTCTTCCTTTTCCTCAAGAAGAAGCCTCTGAGTATGTATTTGTTCCCGGTGCGACATTGACAAGCTAACATTTACCAGCCTTCCTCCACTGCTATCACCATGGTGCCACCGCCTTCCTTTGCTACACTCAGCTCATCGGTTCCACCTCCGTCTCTTGGGTACCCATCGTCTTGAACCTCCTCGTTCACGTCGTTATGTACTGGTACTACTTCCAGAGCGCTCGTGGTGTCCGTGTCTGGTGGAAGGAGTGGGTTACCCGTCTCCAGATCATCCAGTTCGTCATTGATCTCGGCTTCATCTACTTCGCCTCTTACACCTACTTCACCTCGACCTACTTCCCCTGGATGCCTAACGCTGGAAAGTGCTCTGGCGAGGAGTTTGCTGCTTTCTCTGGTATCATTACCATCAGCTCTTACCTCGTTCTGTTCATCTCCTTCTACTTCGCCACCTACAAGAAGCAAGGCAAGGCTCCTACAGGCCGACAGAGCCTCCGACGCATGTCTCAGGCTCCCCTCCCCGACCCTCATCTGGTCCAGACTACTCCTGTCAAGAAGTCCAACGGTGCCACCGCCACTGGCTCCAAGACCAACGGCTCAGTTCGATCCCGTAAGGCCTAAATGTCATGCTAGGACTATGTCGAATCGGCACAAAGGTGTTCGGATGAGTACATCGGCCTATATTGATATATTCTCATTTGGTAACGACTGCATAATGCTACGCGAGCATTCGAGCCATTCTCGCGTTGGAGTTCGATCTGGATTGACCTCAGCGACTTCATTACGTATATAAAACAATTTGGAGATTCGCTTTTTCTGCAAAAATGGGCGGCTCGGTTGGTTTCGAAGCTGAGTTCTGCTATGAATAATAGTGTTTATGTGGGCAGCGGTAATGATGGAGGGTGTTGACGATGCTTCTCACGGTTTTGAGTTTACAGGGCGAACACGGGGCATTTGAAAGGACGGGCATGGTTATTGGGACACAAGTCTCGGCCGACTTTGAGCGGCCCCAGGCTACGACGATCTATCTAGAACCCTTGTAATCAATTTCTGAGCTATGTATGATAGAATTCTTAATTCCCTCAGTTGCTGAGCCTGAGAGATGAATGAGCCAATTGATGGATCACTCACTTCAATATTGTACCACTTGGGGAATCTTACGCTAAGGTGTGATTTGTTATACATGCTACTGGATAAAGCGGGTAGCGAGCGGTATTCAATACAAATATTACCAAGTCATTGGTAGCTTATCATACATTCCATCTGGCTAGGTCAAGAGGCAAGCTATTGGCTTCCATTAGGTCACGGATGTACTCCGTACTTCGACGGCACAGTACATAAGACATCGACACGTCGAGAACAAATAAGCTTAATATTTAGTCTGTTCCTTTTTAGTGTGGTGGCCTTATCGTAATTCAAACCATTGTCCTTGAGATCGTGAGTTTGGAATTGTGTTCTCAGGATCAACATCGACTGCATATGCTGACCCTACAAATGTGTAGCGATCGGTTGCATCTGGTCTCAGTACGACTGGCTCTTGATATCCCCAGAGAACGCAAAGCCTATCTCCTTCAAGAACGTCAAAATCAACTGCGCCCAAGTATCCCTGGTTTGTCTCGAAGAATGTGTAGTTGTAGAATACCGGCATGATTCCTGACACAGCTTCTCTTCGTCTTTCGAGATTCCAGGAGCTGAGTTCTTCAAGAACATTAAGTCTGGCTTCCAAGGGAGCCAGTTCTGGGGGAGAAAAGGCCATGTTGAGGAGATCATGATCCCAATTTGAGCTCCAGGTTTTTGTGACAGTTTGGGACTCAGACATATTGAAATAGGTAATCAGCATGGCCAGATTCATAGCATTGTCGACAAGGTCCTGAGAGACCGTTTTGGTATTGTCCATGGATATCAGCCTGATAATAGCCTGGGCAGCCGGAATCCCTGTAACATACTGCAAATTGCGCGTGGTGAAAGAGCTCGCGAAAGACATGAACGATGCCAAGATCTCTGGATCAGAATCGTGATGACAGTTTGTGGACGAAGTAATATGTCCCATATCTTTACCCCAACTGAACAGACTTTGTGTTTCTTCGATAACATAAGGGTAGCATGCATGATGAGCGGCAGATGAAGTCGGGGCAATTTCATCGGCTGAGCGAAAATTGCTGGCACTATAACACCAGGGTGATGAAGGTTCTCTCTTCTTCTTGTAGTTGGGAACCCAGCTTGGTAGATCTGAGTTGCCCTGTTTCCCAATGCCTGCGAGGGACAAAAACGCAAGAGGGCTGTGAACATGCGCAGTTTGTTGTGTGCGTGCAACCTTCAACCAGCCCGCAATGTATTTGGTATAGACCTGTGAGGTCGAGTTCTCGGGGCTATAGTCAGGAGTGATCGGTATCCCGGAAACTCCGAGAAGACCATAGATATAATCTCGATCATCGGTAGCCTGTAAATTGGCTGCAAAAGTTGACACAGCTCACCCTTTGAAGCCATCTGGATCCGGGATCTTGGTGCGTGCTTGCGCAAGGAACAACCATGAGAGCATCCCCCAGGACATTGGATTTTGGAGAAGTTTCCATGCTGTGTCTGGTAAAAAAACGGGGTTCTTTTCTTTGTCAATAGAAATTATACTTTGGGGAGTATCACGGAGCATAGACCAAGAAAGGGTATCTTCTCCTGGGCTGATGAAGACGAGTTGTTCTGCGAGAACAACTTCTTGGAATATCCAGACTCGCTGCCAATACTGATGTTTCAAGAAGTGGGCTACAGCAGACCAAGGATCATCCAAGTGGTTGTTTGGTAAATCGGATCCTCTGTCGACACAAAGCGTTGGATGGCGCCGCAACCACTCGAGATCAAAGCTTGTCTTATATGGAGCATTTCCCCTGGGCGTATTCTCATATATCTCATTTGCGATTGTTTTGATAGTTTCAAAAGCAAGAGAATAGTCTTTTGGGCCGACCCAGGCAAACGTGACATGTGCGCGTTGGAAGATACGACGCATGAGTTGAACCTGCTGAGATCTCTCATCAAGATCGTTCTGGTTGATACAAATCGCATCAGCCCAAAGGTATCTGACGTGCGACTGTGATCGGAAAGAGTCATCGCTTAAGATGCAGAGAAAGGCTGAAGCTAAGTTGTCCGGGATTTTGACGGTGTTTCTCTTGATAGTGACCTGACCATATTTTTCGGGATCGCCCCAGAGATAGGACAGTGCTGCATACCTGGGTTTATCGTCGAGAGATACAGTGACAAGTTCGAATTCTGAGGAGGGGTCTGGTGGTATTTTGAGGAGTCTAATCTCTGATGTCCTAGGGTTAAGAGGTTTGTATAAGCGTGAAGATGCTTGGCTTGTGGATTGTGAGAATAATCGACGAGTGAGAGACGTGAGAGAGCGGACGGGAATTTGTGAAAAGCGCTTCATGGTTGAAAAACGGGTAATGAAAGGATCTCATGTTGGAATGACGAATATTCCCACGAGACTTTGGGTGAGATTATAGCCTTTGATTGATTCAATGCCTGACCCAAGGCTACCTCAACACAGCCCGGGAGCCTAAGGTGCCATGAAGATATCAATGTTGGCCAGAAGATACATACTCTCGAGTTGGTGATCGGTATCAGAACACGAATTGTTGGGATTTTTCGAACAAGCCAGGTTTTTGACAGCGAACGTGTCTATTCAGTCTAGGTGAGTTTTGTCAATCATTAGTCAAGACCTGCCAGCATCATCAGTTCTTCAACGGACCATCACCAGGTGAAACGCGACCAATTGACGTCATGTTCAGGGTCTGAATTGAGCAAAAGCAAAGCAAAGGCAAACACGAACAGTCAGCGATCCAATTTAATTCATGACTGCCGACGGAATGCGTTGGTTTGCCCAGCCAAAGACATGGGTTGTGAGCCCATGTTTGCTATAAAAGGAACCCATTGGCTGCACATGCGAGAAGTCCTACAGCTATCACAGACAGAGAAAAGAGACACATGCAAGGCAACACAATACAACGCAGTCAGGCACTTGATTCGGACTGAAGGATCCTGTCCTCATTTAGTTTCTCACCTAGAAACAGAGGCGCTTACGCCCGTGGCACTTGTAGATCCAACCCCTTTTCCGCTGACTGCATATCATAGCAAAAGGGGGTAAAGTTTAAGCCATCGACTGCGTTGCAATGTAATGTTTGCCGGCCTGTGATACGCAGGACAGGTTTGATATTGACGAGGTCTCTTTATTCCATTCCTGGCAGCCAAGACTTTTTCCTGTGCTCAGTCAGGGTCGTTTCTGTTTCTGTTTCTGTTTCTGTCCCTCTCTGCCCCCTGCTGATCGATGATCTGCCAGTGAGCAAGGAGGTGCTGATCAGCTACAGCATACAGCCCGCATCAAAGCGCAGAGGCCACGCGCTTAGAGACAAACGCCACCCTCTGAAAGTGCAGAGGAATGCGGGCTGGCGGGGTAAGGCTGCAGGCCGTTTGGATACAGCGTTAATCCCCTGAAACATCAGCCTTGAAGAAAGATGCATAACTAATAAGAATATTTGATTCTTGCCCTTTAGGTTGGTTGGGTTGCAAGCTTAGGTACCTAGCTTATGCTATCGCTTGGTCTTTGTTCTTTCCCATTTTCAATGCCGGATATAGAGTCTCATTGGCACGCACGTGCTGCCATCCACATCCGAAAAGGCAGGTACCCTGGTGGTACACCCCTGCAATTACCTATTCAGTTCCCCAGAATTCAATTGGAGTTGGGGTTCGATCTTAATAAAGTCCCCTCGTTCACTTTCTCCTCTTCCTCTCGCCTCTCGCTGACCTGGTCTCCATTCAGTTCAGCCTCTCAAAGGAGCCTGAGCCTCTTATTGTTCTTCGATTTCTGTTGCGTGTTGTTGCTCCTTCTTCCTTTCATTCTTTCTCTTCTATATCACCGCTTTTTTTCTCTTTCTTTTTTGTGAGGCCTTCCAATCTTTCCTGTCTCTTTCCACTCGTGATCTGTCCCTACAGCCAGACAACCGCACGCCAAGATGCGAAACCCCTTCCGACGTCGGAACAAGAAGGACAAGGCCGGTAGTGGCGGCCAGAGCTCAGACTTTATCGTTCCTATAGAGTTCCGTCCTCCTGGTGCTGGACGCCCACCGTTATATCCTCCAACTCGACACTCAGCATATCTACTCGCTCATCTGCCATCAAAGGTGCTCGAGCGCATTTTTACTTTTGTTTGCCCGCACGCCCTTGACGAGACTTATGATACTTGTGAGGGCAGCGCAAGCACGAGTGACAGCAGGTGCATGCTATGCGACCTTCGTGATTTAGCTCATTGTGTTCAAGTTTGTCGCGCATGGCGGCCCAGCGCGGTCAAGATCCTGTAAGTCGTGTCATGGTGGTTCGATGATGTTCAACGGCTAACTGTTTCCTAGATACCATAGCGTCCGTATCGATCCAGTCCACTACTGTCGTTTAGAAGAATGGCTTGCCGAAAAACGTAAAAAGACTTCCCGCTTCGATCGCAATGGTGTTCCTGAGGATCCTGCTCAAGCTCGCCTCCGTCTCCTCCGACGTACTGTTCGTGATGATCCCACACGTATTGGAAAGTCTGTACAATATTTGAAGCTTCCATACATGTTGCGCGAATCCTCCCAGGTTGAGCTTGCCCAGACCATCGCGGTTCTTCCAAACCTACGATATGTCGACTTGCCTGAGGGGATGTTTTGCGATGACCCTCATTACACGACCCTCCGCCTCGAAGTCCAAGCTCGATGTCCTAATCTTCGAAAGATGACCTATATGGGAGGTTCCGAGCGAAGCCTGGCCATGCTCGCCTCGGGTCAGGTCTGGCCGAATCTTGAGGTGCTAGAATTGAATGACCTCGCGATTGATGCCATGACACTTCGGGCTGTTCTTGGTAGCCTCACCAACTTGCAAGCGCTCAAGGTATCAAACACGCCAGGTCTCTCGGATGAGGTCTTGTCCTCATCCGATGGTCTTCCTACGCTACCACCTATGAAGGAGTTAGTGCTCAAGGATACACCGGGAGTGACATTAAAGGGCCTTATCGAATATCTTGCTTGGCAAGAGACACAGCAAGCTCTGACAGTCCTGACCCTTAATAATACAGGCGTCCACCCTGCCAGCTTGCAAGAAATCTTCACAATGGCCTCGTCTCTCAAGACATTTGCCATTCAGGCCAACGTTTCTGAACAATTCCCAACCTCGGCCAATTCACGTCCACTGGCTTCAAGAACGCTCGAAACTTTGCGATTTGAAGTTTCTTCATGTTCAGCAGGTGCCTTCTCCAGTGTAACGATGGGCTATTACTCATATCTTGCGAGCTCCATCCTTGGCGGCGGATTCCCTAAACTAAGGCGACTCTACGTTCATGATGAAAGCTTCCCTGACCAGTTACAGGGACTTCCACCTCCCAATGCGGCATTCGCGGGAGGGCATGTACGCACTGGGTCTAACTCATCTGCGAAATCCACTCCAGGGTTTGCCTTCCCATCATCCAACCTATCACCAAAGTCAGCGAATCTCCCTGTGCCTAGGAGGCCCATGTCGAATATCCAACCACCCAGCAAACGCTTCAGCTCTAATAATCCATTCGCTCCTCGCAATCCCTCTTCAGCAGCTCCCACGCACACACTCGAAGTTTTTACCAAGAGCGACGAGTTTGGAAAATGGAACTTTGTGTCAGTTGATCCAATGATCAGATCTGCTGCGGCACCGTCTCGCCGACCGGTTAGCAGCTACGGGCTGGCGGCTGATGTCACAGGGTCTGGGTGGGACCGAGGGGATGCTCGACGCAGTGTCATGGTTGGTAATGGAGCTGGCGTGTTTTTGGCCGTGCCTGGCCAAGGGGGTGACGATGGTGCATTCAATGGAAGCTCTGATCCATGGCGACCTCAGAGCAGTGGAGGAACCCCTCGACGCAGTCGAGAACTGTGGTAGTGGCATGCCTTTCAACAGGTTACGGTTAATCCCTGTGGGCCCTAGAGGTCTATTCCGTTAGCTTATACTATTAATGTTTCCTTTGTCACCTGGGCTCTTGGCAGAGGATTGAAGTGACGGATGATGGAGCATCATGAGGTTATGGCGGATGAAGGGAAGTTGAGATTGATTAATTCTTGGGATCGGTTGTTATGCAAAATACCCTAGCAGTTGTAAAGGAGAAGTTGCTTGTAATCGCTGGTAGATTGAGGCAGTTCTTAGTAGGTTGACTGAAAGATCTATGTTTCTGTAGATCTAGAAGAATAGACTTTTGCAGAGAATGTGTGTTTGACATTCCAGTGTGTTTCAGCTTTAGGCTAAGGATCTAGTGATCGACGGCAATTCATTCCAGAATCGAAGTTCAATGTCTTGATCATCATATCTTTGTCTGGGTTCATAATGTTTTCAGAAATAACATATCGCCACGTCCTTGCTAAAAAAAGGGACCTACATCATTCTCCGTTGTACATTGGAAGTCAACTTGGGAATTGAGGAATACTGTGCAAAGTACTCCCCTTCTGCGGTTGCATCACTAACAGCACATACTATGAAGATCCAAGGATAGAAGCAAGATTTGTGACGCTTGGTTGATTTGCTGGTTACCGGGTACGTCAATCGTGCTTCAATACACAGGTTTCATAAACTACATGCAGATTTATGACGTTATTGTGCATGGTGATGTGTGCTTAAACATCCCTGTCATTCTGGCACTAGGGACTCGCTGACTCTCAGGTCAAAGTCAACACCCCATTTGAAGGCACTTGACTATTATCTACCTGAGGTATACAAAACTTCTCTCAACACTGGTCCAGACGGTTGTCTTTTCTGAGATACTGTCTCAAAGCATAGGGTATTACTGAAGCACTCCTCGCCATTGCGGCCTACCACTCTGTCGATAGTGTTGTCGCATATGGAGCAGGTTTTGTATACTCGCACCTACCCTGTAGCATTGCAGCTAGACGTGATATCCTCGAACTCGGATGCTTCTACATCGTTGTAACTTATACCTGCCTCCAGCTCTATTCTCAAAGGCGCCAGCAAGAAGTCCTCGCACTCGAGTGGTTTGTCTGATTCGCGATGAATTCGCCGTTCGGCGATTTGAAGATCGCACAATTTCCCAGTAACTCTGCTCGGCTTAGTAATGGTACACAGGACATCATGTTACTCACCTGTCTCGGTAGTAATATGTATTGAATGAAAGGAGCAGTAAATCAACCATATATGTTGCCAAGTGTTACGTTAGCTGTAAAACGCGCTCTTGTGTGAAGGATTTACTTACGTGGGTAAATCTTTTCTTTGTGAATGTACGCCACAGCATCCATCCATTTCCGTATTGCAGTATCTGCCACTTTTAATCAATTGGCATCAAGTCTCTGCTGAACATTACCCCAGGGGTCCTTGGGGCATCTTGTTCTTTCAGCTCTTGATGAAACAGACTGTCGTAGAGCGCAGGAATGCCTTGTAAGCCGGTGTATATCCAGCCTGTATACTCCTTGGTACATCCTTCGATAGAGGGAAATCCGTCTCTGCCCCGTCCTCCAGGTTCGCATTTCGCATCTAGCATGACACACACGACAGCCCTTTTATGAACTTCAGCGCCTGCCTCGACCTAGGCCGTACGGGTATTTATCAACGGTATCCAGGCATTTCTGATCGACATAGACACAATATCGGTATCTTGGGAGAAGTTCTGCTAATGGATCCTCTGCCCCAGCGCCATCTCTCTCGATAGATCGCTCGGAAACCCACTGAGAAAATTTATCTCGTACTTGTTCCTTCGAGGCGCCATTAAGGGTTTCGCAATCCTCCATGATAAGCCATTCAAGATGTGGCTCGAGAAGTGCCCAAAGTTTCATGTGCTTGAGCTTACTCTCAACTGTTGCCTTGAAGAACTCGATATAGCTCTCCCGCTGAGTTTGGGACTCTTCCGTATAGACCGAACGAAATATGACAAGTCCGCAGCGTTTGAAGTGGGTTTCTTGCATATCGCGAATAAAGTGAGAGAAGGGGGAGAACGGCTCTGTTGCCATCAAGGACTCATCGGTTTGCGGGATGCTCTCAAGAGTTGGTGCCACTGTTTCAGGGTGATTTCGGATGCTGGTGATGATGCTAGGAACTATTCTACGATAGCGGCGCTTCCAAGCAGGCTCAGGGAGGGGAAGCATGGCTGTTGACCAATATCAGGTTGCCAGTTGGATAAATAATAGGAATGAAAGTTGGGTTTTATCACTGACGTGGATAGGACGCGGCTACATATACATACCTGTCTCAAAGTATTTCGTATCATCACGAACAAACTATTACAAAACTCGACAAGCTTAAGTGTCAAGACACGAGGCAAAAGTGTGTTTACTTGCGCCCTGTTATTTTAAGCCTTGTATAAAACCAGACTCAAGGCGCTCTCTTCACTCAAGGCATGACTTGAAAGTACAAATAATATTACTGATTTAGTTGGTAGGTCTGTTCAACATCCCGCAAGACAGTTCTAGTCCACTCGGCAAATTAATGATGTTATAAAAATCTAAATGTGTTAAATCCGGACTTTATTTCTTAATTGATGTAGATCAGTTTGACTTTCGCCGACTAGGTAACTTACACAAACAGCCCGAGTCAACTGCCATTACCCCACATTCATCCAACTCTGTTCACAGACACGATATCCCGACTCCTCACCAATTTAGAAGCATGTAACCGACTTCGCGCGTTTGACTTCCGCCTGGCTTAGAGGAGGAAACGACAAAGGGTCTTCTTCCTCCTGGCATTATGAAGAACCTGTTTAGATCCTCTAAATCATTCGCGATTACTGGGGAATTAGAAAGCACAACAGAAAACAGGTGCAGAACGCGACCCCTGATACCCATCCTGGCCATCAAAGCAATCTCAGCAACAATCATTCTTCGCCCCCAAGAATGCCCTTGTTTATATGTATGCTTCCGTGAACAGCCACAAATTCTTTTTTTACTCATTCAAAATCCACCCAAGCTTATATCGCCTTATGACTATTAATAAAGGACGTGATATTTTTATTTTATTTTTCAAAAAATGGCATTGCACCGATTCTGACATATACTTCCCGGATAGAGGCAGCCCCGGTCCTCGGCGGTCATCATCCGGGTCTCCGTCCTCCAACGGGTACAGTAAAATACTCGGGAACGCGAACATCCTTTAGATCCTTGACAAGATGCGTGTCAGTCAATGCCTCATCCTTCCGTACCTACACAGTGAAATGTTTCTACTCCAGAGAGTATTGCTTCTGTACCGAAATCGTGGGGTCGGAAAAGAAAACATATGTGAGGGATGCTATCGACGTGGGGCCCGCCCCATGAAACGAAGTCAAGAATGCACGAGGCAAGGGTGAAACTATCCGAGAAACAGATTTTATAGTGTGGGTGAACTTGAGACATGTTGCCGATAGACCGTAATAGTTGGGTCGTGGCAAGGGAGCGACAGAAACACTTGGTATTTCATTAGTGTTGCGGAGGGAGGAATTTATTTGGCACGCCTAGTTTCACAAGCATTCTCGCCTTCGGCCCGGGCAAGCTGGAACGTGGATGAAAGATGTTTCGATTATTGATTGTAGATCACTCGCCTGCTGATACTGTTTGCCAGAACCGAGTACGTGGACTCTCAAGGGTGAAGCAATAAGACGACTCAGCCATCATGTTTAAGCTTTACACAGTAACGTGAGTTGGCTGGTTGCTTGTCAGCTCCTCGAGGGAGCGGAGACTATCATCATGAGATCCATAGGTAGTTGCATCCTTTTCGCGGCTGCGCCGACTTGTACTCACAGTACAGACTAATTTTGCACTCTAAATAGGTAGTTTACACCCAAAAGTCTAGACAGACACATAAAGTTCACACTTCGGATCTAAAAAAGGATATGGCTGCTTAGAGCAGACCCAAATTTAGACTCTGGACGGGTAGCTAGATGACACTAACCTAATCTGACTTAGCCAGATCTCCCATATGAGTGGCTGGTGACTCTCCACTGTGACGTTGCAGAAAACAACTGTGGCGGTGGGTTTGTGGCGCACCTAGTTATGTGGACCTGGGGAAAGCTCTCTTCGCTTCTGCAAGTTCAAACCATGGCGTCATCCAGTTTGAGCCAATCCATGTTCATAACGAAAATCTTGAACAATGAAATAAGGGTTCACGGGTCGATCATTTTCAATAACAAAGACAATTATTATTACTGTGAGCGCTGGAATTGATCACAAGGCACAAAGTCTCTTAATTGGTCTGGGTTTAGGCTACTACTTCAACAAATACATTCCAACGAGCCGCCTCGACCGAGAATGGATGCTTTCAGTGACTACCTACCTGCTGTACACCCAACATCTATCCATAGCCAGAAAAGATAGTCGTTATCTGTACTTTAGACAGCAAACTCGTAAAGCCGACCCTTGGCGACTCAGGACCGCGCTCATACAATGACATGAGGTTATCAAGAGCGGAGCAAATTGACCTCATCTCGGACGGAAATGTCATTGTTTTACATACATACACACATATCGCTTCCGGCCGTACCAGTACGATTTCGTCAATGTAGCCCAGAATATCTTTCACTGTGTTCATCCTCGCGGGCTAGAATCTACTTTAGCCTTATCAAATCGACATGGTCGGATGCTCAGGTGCAGAATTTGATACTGGAACAAGATTCTCCGTGTCCATCATCATCTAGCATCAGACCAACCTGCGACAGCGGTTCTAGCGTATCAGCGTCGAGTATTTGGACCCTTGGATCGGACCCTTGTTTTCTTGGCGCTTTGCCGACTAACCTGAGACTCAGATGTCAAGGGGTCATCCGAATCGAGGGGTTCGAGACCTAACGGTTGAAAGCTACAAAGGGCGAAGCGCAAAGGGAATAGAATGACGGCTGTATCTTATAGATTCCCATGTCAAGGGATGGACAAGGGAGCTTTAAGGTTGATAGAGTGAATATCTTCAAATGAGGTCTCGACAAGATGAGCACATTTGTCGTGCGAGTTGAGACTTTACCCGGCAGGGATAGGTTTAATGGGAATACGTCCGAGAACAAGGTGACCACTGATTAATTAGATTGATTTTTGAGTCAAGACTTTTTCTTGTGCCGGAGAAAAAAAAACGGTAGTGGTTCATCGTATCTTGCTCTCGAACCCGACGCAAATGTCGGTCTGGCGATACAAAAAAGGCGATCAAAGTGGGTGTATGGAAGTATTCGGAACTGTATGATATGATTGGTCAGAATGCGTCCTCCTGGTACGATACCATCCATGGCGGATCACCGATGTTAGCGGGACCAGTTGGAGCAAGAGACTCGTCGTGAGCTGGAGAATGGGCGCTTCACGAAGGAACAAGGTTGCCCAATCTTGATCGTGTGTTGTCAAGTTCCTGCATCACAACTAATGCGCGGCACGACAAACAGTGTGCCACTCAAGAAATACCTTTTGGTAGTCTATGCCTCAGATTCCTCAGTGCCTGCGTTAACACTGCACACTACACACTCCAATGTTGCATGTTGTTGCATCGTCTCCGCTTGGTGAGCTGGCAGGATAGGTACGGACACACTCGACGACATCGCCTCGTCTCGGTATGCAGCATCATGTCTTCTAATGCAGTCTAATGGATACAGCCATGCCGTGAATGGGTTGAGATCACACTAGACAATGCCCTGAGCAGGCTGGCGCGGTAGAGACCCATTCAGGCGTGATTACTCAAGATAGACCAGATCAAGACCAACATGTCAACTACACTGTCTGCTACTTTGTGTGAGTTGTAAGTGAGTTGTCTCGAGATGTATTCCTCTGTGGGTGTGGAGCTTTCGGATGTGGTTTGACGCTGAGCTGGTGATACGCGAAAACGAGGTCGCAGAGACAAGACCAGCTGAACAACACCACGGATTTTTTTAATCAGTTATCATCACCACCCACCGTTATGGCCTGGCGACCCAGATGCAACCAGTCTCTAAAATACGGGCGGTAACAAATCTGATACAAAATATTCAAGGGCCCTGGACTGTCATCTCTGGATAGTCCAGGGCCTCTCTTTTCACCCGAGATTTGAGTCTCTTTTGTGGCAACGGGTTGCAGTCAGAGCCTCGACAGGGAATGCATTCAAGGTTTTTTACCTGTGCAGATCATGAATGACTCTGACTCTGACTCTGTCCAAAGAAAGCGGTGTCGAGGAATTTTCGGGATTTTTTATTATCAATCATTCTGTGCCTCGCCTACAGTAGCATCTGCAGCGACCAAAAGATGCCCAATCATGCATTTGGGTGCAGATGCACGTTTGCAAGTCCGTCTTTAACTAGAACTGCAAGCCTTGCAGCAGGGATAAAAAGGGCATGAAGTCAGAATGCTATGGCTCACTGTAGAAGCTCGACATACAGTGAACTCGAGTTCAAGTTAGTCGGGATAATTTATGTGAGTGATTGACCCGAAATGACGAACTAGAAGAGGCTGGTCATTCACGTCCACGTTGTCTGGTGACGACGCTATACTGATAAACCAGTCAGAGGTAAAGACCACGAGCGAACCCACGAGGTTGGTGAAGATCGCATGCATAACACATCAACACAGTAACTGCATACTGGAAACATGAATTGTTTGTACTTGAACGTATTTACGTCAATATTGAGGTCTCTAACATTCGGAGTTTGCCATCCGGTAGATCACATTCATACAGCAAACGCAAGAGACTTTAGACATGTTAATCGGGATCTGAAGCTGCCGATGTCTCTGATAACGATTCGTAGCGAACGAACAGGTCTCCCAAGAGTCCTGGCGTTTAATACCTCGATATCACAATCGCTGCTCATCCTTTTTGGTGTAGCGTGGGGGATTTGAAACGGCTCGTGGACGGCACAAGACTCACTCAATACCAAACAGAGGTCAGTGCCAAGGCTCACTCAGGTGGCTCCAGACTCATCTCGAGACTCGTGGTGGAGGTTACAGTGGCTGTAGATTCTCGTGGTCCTTTAAGGGGTTCAGTTATACTGAACTAAAGACTATCGATGTTTTGTCAACTCTATAGCCAGGCTGATGATGAGGTTGGCTACTATACCTAACTCCTAAATTCTATCGCCTCTTTTTCAACGACTTTTCTGGGCGGCGGACCTAATTCTGAGCTGGAGGAGGCCCCATAGAAAATAATCCATCCTTTAACGGAGACCCTGCCACATGCCCTGCCATGCTCTGCGCTCCAATGCCCCATACCCCTGCCACCATAAGCGCCCCTGCCTCTCCCATGTATACAGTGTGACAAGATGAGCCTTTTCACACGGCTATTCTCGTACCAGAATGTGGCTCAAGTGGATCAGGAAGGGACCTGGGACCTTGGCTTGGGCTGAACCTTGTGCTGCTGCCCATTTGACTTGAAAGAGTCTCTCAGGGACTCGTCTTCATATTAATGGATGCTGCTCCCCAACCTCATGGAACTATTCTCCCTCTGTAATATCCATTCAACTCAACTATCGATTTCCAAGGAACCCCTCCAATATACCAATACAAGACAAAGACATTCTTTCTGTTTTCGTCTCTTTTGTCTGGTTTTGTCTTGTTCTGTCTTGGATCCATTGTCTCACTTTCGCTACCGGCCACTCTCAAGACCGTCGTCGAACACCACCTGACTCCGAAAGACCTGACGACATTGTTCACGACTTTGCTTCAGCTCCCTTTCCTCTGTACCCCGCCCTCTTTACAAAGGGCCTGTTAAAGGGGAATTCAATAATTATAACATATATCGACAATGTCTCGAGCAGTGACGCAACAGCCGCAAAGGGAGCTTGATGCACCAAAACTTGATACTGCTCTCGCGCAACGGGTACAAACACAGTCACAGCCCCGATCTCAAATACAGTCTTTATCCGTCGAGCCTCCTATTTATTCTCCTTCCGCCGATGCCGACTCGTCTCCCGAAAGCACACCTACAACTATGATTCCTTCACAACGACAACTTTCTGCAGCTCCTGCGCTGCCAGCCAAGAGCTCACTCCGAGCTTCAAGATGCCTCGATGGCCTCTTGACACACAAGCTTACCCCCGAGGGTCAAGCTCCTTTCTCTACTCCACATGATGTTTACCTCTCTTCAGAAGAAGATGCGTCTTCTTCCGCCGATGACTTTTCCGATTTCGAATTCGACTCTGGTAGTGATGAATCCCAGCCAACTCGAAGGGGAAGTCATGAGGACACTGCCAAGGTCGTCTCAGTTGTCTTCTCTGGAAAACCTTCAGTAATTGATCTCCCTCGACGATCAGTCTCTCCCAGCATCATCAGTGAAGCTTCTTCCCGACCTTCATCAAGAATGTCAATTTCATCTCGACCCCCTAGCCGCCTCCGCAGAACCACCACTCTCCCAGTTACCCTTCCCGTTCTCGACCGACGAATGTCTTTCTGCACTACTTCTTCCGGATCAGTCATGCACCCACCCCGAACAAGCAGTATGGGAACTCGTCTCGAGAAGCAACGACCTGATTTTCTCAGCATTGACCCTTTCGCCAAAGTTGAGCCCGAGGTCAAGGAAGAGACCACCGAGAGGCCCAAGACACCAAAGTCGCCCGGTGTTTTCAAACGCACACTAAGCTTGGTCAAGAAGCGAAGTCGACCTTCGCTCAACACCCATTTCGCCAGTCAATCCAAGGATAACCTGTCCCTCTTCACACCCACTTTCCCCATGGAGCAGGTTCGAGAAGAACCGGGCACAGACTCCGAGGAGAGGGCATCCAAACCCATCCTTCAAAAGGCGCCAACCTATCACGAGTTCGCCCAAAGGAGGATGTCTTCAGCACCAATGTCTCCCATGTCACCTATGTCTGAACCCGGATCTCCAATGACACCCAATGGCACACGTAGCCGTTTGAGGCAAGGATTGGCAGCAGCCGCGAGAAGGCGAAGCGTCAAGGTTTAAAGACCTGACCTGTACTTTTACGAATTATGACTGGGCAAAACGGATACGGGTGCTAGACGCCTCTAATATTTCTCCTTTGTTACTATCTTCTGTATCGACCGAAAAAAGGTCCTAGGGCAAAGGAAACAGGCGTTCTATGGACATATTCTGCTGGACAAGAAATACCGGCGTTGTATTGTATTAACTCACCACTCGAACTGAGAATGGCGTTTTGGGATATATCAAACATGCTTTGCAAGCATCACGACCTTGGACAGGTCTCTTGGATGGAATTTTGTCAGCTAAATTGTTAATGAAGAACCGCAAAAAGACGGTCAAGCATATCATGAATGGAGTTTTAGCTTTGTTCTGATGAATAACAATATCACGATTGCTGCTACACATTTTGACCTTTGCCCCTTTGATGTCTTGTGATCCGTATGTTTGTACTCTTTGAGGCTGAGACTATTGATTGTAGTGAAGTGGTTACCTTGGTTCGGCGCGGCCGCTACAAGTGCCTGAGTCTGGGGTCAAACTCAAAAGCCACCGACCGCATCGTCTTGTCGACAGACGGGGAATGGCTGGCGACTTTTGGTAGGGCATTAATAAGAATGATTCTAGAACTGTTTTGTCCGCCTTCGGAATTTAAAGGTGTTGTGTTGGTTGGCGCTGCGTCCCTCTGATACTGATTCCGGAAATGGAGTACCATACTCTGTATGCAATGCATCGATGACTGTATCGTCTGTATCTCGTCATGAACTGTTGATCATGTCCCCTGTTACTTTTTGCTTCTGTTGTTGCGGTGATGAGGAACATCAGATCAAAGACAGGGTGTGAGTGAGAGATACTGTGGGGTACTTGGAAAAACGCCCACAAATGGCGGTGGGTGAAGTACCTAGAAGTACTTTCCGCATTCGGTAGGTGGGAAATGAATCGACTCGGTGAGGCACGTCAAGGCAATTTAATATGCCGTAGCGTTATGATTCACTGGTAATCTCGGGATGTCACCAGAGATGAAATTAAATTCTAGAAGACGAAGCGAAGGCATGACTGATGATGTAGTTATTGTCCGTCCATCTCGAAATAATTCATGCCCTTCTCAGGATTGAACAGCGAGTGTCTTGGTGAATCCCTATAGGCAGAGTATGTACGGAGTACTATAGGTACCTGCAGATCTCCCCTGAGCGGTCAACCCCTGTTAGCTCATCCTCATCGTTGCAATCAATGGATCTTTGATTGAGATCTACCCCTAGAATCCAATCCCATCCCCAGCAGCAAAAAGTAAGAAGATGGCACGGGAGGATTGAACCATCGGGGCCACTCGCACCCAAGCTTACTGTACTGTATGTACATGCGAATCTGCCCTGTCAATCCGACTAGTTCATCGCTAATTATATTTCACCGTTCTTGAGTCAAGGTCTACGCTCGAGCACAGTCAGCAAATCCTTAGAGCTACTCCGTACAGAGTACCTAGCTAGCCACCAGGGGAAGCTCGAATTGCAGTGGGGATGGTGACTTTGAATTACTTGTGGGTATGGAAATGCGAGAATGTCTTTGCTCAATGGGGTTTACGTTGTATTTGCCCGTTTCTCATGCTACTGTATGATGTCTTTGCTTTCTTTTCATGAGACGTTGGCCCACGTGGGAAAAGCAATGAGGCGGGAGACATGCATGCATGCATGGGCGTGGTGTGATTCGTCTCGTATGTTTCTCCATGTCTTTTCGACTGTGTTTCATGGGCCAATTGAGTTGCTCAATTGATCGTATTTCAAGTGGGTTCTTCATAACTTGATCTCAATTTCAAGAGCTTCAATTGTTAGTCGCCTCCACTTTGTCTCTGTCTCTCTGTCTCTGTCTCTGTCTCTCTCGCGACTCCAGGCTTCTTCCCTTCTACTCTGCGACAGACACAGCTGTATCATACAGCGTCAGTGTCTCAAACAAGACTTTCCTCGGCCGTCAAGCGACCGTAGCGGCTTCAAACGCGAAGACCCTCTTGCGTGCTCCGTGGGGGCCTCTAGCACTAAAAGAGGCGCTCGTTCATTTCCTTTTGATGCTTGGACCACTTGAAGGATGTTGCGCTGTGTCTTGCATGAGAACGCGGTGCTGTTGAGGATGTGGCTGGGTCACCATCAGGGGAAACCGTTACGGCGCTTGACTTTGTTCGAATTGTGGCTCCAGAAGCGCAAATAAACGCCAGGGAAGGGCGGTCAGAGTTGACGATGTAGCTTGGATTTGAACGATGTTACTGAGACTTTAAAAGAGTTGCACTCTGGAATAGAGATGGGCATGAGTGCTCGCAGATCTAGCGCTTTGGCGTCACCAGTCACTTGACGTATCTGGAGGACCCTGAAACATGATGGACGATCATGCACTACACTGCACTGTGAAGTACTGGTGATCCTCGTCTGGGGGAGATTGGACCTTTGCTGAATAGCGATCGGCGATCAAAACTTCTCTGTAGACATCTAGTCTGTACTAAAACTTCGAAGGACCGATCTGAGAACTGGCATCTGCGGTGGCTTTCTGATGACAGTGTGGAGAAGCAGATACTCGAGTATATGAAGACCTACAACGAGTAGAATGATGGGCACTAGGATCTGGGGTTCTTCAGCGTCTTATTTTGAGCAGCTGTGTCTATCTGAGATGCTCCACAAGACCTGACTCAATAGTGAAGCTATCTCGAGACCCCATCCTGGTACGTGCTCGAGTCCCAAGATGGTGGACAGCAGCACAGTACAGATGAAGAATGAGTACGAGACTATTGTAACTACGATATCCCGACTTGAACGAGGTTTCATGATTCGGATCTGGGCGTAAGGTCTGAGCGGAGTTGGAAGTGAAACAGAAGCTTGGACAGATCGGTGTTGGAGTTTAAAAGCTTAGTGCTAGAAATAGCATTGACGATGCCGAATTGGTGGATTTGTCACGTTGAGTTGGGGTTTCAGGTGCGTTTACCTGATGGAAGCTCTGGCTTTTCTAGAAGAGGCTAGGAACACGAATCGACGGAGCTGAAGAATCTTCAACGTATCAACAAGTGAAGACTGAACTGATAAGTGTCAACCGTTGATTGAGCCCCCATCGCCTCAGGCATGCCAACCAGCCAGCCAGGGCTAAGGCGCAGTTGAGAATGAAACACGCTGTTACAAGTGATGCTTATGAATCGTCTTTCTGAGAAGGGCAACTATACACAAGCTTTAGGGCCTGGTCAAAGCGAGTGACTTCATCGTAAGGATCCATGGAGCAATAGTAATATACGATAAACATTGAATTCAGCTATATTTTACTATCATTTTATGCCACATGCTTCTGGTCAGAGAAACATCATGACACTCCAACTACCAAGCACTCAGGGAACAGACCATAACTTCAACACACTCGTAGACACCAGAGCGCAGCACCACCACCATCTGCTTTGTATCTTAGAACGCTATGTGTCTATGTCAATGCGATACCTGACTGTCTCTTGCGGCGAGGCTCTGCTTTTCAGCAATAATCTCATGATGGTAAAGGTACCTGGTCCAAGTACAGCACACTGTGACGAAGTCTTCCTTAATGGTACTGGAAGTGCATAACTCGATAATCTCACGATACTTTCTCTCTCCAAGTTGGAAGTCTAAAGGAACCCTATTCCTATCAAGGTGCAAACAGCACCTGCATTATGTTCTACCGCAACTGAGCTAACAAAATTTATGCCCTTCACTCGTAAAGGCATGAAATAATAGTGAACTGTGGCTGAACCCAACGTTTATTACGTGTTATACTATCACCATCTGTAAAAATGAAGTCACTCGCTTTGATTAAGCCTCAAAAGTATATCGCCGCTATGTATTCACCCTAAGATTATTCGTGGCCAGTACCGACTCCCTCTTCGACCTGTACTGAGGTTTACGACAGCCACGTTTCAACCAAAACGATCAGCTCCCATGCCTGCCAGAACCTCCTATGCATTGCAGTCAATTGAACCAGGGCGACCTGGCACTAAAGGCCATACTTTCTCTTTTACAGTTAACTACTTACCAAGTATTAACTCAATTATACCAGTATAGGATGACTGACGTCGGTTAGATATCTACTGCCACACTGGGTCTAGAGAATTACAGACTTACTCCTCGTTTCCCCTCTGCTGACTCATAGATATGGTGTCTTGATGTGACGACGGTGAGGATGACCAAACTTGTGAGCTGACAGACCACTTCGCAAACAACAAGGTCTTGTCCAAGCCACCAGATATCAGCCTGACCACCCGTTCCTTCTGTTCTTGGATCCGAGTTTGAGTAAGTGCTACAGACCAACTAACTGGTGCTCTAGGGTTACTTATGCGAGTGTTGTCATGCAGTATCGCTGCATTACCCGTTGGCCTATATTCAGGCTCTTGAAGTTTCTATCATTTGGATCATGCATACTTACGGGCTCCCCAACATCTATCTGAACTTCAGGAGATCTGAATTCACTACTTTGTTTCATGAGATATACCACCTTGACCTGTCGGGATGCCTGCACTCGCATATGACGTTGAAAAGCGCACAATGTCTGCAAATGGGTACCCTCGGATCACCCTTCTTCCTGGCTGTTCATGGTGATAAAAGAGACCTTGGCCAGCTGGCCATCTCAGCAACTCTATGCTAGGCAAACGCTGTGTGTTTCAATTGCTGAGACTGCCTGGCTGAAGGGTATGGGCATGAAGTTGGCTAATCTTGGAACCTCGCTTAGTGTGACAGAGCTCGTCTGATAATGAGGGATTCTGCTTCAAAATCACGAGCATTTACAAAAATCAGGAACACTGACTGATACATGATTGAGACCGGCGTATCGGATGCGCCTCTTGGACGAAAAGCAGGATGAACTTGCAAAGGGCATTGACTTTACCACGAGACTATGAAATCGTGCTTCTAGGTGCTAGGTGTTGTTCCATTGTAGAAGAGTGTTGAAAGGGTCTTTATAATAACTGCCATGATTCTGCCACACCGCATATTGCATGACGCTCCTGGCACTGCAAAGGTAGGGTCAAGTCGAGCCCGCGAAATCATGATGACCTATGCGTAAATTGGGCCCTGAGGATTTGAGCGGTTGAGTGTTCTTATGTTTTCCCAGGGTTGGTAGCAATAGTCTTGCCATAGGCTTCGTCGTCAGTCTGCCCAGCTCGAATCGCAGATGTGAAACCTTTTGTTTTGAATCTGGAAGTGCTGAGTAGATGCAAGAGGTATGTCCTGCATTGGTGTCTTGTAATATAGCAGCAGCCTAGTTAACACTCAGTAAGTGGTTAATTGTAAAAGAGAAAGTAAAGCCTTTAGTGCCAGGGCCGCCCTGGTTTGATCGACTGCAATATATATCTATTGAGTTTCTGGGAGGTATGCCTTAGGGAGTAAGAAAACACTAAACCCTTAGAGAGGATATTTAAAAAATAAATTTAGCAAAGAGTTCCCTAAGCTTAGACTAGATTTACCTAAGCACTTTTATCACTTAGGTTCAAGGTCCTGAGTTTTCTTTCCTTACCTAGGCATGGTTGCTGATCGTTTTGGTTAAAATGTAGCTGCCATAAACCTCAGTATAGGTTAAAGAGGGAGTTAATACGGACAACAAATAATCTTAAGGTAAATATAGACTATAAATATAGTCAGTGCTTTTCTATCCAGTTAGCTTAAACTTCTTGTTACATTAACTATACCTTCCTACTATTTCTTGCTTTTTCTCCCGTTTCTCTATATATTATATAAACTTATACATCTTATCGAAGCGTTATCCCTATAAGGTAAAAGGAGGTCAGAGTAGTTATTATAGTTTATTTCTAGCGAAACGGGGCTTTCTAAGCTTTAGTTAGCATCTTTGCTATGGTGCTTTTAGGATTGAACGAGCTAAGAATCTCGACAGTATATTTATAACGTTAATGAAATCTGATTGAAAATTAAAGAGGGTGGGCTAGAGGCATAACTTGATATTGCTTCCTCCAACGCTTAAGAAAAGATTCCTAAAAAAATAATAAGTAAAAAGAGTAACGCTTCTATAGCAATCTATTAGCCTAAAAACCAGAATACAATCTGCAATATAAAATTATAGAGCTTCTAGAAAAAGAAACAGAGTTTTCCAGGTATATATTTTAAATAACTTACTAGAAAACCTCTAGAAATACCGCCTAGCTAAGCAACGTATTTAATAGGAGCTGATAACCTTTTATTACATTAACTACCTTAGGAATACTTACCTGTTCTAGAGGAGGAAAGAAAACTTAGGTCCTTAATCCTAAATAATAAAAAGACTTAGATAAGTTACCCTGAATTCAGGATATCCTTTACTGAGTTTATTTTAACACCGTCTATTAAGGTCTGGTGTTTTCTTGCTCCCTGAGGCCATTATCTCTTATCGGCACAGCCTCTTGGGTCTGCCGTATATAATAAAGTGAGGATACAACACGAGAGAAATGGCAGAGAAAGCCAGTGCAGAGATAGAAAGGTTGACAATATTGATGAGAACGGAATCGGGGTCGTTTACTTCGTGATCATTTGCGAAACTGAGATGCTGATGGGCACAGCGCTCTGCAGGTCCAGACGCGAAGAACCATGATTTGAAATAGAAATATGACACACTTGAGAAATGAAGCTATTGGCAGCGTGAGCGAGAGCGGTCGTGATCATCAGATGGTCGCGGCGGAGAACAATGAGTGAGGAAGATGAGGTGGGACAAAGTGAGGGTGTGTGCATAAATAACACCAGCCTCAAGAAGCGAGAAGGGAAATGCCCATGCAGAACTCAAGTCTTGAGGTGCGCGAAAATTATTGATATATCCGATAGCGACTATTATGGGAAGATCAATTTGTAGATTTGTGTTTGTAGACGCGATGTTGGAGCCTGAGAGAATGACTTGATGAGATAGATGTTGAGGCTCTTGAGAGGGGGTGGGGGTAACGAGAAAGCTGAAGCTGCGTTGCGCACGGGCCAGATCCGCAATTCAGCTGCCAAATGCCGCTTCCTTAACTTAAAGAGAGGCCGGTGGATGTATCTTCCGAGCATCAACTTGGACGACGTCCAACTTCATATCTACTCTACCAAGTGCACACAGGGAGCCATCACGACAAAATTGCCTACTATGTTTGAATTGCATATTTATTCAAGTTACAATGCGCGGACTGGAAGCAATATGGAAGAGACTAGGTTCTTCCAAGCTTGCCTCGTTCATCCTCTTGCTTCAGTCCCCTCCAGGTCCGAACATTGAGCAGTCCTACAAGTGTTGAGATACGAGTCTATTGAATTCAAATACTAATGATCATTCTAGCATTCATAGCCTTCCAAGAGGCTCTACTAATATGGCTCTTGTCAAACAATGACTGTCTCGAGCCATGGAACATTACCATCATGCCTTACTCTTGGGGTAGTTTCCAAGATTCCTGAAGCGAAACAGGGTCTCTATTGTCACTCTGTTGGTTATTACATATGCTAAAGAAAGTCAAGATGATGGCAGTTACATTGAATTGTGGCTATAGCTTGAACGCTGGCAATGGGCTGCAGTGGGGTGTAGTCAAGTCAAGCTATTGTTCATTGTACTGGATATTCAGAAGGCATTGTTGCTACGGATTTGCAAAACTGCTCCCTCGGCCTTTCTCGCTTCTTTTCTGAACCACTTTCGCATCCCCCTCTTCACCACAAAACACCACATTACGACCTGCCACCCTTTGAAGCACATACAGCTACCCCGGCTTCTTTGTTCCTCGAGAAGATACTACGCTGCATCTTATCACGCCGTCGTCAAGCCTAGTAGATAGCTTTGCAGTGATTCAACATGGCTGCCGAAAAAGCGAGCCCAGTCTTGGTGCTGGGCATCGATTTTGGCACCACGTAAGCTCCCATCCCCTCCTGCTCTACACTCTCTAACGTCTTCCATACAGATACTCAGGCATCGCGTGGTGTCGAGTCGGCGAAAATAACGAAATCAAGTTCACCACCAACTGGAAAAAGCGAAGGTTCGCCCAGGGAGACAAGCAGAAGGTCCCCTCGGCTATCTTCTATCATCACCTGAATGATGAAGACCCCGAATGGGGCGCGACAACTCCACAGGATGATACTGTCCTTCGCTGGTTCAAGCTCCTTCTCGTTGATGAGAAAGATCTCCCGGGTCACATCCGACACTCTGTTCAGCTGAAGACAGCTCGGGCTCTGATGTTGAAGGCTAACAAGACTCCAGTCCAAATTTTGGGCGACTACCTACGACAGCTTTGGCGTCATTGTCGCGAGAACATTATCAGGGCTGAGGGTCGCCGAATGATGAGGGTCTCGACAGTCCACCTTGTTGTCACTCTCCCGGCTATCTGGCCATTCTACGTTCGGTCCAGAATGACCGAGGCTCTGGGACACGCCGGCCTTCTTAACATCACCAAAGCTGGACATACAACTTTGGATTTTATCTCTGAGCCCGAGGCAGCTGCTTTGAACTGTCTCAAGGAGAATGCCGATCGCTTCAATGTCAGAGTGAGTTAAAAATGACCTTCTATCACTGGTCTGTAGTTAACCATGTTTAGGTCGGTGACCATTTCGTCATTTGTGATGCAGGAGGAGGGACTGTTGTAAGTTTCAGCTGTCCTCTCCTTGCGAAATGTTTCTTACGACATAGGACCTCATCACCTACAAAATCGAGAAACTTGATCCTCTCATTATTAGTGAGAGTGTCAAAGGCGATGGTAAGTCATCTGGGCCGCTGTACGATGTACGTTTGACTGACCTCAACCAAGGCGGCTTATGTGGTGCCATGTTCCTCGACGAGAGGTTTCTAAAGCTACTAAAGAAAATGATCCCTCTTGAAGCTCAGAGTAGGCTTGATAAACAGACCTTTCCCAATATCATGGAGTCTGATTGGGAGAGCGGCTTGAAGTCTTCATTCTGCAAGTCCAGCGGAGACTTGCCCCTACAGCTCTCGTACGATGGCCCCGTGGACACCAACTTCTTCCCTTCCAAGCTCAACATCGATATGTAAGTGCCTGAAATGACCCCATTTTGTGACCCTGGGAGTGTTTGTAGTTTTTCAACAAGACATTTGTGGGCGTCTTCATTATATCTACCTCGTCCTAGCTAACTGATTGCTAGTTCCGAAATCCGCGAGAAAGTGTTTGACCCCGTGGTCGAAGAGGTTGAACAGCTCGTTCAGAAGCAGGTTGATGCAGTCAAGCACAAGTACAAGAAGAAGCCAAAGGCAAGTCTGTTCGTCATCTCATTCAATAAAAAACTGCCTAACATTGTGTAGTTCGTCATCCTAGTTGGTGGCTTTGGAAGATCTCTTTATTTGTATCAACGCCTTCAGAATGCCGTCGGCAACAGAATAGACGTCCTTCAACAGGACGGTGAAAAGCCGTAGGTCTTCCCGACGCTTCTTGGGAATTCTGTTGATTGACAATTATGTGTAGCTGGACCGCTGTGCTTCGAGGAGCTGTCCTACACGGACTGGCGAGAACCAACCATACCAGTTCAATCAAAGTTACGGTTGCCTCACGTGTGTCTCGTCACAGTTACGGGACCCTCGTGAACATCTTGCCCTTTGACGCCAAAGAGCATGACATCAAGGACCAGGTTTGGGATGAAGGCCAGCGGGAGTTCCTTGCTGTCGAGCAGACAAGGTGGTTCGTTGAGATCGTAAGTCAAATGGGCCCGTTTATGTTAACCTCTAACTTTTCTAGGGCTCCTCTGTATCTACATATGACCCCGTCTGTGCATCCTTCTGGCAAGATCTTACGAGCCCCGACGATGATCTCCAAATCGACATCGTTACCTCAGACGCTTCTACTCCCCCGACCCGTAAGGACGATTCAGTCAAGCCTATGTGTATCATCAAGGCGTCCGAACTTCCCAGATGGGATACCATACCAGTGTGGACCAACGAAGAAGGTCAGGTATTCCACCGAATCACTTACGAACTGCGCATGATCAGCGATGGGTCCTCCTTGGATTTCCAAGTGTTCTACAAGAACAAGAGCATCGCTTCCGGAAGTGTCGCCTTCGACTCTACCAGTCAGAACGATACCGATGACGAGGATGACGTAAAGATGGGCACTCCTCAACCATTGAACAACAACAACAATGGTAACAACATCATTGATATGACCGAGACCGATAGCGACAGCGACTACGTTGAGGCTGAGGAATGAATCGGTGAAGGGGTCATGTTTTCTGTGTGAATGCGACCCAAAGAGCTCAAAGTGGCTCCAAGGGGTTCGAATGGGGTCAAAGGGGCTCGAGAAGGGCTCAAAGCGAATCTCTTTGCAGAGTGTATTTCTTGGTTGGGGGCATTACGAAAGCTCAATGGCATTGCCAAGGGATCAAGCGTATAGTTGCTTTGTATCATATTGGGGCATATATGTCTAGTATATGCCGGTGCTGCATCGGTAAGACGACATGCTACTTACGTCTTTATTCAATTGAAGTGGTTCTTTTATCGCATTGCGTGCGTTACTGGCTGATTCATATAGCTAGCTTGAAGCCTGGTGACTGAGGTTGATATTCGCATCGTAAGTGAAACGAGTCCTTCAGGATATCTGATTGAGCTCATGAGTCTCCACACTGTCATTGCTCAGTGTGAGTGCTTTAGAAGGGCTCAACAACTTTGGGTACGTTTCTGGCTTTGGGCAAAGACTTAATCACACCCATAGACCTGAGGTTTTACGGTTGTGTTGGTGACTTGTGGTGCAGCATCCTAAATCTCGTTCTGGAGACTCGCATTTTGGGTTACGAATATCCCGATAGCAATATTGTATGATACAATCCGAGTTGTATGAGATGAAGGATATCCTAATGTCGACCAAGGCTCATTATGGGAGGCTGAGGAGAACGTTAGATATATGTTCCAGGCGAAGCCTGCATCCAACCAACTCTGCGCAATGGGGATTAGTATTACTTTGGCATTTCAATCAGATTCGAATAGGCTCTTGGCTTTTGCTTCAGCTCTTTAGCAACTCTATGCATGCTCTCGATCTTCCAACACAGTGGTCTCACTGGTGACTCTGAGAGCAGTGGGGGGCCTGTGAGTCACACTTGAGTGGAGGTAGTTATATGTTCCAATAAGCCCACACTCTTTCACCAAGAAAGCAATTTGGCGCAGTGGAAGCGCGGTATGTCCATCTCACAATCTGCATCACACAACCTGTACTAACAGACCCAGCCGGGCTCATAACCCGGAGGTCGCACGATCGAAACGTGCAATTGCTAGGTTTCTAATTTTTTTGTGATTTTTCCCATTTTGGTTTTGGTATTGTGAGTTGTTCTCACCTTATGGTTTCGTTTTGGTGGTGGTTTTACACTAGTTTCTGGTGTGCGGGCTGTTTGATGTTAGCACGTGACTGACAACTTACAAGCGATCTCTAGTTATTAGTTATTGCAACACATGGAAAGCCCCTTTCTTTATCTATAATTAAATAGATGGAAGGAGGAGATAAATTGAAAGTGGATTTTGGTCTAAGTTCAGGCATATATACGTGCTTGATAAATTATAAGTCTGTTGATTAACAGTATGCATTAACTTACCAACTTGTACTAACTTAATGACAAGGAGAAGACAGTATGGACTGGGTGTTACTGCATACGAATACAGATTCTCTTAAATTTTGATGTCCTATCGTAAGGAGGTCCAAGAGGACAGTCGTCTCATGATTAGTAAATGTATAGAATTCCGCCCATGACTGCGTGATACCCAATAAGACTACCTGCAGACGCATGCATCCCTCAGCTAAAAGATGACCGTGGCCATGTCTAGGCAACAGCATCTGTTGCTTGATCCTCTTGAACCTCACTCTCATCTCTGTTCTTTAGCTTTATCAATCAAGTCATGGAGCAACTAGCACAGCAATACATCGACTCGACGAACGTGACGCCTCGCTGGTTACCGGGCGGCGACGCATTTTGGTATAAGCAAAATATATCAGCCAAAAAATACCAGTTTCTCTTTGTTGATGTCGTTGGAAAGAGTCGCGAGTTAGCGTTTGACCATAAGCAACTCGCTGAGGCTCTGCGCGAGAAGACAAACGAAGAGGTTGACCAATTCTCTCTTCCTTTCAACTGGATCGAACCAGTCCCAAACGAATCATGTGTTCGGTTCCACTTTGGTAATCGAAAGTGGCAGTTTGGGCCAAACAATCTACTTCAAGAGTGGGATGGACAATTCGCCGCTGAACCAGATCATCTGCTCCAAAAAGAAGTCATTTCTGCACACAGTGACACTCAAGTCACCGTCGACTTTGTGAATCGCACAGGCAAAACCCTCAGGGTGTATTGGATAGATTGGAAAGCAAAAGCTATTCCGTATATGTCGATCAAAAACGGCGAAACTAAACCACAGATTACATACGTGGGCCATGTTTGGCGGCTGGTAGATGTGTCAAACGAAAAATACAGGGCAGTCTATTCAGCACCTGACGAGGGGAATCATGTCGCTGTTATCGAGCATCTCAGTGACTCTATCCCTGAGGCATCACCGCCCAGCGACGATGAAGATTCTGAACCGGATGAAGAACCAACGGAACCCAAAAATGAGCCACGTCTCTATGTCAAAGACTTCAATGTATGGTTCAAAAGCGAGAACGATGAAGCCTTTCGGCTATCTGAGAACGGAAACGAAATGAGTCCTTACGACAAAAGGCACTTGTACATGTCGCCAGACAAACAGCATGCAGTCGCATGGCAATATACCCCCGGGCAAGACCACAAGATCAATCTGGTGGAATCATCTCCAGAAGACCAGATTGAGCCAAAACTTCACACAAAGTCATACCTCAAGCCAGGTGACCGTGTCAGGGTCGACAGACCTCGGCTCTTTGACCTCAAGACTCACAGCGAAGTCGCAACTGATGATTCGCTGTTCAAGAACCCCTACCAAGTAAGCAATCTGGAATGGAACCGTGACAGTCAGGAATATCTCTTTTACATCAACGAGCGTGGACATCAACATACCGGAATTATTGGTATCAAAGTTGGTGGAAGTGTCAGGACGCTCGTGGAAGAGGAGAGCCGCACGTTTGTAGACTATACAAAGTCGTACTTTAATCTCCTTAGAGATTCTGACGAACTCATCTGGGCTAGTGAGCGTGACGGATATAATCACCTGTATCTGATCGACCTCATCACTGGCTCGGTCAAGAACCAGATCACAAAGGGGCCATGGATGGTCAACTTTGTAGAGTTTGTGGACAAGGAGCGTCGTCGAATTTGGGTGCGAGGCTACGGGCTCAAGGACAGTGAAGACCCGTATCACGCACATCTAGCAAGCGTTAACTTCGATGGATCAGATTTCAAGATTCTCACGAATGGAGATGGAACTCACTCTTGGTCTTTCTCTCCAGACAAGCGTTACTTGATAGACACTTGGTCAAGGGTTGACTGTCCACCTACAACGGTCCTCCGTGACAGCGAGTCTGGGCAAGAGGTAATGACACTCGAGAAGGTTGAGTCGAAAGAGCTGGAAGATAAGGGATGGTCTTCTCCTGAGAGGTTCGCTTCCCCTGGCCGGGATGGCAAGACACTTATATACGGAATCATCATTCGACCTGTGGACTTTGACAGCACCCAGAAATATCCCGTGTTTGATGAGATCTATGCGGGGCCTCATAACTTTCGGGTCCCCAAAGCATTTTCAGCTCTCTCAGATCGACGGCGATGGGCAGATGAAGGGTACATCGTCGTGATCATTGACGGAATGGGCACAAACTGGCGCAACAAAGGCTTCCATGATGTCTGCTATAAGAATCTTGACGATTCAGGACTTCCAGACCATATCGCTTGGTTGAAAGCTGCGGCATCTTCACGACCATGGATGGACCTCTCTCGGGTGGGAATCATGGGCGTTTCAGCAGGAGGACAGAACGCTGTAGCAGGAATGCTTCACCACAGCGATTTCTTCAAGGCCGGTATAGCAGATTCAGGCTGTCATGATAACCGCATGGATAAGTTGTGGTGGAACGAGCTGTGGATGGGATACCCAGTTGATGAGGCGTATGAGAAGGCGTCTAACATAACTCACGCCAAGAAACTCAAGGGGCCCTTGATGCTGATTGTTGGAGATTTGGACGATAATGTCGATCCATCTTCAACGTTTCAGATGGCAAATGCCTTGAACAAGGCGGGCAAGAATTACGAGTTTCTATTTATTCCTGGTGGTGGACATGGCTGTGGAGGAGGGAAGTATGGTCTTGCTCGTCAAAGGGACTTCTTCAAGCGTCATTTGCAGCAAGAGTCGGAGTATCGAGTCGACATGTATGACACCGGCAGTTGATATTGTGGCTTTGGATAAATCGATAATTGAAAAAGGCCCATTGTATTGTACGTATCCGAAGGGGTAGACATCCATTGCTACATGCTTGAACCCCTGTTATACAACCCCAAATAGTGCAACATAAAGGGTCTTATTGCCTCCAAAAAGCCACCACAAATAGTGGTTACAGCAACAATTGATTTATTTGCAATACGTTATCACAGCCCGCCCGTCTAATCGCCTGTGTCTGGCCAAACTCCTCAATTGAGGCGCTTTCCTTTGCGTTTGTATTGGGTGAGTTTGACCAGTGCAGTCCATCCCGTCAGTATAGGACAGCTGGCCTTCTGCAATAGGTTCCCCCCCTCCACTAAAAAAAGTACTGAACATACCTAGAGGTAGGTAGGGATGAAGATCTAAGCTACGCTCTAGCCCAGGAACCGTTACAGCCCCCTGCCCTCTCTCATCTCATCTTTTCCTCTCTGTCTTCTTTTTTTTTTCTTCTCTTTCTTTTACCTTTTGCTGTACCGCTTCTTCCTCTCTTCTTCATCGCATCGACGGTTGAAGATGAAGATCTCGTACTTGTCCGTTGGGCTTCTCGCCCTCTTCAGCCCCTTGGCAGCCGCCTGGAGCAAAGAAGGTATGTTTGTTTTACTCTGGGCTCCCCTCTGATTCATGTCTTAACTAACTCCCATCCTCCCAGATCGCGAAATCTTTCGCATTCGAGATGAGATCGCAAAGTATGAGACCGATCCTGCTGCCAACTTCTACGACATCCTCGGCGTCCCCCCCTCTGCCTCGCTCGATGATATCACCAAGGCCTATCGCAAGCAGACCCGAAATCTGCACCCAGACAAGGTCAGGCAGGGAATGCGATCCAAGGCTGCAAAGGACAAGAAGGCTGGCGCAAAGACTAAGCCTCCTACCAATGCTGAGATCAAGGCTGCTGTGAAGAAGGCCGGCGAGGCTCAGGCTCGTCTCTCCCTCATCGCCAACATCCTCCGTGGCCCCGAGCGCGACCGATACGACCACTTCCTCTCCAATGGCTTCCCTCTCTGGAAGGGCACCGATTACTACTACAACCGATACCGCCCCGGCCTGGGCACGGTCATCGTTGGTCTTTTCCTCGTTGTAGGTGGTGGTTTCCACTACCTCACTCTGTACATGAGCTGGAAGCGACAAAAGGAGTTTGTCGAGCGCTACATCAAGTTTGCCCGCGATACCGCTTGGGGTGGTGGTCTCAACATCCCTGGCGTCGACGCAGCTCCCGCTCCAGCCCCTGCTGCATCTCCCGCGCCTGCTAGCGACGAGGAAGAGGCTCCCCCTCTGCCCCAGAACCGACGAGAGCGCCGTATGCAGGAGAAGGCGGCTAAGCGCGAGGGTGCTCGTCCTGCTAAGAAGACGCGCCGTGCTGCTCAGGCTTCCTCTGGAACAGCTACTCCTACCCCTGCTGCTGGACCTACTGGTGCTCGCAAGCGAGTTGTCGCTGAGAATGGCAAGATCCTTGTTGTTGACTCCCTTGGTGATGTTTACCTCGAGGGAGAGGATGAGGAGGGCGAGGTCCACGAGTTCCTCCTTGATGTAAGTTATCACAATCTCTTCGAAATAACTAGACTAACATGTGACAGCCCAACGAGCTTGCCAAGCCCACCATCAAGGATACCGCAGTCTTCCGCGCACCCATCTTCCTGTTCAACGTCACTGTTGGCCGCTTCCTTTCCAAGAAGCCCGCCGACCTCGAGATCGAGATCCCCGCTGAGGATGAGGACTCTGATGTTCCCCAGCCCACCCCCAGCACCGACTCTGCCGGCGAGGACTTTGAGCTTCTTGACAAGAGCACTGATTCTCTGACCAAGGCCAAGACATCTGGCGCTTCGCAGGGCAAGGCGAACAAGCGCAAGGGCAAGAAGAGGTAAGCTTTGGGAATGATTTCTAACAAAAGTTGACTGGGGTCTGGGAGTGGATGGAGTTGGTGTGAAATGGGGAGGATGTATTTTGCCAAAAGGACGATTAAATCTTGAATGCCGGCAATGTTTATTATAGTAGAAGCCACTCATGAAAAGGGCTAGATTTGGGATATGCCTTGTGTGAAGAATCTCTGCTTTGGGCCTCATGTGCCGACTATCAGTGACGCTTGGGACGATCTTAGTCAATTGGAGCAAAGACGACTTGTAGACAAGAAAGCTCGTATATAACAATACCAATTCCAGCTCTAGTTTTCTTGGCCTTTGACATTATAGCTGTACTTCAGCTTTTACAACGACCCCAGACTTCTAATGACCTGGCTATAATTCATCACAATAGTCTATGTGGGTACTTGTTTCATTCTTTGACTTCAAAGTCTATGATGACAAGACCCCTCGTAGCAATTCATCCGAGCTTGGTTAAATTTGAGTTCTATTCTTCAATGGCTGCATACGGAACCCGAAGTGTATTACACGTCTAGGGTTGCAATGAAGCTGCTGACACTCTTATAGGCGGGCATTATTACGGACATTTATATCCGGACAACCTCTTCAAACAGCACAACATTACTCCGTAGTTGACCCCCATTTCCACAGGCAAAAGGAGGAAAAGAAGCAGAATGTCGTAACCCCCGTCCATTGTCTTGCGTGCTTTCTGATTAGATAGCTAGCTAGCCAACTCCGTGCTTGCGATTCCGCAACTCCATTGGGGATATGTAGTTAGACAATAATCCACTTTGACGGCTATTGATCATGCTAATTTTTTGCCATTGTTGATCATCTTTTATATTATAACTCCCACAAAGATACTCCTCTTTCGGGTTTCTTATCATGTTGACTGTTTGTTGATCTCTGTTTGCTTCTGTTTAACTCTCATCAACGTGTCTGTTGAGCAACGATGACGTCCTCGAATCAACCTGAGAGGCCAAATGTCTCTGGTGATAGCATCACGGAAACATTTCCGAGTCAAGATTCAGCCGAGGACACCAAGGTTCGCAATTCAGTCGAGTCAACTGAGGTAACGGGCTCCAGCAACGTCGTGTTGCAGTCTTCAAAATATGAAACGAGTTTACTTCGTAGGCTATTGACACCAAAGACCTGTCGATGGAACGATGAGTCGCCACCAGCATTGTCTATGAGACATTGCTGTCTCTATGCCTTGGTGCGTAAATCACCTCAACTATTGATTGAAGCTCATGCTAACTGGCAGAAATAGGCATCAGGCATCACAGTTGCAAACCTCTACTACAACCAGCCAATTCTCAACAAGATAGCCGCCACTTTCAATGTCTCATATGAAGAATCGTCCCAGGTTGCAACGCTGCTGCAGTCAGGCTACGCAGCTGGTCTCATTTTTGTTCTACCACTCGGGGATATTCTCGAGAGGCGCCCGTTCATCATCGCTCTTGTTCTGGCCACTGCAACAATGGTGAGCTCTGTGCAACATGTTACTATATTCAGCAGCTGACATCATGTAGTGGATAGGACTCTGTGTGACGAATGACTTTACCGTCTTCCGTGCCTTATCTTTTGTATGCGGTGCTACCACAGTGACACCACAGCTGATGGTTCCCCTAGTGGGAGACTTTGCGCCAGCGCATCGAAAGGCATCTCTTCTCGCCATTGTCACATCAGGACTTATGCTGGGGCTGTTGATGGCGAGGTTGCTCTCCGGAGTGGTAGCGAATTTCACAAGTTGGCGCAACATCTACTGGTTGGCCTGCGGTCTGCAGTACCTCATGGGGGTTGTGCTCTTCTGCTTCATGCCTGACTATCCATCTACCAATCCGGATGGGCTCAACTATCTCTATGCTCTCTGGTCTATTCCTCGTATGATGGCCACTGAACCTGTATTGATACAGGCTTGTCTCATTGCCTTTACGCTGTCAGCTGTATTCACGTCGTTTTGGACAACGCTGACCTTTCTACTCGCTTCTCCGCCCTATGACTATACATCCCTACAGATTGGTCTCTTTTCTCTGACAGCCCTTGCGACTATCTTGTCAATCCCCTTGATTGGGAGGTTGATTGATCGTTATATACCTCTACTCCCGACGATAGGCGGCCAGATCCTGGCGTTGACTGGAGCTATCGTCGGAACTTTCACTGGAAACCTTACCGTTGCTGGCCTTGTGATCCAGGCTATCGGTATCGATGTCGGTATGCAGACAGCAGCAGTATCTAACCGTGCAGCCATCTTCGGCATCAACCCCAAGGCGCGTAATAGAGTTAACACGGCTTACATGGCCCTGGTGTTTGCTGGACAATTGACTGGCACGGCAGTGGGAAACAGACTATATGCTAGTGGAGGCTGGAGGAGAAGCGGCGGATGCAGCAGTAAGTCAACTCGGCGGTCTCTTCTTTCACAAGAAAATTGCTAATGTTATCATCAACAGTTGCATTTGTTGGGTTGTCCATCTTGATTGCCATCGCGAGAGGACCCAGGGAAAAGGGATGGGTTGGCTGGACAGGAGGTTGGCATCCTCGACGAGAAAAGCCCGTGATAACACAAACACAAACACAGACACAGACAGAAGATGAAGAACAAGGCGAAGAGCAGAATAGGAAGGAGGAAAAGTAACATAAACAGTACGGAGTATACGGTTTAAAAATCGAGATGTTTGCTCTATATGTATGGAGGTAATAAACGGACAACGGGCCGACAGTTCCACTAGTCACCGCCGCAATATCCCGTCAGTCACTTGGGATCAGCCTCAAAATGCAACATCGCCAAGAGACAATAGGCATGGTTAATGAACCTTGACAGGGAATTGCCTTGTCAGTTCAGTTTGGCTACTAAAAGAGACTCTCGGAAGCTGAGCCTCCATCAGCCCCCTCATTCGGCGTAGCACGGGTACACGGGTAGCTAAACAGGGGTCCTCTGGCTCTAGACATATATCCATCTTCCTTCAGGATTCGTTTGAAAGTTAATCATGCTCTGAGCGGTAAGCATTAAAAGATGACGGCTCTTCTCTTATGTAATCTCGTTTGATCGCATCAATCTTCTTCTTTCCATATCTTGGCATTGGATTGAATCTTTGTTGATCGAGTGAAGTCGTAGCTGCAGGATGGCTATTCCACTTACAATGGCTGGACCACAGTATCATGACGACTTCGAGTCTACTCCTAAGCAAAACCAAACACCATCACAAGATCAACAACCTCTAGATGGACCTCGAGAACATTTACAATCATTGTCAGCTCCCGACACATCATCTCTTCCAGCCAAAGACCATCTATTGAAGGCCAGACTCAACCTTCGTCTCTTCTCCATCTGTGTTGACGCTCTTCTTCTTGTCATTGTCTCTTTGTTGGCATCTAGTTCTAGTGATGGGACAATCTCCTTCATCTTCTTTGGTTTTTGCGTACGTACCTATCTATTCTCATGACTCTCCCACCTACTAACGAGGAATCAACTTAGACTACCCTTGCTCTGATATGGACCTTTGCGGACTCTGTCCATCTCTGGACCAGAAGATACCACAGCTTTAGCCCCTCCATACGAATCTGCATCGACCTTCCATTTTGCGTTCTCTTTGCAATCCTTTCACTCATCTATGGCTATTTCGGTCCTGCGGACCACGCAGTTTCCGGCTCGGCCCCAAGCACAGACGAGTCACATCTTGGGAGACGAGCTCTTGGGTGTTTCGGCATCACTAAAGCGTAAGCCTACTACTGCTATGTCCTCAGAGAGCAAGAAACCATCAAACCTTGACCCTAAGTGATGAAATATTTAGGTAAATCTAGCCTAAATTTAGGGGACTCTTTTACCAATACCAGGTTTAGGCTAGATTTACCTAAATATTTTCATCCCTTAGAGTCAAAGTCTGATAGTTTCCTCGCTCTCTGAGGCATACCTCAATCTCATAGTTTCACCTTTCTGACTTACAATGATTCCCTTAGTCTCGTTCAAATGATTCTAGTTTTCGTGGCTTACTACGAGAGAACACAAGCAAAGTCGTCCACATCACGAAGCAACTATGTGAGGAGCGAGGAGGATATACCCAGGGATGAGGAAGAAGGATTGTTATTTAGCGAAGATTCTGTATCAAACAGATAGCCGTGCTGGTTGACAGCTAGCAAGTTCCGTTTCGTTTCCCACACATTTTACCATTTAGAGAGATACTACCCACCATAAGACACGAGCATAGCAAATACCCCTACCACCATTACATCTTTTTTATCCTATATATCCTAGTTTTCAGTCTCAGTAGCGTTCAATTTCCATTCTCTACCCCATCACTTCCAACTCACATCTTCCAACCATTTTGGGGGACCCAGGTAGTTTCTGGTTCTCGTTGAGCTTGTTTTGCCCATCAGTGGTCCTAAGGCACACATGACATAGCAAATCCCCAGGGCCGACGTTTTCCTCCAGCTTCAAAATGTCGCAGCCCTTGCTCCCTGCTGTGATCAAATTGCCGCAAGGGAAGAATCGCCCAAAGGGTTCGAGTCTGGAGTTGCAGAGCCAGCACGAGGCAACGCGGGTGACTTGACGGCACATATTGGATGAGGGAGGCCTGGTGACAGGTGATATTTGTAGTCACGTAACTTTTATGAGATCCTACTGCGTACCTGAAGGGAATTAGTGACGAGCTTAGGACGAGGGTTGGGTTTGGCTGCTGAGATGCAAAGTCTGGTGAGTGATAGGAAGCTGATATGGGCTGTAGGTTTAAGATTACGACAACGAAAGAATGTGCCATTTTATAATAGAGATAGCCATTGCAGCAATTCACTGTAACTACTAAAATTCAATGAACGTTGCCTCTTATATGCAGTGATTGTATTGAGATTCTTTGTTCTGGACTACAATCCTCGTGAACAACAGATACACCTCAGCGTTGGACGGAGAGAACAATGGCATAGGCCCAGTCACCGTAGACACAACTCCATCAGATGCATGAACGCACTATTCTGCCTATCGATCATTGAATTGGGTGCGGTGCTCCTAAGAAGTTCGAAGTCGGGTCGAACTTGTTGTAGCCTCCAAGAATGGACCAACATTTGACGGGCCTAAATGATGAACATGGGTTAAAGGAGAACCAATATAAGGCTCTTGAACGAATGTATCAAACTTACCAAGCAAAACAATGGCAGACACAGTGACACAAGGTACATAGAAAATCTTCTTTTTAAGTCTCTTAACTTCTTTTGAACTACAAAATGTCGACAAATACACGTCCCTTGCCAAGTCTTCATCCTAAGACCCAGCAGAGACCATTCTCTCGCCGCTTATCATGCCCGCCTCCTCTTCCCAAAGTATATATATACCGCATATCTTGTCACAAAGGAGACGCTGCCCTGCGTAGAATCATGCATACCAAGTTTCCCAACAAGCTAACAAAAACTCCTTCCCAAGTACTTCCTCGTGTCCGGATTCGCAATCGCTTAGTACACACGCTTGAAGGGTGGCACGGGCTTGCACTCGGCCTCGTCCAGGGTGTTGGCGATGACCTTTCGGTAGGCCAGTTCGACCTTGCCGTGGGGCTCCTTCTGGAAAGAAAGAGTGTGCTTCATCCAGTTCTCGTCATCTCGCTCAGGGAAATCCTCGCGGGCGTGAGCACCACGGGACTCCTTTCGGTTGGCGGCAGAGGTGGCAGTTTGGATACTGTATATTGTGTCAGTATTGCTTCAGTGTCATGAAAGAGTCAAAACTTACGCGCAGGTGAGCAAGTTGCGGAGCTCAAGGGTCTCAACGAGATCAGAGTTCCAGATCATGCTGCGATCTTTCATGCCAACCTGGCTGTACATGGCATCAATCTCCTTCATCTTGCGAACACCCTCGTCCAAACTCTCCTGGGTTCGGAAAACGCTGACATCAGTCTGCATAGCCTTCTGCATGGCAAGTCGGATCTCAGCGGTGCTCTTGGGACCATCAGCAGTTCGGACCTTGTCGAGGACCTCGATGTGGTCGGAAGCAGCATCAGCGGCAACGGGCTTCAGGGCGTCACCGGGGTTGAACTTGTCACGGATGGTGTGTGAAACGGCACGGCCGAAGACAACAAGATCGAGAAGAGAGTTGGCACCCAGACGGTTAGCACCGTGGACAGACACACAAGCGGCCTCACCACAAGCGTACAGACCAGGGACAACCTTGTCCTCACCCTTCTCGTCAACAGTAAGAACCTCACCAGTGTATCGTGTAGGAATACCACCCATGTTGTAGTGGACGGTAGGAAGAACGGGAATCGGCTGCTTGCGGACATCAACACCAGCGAAGATACCGGCAGTCTCAGAGATACCGGGCAGACGCTCAGCAAGGATCTCAGCGGGGAGATGGCTGAGCTGGAGGTAGATGTGGTCCTTCTCAGCACCAACACCACGTCCCTCACGGATCTCCAGGGTCATGGATCGGGAAACGACATCACGAGAAGCAAGATCCTTAGCGGTAGGAGCATATCGTTCCATGAATCGCTCACCCTCAGAGTTGAGGAGGTAACCACCCTCACCACGAGAACCCTCAGTGATCAGGCAACCAGCTCCGTAGATACCGGTAGGATGGAACTGGACGAACTCGAGATCCTGGTTGGGGAGACCGGCACGGGCAACCATGGCCATACCGTCACCAGTGCAGGTGTGGGCAGATGTGCAAGAGAAGTAGGCTCGTCCGTAACCACCAGTAGCGAGAACGGTGTGGTTGGCGAGGAATCGGTGCAGAGTACCATCCTCCTGGTTGTAGGCGAGGACACCTCGGCACTCACCATCCTGCATAATCAGGTCGAGGGCGAAGTACTCGATGAAGTAGTTGGTCTTGTGTCGGAGGGACTGTCCGTAGAGCGTGTGAAGAAGGGCGTGGCCGGTTCGGTCAGCAGCAGCGCAGCATCGGTAAGCCTGTCCACCCTTTCCGTACTCCTTGGATTGACCACCGAAAGCTCGCTGGTAACTGAAGAAATTGTCAGTGGCCGCTGTGTGGGCGGATTTCAAAGTCCAGACTCACATCTTGCCATCGTCAGTTCGCGAGAAGGGGCAGCCGTAGTTCTCAAGCTCGATAATGGAGGCGGGGGCCTCTCGGGTCATGTAGTGAATAGCATCCTGGTCACCCAGCCAGTCGGAACCCTTGACGGTATCGTACATGTGCCATCGCCAGTCATCCTCGTGCATGTTACCTAGGGCAGCGTTGATACCACCCTGGGCGGCGACGGTGTGAGATCGGGTAGGGAAAAGCTTGGAGATACAGGCAGTGTTGAAGCCAGCCTCAGCGAGACCGAAAGCAGCTCGCAGACCGGCACCACCAGCACCAACGACGAGAGCATCATACTCGTGGTCCTGAAAAGTGTCAATTGACGAGATCCGTGATTCGCGGATAATCGGGTAGACGTACGATGACGGCGTATTTGTTGCTCACGAAAGGAGAGGCCTCCTTGGCTCGCAGAGGGCCATTGCCCGTGATAACTCGGGCTGTGGACAGCTCGTCAGTATTTCAAGGCTGCGCATAGCATTCGGAGAAAAGCGTACCAACAGGTCGAGTGGTGGAGAAAGCTCGAGAAGGGAACCTAGCAGCCCGCGTGAACTGTCAAAAGGTTAGCAAAGCGCATTGATGAGCTGACGAAGCTCCTGCGGAGGATAATCGGGTTCATGATGCCATCGCAGAGGCCAGACCAGGGACTACTCACAGCAGGGCCGACGGCCAATCTCCTCATTGCCATAGAAGAAGCCATCATCAACTAAAGTCACTATGACCAAGACCAAACTGCATCCGCGGGGAGAATCGAAAGGGTGGTATTTGACGATATCTTCGGGTGGCGGAGGAGCAGGACTTTTGTTAGATGTGGTTTTGGAGGAGAGAGAGAATGGATTGAATTGACTGTCCAACCAATCGACAATTCCCCTTGATGTTTTTTTGGGTCTCTCGTCCTTCGCGAGCCTCGATCGGACGGATTCTCTCGGCTCCTCGGTTGATCCAACCAATCAGCGTTGGCTTATTAGCAGCACCGATTATTCGCCGCCTACTGGACGTGGGCGCTGTAAGCCACTGAAGATATAGGGACTCGGAAGTCAATGACCTGCCCTGGGTTCGCTGTGCTGTCAAATGATAGAGCTCCTTGAGTCCGAGGTGCGTCGTTGTGGATGGAAGCCAATTGGTTTTTTAGTTCTCATCAGTTTTTAATGAGACTACATCTAATGCTATCCTCCTTCGATCTTTATCCAACATCAAAGCCCAATGGATCGGGAAGATTCGCCATTGCGAGTCTAACAAATCCATGACGTTCAAGACAATTGGATCTCATCACGTGTCCGCGGATGTACATTTTGCCCTTCGGCTCCCCGTTTCCCCCGCCTATTCCGATACCAACGGCATGTGCTGACGGCTCCACCTCCACCAGCTGCTGTCAGTCGTAACAACACGACCCGGCCCGGAACCAATTTTCGGGGCCGGTCATCAAAGTCCGGTTTTCGTACTGCAGTCTACAGCCCTGATTTAAATAGAACGTGGAAAGAAACCTCTTCTCCTGTGCTAAGCTCAGACGATAGAAGACTACGCTTGACCCAAGCCTCATATTTAAGGCCCTGGGACTTACAATCATATATATGTTCATAAAGTTTGAACAGATAATAAGTCATTCCTCATTACGCCTCTATTCTACTTCTTACACCTCTCAGACCACAATCAAATATGAGATACATCACATTGAGACGCCAGGACATTCAATATGGCAATTAAAGATAGAATCTTGACGTCTACTGGCTCTACCATTCTCCACCATTCCCTGGCTTTATAATCATGTCGCTCTGTATCTTTATACTACCAGAATCAGTACAGCCAACTCCGTCTCTGTCTCCTAACTCGTATTCAACCGCAACAAGGATATCTTACTAAATCTAATTTGATAATACCTCACGAAGCATGACCAGGAAATTGTCGGTCAGCTTGTGAACTTCTCCAACCGGAGGCTTGACGGGCTCTCCAGCGCTTCGTCGCAAGCGATCCTGTCGCTTGGCTCTGCGTCGCCTCTCAGCCTCGATGGGATCCAACTCATCTTCTGCCTCTGCCTCTGCCTCGTCCTCTGATCCATCGTCATAAGCCATATCCTCGAGGTCTTCGCTGTCTAATCCAAAGTCTGATGAGTTGAAAGCCATTGCCGTTGGCATCATGTCACTTCCTGCATGGCCCTCGGCTGCCATCTTCTGTCTTGTTTTATCATTGTGCCACTTCTTTCGAGCCTCTTGCCATGCAATAAGTGAGTTGATCTCTGCAATTGCCTTGTCTTTATCCAGAATTCCAGCACTGACACCGCCCTCGAACAAGGCGTTGACATTAAGGGTTCCGTTCTTAGGGCCCTTTCGCAGGAACTCGAGGATGCCCTCGATCCAGCCCATGAGCTGGGTGAAGAGGCCGTTATCGTGCGTATGCACTTCATGGACAAACTTGTAAAAGTTGTGCTCATGTCGCTGGCAAAGATCAATAAAAGCCTGAACAGTCTGGTTTGGATCAGCCGATGCGTCTTGCTCTCGGCACTTGTCGACGACCTATACATATGTTAGCATGCAGTTTCGATTCGGGGATAGTTGCTTCTCTCACCTGGATCATGTCGTCGATAAAGACGGCGAAGTCAGTAACACTATTGTACACGTTTGCTGACTTGTAGACTCGTACGAGAGGCTCGTAGAAGATGGTAAAGAGGTCTCGGAATAGCTGGAGGGTTACCGGCTCCTCGATCAACTGGAGCATCATCTCCTTGTCCCTCTGTCTTGTGCACAGCTTCAAATACTGCTTCATGTATGAAAAGAGTTGAGCGCCCTGCCGCAGCTCCTCGTCGATATTCTCCACCGCGTTGTTGAAAGCGACATATGCGTTGTAGAGCCTCTGGATTTGCTCTCCTGTAAGCCCTGGTTCGATGAGATCAGACCTCATAATCGCCACGATCAAGTCCACGTCATCTGCCTCAGCCTCTTCACGAATGGCGACCTTGATGTGTTCTTCGGCATGTGTGTACTTGTAGAGCTTGTCTGAGAAGACAGGATCATCAATCTTGCTAGCGAGGATATCGATCGACTTTTGGAAGCTCTTAATGCCATCGTTAAGCGTAAGTGAGAATATTCTCTGCATCAATGACCGTGTACCAAATGGTTGAGCTAGGAAGATGTCCAAGACACCAGACATGACTGCTGCGGGGTTTGCAATTCGGATAACGTTCTTGATAACCGAGTATGGGATGAGAGAGTGAATACGTCTCGCCTGAGCAAAGAGCTCAGGGGAATTGTCCTCAGCCAGGAAGAGGTGGTAGATGACGGCAGCAATCTCGATACGGAGCCACTCGGCAAACTTCCGATATTGAATACTGAGATCCTGGATCGTCTCCTTTTCCTTGATCTCTTTGAATAGCATGGTAAGTCCGTTGTGTTCTACTATATCGCGACGGAACCTGGAATATGTCAGCTCAGGCTTATGGCCGGTGTGGGTTAAGACTCACTGCTCCATGTACTCGTCAAGCTCGGCGGCTCGTTTCCTCGCGATTTCATAAAATTGCTTTTGCTCTTCCATACGCTTCTCATCCACCTCTTTCCTTCGAAGAATATCTTCAACATCCTCGTCTGTTGGGGTGATGGGCTCGCCACTCAGAAAGTCTTGCATAGCCTTGGTATTAGCAAATTGGGGGTTGTGGAGTACAGATCGCAAGAACGCCCTGAGTGAAATTCTTTGGTTTTCACGCCATAGAACGACAGTCTATTTATCTTGTTAGTCGGCTGTGGAAGTCGTGTACTGCGTCACTCATACCTCTGACTTGTCTGATTTATCCGAATCCTGGCGGACGGCAGGGCTAAGTCTTCCTCCCTCAGTGGACACGCGAGGAGATGGAATTCTAGGGGAATTAAGCCCCTTGGATCTATTCGATCTAAATGATGCCGCAGACCCGGCCCTGCGGTGACCTTCACAACGTTAGCATAAGTGAGAAATACAACAGAAATGGGGTGGGTTGTACCAGGCGTCAACATAGATGAATAGCCATTAGGTCTTGTCGAAACTGAAGAAATAGAGGAAGCATCTGATTCGTTTCCGTTGCTGAACATGGATGTAAAGGCGATCGTTGTTGTAGTATCTGACTTGTTCTTCTTGGGCATTTCTGGTACGACTCGACCAGGAAGCTCTTGTCGCAATCGGCTGTGAAGTTTGGCAAAGTCGCTATATCTCCGACCAACATAGTGCTCCAATTCTCCCTTCTTCTTGATACGCAGGATAAATTCGGCGTGTTTGTGCTTTCGGATCGTATGCTTGACCTGGGTGACTCGCACGCCTGCGACGTTGACATCCCAGCCATTAATGTAGTTACCCTCGGGCAGAGTATGCATAACACCAGTGTCGATAGCATTGCTGTCAACAATCTCAATCTCTGAAAACCGAATGCGCTCCTCGAATCCTGATGATGTTCCAATTCCAGAGACCATCATAAGTTCGACAAGTTTCCTGGCCTTGATGGCTAGTTTTCGTCGCTTCGTCTCCTCTAGGCGATCCTCGGACGATGAAATCTGCTTTCCTGCGAACGACTCGAGGAACTATAGTTCGTTAGCGTCAGATCGACCATAGACAAGTCGCATCATCATTACTCACCACTTGAAGCTTGTCCTGCCAGAACTCCTTCTCGCGCGCCTTATCAAGGAAGGGAAAGTCGCGAACATGGTGGACGAAGATGTATCGCAGAATGGGCAGTTCGGATTCTTCAGGGGGGACTTCACCATGATCGGATCGAAATGGCGCGCCGAAGCGCTGGAGGGCGGTGGTAGAGTTGAGTTCGTTTATTTCCCACTTTACCTGCTCCGAAATAAGCTCTCTCTTGAGGTCTAAGGTGTGAAAGCATATCAGTATCTGGTTACCCGCGTTTAATCACAAATTACTGCGCATTGCAACACTTACAGTGTTCTTGCTTGCCGGTCAACGTCTGGCCTGGTGGCGGCGTAGCATCTTGCTTTGATCGCACTGGGAGGTCAACGGTAGATGGAGGATTCGCGGGAGCATCCTCAACAACTGCGGGCGTATCTCTGGCCTCAGCAGCCATGTCTCTTGCGCAACAATCGATTATAGAGAGTTTTCTGTGTATGTCTTGTAAGGGAGAGAGAGGTATTTCACTGTTCAGAAGGTAGGTGGCTATCAATGTCTGTTGTAAATTGATATCGATGTATGTAGAGAACTCGGCGAAGTTGGGGTAGGTAGATTTGCGTCAGAAGAACGTCCGGAATATTGTTGGTTTGGTCTGCTTTCGTTTGGCGGGGCAAAGCTGCAGTAAGCTTCCATCGTTAGTTAGTACGCTAAAAAGTGCCTTATGGGGCGCAGCTACGTAATGTTGTCGGCTGTTGATAGGGACTCACATCAGCGTCTGCTTCAGGGTATCACGAACAGAACGGACGGCCAAAGGAACAGAAACTCAAGTGATGAAGCTTGTCTTCCTTTGCATTATAGACCTCAACCTTTTTAAGGCACTCCTCACGCTGGGCACTTGCGTGTAATAAGCGCCAAAGCGAGGGGCATGACGTGTGTCGCCAAGTACCAAGCCACTCGCCCAGACTCTCACAACCCTGCTTTTTCGGGTCCTTTTTGCCGTGTTATGGATGCCCGGCATGACAGTCAAACTTTTTTGATATCGAACTAATGTAACGGCTATTGGGTTTCTGGTATAGTCAATGGTCCTGGGCGCCTAATGTAAGGCTGAACAGATATTCTAGTGATGAATTATTATCAATACGAAGGGGGCTTTCCTACAATCTATAGACTGATGCCAAGCAACTCCCAACGGGTCTTTGTTGTAAGGGCTTCTCTAGCTTCATGGATCACGGTTTTGGGAACTATCCGTTGCCAAAAAACTGTCAGCACCACAGTGACGACGACTCATGTCGTTTGATCAGCCCGTTCGGCATTTAAAACAGGCAGCCGAGCCTGTTTGTTGATCCGAATATCAGTCTCATTTCGACCTTGATGAATACAAGCCACGCTGGCCACGGTGATATCCACTCCATCTGCGTTGACATTGTGGCTGCTGAGAATTTGGATCAAACACGGGATTACGCCGTGAAATAATCAAGAGATTGGGCATTTCTTACGAGTAAGCCAATCATCAAAATGTGTACCAGAATGGGGAACTAGAGGGAGATTCTTTTGCCCCGCCACGGTGACTTACGCAATGCCGAGTCTGTGCTTTATTGGCCAGCTCCTTACAAGAGTTGCTAAATGGGAACGTTCCGGACATTACTTGGGATATGTCACAGCCCTGGAGGCTCTTAATATTTTGTCTCCCTGTCAATCTCGATGGTGTCGGGTAGCCCGCCTCCAGTGAATAAACTCACAAAGAAGCTCAAAAAGCTCTGTCTACTTAGGTTCTGGGCTCATCAGCACGGTTTCACGGAGAACATTCGGTCTTTGTCAACCGCTTCGATTCTCTAATCCTTGGCAATCTGGGTCAAAGCAGAGCTGTACCGCAATTGGGTGACTGGCTCCGGGACATGACACGGAGGTTCCGAAGTGTGGCGCCGGCAGCGGCTCGGCGCAGGAGTTGTTGGCTTGAACAGGAAAGACGGAGATGTTCCTAATGAGAGAGCTGAGTAGATGTCATTAGCATCACAAATTGTTGTCAACCTGTAGAATAAGAGCCAGCGACACGAATGTCGGGCTTGACAGGCTTATGGACAATCAGTGAGTGAAGAGACGTCGGATTTTCAGTAGCTTGAGCAATGCAAGAATGTCAGGTGCCTCATATCTAGGTAGCTACTAACGATCGCATGCCTCCGTTATCTATGATGCTTGTAATAGCCACGTACAGAAATGGCGTCGGTGTTAGTTACTGTGCATTGAGTCGAAACTCTTGGGAAGATTTCTTGCGACTGATGTAGGGTAGGTTAACAAACCGAAGTATCGATATTGAGGTAGTGCTTTATTGAAGAACAATCTCGATGTGAATCAACTATCTATTGAAATCCTGCCAATACAAAGGGAATAAATGAGTTATGCGATGTGCGCGCTATGATGGGTATCGAATGAAAGCAATTGAAACGAGAACCGACAATTTCACAGTTCGTCGAAAACACGAAGCTCCTCCTCTGCATGCGTATGCACCTGCTTCCTCTTCGAATACGGAATACCACTCTTCTCAGGTCTTCGGAGAGACAATGATGGATGTGCCGCTCCCTTATGCGACTGGATGATAGACTCTGCAACACGAGGTGTGCTCGAGTTATCACTGCCCAAGAGTGAACTATGTCTTGAGACATACTGAGCACCGAAGAACATAACCACCACTGCAAGGAACACAACCGTGATGCATATGATGATAGCTCTCAACCTCAGCCGTGTCTTGTCCTGGGACTCCTTGTCTAGACGTTCCCAGAGCTCAACTTGCTCTCGGACAATATCGACTCGATCACTAAGAGCGCGGATCCTTGCGCGGCCATCTTGGACACGGGTCGTGAGTGATTCGATGTTCTCCTGGTGTTCCTTGAACTGGCCCATTGCTGCAATCTGTGACGTGATATCGTTTTCAATTTCACTAGCGTCCTTCTCAAAATTTCGATGGATGTTCTGAGACTCCTCCGCCAACTCCTTCAACGCGGAAACAGTCGACTGAAGCGTGCTCATCTTCTCAAGAACCGCATAGTATGTCTCGTCAAGTCGCCGGGCTGTAGACGTAGAGAAGGATCCAAGCTCGACCAGGGATTGCTTCAGGCCCCTATGAATGCGTCAGCTATATAACACCAGACAAGAATATTTGCAGTATCTTACTCGACCTGGGAGGACGTTTTAGCCTGATCTTCCAATATCTTCTCCTTGGTCTTGGGCTCCTGCGGAGCAGGGACGACGAGAGCTCTGTTCTCCTCCTCTCGTGAAAGCATCAAGCTTGGCCTCCGACTCTGATCGGGGCTCATGTAGGGCGTGACGCCTTCTGAGCGTGTCATGATATCTACTGAAGCTCTGCCTTGATATTGTGGGTTCGCGGGTACGGGATGGGAGATTGAGATGTGGTGCGGATGCACGGCGCGGTCCTCATTATATCGATCGCGTTCTTTCTTCTCTCGACGGCCGAGCTTCACGGGCGACGCGAGCTCGGTGATAGATCGCTTCAACTGATGTCGGCTGCTGGAACGAACACTGGAGACCGAGTTTGCTGAGTCTCGGGGACTCGTAAAGCCTGCTGAGGCCATGGCGTGAGCGGTATTTCCTCGTTGGTAGTGTGGCTGATCCCGATTCGTTCTGACTGCAGCTATAGTGACCGTACTGTAGGCCGTGAGGAAAACTCTATGCCTGGACCCTGTGACGCATGAATGGGTGGGTTACCCAAAAGAGGGCTTGGAGCAGTATAATTCCAGGTTTGTTGCGTGGTTGCATCAGGCGATCGTCGAATGGTCAACTTCGGTTGTGGTTTAGTGGACCCCTGCAAACCGGCAGTTTCACATGTCACTTGAATTGTATGCATATACGGAGTAAGATCGAAACATCTCCACATAAAAGCTGCGGATAGTATTGGATCCGAATACGTTTTCAATAGTAATCGGATGGTGATGGACGTATATAGTCTTCCTTTGGAAACATTGAAAACCGCTCGAATGTCATGGCATGTGCCATCGGTTGGTCAAGCTCAGAATGGTGTAATCGTCACCCTGATATCCACAATGGCGGTCGTTAATTAAGACCAAGATCCCCAAAGAAACCAGTAGATGGATGGCTAGGATGGGTCTCCTAGAAGAGTCACGTATCTTGCTTTCGTCAACTTGGAATTCTAGATATGTGGACCTCATGTCATTGCTCTCCTCTGGAGATTTTAGTTGGCTCTCCTACAACAAGAGAATCTCAGCTAGAGCTCGACTCAGTCCCAAACCAGCCGATCTATGAATCAAGTATCAATATTATATTTTTGGAATCATTAAACATATGAAGATGAATAACCACTCGATAGCCGGATAACTCGTCAGTTGATCTGCCAACATTTGATCGCATATTCCAACGCCCAGGTATATTGTGCTGCTCCCATCTTGTCTAACCTAATCTTTCCATTTCAAGTTGTAGTCTGAGGTATACCGCATCGTAAAATCATAGTGCTGTCGATGTATGTCTGCTCCAATCAAATTTCAACCACCAAAGCCATCCCACGATCATGAGTTGATAAGCTTGTTTCGCTTCTCCTTGCGCTTTAGTCGCTCGACTCGCTTCTTGTGCATCTTCTCGGCCATCTTCTCGTATCGCTCAGCCTCCTCCTTCTTTGCTCGCTTCTCCTTAATGGCTGCAATCTTGCGCTGTTTCTTAATTTAGATCATGGTTCGTCTAATGTGAGGAGAATCTGGGCCTACCTGGCGCTCCTGTTCCTTCTCATCCTTCATCTCCTTCTCCTTGGCCTTGACTTGCGCCATGAGAGCTCGCTCTTGCGTTCGCTTCTCATATGACTTCAGCCCAGCGGTAGGTCGGAAGGCCTTTTTGGGGGCATGCCATTGCTTGCCTACAGAACCGTTAGCTTGGTGAATCCATGTACAACCCGTGCTGGGAGTTGATGTTACCATTCTTGCGCATGCCGAGAGTCTTCTCCGCCGCAGGAGCGGGAGTCAGGTTTGTTTTCTCCGTATCAGACATATTGTTGCTGTGTATCTGTCTTTGATACTGAGGCGTGTCGTCTGAGCAATCTTGCGCGCTTCACCAATTTTTCTGCCAGTCAAAAAATGTTGCAGCGGGGCACTATCTCAGAGGCGGTGAGAATCACGATAAAGCTGTGGCTGTGCGCCTCCACATTTGGTCCAGAACTGTGGCTCAAATCCAGGGTCCAGGTACCTCCCCACACTTTAATTCAGGGGCAGATAAGGGGCGATCTTGTCACGTCGCTTGGTGTTTTTGTTTCACGATCTGAAGACTTCTGGCCCCTACAGATGAGTTCCTGATAATAATCAAAGGTTGAACTGGCCTCGGTTCGGCTATTCTTTGCTCCATTCAATAGTTCGTCCGTCCGTCTTGCTTCGGCGCTGACGAGTCTTCCAATAATGTGCCATCCCGTCCCTGCTTAACTGTCAGTCGAGGGAGAATCTACGCTATTGGCTGTGGCTTTCAGCTGTGAACTTGTAAGCCTCAGATCCAGTTTCTAAGCGGAGCAAAAAGACCCGAGACCTTCAAGGAAAGGGCTAATATCATCGACCAAATCTTTTAAACCTTATACTCTGTGACCATCCAAGTATTTTTGTCAGTCAAGGTCTTGGTCTTGGGGGTTCTCACCTCCCCTACTCTGTAGCCACTCAAGGTTTACAAGGGTTTCTAGTTTGCAGTTTCTCGCAGGTGGCTACGGAGTAGATTTGACTTCGATGCATGGAAGCTAACCGTTAAGATGCTGATCAAGTGATGTGATTGGAGCAGGGGTAATGACTGCTCGTATTGCCAGCTGCATGTCCGTTTACGTTCATGTCAGGCATTTGTATGAAAGGGGGCCAACTGTATGAGTATGCATCAAGGGAGATAGCCTCTGCCAAACCATGAGCCTATCACTGGCCAGAAGCATGTTGTTGACGTACGCACTTCAATGATGCTTACTATGTAATTAAATTAGATTTATTAACAGCATTGCAAATGCATGCGTGTAATTGCCGTGCATTATTACGGAGTAGATTACAGAGACATTTCCGAAAGGCAGAGACATTGCAATGTGGAGTCTTGAGAGAGACATTTCGAAGGAAGCGTCCATCATAAGGCTTCAACTAAAAACATGCCAGGAAAAGAGTATGGATGAACACCTATAATAATGCGAGGATTAATCGGGCTCATCGTAATCAACATCCATGACACTACGGAGTACGGAGTACAATGTCATAGTGGGACACAACTGATGCGGGTTAGAAGCCAGATTAGGCCGCGTTCCTTCGGTATCGTGGCCGAATCCTACATAAATGACATCCCGTCTATCATGGGCCCAGAGCCAAGGCCACGAAATGACGATGAACCATCGCGTGCTAAATTCGGGTATTTCTCAACCCCATTAAAAACACGGTAGATATTTTTGGGAATCTGTCCTGTCCTGTACGAGGCCTCCTTCACCGCAACGCAGGGAGATGGATCTCATGACGGAATGAAGAGGAAATCGTAATTAGCTGGGCAAATTGGCTTATTACCGTTGCAGATAATAATAGGAATGCCACCCGTGTCGAACGGTATTACATAGCTTCCTCGTTGAGATGTTGGCGAGATTGCTTATGCATACAAGAAAGCCTTCATTTCATCGTGATGCGCCTGAGGGAGGTTATTCGTGGATGAGCTGAACGGTGGCAGGCTGACCTGAGATGGGATTTGCCAGCCTCTTTTTTCTTCTTGACCGTGAAATTGGCCGGTTATGAGTGCACGGTGGAGCAAAACGGGGGAATTCGAAGACTCGAAAGAGGGAGAATCCTTGTACATATATATAGTGGCTTAGCTGGTGGACCTGGCTCCATGAGAGTGTCTGCCCATTAACTAACCCCCAGGTCTGGGCAAGACATGAGGGATGAAAGAGAGACATGAGGAGTCAATGTTACAAGGTGTCAAAACTGACCCTTGGCAGGCACCGTATGCATGCGGGTTTGTCGAGTTGTGATATCATGCAATTGCTTTGTTTGCCAACACACAATTGTCACGACAACCATCGATCAACAGATGCAACTTGTGTTTTGTCTAAATTGTTCCGCCATGCTTAATTTAGGCGTTGTCGAGTCTTGAAAACCGTCCCGTCTTGTTTATACCAAGTTCGGCCATATTTCCGATGCGCCAAGTACCTTGCGATCATTTTAGTCTGTGCATGATTTGGCGGTGTCGTCGGATATTGGTGTACTCCGTACATACGGAGTAGATCTGACGTTTAAATATGATTATCAGGCAGGCCAGGATAACCTTTGTTGGGGATATTCATAGTGTATAAGTGCGTAGAGCAATATGTAGATTGCCAATGCAATTCAATTCGAGATCAAAATTGTTGCCATTGTTACACGGGAGGGGCGCCTGTCATTTCAAGCTCGGTAACTGTCAACACCCGGATTGAGTTTGTTGAAACAAGCCATCCATGATAGAGACAGCTCCATGATCAACCCGTCGGCTTGTCTGACGTGCTGTGAATTTAGAAAAGCGATCAATTAGACAGGAAATCAAAACAAAAACCAATCAGAGGTTGCAGTCCGATACCGTTGCCTTGGTGAATCTCCCGTCCCAGATGAACAAGGCAAAGTGCTTTTTGTACAAATGCCCCTGCACGCACAGATGGGCAACAGCCTCAGCCTCAACCGCATCCGTCATCAGGCTACCACATCTTTCAAGGTCTCAACCAAGGAATGACTTTCAGGTACGGATGGGTACCAGTGTGGGAATAGACAAGGGCAATTAAGGCTGTTCCTGGCCCCGTGCGTAGCGAGGATGGCGTTAAGCTGGGTCTACAACAAAGATCAAGGCATTCCACTGACCGAGATGCCAGCATGATGAGAAAATTCAAACAGCAAAACATGTAATTCGTGATACGCTCGGCAAACAGCTTTCCCGTTGAGATACTCCATACACTGGGTCAGTTGACTGACCCCATCTGTCAAGATCTAAAATCGGAACTCTTTGGCCTGTACGGAGTAAACCAAAACGCCCGGACGAGGGCAGTACGTAATCTTCAAGGGCTCCTGGCAACCCGGTCGATAGATCACAACCAAACTAACCTTGATAAGTCCTGGGGTCATTGTTCTGGTGAATCGGTTTGTTGTGGTCGTGTTCTCGACCTCGTAATCTCTGGCCTGGTCAGGCCGATGGGCCAGGTGGCCTGCCAGCTCATCCTGGACAGATCTCAGGTCTACCAACTGGGGAAGATGGAAAAAGCAACGGATAAGAACCCAATAAAACCCGCAAATGCAAAATACCCAACACAGCACAGCACAACACAACACAACAGATATACGCTCCGCCATACTGTATACAGCATCGTATTGTATCTTTCTGGCTCTTGTGGCGCATAGCAGTTGACGACTGGTTCTAGCCCGATTCATCATGCAAGCCATGTCTCGCCTGTACGATAGTTTACACGGCTGGTGTGAATTAGTGAGGTTGAGAGTGGATAGATGTAAACCTGCTTTGTTTCTGACAAGGCTTGTTGGCGGCGGATCGCTCGGCACTATTGCACAGTGATATGAATTCATATTGTTGGATGCGGAAACTATCGTGTCGTTTAAACTCCCTTACCTTAACTTTAGTTGTTGTGGTGTTTCAATGGAAGGTACCGTTGATCTAGGTTCCGCCCCTTCTTGAGATCGATCTGTTCGTTGGTGGCTGTCTACTACAGCAGCCTCCTGGTCTCTCAGTGGATATGATTGGCCTCTGACTTACACCAGACCAAGGTACAGCTGTGTATGGGTTGCAGAGAAATCACCGAGAACTTTGTACAGCGACACAAATGCAAAATTGATCATGCATCTTACGATAATTTCTAGGCGAAGGCTGCGCCAGAAACCTTTGTTCAAGACAAATCGTCGAATCCCCAATCCTCTGGCCGTGAAGTTTCCCGCTCAAGTATCACTGACCTCTTGGACCGGTACAGACGTTCCGCCATGCTGTTGATAAGAGATACCTGTTGATTGAAGCTGACTCGGACCTATGAGTTGTATTCTCAAAGTGGCCAGCCGGTTATCATCCGAATCCTGACCTGCAGCTGCCCGCTGACCACCAAACGGTAGCAATGCTTATTGTAACTCAGCCGGCCGCTAATCGACTGGGATCTCTTCCTGTCCGCAGCGTTTGACGGTGTGAACAACTTCTAGCTAGCTTCTTCTCAGAGTTTGGCAAATGTTTGAAGAAATGACTCTCGTGATAGTTATCGATGATGCCTGGCCAAGGCCATCGATACTTGATTTTCATGCGCAACCGCCAAGGCCGTTAGATTGTCGCGGCCATTGAGCAAGACATCGTGCCGCCCGCTGTAACCGTTACTCATCCCTTGACCTCCACTTTGGTGTTCGCCTCCCCCGCTCTCAAACCTGGAGGCCATCCTGGTAAAGGCGCTTGGTGAGTTTGGGCATAGGAGGATTGAAGATCACCGATATGGAGCATCGGGAAGATAATTGCAGGAGAGAGTCGAGTCTCTCTCACATGATGGAGTTGTCCTTCCAACATGAATTAGGTTCAACGCTTGATGTCACTCGCTCAAGATTGCTCGCTTGCATCTTCCTCCATCTGTCGTGGGCTTGCAGCGCTTTTGTCTGCATGCACAAGTGCACCTTAGGTGCAGGTACACGGCGCTCACTGAGGGCGACATGGGTAGGGTTGTTAAGTGGCCCCTGACAGAAACAGCAGACGAATAACAGAGGCCTGCAGCGCCCAACAGAGAAGCAGGAACCACCTCAGGAGCGTTCGCAGTACTGCGAACGAACAAAGAGCCAGGGGATACTTTGTAACTACATAGTGACCTGCGAGGTCACAGTGCAGATGTGGACTTGGAGTCTCACGTACCGATATTGACAGTACCTGTCGTGAGATGGTGACCGCCATGAAAGTGCACCACTGCAGTTGATGAAGATCAATATCCATGATGGTAGTGCTGTCCTGTTTCAGTAAGATTGGGCGAGGAGCAGAAGGGTTTATTCATGGCTTATAGCGCAATATAAGAAGATTATGCTCTTGTCAGATTGTCAGGAATAGTAGAGATAGATTAATTGATATTTGACAGACATCATTAGATGGATGGATGGCATATCCGAAAATTATTATCGTCCAGTCAAGACAATAACAAGAAGAATGACCACTTGGTGCAATTTGCCGCAAGGACAACACAGTGCGGGTCAGGTTTTGGCGTGGATGAAAAAAAGCTCCACCGCCAAGCGGAGTCAAGGAGGCCCGGCCGCCCCTGGAGAGGCAGAATTCATGAAGGGAAGGAAACCCAGGTCTAGCGAAAGGTGCCTGGGTGTTTACCGCTGCCGCCTTGGAAGAATGAAAGTCAGAACAAACGACAAACGCAAGGATTATCTATATGTATGTGTTTTGATAAGACTCCTTGGGCATGTATGTATGTACCTATGTATGCCCAGATATTCTCCACGTTTTAGTACAGTAGGTGTTTTCACAATGCATCAGACTGCACACATGTTACCAAAAAGTAGCATAGTTCAGCACACACAATCCCTTTTGGGTTCCCTCGGCTTCTTGATCGGGTCACCCTAACACCGAGTCGATTCCACTGGCATCCACTCGATCCAATCTTGGCAGCCAACACGGGCAGCTGGAGTCCCCGAGAGAGGTGGCGCCCCTTGGCCATGTCGTGTCTCTCTCGAGTGTGGACTGTGGATGCCAGGGCGGATTGTCCAGGAGTCCAGGACCACACCAGCAAGCCAGGCAGCCAGGTACCTGGACTAAGAACTAAGGGACTAGGGATTAGGGATCATGAACTACCAAGACTAAGGGGCCTACCTTTGGGCCTGGGGCCTGGCCAAAGTTGGAAGGAAGCGCAGAGGTACTAGAGATGCATGTCCTCCCTGGCCATTTCCGGCCGTCCATTCGCAGTCGTGTTGGTTGCAGCGGTACCTGCCCATACGTACCCCCATCACAGTTGGCAGTGGGGACCCCTTGCACTTGCATACACTTGCGCTTGCTGGGCGTGGCTGAACACAAGTGCATTTGGCTTTACCTCTTTCCCTCTGGCCTGCCTTTTATCACGAAATCGCGTTTTATCCCCCCCCTCCCCCGTCCCGTCCCGTCCTCTCTTCTTCATCTCTCCGGCCGCACCTCAAATCGAAAACGCCGCCTTTGCGAGCGAAGATTTTCTTTCTTCCTCCTCCCGACCTCTTCTTTCTTGGTGCGATTCCAGTTGCTCTCTTGTTTTTGTAGAGTTGCGCTGGTCTTGGCCGTCCACTCCTTTTCTTTACATACCATAGTTTTAACATCCGCCATTCGAGTTGTTCGTCCAGCCAATTTTCCGCGATTCATCTCGACAACTTCCAAGCCTGTTGCTGCCGTGTTCTGGTCCGTTGCCCCAGTACGACTTGCTCGCCATTATTTGTAGCAATATTGTTTTCTCGAGGCCGACACTCTTGGCCTTTTTTGCGTGCTCAATCTCAATATCAAGATCTATACTGATCGATGCTTGTGACGCCTCAGACGCGACTCTCTTCGAAATCGCCAACACTATTGCTATACAATTGCTCGAACCGAATAATTAAACGAGCCCGGCGGTTCTGGAACGGTTGCCTTGCTTGTCCTATGAACCTTTAATTCACACATTGTTGTCCATCACTTCGTTGCCGCTGCGCGGCTGAGGAGAAGATGGCAACCGCATTTGGCCCCGAGCGGCTAACCCGTCCAACTCCCGGTCCAGCGTTCGATAGCCCTTCCGATCGATTCGCTTCCTCAATGAACTCATTTGCTGGCCCCCAATCGGTCGAATCACAGGCTCACCTCGATGAGCCGCCGCCAAACCCGCCATTCGTCTTCCCAGCCAAACCGCCAGCACCAGCGTCCGCGCCCTCTTCCTTCTCGCGAGCGACCGGACGTCGTCCTATGTCGGCCATTGAGACTCCCAACTTTAGTTTTGGGTTTCCTGCTGAAAATGCAGACGGACAGTCTCGTTCGGCATTGCCTGACTTTAGTTTCAACCCTGGTGCTCTACTTTCGCCAGACCGTGAGAACAATTTTCTCCTGACCCCTCCAATTTCGCCTCATTCTCCCAGAAATATTGCTTCGTCACAGCGACCCGGCGGCCATGGACATCGAAGAGGTGGGAGTGAATTTGTTGGTGGACGGATCCGCGAGGGCAACTCGATCGCCATCATGAGCACTAGTCCTACCAAGTCAGAGAGTGGACTCGTAACACCGACATTTCAACCGCCAAGAAGAGGCCATCGACGAGGGATTTCAGGCGCTATCTCAACAAATGACTTGCCAATCCTCCAGCCTCCCGTCTTTGATGCCGCTGGTCGAGGAAACAGCGCTCCGACTAGCCCGACCACCTTCGGTCAACCTAGCAACCAGCCATCTCTACCTCTAGATGAGAAGGTTGTCCCTGAGCCTGAATCTGCTCCTGAATCCGAGGCGCCAAAGGAGACTGAGAAGCTTGTTTCAGTCCCTTCACCGAGCGAGAGCCCCAAGCAACCCAAGGCTCGTGTCGGCTTCTCTGACACGCTTGAGTTTATCCCACGGCCCTTGTCTCTCGTCTCCAATGAGACTTCCAGTACAGTAACAGCACGACCTGGACACTCTGTATCTGGCAGTATATCGTCAATTGTTTCAGCTGCATCTCACAACGGCCGTGATAGTCCTTCGCCATTATCTCAAACATCAACTCGCGAAATTTCGGATTCGAGGCCAAGCACTGCAGGCGCAATCCTCGAGCGTACTCCGGATCAAGCTAACACGCCATCTTCACCAAAGCGCCGAAATTCGATTCCGACATTACTCAATTTTGCCGAGGCTCCTAAAGCGGAAGATCCTGAACCAAGCCCGACGAGGAAGCGCTGGTCATTTTTCGTTCGAGACTCATCAACTGGAAACACCTCACCTGGCAAGAGACCACATAGCGCCGGGTCAATTGATCTTTTAACAAAGGTATTGCCCGTGACTGGACACGGAGCTGATCCAGTTGGAGAAAATGCTGAAAACATCCCGGTCAAGAGTAAGAGCAACAAAAAGAGTAAGAAGAAAAAGAAGAAGGTGAAAGGCTGGGCTGGGGCTATATTGCCACGAAAGCCTAAATCTCACAGCAAGCGATCAAAATCTGAGGGCGGCCGACCTCCAACTCCACCAGCTTCTAGAGTCGCTCCATACGAAGGCGAAGATGCCATGTATGGAGAGCCTGAATTGTTGGAAATTTCGACACCAACTCTCACAGTCACCGAATCCCCTAACACCCCTCAAGATGAAGCACCGAAGCGATCAGCAGATGAATCATCATATCCTATGATCGACCTCGACGCAGCTCTTGGCCCGTTTAACACTCCTCTACCACTCAATCCAGAGTGGGAGGCAGCGCAACGAGCTGCTGGTGGTGCCGGTAAACGGCGACTTCATAGTGCTCAAGGCATGAAGGGCTTCAGTGGTCCTGGTATGCATTATCATCGTCGAGCAGAATCTGCTCCTGATTTACCTCCATTTGACCCAGGCCGTGCTGGCATGCACCGCTACAACAGTAGCTCAACAATGGCCGATGTTTTCGAAGAAGATGAAGAGGACGATGACGACAACGCCAGATCTGGGACAACAGATGACTCCTCTGAAGAAGAGACCGACTCTGACAGTGATGCTACACCTCCAGCTGCTGTTGCAAGAGATCCCTTACGTGACTCGCAAGACAAGCTTTCAATACACAGCTCAAGTCAGCCGAACCAGGCTATGAGGCGAACCACCTCCAGCCTGAGTGACAAGGATCAAATATCTGCGAGTACGGTGCGGGGTGAGCGCTCGAGATCATCTTTACACGAAAGCGTTATCGCCGAGGAGATGCCAAGTGTGATTTTTCGATCCCCTTTCATGCCTGCTGAGCGAACCGAGGCTACTGATTCTACTCCTTCTTCATTGAGAAGATTCTCAGGGACCAAGGATCTGTCACCCGGTGAAGTCAGCCCACTACATCTTCCTGCACCAGCCAATGTTCCGAACAGCCCTTATGCTATGAGCTACTCATCTTCCTTCCCGTCTCCCCGGTCTCCTATGTCTGTTGAGGTCCAGCGAATCTCAACTGCTCCCTCATCGGTTACCGACGAGAACAACTTTCGGTCTCTGCTTTTGATGGGAGAGCCTGGACCCGAGGTTCGAGTTTCGGTGGATTATGATATCCCCTCATTGACATCTAGCAACTCTACAATGACGAGGGAAAGCATGTTCCTACCCAGCCAGCGTCAATCCCAGCCCACTCTCCGAGAACCTCGACCAGTTTCGGTTTCCTCCGCCGCTTTTGGACGACGCCGATCAAGTCTTGCCAGCCTCAGCCGTCTTATCAGTAGCTCTCATGGTGAACGGAGCAAGCTCTCAATGGAGGTCACATTGGACAATGAGGAGAATCACAAGAAAGCAAAGAGTAGCAGAACGAAGAAACTGGGTCGAATGATGCAGTTTTGGAAGCCCGCTAAGGAGAAAGAGGGGGAGGCGAAGTAATGAATGACATATGCGACTTGAAGAAACTCTACAGCGTTGGCGTTCTATGACTGCCGTTGCAATTGCACGGTGCATGTACAATATTCTTTATGGTATCCCACAACCCAGAAGCTTTACTCGGCAGCCTTATCAAGTCGACTCTATTTGGGGCCACTGCATGGAGCAATGGCCATATCAACATTATTGGTCAAGAAGCAAGGCATCAACCGACCTGGTACGGGCCTCGGATCGATGGAAATCCAAGTATTTTAGTTTAAGGAACGGAATGGGCGCAGAGGTTAATGATTGCATGAATAGCATTGGTATCTGGCATTGCCTCATGTACCTGACTCCCAGGCCCACAGGGCCGATGGTTGAGTCAGATACTTGGGTAGCTTGGACTCCTCAGGGAGTTGGACAACCCAAATGTGGCATCTATGCCGCTGTCAATATGAGATCTAACTAGGTATTTTGCGGAGGTGGCTGGTAAATGCACAGAACTAGTAATGAACATAGTGCTGAAATGACCTTGAGCTTTAATTTTATGACGACGTGAGCGAGGTATGCCTCGTAACCCTATTCCTGACATGATGAATGTTGGGTCTGTTTCTGGACAAGGATGATATCGTAGAGTTTGGGAAGAGGCCGATCACATTCTCCAGGCAGGTACAAAGCCAAATAGTCAGGGGTCATTAAGTCGTGAAATGTATTCAAGAATGCTGCCTTGCATTGCAGTCTCTATGTAAAAGCACCAGTAACATGGCGATGCGGGCACAACAATCCTCCCAAGTAAATCCTTACCATTCCATTCCGGTCCGTTCCTGAAACGCCTCAAGCAAAGCCAATTGCGTGCGTCTCGTCAGTCAAAAGGGTAGTGCCAAAAGTCCAAAGCAAAGACGCCATCTCGCTGAAGTAACATCACATCCACTTCTTGGCCATATCAGCAAAACCACCCCAAGTATCGCCACCACCGCCGCCACCGCCGCCACCGGTGTAGGAGTGAGTGTCGCGCTCTACGCGAACAGAGCTGTTGCCGCCGAAACCGCTGGCCATGCGGACAGCTTCGCCTACGAGACCGGAGGAGTCGCCGGTGGCAGCCTTGGAGGCGACACCGAGCATGCGCTCAATGGCTGGAGGGATACGGAGGCCGAAGCGGGCAAGAAGAGCAGTCAGAGCTCCGCCCGTGATGAGGGGCATGATGACGACGAAGAAGACCTTCCATGGGTGGCGCTTAGCCCAGTGGACGAGGTCGCGGAGGAGACGTTTGAGCTGCTTGTATGTCTTCTGGACGAAGCCTTGACGAGGGGAGCGCTTGTAGTAAGACGAGCGACCTAGGTAGTCAGCTAGTTAGCAACCATTCGATTCCGAGGTATGAGGCGGGAGGGAGGGGTAGAATTACTGTTTCCAAAGAAGCTGGAGCGGCTGTTGTTACCGCCAAGTCCAAAGAATGAAGAGCGCGAGGAATTGTGTTTGCCATAGCGATCTCCGCCAAAGAAGGAGTCTGCCATATCGGCGAAGCCACCACGACCACGCTCACGGGAGCTAGAGCGGGAGCGGGATCGCGAACGACGCTTCTTGTGAGAGCGAGAGGATTTGTGACGGCGAGATCTGCCTGAGAGGACGGAGGCACCGTCGTTCCAGTCGAGGAAGCCCATTTTCTATTTTTTCTCTTTGGAGGATTCTGGGTGGGAAGTTTTTGGTGGTGAGGTTTCAGAGTGAGAGAGAGAGGGGGGGGGGGGGGAGAGAAACCTCAGACTGTGCGCATTCGGGAAAGAAAAGGCGCAGTTTATTCAATTGAAGGGAGAACTAATTGGGTCGTGTCGTTGATTGATCCTCACTTTGATTCTGAGGAAAACTCAGGACCGAAACGAGTGAGGAGACTAAAGAACTAAAGATGTGCGCTGCTGCGAACGAGATGCAAGTCAGAGCTGTATGTATGTATGTATGTACTGTAAGGGTGAGGTACAGTAGTGTCAAGTCTCGGAGGGGCCACGGCGGGCACGCACGGGACACACAGAGACACACGCGATGATCCTTAGGTCTTCACCGTAAATTCGAGTGGCTGGAGATACGATTCGCGCGTTTCAGGGGTCTCTTGGGCCTACTCCACCACTGTACAGTAGCGGGTTGTGTTTTAACCCCTGAGAGTTGGATATCGTCCAGTTGGAGTCTCTTCTTGTTGCTTTAGCTTGGAGCTTGGCTTTGTTGAGTTCTGATTCTCCTGCTGCAGTCTGCGCATCTCGCGGCGAACTGACCTGAACGGGACTGAACTGAACCGGGCCGAACTGAACTGAGGAGAGAGGTGCCAGTCTGGCCAGTAGCCAGTCTATAGAGATAGAGAGGGGCTGGAAGTGAAAACTGAAGATGCAGGGGGGTAGGGTGTTGATTGATGATCCTCCGCAGTGGAATTGACGAACGATATGCGAGAGTCGCTTCGAGCAGCACGGTTCAGTATTGTTGACTTGCTCTATGAGGTGATGAAGGCTTAATTACCTATTTATTTATTTATTTATTTATTTATTTGTGAATTCGCCAAAAGTGGTACAACCCTTGTGTGTATCCACTTGTCTTGTGTTACGGAGGCTGAGTGTAGAGAAATCCAATATCCTTGCATGATATGGGGATACATGAGCGAGCACACGCACGACTTTATACCAGCAGCAGCAACAGCAGCAACAACAACAACAACAACAACGTCTTGCTGTAACTGCAACTGTTACCGTTACAGCACAGCACAGAACAGCACAGCACAGCACATACTTTGCCACGGAGGACCACTTATGTAAAAATCAGCAGACGGTGAAGCCCGAGGCTACAGCAATTCAACAGTTCGCGTATTCTACAGCAGAAACCCAACTCGCTACATATCTTTAGCGAGGGCCTGACTTACATGGATGGATGGATGATGTCCGTAACGCTGAGTCAACCAATTGCCAACTCAACCATGCTCAACCTTCGCTGTTCTGTTGAGAAATTTTCATAGACTGACTGACTCACAAATGTCAAATACTTACCTACTCCATCAACCGTTAGACACGTTGAAAGTGACCCGTAGGGCTGAAAAAGCCAAAATGGAGACCTCGCGTGCCGTCCCGCTGTGGCCCACGTACGTTTGAGAGAGTGCGCGATCGTGGGAAAAAATTCCCCGTGCTGAGAGAGGAACCCTTACACCGCCAATGCTTATATCGTGAGTTTAAAGTGTTTCCAAGTCTTGATCTGGCCTGATAATAGTGATGATTCAAGGCAGTATTTATTTGTTGAAGTAAGAATTGCATGCTTATTGCTAACGTTCCTGTCTGAGAGTTAAGACGGAACTCTTTGCCCTCTGACTCAGAACTAAACTCGACACTCAGGTAGGTAGGCGGGTTTGTTGGCCAGTCGACTAATGTCATCCTGCAGGGTTGCTCCTTGCTTGTGCTTTAATAGATTAATAGGAAGGTTATCTTTGAGATATCTAGCCTTAAAAGATATCTCTTTTAATGTCCTAGGGGCCAGCTAAGGAAGGGATATCTTCTGAATTTTATTTAAGTCCTAAAGTTAGAAAACTCAAGCGACAAAAGAGGTTTGTAGTTCATGTGAAATCACTTGGTTATGGCCTTCGCATAAATACCTGTTCAGCTGTCTAGGGCCACGTTTTAGAGTATTCTGGAGACTATGGCTGACGATATGATATCCACAAGTTGGACAAGCTGGGTGAAATGACAAGGGTTGTCAGCTAATATTCAAGGAAAATGGCAGACATGGCACAGGAGGAAATGCTAGATTTGATGCAGTCAAATTTGGAACTTGGATGGGTCTCATCAAAGGCACTAGATGGGCCCTTTCAAAGATTGTATAGGCATGAAGCGTGATCTGTATTATAGTGTCTTGAGAGTTTGATTGTCTACACGTAAACTTGACTTGTGTCTATTTGAATGCCATCAATCGCCGAGCAGATGGCTGGAACTCTATTGAATGAAAAGGCCCCATTGAAGACGTCTGGAAGAGACAGGACCAAACTCGCTTCATTGTAGCAGCTCTGATATGACCCCATGGTCTATGTGTAGATGATCTATCATACCAAAATGACCCCTTATGATGACTGCCCCTTCTATGCCCACCAACGTCTCCGGTAGCGATCTAGGACTCGTCGTCTGAATATACCTTTTTCAAGGCATGTTTCGACAACCCAATGACCCCATCTGATCCCACGTCAAAGTCGGCTGGGTTGATGAGCCCAGCTCTGCCTGCGACACGGAACACCTCGTTGTGGACGACACTCAGGTATCGACCAGCGACTTCCGGGGAGAACGAGCCCATTTCCAAAGTAACCTGTGATGCTGGCTTCATCTTCTTGGAGATGGGGTTGTAGAGCTCCTCCTGCATCTTTCGCTTCAAAGAGGCATAAGGAGTTGTGAGAACTGAGCTGGACTCACTGCTACCCCACAGCAGGGATTCCAACATCCGGATTTTGCCTTGGAGTCTCGAAATTACCTCTCATTGAGAGACCGAGGATGACCCCTCAAGGTCGGCATCGCCATCTGATACGTTTGACGACTCAGGTTCTTCAGTCTTGACACCCTCAATTGTGCTTGGTAAAGCAGGCTCAATGGGGGCATCGGCGCTTGTGTTTGACCCCTCTCGTGGTTCATGGGGCAGTGCCGAGTCCTTAGGATTCTCCTTGGCTGCTTTCTAAACAGCGTCTGGAGACTGACGCTCAGCGGGCGAATTGGGGTCTTCCATGATGCAACAGGAGAGTCCAATCGGACCAAAGAAGGCGAAGAGACGAAGTTGACCCCAATGTGAAGGTCGAGATGGCCCCTTCTTGAAGGGGGTCTTATTGCGAGGTTGGTACTGCTAGGACTATGTTTCATTAGGGAGAGGAAATGGAGGATGATAAGGAGAAACATACCACAGAAGTAATCGCGATTATTGAGGACTGTATTTGCAACAGCTATAGCGACAGATGATGAAGCGGGCTTTAACAACAGACTATTAGAGATAAATAGTACTGATATCAGAAGGGAGGTGACATACCATAAGCAGACGATGATAGAAATACTGTCGCCGAAGTGTATTGCTTCATATGCGAAGCTTCGCTTGGGGGCGTATAACGACAGCGAACGAGGACACAACAACCGGCAATCTATCAATAAATAACCAGAAAGAGAAGCGTACAGTATTCATGTGTGAAAGAAAGGATGCGAGGGAAGAAAATGAGAGGAGAGAATGGAACGAAACGAGGATTATATAGAGAAGCTGAGGAGGTGAAGAAGCAGCTAGAAAGCAATGGAAGGAATTGTGGAGATTTTTGTTTCTCAGAAACGCATCAGTGAATGAGCTGCCACGTCATTCAATAGGTAGGTAGATTTGACAGTGATTCACGGCCAAGATGAAGCATGGTCTGAGGGGTATGAGAAGCGGTTCCTACTGGTATACCCCTGAATCAGCATCATGAGATGCTCACGCCTGGCACGTTCCTCGAGCAGATCCAGGGCATTCCTTGTATGACAGAAACAAGCTGGCCCCAAGTCGCAAGGTTCAATTCTTTCATTTCGGAAGCTATTATTTGCATCAAGGTCGAGTAGTCAGGACTACTCGGTTCGCTGACACTGCAGAGAACCAGAAGCCAGAGACGAACAACCTGTAGATCTGCACGGCAGCTCCATTGAGTATCAGCTTCAGCATCATTTGATAACATATTGAGGAGTGTTGTGACGTGTGCTTGAGCAGTGCCGGGATAAGAGCGGCACCTTCGCTTCGCCTGTATGATCCAGATGATAGCCCCAAGCCGAAGTGACTCCAAGATTATTTCGAAAGGTGTATTGGACTGCGGAGGTTCAGATAGGTGTTGGTCTAACAATTCATGCGCAATTGGATTCAAAAGGAGATCCATTTGCTCTCCATCGCTCCAGACGGCATCACCCCTGGTCATCTCCTCGGTCTGGAGGAATGTGGCAAGGGAATTCAAGTCTCCCATACAAGCAAGAACCGCCAGAAAGCGCTCATCATACAATAAATAGCGGCCAAGGAGGCAAAAGAGCGGACCTGGGAGCGAGCTCAGGCCTGGGCGAACGGATGCGTCCATCCTCATGGGTAGTGGAAATAAGGGTTGCGTGTCATGCAGAAGTGCTGCCGTGATGTCGACCCTGGAGAGCCATTAAGTTGCTGAAGAATTTAACTGGTAAAGTAGCAGAAGGAATTTGCACGTACCATGATATCATGAGGAGTAGGTCTTGATTGTTCTCTATGGTAGAAATGCCGCCCCTGGCTTCAATCACCCTCCAAATACCCCTGATGTGAACCATCGCTTGGTCGAAATCTAGGTTGGAAAACTACCTCATTTTCAGTTACATGACCAAGAAGCATTACATATAGGTACAGCACTTACATTGTAACAGGTCAGCGCCAGAACAGCACTAATAACGCTGTCTGATGTTGCCCAACTTGTATCAGAGCTTGCAAGTCTGGACTCGATACACTGAATTGTCATGAGTGACCGCTCCAGCGCCATTGCCTTGAGTTCTACAGATGATTGACGGTACAATGGGATAAGAACCTTTGGTGAACTAAAGATTTGCTGGTAGTGCTTCAGAAAGGCAGACTTCCTGAAGGCGAAAGGGGACCAAAACGTATTTGTCAAGTACGCTATATGCCCAGGTTCAGTACGTCCAAGATACCCAAATAAACTATAATAGGACTTGGGATCACTCACTGTCGCTCATCGCATTTTGCCCCGTGGTCATGATAAGAGTAAAACCGTACGCCGAGAACGAATCTTCTCCCCATTCCCTCTCGAAGACAGCCAATGCATACAACGTAGGTGTGCTCATAGTGACCTGGAGCTTTTCGGATGTTTTAAAAAGACCATATTGTCTTCTCTTTGGACTTTCTTGTTTGTCGGCGTGGTCTTGTGTCTGCCATGTCAGGGTGACAAACTGGCGGTCCTTTGATGGCTTTCGTCGGGCCCGGCCAATATCAAGCATGACATGGCGACGAGCCTCGGAATCGATCGACTTGTGGCGATTCCTACGTGAATGAAAATTGTTTTTATTGGTATTAACGAAGAGGAGTCGTTTCTTCTCTGGAGGCTCCTCCATCCCTGCCATCACGACACCACTAAACATGTGTCTGTCACAAGACAAAGGGTCGGGGGAACTGGACTGAAGAAAACATGCAAACAGTGGTTTCGGTCAACTTAACGTCGGAGGCTAGATTCTGGGGTCATCAAACCCAAACAAGGCCCACTGCAAGTTGAGTGTCTTTGTCTTGGGCGTCTGATTTCAAAGGCTCCGCGGAAGCTGACCAGATTGATAATCACACCAGTCCCCAAGCAATAGCGCAAATGATGGATCCTTACCTTGTCCTGTATACCATTTACCGTTTCAGGCATATATGAACAAGTATGCTTACTACGTCTATGCCGTTTTTGATTTACCATTTCCCTTCTTTGGCGAGTGACCAACAGCAATTGTGATCCAAGTAGAAGGCTGTGACACAGCAGATCCTCGTCGGTCTAAGCCTCTTTTGTGATACCATGAACCCTTTAGAGTACAAGAAGTTATGAAATTGATGTCTCTTTGATACGTAGGCATGACAAGAATGATGGATAATGACCTCGACTTGTAAACGCGAAATTTCAACGTGGGAGAATAGGATGTGTATAAATATGAACCAAGAGCCATCAGCAAAAAGGAGCATCAACACTTGACCTCTCGCTATCATCAAATATCTGCTCAACTTCAGGCCCTACGCCACCATGTCAGCCGAGAATACGATCACTCTCTACTGCGAAGGCACTCCCAACCCACTCAAGATCTCCATTGCCCTTGAGGAACTAGGCTTGAAGTACAATGTACGAACCCCAAGCCCAAAATATTTATACATAATTCTCACGTAGTTTATATTTAGGCTCGTATAATCAAACTATTCGAACATGAACAGAAAGAGGAGTGGTTTCTTGATATCAACCCAAACGGTCGTATCCCAGCCATCGTCGACACAGACGAGCATGTAAACGAACTCAAGATCTGGGAAAGTGGTGCCATCTTGCAGTATCTTGTGGAACGGTATGACAAGGACCACAAGATCTCGTATCCCCATGGTACCAAAGAGTACTGGCAGATGACGAGCTGGGTAAGCCTGATACCTGCGAGTTACTCCCGAAGAGATATCTAACCGAAGCCCCCGTAGCTCTTTTGGCAAGTCAGTGGTCTCGGTCCTATGCAAGGCCAGGCAAACCACTTTGAGAGTACGTTCCCAGTATTAAGGCAAGATAAAAGGCATAACTGATCTGAAATACACAGTGTCTGCTTTTGGTAAATATCCATATGCCCTAAACCGATATATCAACGAAACGCGCCGCCTCTACTGATTATATACAGTTTATAAGTAATTTAATATAATACCTTACTATTTTTATTAGTTTATATTAATATAATATTCTATTTAGAAAGTTTAAATATTTTAATAATATATATAGGCTTAATTAAATTATTTTTATAAATTAAAAAAATAAAAATATTTAAAGTAATAATATTAATTTAAAAATTATTATTAAAGTTTATAAGATTTTATTAAAAAATTTAAAAATAAAGTTATATATAAAAATAAAAAAATCTTAAAGAAATTAAAAATTAATATAAATAGGCCTATATAACTTATAATTTTTATTATATAATAAGTTAAGGTTACGTAACCTCTACCCTCTTAAGGGTCAGATCTATAACTTAAGACTTTAAATTTAGTAATCTTAATTATATATATATTATACCTAACTATATATATAAACTTATAGACTTATAAGTAAGACTTATTAGTAGCTAAGTATTATATATTTAGTATAATATTATATTTAGCCTTATTTAGCTAAATATTATAATAATTTTAATAAATAATTAAAAAGTTAAAATATCCTTATAATAATATATAAGATATAGCTAATTAAGGTCTTAAATAAAAAGATAATATAATAAAATATTTATTTTTTAATATAATATAATATAAGGTATTATATACTATATTAAAAAATATAATAACCTTAATAATAAGTCTTAAAGTTATATAACTATTACTATAAACCTTATAATTTAATTAAATAAATAGCTTTAATTTATAAGTATAAAAAAGATATTTTCCTTAGTCTTAATAAGCTAAATATCTTTTTTATTATTACCTTATTAAAGTAATTATTACTAAGGCTTTAACCTTTAAAGATTAAATTATAATAACTAAAAACCTTAAAACCTTATTTTAAAATATATTATTATATAATTAATATTAATAATAGCTATAACTATTTAGCTATAATAATTTTTAAATATATAAATAATTCTTTAATTAAAATTAATAATCTTAATATTATAAATATTTTAAATTTATATATTTTCTTTAAGTAAAAAAATATTATAAATAAAGACCTTTTATATATTAATAAGTTAATATTAATATAGTAAGTTAATCTTATAATTTTAAATTATTAAATAAGGCTTTTTAAGATATTATTTAATTTACTTAAAAATTAGGCTTTTATTATATATATTATAAGCTAAAAAATAGCCTTAATAGACTTAATTAATTACTTAAAATAAAGTTAAGGCCTATTAATATAATAATAGGCCTTTATTATTAATAATATATTAAGTAATAATAATAATTAATATTAAATATAGTTTATAAAGTTAAAATATATAATTATAATAATTAAATTAATAATATAAATATTATATTATAAAAATTAAAAGCTATTATAAAATAAAAAAAGAAAAGTAAAAAAAAAAAGGTAAATTAAGAAATAAAGGTTTTAATATTAGAAAAAAACTATAAATATTAATAAATTAAAGCTAGCTTAATAAGTTAGTAATAAATTAAATTAAGCTATAAGGTAATATAATATAAAAAATATAAGTTAAAAATAAATATAAATAGTTAATACTTAGGAATAAATTATTATATTTATTTAATAATAAGAAATTTTTATAAATTAATATTTTAAATATAGTTTTTAATATTATAATTTTTAAAGTTAAAAGGTAAAATATTTATAAAGATTTTATAATTATAATAAAATATATATAAGGTAACTATAATTTTAATTAAATTAATATAATTAGTTTTTATTAATTTATATAAAATAGCTTTTTAAAGTATAATAATTTAGCTATAAATTATTATTAATAAAAGAAATTTTAAAGTATTAAGATTTTATATAGTTTTTTATTATTTTATTAAAAAATATTTACTTTATTATTAATAATATCTTAAAGGTATTAATATCCCTAGTTTAATATATTATTTCTTTACTAATATTACTTTATTTATTCTTAAATATAAGGTTAATTAGTTATATACCCTGGTATATATAATTAATTAATAGATATTAATTTAGCTTTTACTAACTAACTTATATAAAAGTTAACCTAATTCCTTTAAACCTTTAATCTAACCCTACTATTACCTTACCTTTATCTAACTTTATCTATAGATATACTATCCTTATATTAAAAGCAGCACCCCCTTTACTATAATAACCCTTTTAGCTATATTAAAAAGCTACTTTTTATATATATTTAAGCCTATAAAGGCAATAAGGAAGGCTATTTTATTTAATTAAAGAAAATAACCTTCCTTTAAGGCTCTTTCTAGCTTTTTTAAATTTAATAGCTTATAATAGACCTAGTTTAAATTAATTATATTAAAATAAGGCTAATAAATTATATAATTAATTAACCTAACTAATATATAATTAAAAATTACTATTTTAATTAGATTAAATTAATACTTTAATAATAAGTTCTTTTTAATAATAGTTATTATTATATAAATCTTTTTTAATTTATCTTTATTAGCTATATTTAAGGCAGGCCTAATAGCTATATTAAGGTTATAGCTAGTTATATAGTAGTTATAATTATATAGCTATAGGCTATTTTATATAGGCATTATATTAATAGCTATAGTTAATATTAATAGCTATAACTAATAGAGAGAAAGTTAAGTTAAGGAATATATTTTATAATAAACTTAGCCTAGTATATTAAAAAAGTTAATTCAAGATCTTTTTAGCTAAGGTAAAGAAAAAAGATTAATATAGCTATTAAGAAGTAAACCTATAGGTAATATTAATACTACTTAATTAAGGTAGTAATTATACTACTAAGGCAGATAAACCTTATATAATTTTAACTTTTAAGATATAGGCCTACTATAAAGGCCTTATTATTTAAGTATTTATATAAAAAGTTAAAAGCTTAATAGCCTTATTAGGCTAATAATAATAAAAAAAGGTATTAATATAAATAAAAAGACTTTTTAAAGCTATTAAATAAAATAATAAATTAAATAATATTAGGTAATTTATTATTAAATAAAATAATAAATAGATTTTCTTTTAGTTTTTTTTATATTTATATTTAATTATATTAATTTACTTTTAAATAAATTATTTAATATCTTTAATTATAAAATTAAATACTTTTTTATAAATTTTAAAATTAAAATTAAATTAATTAAAATAAAATAAATATTATAAAAATATCTATTAAAACTTTTATAAAAAATTATAAATATTCTTAAAGTAATATAATAAAGTTATTTATAATATTTATATATTAATAATAAACTTTAAAAAAAGAAATTAATATTAATAAGGCTATTATATAAAAGTTATAAAGATAAGTTTTTATTAATTTTATAAAAAAAAGACTTTAAGTTATTTTTTAATTAAACTTTATAATTTTATAAAATATTTACTTATTAAGACTTTTTTAAGCTTTAAAAAAAATAATTTCTTTAAATAAGTTAAAAAACTTTTTATTAAAAAATATAATATTATATAAGTTATTTTAATTAAAATTAATTAAATATATATTATATAATAGCTTAAATAGCTTATTATTACCTTTAATATTTTTATTAATAATAAAAAAATTAAGCTTTTTAATTTTTTAAGTAATAAAATTTTATTTTATAAAAAAAGTTTTATAAAAAAAAACTAAAACTTATAATAGTTTTTCTTTTAATATTATAAATAATAAAATAATTATTAATTTAAATATATTTAATTATAAATTAATAATAAAAAAAGTTATTTTAAATTTACTTTAATATTAAAATAATCCCTAGTTTAATATACTGCTTCTTTACTAATATTACTTTATTTACAGCCCTTATAGGCAAGGTTAATTAATTATATACCTTAGTATATGCAATTAATTAATAAATCTAGTTATTATTAACTTTAGGTTAATTTAGCTTTTACTAATTAACTTATATAAAAGTTAACTTAATTCCTTTAAACCTTTAATTTAACCCTGCTATTACCCTGCCTTTATCCTTATATTAAAAGCAGCACTCCCTTTACTATAGTAACCCTTTTAGCTATATTAAAAAGCCACTCTTTATATATATTTAAGCCTATAAAGGCAGTAAGGAAGGCTACCTTATCTAACTAAAGGGGATAACCTTCTTTTAGGGCTCTCTTTAGGTCCCTTAGACCTAATAGCTCTTTATAGACCTAGTCTAGATTAATTATATTAAGATAAGGCCAATAAATTATATAACTAATTAACCTAATTAGCATATAATTAAAGATTATTATTTATTAGATTAGTACCTTAATAATAAGTTCTTCTTAATAGTAGCTACTATTATATAGATCTCTTTTAGTTTATATTTATTGGCTTTATCTAAGGCAGGCCTGATAGCTATATTGAGGTTATGGCCAGTTATGCAGTAGTCGTGATTATATGGCTGCAGGCTATTTTGCAGTATCGTGCCGGTGGCTATAATTGATGTCAGCAGCTATAACTAACGGTCAGGTCGGGGAATATACTTGTGAGTTTATGCTTGATCTCTTACTTGGTTAGGGTCTAACTGACCTTTAAGTGGAAGTGTGATGAACTTGGCCTGTCTTTTTGGCTAGGGTGAAGGAAGAAGGCTAATATAGCTACTAAGGAGTAAACCTGTAGGCGGTATTAATATTGCTTAGTTAAGGCAGTAATTGCGTTACTAAGGCAGATAAACCTTATATAATTTTAACTTTAGAGATATAGGCCTACTATAGGGGCCTTATTATTTAAGTATTTATATAAAAAGTTAGAAGCTTAATAGCCTTATTAGGTTAATAATAAAAGAGAAAAAAAATATTAAAATAATTAGTATTTTTTTTTAAAAAAGATTAAAATAATTACTTTATATTTAAAAATAAAATTTAAAGTTATATAATTAACTTTAATAATATTAAAAAAATTAATATATTTTAAAGCCTTTATTATTTTAAAATAAATATAATATAATTATATAGCTAAAAAAATAATAATAAAATAAATTATTAAAACTATTATTATTTAATAACCTTTAGCCTTAATAATATTTTAATAATAATAATATTAAAGTTATTATAAGTAATTACTTAAAATTTAAATTAAAGTTTTATTAGCTTATAATATTAAAGCTTAAGTTATTTTAAGCTAAATAAAGTATTAATTATAATTTAAGAGATCTTTTTTATTAATAAAAAAAGCTTAAACTAATAAAGGGTAATTTTATCTTATAGAGTAATTATACCCTATCTAGGGTATTTATTATTTAGGTAATAATATAAAATCGCATGCATATTGCTATGTCCTTATCTAGGTTAAAATTAAGAAAACATAAAGAACAAAACAAATAGCAAATAGCAATAATAAAACAGCCCCAGCCTAACCTGCCTCCATCTGCCCAAACTGCAATGTCATGTCTACATCATGTGGTTAGGAGCGCCGACTTTGCTGCATCCAAGGCCCTCATAGACCTCCTTCATCACCTGAAAGTACTCTGCAAACTCATCACTGATAAGTTTGCATGGCATCATTCTGTCGTTAACCCGAAGGTTCTGAGGAATATAGGGGACATCTTGGGTCCCTGCCTCAGCAAATCTAACGATTCGCATCCGGGCAAGTGCAACGATGACTTTCGTGTTGTATTCCTCCACTCTGAACCTCTCGTCTCGGTCCCATCTGGTGATAGCGCCTTGAATTGCTTTTGCCTTGGTTATCCCTTCCTTGTACTTGACATAGTCGACGGGGACCCTGCTGCCTCCCTTGTCTCTCCAAACAAGGCGGAATTCCTTGCCTTCTGATTCTGAACTAAACTCAACAGTGAGGTAGGCGGGCTTGAGAGCCATTCGATTTGGGTTGGTTTGCGTGGTAATACCTCGCTTGCGTTTTGATGGGGTTACGGGAAGATTCTCTTTTAAATATCTGGCTTGGAAGGATGCTTCTTTTAGTTTTCTTAGAGCAAGCTTAGGTAAAGATATCTGCGTATCAGATGAATCCCAAAGTTTAAAAACTCGGGCGAAAAAAGAATTTCTCAACTCAGCCGAGATCACCTGATGGTGACCTGGGGTTTCGGGTCGCGCGCCACACCATGCCTGTAAGAGGTCGTGAAAGCTGATTTTTTCGGGTGACGTGAGACTACGCTCGATGTTGATCATTGAGTTGTCGGCTCGAGTTTCGACCACCTCTCCATCGTCCAACAATTGCGCGAAAGTGAGAGGAGCATGGTGAGCTGGAGCTGCGGACATCGTGATACTGATCTTTGTATGGATAGAAGAATATCAATTTGCTGATTGAAGATCAGCTCAAGCTTCGGATCACCATGGGGAGTAACAAACTTACGGAAGAGTACTCAGTAAATGTGAACGAAAATACTTTTGATCGTTTGTAGCTGGTAACGTTGCTGTGAAGTGTAATCTTTGATATCACGCACAATGATGTTGATGAAGAAAAACACTGGGAACGATTGAATGTTTCATCTAGTTATATCTATCGAGGTGATCTAGAGAAATAGAGCTTGACATTAGCAATGATTATTGTCCGGTGGTTCGACAATCCCCGGTAGATCGGGGTAAAGTACTTCGCCAAATTGGGAGGTCTCTGTGGTGGACTTTTGGTAAGTTATTTGAAATATATAATAAGAACACTCTAATACTTTTCCTAGAAGCTTGGCGATGCCATATGGCAGGTCGTCTCTATTTCCCTGGGCTGATGGACGGGTGGAGCGTCATTTTTTACTGGTTAATTCTTTAAGCAATGTTTTTCCCCAAAGCGTAGGAGCAAATAGCTCGAATAAACTTCATCTTGACTCATGCCTATAGCAAATTCTCGTCATTCTAAGCCTCTCTCTCTCACTCCTCTTTCTTTTGCTGAAATGGCTTCTTGATCAGATCTACAAACTTGCCCAACCCTCCAAATATCGTTCCAAAACCAAAGCTCCATCCTTGAACACGGACTGTATAAATAAAGAAGTAAACGAGCATCCAGTTGGACACACAAAATGCTAAAAAGATACCAAAATCTGCAGTATGTTAGTACACTATGTCAATACGGCTTCGCTAGATCAGCATACCTCTCCACTTGTCACTCGCATTAATATTGAGCGACGCTAGGTAATCGTTGCCAGAAGACATTGGACAGAACTCGCAAGCACTCGTGGCATTGGGGTTGAGGAGATATCCTCCAGCGGAGTCTGCAAATGCTCCTGCATATTCTTGACATGTTTGTCCTGGGGGAGCGTCAAACTTGGCAGTCTCTTCGGATGAACATTCCACTGGAGTGCCATCAAGAGTCGCTGCCAGGATGCCTCCGATCCAGTATGTAGAGGGGTTCGCGTAGTACATCCAGAACCTCCAGAAGACAGGAAGTGAGGCATATGGGCGAACAACACCGTTGAACAAACCAAACATGACAAAGAAGAAGGGCAAGACCTAATGCTGTTAGTACGAAAAGATATACTATCGAGGTCAGAACTCAGGCAGAACTTACATTGGAGATGACGGTAAAGCTGGGGGCAAACGCACAGATCCATTGTCCCCAGCTTGTCATGAAAAGGAAGATGAGAAGAGTCATCAGGAACGTATAGCCTGAAACAGAGCTCTCGGTTGGAAGTCCAGTGGGCCAGTACCACAATACAAAGTACAACACTGCTGATACTACAGCCGCTGGGATATCAGAAACAATATTGGCAGTACAGAAAGCAAACCATCCGTAGATACGAGAAGGATATTCTCGAGCTTGCCAAAGCGCCATGTTGGTGAAGAACTTGGGGACGACGCCATTGACGATGGTGGGAGGAACGGTCACGATCAGGAAGCAAGTGAACATGCGGTTCTGCATGTCTTGCATCGTGTAGCCAAGTTTCCAGAAGGTGAAGCCATTGAAGATTCCAAAGATGACCGCAATGAAGAACTTTCCATAGATGTAAGAGGGGTCGCGCCAGTGTTGTCGGAACATACGCTTGGTCAACTCGACCGTCTGAAGCCAAGTCGGTGCAGCAAATTCAGAGTGCTCCTTGTTTGAAGAAGCTAACCCCTCGGTTGCGGAACTTCGAACTCGTTTGAGACCATCAATTTCTTCAAGCACTTTTTGAGCTTCCTCACTTTCGACCCATTCCTGATTCCAATCAACTTTGGTGCCATCAGGCCGCCTGTGAGGTCGTGCAGCAGTCTCAAGAATGAATTCGGCGACGTTCTTATTAGGAGGGCAGACAGCACCGCGGTCTGAGAAGTATTTTATGACGTCTTCACCATTCTCACCCATAGAGCCAAAGTAAAATGTGTTACCTCCAGGGTTCAGAGCAAGGACCATATCAAACTGCTGAATAAGAACAGAGCTTGGCTGGTGAATGGTGCAGATGATCGCCTGACCAGCGCGGCTCAACTTTCGGAGGAAACGAACAATAGAGTAAGCAGACTGTGAGTCAAGTCCAGAAGTGGGCTCATCAAGGAAGAGAAGCAGTGAAGGCTTGGCCGCCAATTCAACACCAATGGTAAGGCGCTTGCGCTGTTCCACTCCGAGACACATGATAACGGCATCTTGCAGGTCATTGAGCTCCAGCAGGTCGATGATCTTGTCCACGTACGCAAGCTTGTCAGCACGGCTGACAGATTTGTCCTGCCGCAGGATGGCAGAAAACTCAATAGCCTCTCTCACAGTCTGAGTTGTATCGTGGAGGTCACCCTGAAGGCAGAATCCAGTGTTTCTCTGGAAGTCCGCGCCAAGGGATCGTCCATCGACAAGCATCTCGCCTCTAACGACCCCAATGCTTGTACGCTGGGAGAGAATGTTGAGGAGCGTGGTCTTGCCAGCACCCGAAGCTCCCATAAGGGCCACCATGACACCAGGCTTAGCATATCCGCTGACCTTGTTCAGAAGTTTCTTCTCACCACCGAGATATGGAACTGTATACTCGATATCACGCCATGTGAAGATAGACTCGCTATCGGTAATCTGTTCCAAGGCTTCATCTTCACTGCCTGGATTGGGGTCAGCGACAATGCCGGAAGAGCTGCTGGCACCATTTCCAACGACTTTCTCGTCATCGACAGGGGCTTCGGCTTTGCGTGCTTGTTCCTTGGCCTTTCGGCTCTTCTTGAAGATCAAGGCACCACCACCACCTTGTGTGAAGCTGACCATCTCTGTTGCCAATACCGTGACTAGGATATAGAGAACGGCAAAAGCAATGACAACACCAAAGTTTCGCCATAGGTTTGATCGGCTGTAGTTATAGGTAGCTTGTAGATAATCGCTTCCTGAGACTGACTGCGCATTGACTGTAGCTCCGCTAATAGCACAACCCTGATATCCAGACTGAACTCCAGGTCCCTGCGGAACAAGCTGGGAGGGAGCACATTCCATAATTCTATCGGACAGCTCGTTGGTCAAGACAGCCTCGAAACTGTAACTGATGGGGTTGATCCAGTACAGCCAGCCGAACCAGATATAATCCTTCAACAACTGAGTCTTGGGGATGACATATCCGGTGTAGATGATGAGCAGGTTGAGAGAGATTCCCGAAAATCGCACAGCTGTGTCAATCTCTGGGGATAAACTGGCAAACATGCGATACAGGGCTGTGACCATGATGGTTGTGGTATAAACAAAGAGCATGTAGATCCAGAACTTTGACACATCCACATCAAGCCCAGTCATGAAGTACATGATGAGACCAAAGATGCACACCTGAACACCGATAACAGGGAAGTCGAGCAGAACGCGAGCAAGGGAAACAGCGGAAGGGCGATAGAAAGCATAGTCGTGATGTCGAGCAACAACGGCACGCCCAGACACAGCTTTCATAAGCTCAGAAAGCTGAAGCCAGCCCAAGAAGAGAATCGAGAAGAAGATGGTACCGCCGCGACTGAAAGCGCTTGCAGTATCCTCAGTCTGTCCATAGAAGAGAGATCCAACAATGAAACCATTGGAGATGATAATGAAGAGCTTTGTCCAGAGTGTTGTGGTATCGCCGAACAGGAGCCAAGCTTCTCGCTTGGTGCAAGCAAGCACTTGTCGAGGGAATGAGATCGTGTAAGGCGACTTGTCGGAGACGTGCTTTGACTTCGACTCCTGGACGGCCCCCTGGAACCTCTTCGCGTCTTGGTAGTCAGACTGGTGAAGAGACTCCTTGTATGCAGCAACATCAGCGAGTAGCTCTTGGTAATGCGGTGAGTTCCTGAAAGCCGACTCAAGCTCTTCTGGTGTTCGGGGAGCGCGGTGTTCAAATCCGGGTCGGAAGCGTCGTTCGGTCGGATCGGTGACAGCAGTCAAGAAGTCTGCTGTTGTCTGTCGTTCGGGACATTCGAATCCAAGGTCAATGAAATACTGCTTTGCCTTGTTGGCAGGTCCGGAGAAGATCTGTCGGCCTTGATCGATGACCAGGACCTTATCCATCAACTCGTAAATGCCCTCTCCCGCCTGGTACAAGGTCACGAGGGTGGTTCGGTTGCTGATATCTGTCATAATACGTAGAGATCGTGCGTAGTCGAGGGCGGTCGATGCGTCTAATCCTCGAGTAGAGTTATCCCATGCCATAACGGTAGACTTGGAGGCCAGTGTTTCTGCAATTGAAACTCGCTTTCGTTCACCGCCGGAGACACCTCGAGTGAAGTCATCACCAACCACAGTATCTCTTGTATGACTGATACCAAACATTTTCATGAGAGCATCCACGATAACCGGAATATCGGCCTTCTCCTTGATTTTGGTCTTGTTGGTAAGCGCAAAAGCGAGGGTCTTCCACACGCTCAGAGTAGCAAAGTGAACATCGTCTTCGCCGTTGTAGTTGACCTCGCCCCGGTAGTGCTTTTTCTGCTCATCAGCAGAGATACCGCTGTACGAAACTTCTCCTTCGACGGCAGCATATGATTCACGGTTGTTGCTGATAGCTTTGAGGAAGGTGCTGCACCCGGCGCCAGGTCGCCCCAGGACGAGCATCATCTCGCCATCACGAACGCATCCGGTGAAGTCGTTAATGAGTGTTCTGGTTGGGGGCTTTCCAATACGAAGAGAAGGAAAGTATCTGGTGAGGACATTGTAGAGGTCGGGTCCGAATGTACCAAGGATAGCATCAGGTACGGTTCGAACAAAAGTTGCTGTGCTTCCGACGCCCTTGACGGTGAGATTCTCATACACAACGCCAACTCTCTTCAAAGACCCCTCCTCTTCGGAACGCTTTTCGAAATGACCTTCTCGCATGAAGCGGCCGAGTTCGAAACCCTCGCTCTCCTCAGGGCCAGCTTCCACATCGGTCTTGGAACCATCATCGTCGTCGTGTTCATGTTCATGTTTCTCTGACCGAACCCGAGCAGCAGTACTGGTCCGTCTACTCTGAGCTTTGCTTGCGTGTGTGTCTGTTGTTCTTGTCTTGTGTAGGCTCATCAAGTTGTGACGTAGAGACTCGAATTCTTGCATGGCCTCTTGAGCAGTGACATCTTCCTGACCACGCTCACCCCATTTTCCTTCTTGGACGACGCCTGATTCGGAGGAGCTGCTGCTTGTAGGATTATGTTGTCCACCTTCAACAGTTTGTTGAGAAATGGGTTGTTGCTGCTGTTGCCACATAGAAGATTGTGTGCGGCGAAGGGCATCGCCGTCTACTGTGTTGCCCAACATGTTGACGGCGATTGTACGAGATTAAAAGAATAAAGAAAAGCTGCGTAGGTCGTAGTTATTAGGTAGGGAAGAGACTATGACGTGCAGCCGGTGAGCGGCACCGCGTTGATATTTGTATGAGGTGCAGCTATTGTCTCTGTAGGTCTGCCCTATCAAGTGTTTGGCTGTGAAAGGGGAAAGACCGGTGAAGATAAGCTTCACAACGGAGAGCTGCAGGGACAGGCAGGAGCTTTAGTAGCACGCAATGATGACTTCTCAACGCCTTAACCCTGAGAATAATTGTATTTATAATGACCCCCAGTTATGCACATTTTTTCCCTCTCTGGAGTGACGTAAAGAGTGTCTCCGGTACGCTAAGGGGGTGGAAGGGATTTAGACGAAGAGTATCCAAAATAACGTGCTCAGCTGTTAACCGTTACAGGCAATAGTGTCAGCCATTCTTTTCTGTCACTTCTCCAGAGCTCAGTTAGCGTGTGGATGTGCTGCAGACTGCTGAGCTCATGGAGTTTAGCTCTTGTTTCCGGCCATTTGTGCCTAACGTTATGGAGTTTGTGGAGTTGCTGACTCGGGATCTGAGATAAGGCCCCATAGATTTTACTTTAACAGATTCATGCCAAGTCGCAGATCCCTTCTCCCGACCGGACATTGCAGCGTAATCCATCGGATTTTAGCGCCACAAACTCTGAATCCCATCCATCTGTAGCTGTTGCGTTGCGTTGCAGGCCTAAGGCCCGGGTACCTGAACCAGTGAACGCGTGTAAGTGTCGTCTCCGGGCTTGTCGGATGCTTCTAGTATTACAAGACGGTGGGACTGTTTACGCCGGAAGAGTCACAGTAATTTGCTCTGCTCTTTGTCAACTGTTTCTGAAATGAGAACATTGATGGATGGATGTTTCGTATTGGTAATCACAGCGAGCAAACAGCTTGCCAAGACCGTTGTGGGACGTTGACCAACGCTAGCAATGCAATGCACATAAGCAATGCACATAAGCACAGAGTCTGTCCCCCAACGTTATCAGTTAATAATGTGAGGGAAGAGGGACATTGTAGGGGTCCTCCACCGGAGCTGCTAGAGCTTTCCAATATCCACATTCATCCTCAAGGGAGCTGCCTCTGATTACAAAGTCAGAAAGTCAACCCTGAATCGGACCCTTTTCACATGCTAAAGATAGCTCAGCTCGTCCGTTAGTATTGGGTCAAGTCGGCCGAATGCTCGCTGCTGCTGCATGCATGGGCACAGCTCCCCCAAATATTAAACACTTACAGAAGATGATTGCCCAAGGCTATGATCATATCGGGTTCTTATGAGAATCTTAGGATAAACTGTAAGACTTCTACATTTTGGTCATGAGTCTATTACTGGTAGAGCCAACAAGATGAGATTTCTCAGGAAACGTTCAAGTTCGTTAGCAAGGATGCACTCGTTGCCGACATAACCACCGAAAGCGACGTTGACTACATCCTTACATCATGTTCCGAACGGTAGGGAGATTACAAACCCGTTGAGTTGGTTCACCTCCGGCAACTTGTTCTTCATATCGAGCTGAAAGCTGAAGGAGTAACCATTACAACTTCATGATGGTCTTGTTGAAGAGGTTTAGGAAATACTTAGAATGAGTGGGTTTTTCTTTACAGTGAATGTCTCCAACTCGTGTGAAATCGCTGGTAGAGTATTTCTGTAGCAATCTATTCCAATAGCTGCTGCAGGTCCGTCTTGTTAGACTGAGAAATAGTCGTGTCTGGGCAGACTCAGGGGTTACTCTAACACTCGACATAATGCAAAGGTCAAATGGGAAAATAGCTGTAATATCTCGTTCACTGATCTTATAGTGCTTCTTCAAGTTGTTTATTGTGCAAATATTGGCTGTTAAATAACATCCTCTGTACAGAATTCTCAGAGGGCTTTGGTATATCATAGACGCACCAAGGTTTCACTCTATCGGGTTTATGGAATATGGATTAAGTCCCCTGATATTATGAAGTATCACTTCTTAGTAATCTTCATTCCATTTTCCTCCAAGTATTTGTATTGGGTGGAAAGCCGAGAGTGCGATCATCAAGGAAGCTCGCTATGTGTGGTATTACTGCGACACAAGTCTCATAACAACAAGTGTCTTGTTGAGAGCAGAAGAAACAGAGATACTAAGAGCCAAAAGCTTCCAGGCTCCTCCTACGTCTCAGCATTCAACATATGCCTCATTAAACTTCAATATCATGCTGCCCGGACTGTGTCGCTCCTATCTCCGTGATTCATTGAGACTACCTATCTTACAATCGTCTCAGGGGTGCACAGAACTACCAGCAGCTTCGTAAACCGCCCCCAACGTCACAGCCGTCATGTCAACTGACTATCAGCAAGACTTGCTCTGGGGCCGAATGGGTCTTTGGTTTGTAATGGGATGCCGTGTGGGTTTGTCCTTGCCCGGAGCCTGTGATGCACAAGCCACCATATGAATGGTGACATTCGAGCAAACATACCTGTTCGTAATTTAAGAATCAACGTATCTAGATAAAACTGTTCTCGGTACTTCTCTAGGAGATCGATTGAGATTCAGCATAAAGTAATACCAAAACTCGTTAATGGTAGAATAGTAGGAGATTGTAAGGTTAACAGTTCTCTTCTACCATAAGGTTTTTCTCAAAGAATAAACAGACAAAACAATATAAGGAACTACTCTTTTCCTGCTATCAGACTCAAAAAATGCAAAAAAAGAAATCTTTAGCAATTGCACGTTTCGATCGTGCGACCTCCGGGTTATGAGCCCGGCTGCGTCTATTAGTAATGGTTTGATATTGCAGATAATGGTAAACATACCGCGCTTCCACTGCGCCAAATTGCTTTCTTTGGTGGCAACCATGCTACAAGTTCTAAATTATATAGTTCATTTCTGAGGTCTGGTTTATTTTAGCAGCACAGACATTGATATCATACTTATATTTGAATTGGCATCACACAATATCATAAATGTCAAGATATTGAGACAAGTAGATTTAAAAGTCGTACATAGTACTGAGAACTACAAGTCACTGCTAAGATTTGCTTACGATTTAGCATTATGCTTGCCGTTTTGTGGTGTCTTTCGTATAGTTAGTTATCCAGCCCCCAGAACATGCACATATAAAATATCATGATCGAGCACGAACAATTGGAATGAATAGTAAGAATGAAATTTATGCCGTGATCATCGCCCTAATCCACCTTAATTCATGCTTTCACTTCGCATGCCTTTCCATCCATTCGTCATCGTGACTGGGCAAAGCCCGCAGCCCGCCTCCCACCTCAGACGCTCATGTAATGCGCCCCTGCGTATACTCATTTCCACGGCTTTGTGTTCGTCAGTAGAACAGCAGCACCAATGCTTTTTGACTGCGAATGTACGATGCTTGAACGCCTGCGGTTTCCAAGCGGCAAGCAGGCATATATGCTAGTTACTCAGTGTCTCTGCCTCGTCATCGGCGACACTCATTGCTTCGTTGCTTACATGCTCTCGACCTAACATGATCTTCTTCTCACTCGGCAACCTTTATTTAAGGAACAGGTCCCCAACGCCGTTCCTCAACGTCCTCGTTCTATCTACATGGTCAAGGCCGAGGTAGTCGTCTTCCCCTTGTATGAAACTTGATAGCACATCATCTTAAAACATGTTGTTAGTTTCCCAACAAGTCAAATGCCAAAAGATGGCACTTACCGTCATTGAGATATTGAGGTTTTGAGTAATTGGCTCGTCGCACAACAGCGATCTTGATCTTCTCAAAACTCTTGCCTTTGATTCCAGTTCGCTTCTCCAATCGCTTCTTGGTGTCTGCAAAGCTCTCACCCTACCACTAGGTTAATACATTGATGCGTCTCAGTATCAAGGACACTCACCTCGACGACCAGAAACTTGAACGGCACGCCATGAACACGGCTAACATCGTTGTGGAAGTGGAAGACATGAATAAAATGGGTATCGTCGGCATTGAGCTCCTCTTCAGGAACTCGTTCAGCATAGATCTTCGCAAACTCGTTCAAGTTCATAACGGGATGTTCGCGTAGAGGCTCGCGGTAAAAGCGGTTGGAGCTAGTTTCGTATATGCGGATTCTTCCACCATCCGTTTCGCTTGGTATTTGCGCCTTTCTTATCAAAACTTCGACTAAATCGTCAATAGTTCCTGTTTTCGGGACGAGTAGATCGTATGTGTCCTGCATACACGGTTAGCCGCATTGTCGAAAGACGATGAGACTCAAAAATACCTCTTTGGTGATGCCTTCACTCAGCAAATTGACCTTGATGCTCTTTTTGGTGTCGAGTTCTGTTAAACTCATTTCAAGAACTTCAAAATAAAAGGCATCATCTCTCTGAGTGGAGTTGAGAGCACTTGAACCCATAGGGCTGAGAATCTGTCGCAGTGTTGGGTTTGCCCCGCGTCTGACCGGCGTCTTGGGGTTTGCCGTCGAGGAATTCACTGTCCAAAATCGAATATGTGTCGGGTTCACGTCCAAATACGCTCCAACACGCTCTGAAAGCGTGTCATAAGTTATCTTAGTGTTAAGCACGAGATCAAATGGGGGATACTGCGCCTGGTCACATCGACTGGGATGCGGGTGGAACTTAACGGTTCGCCTATTCTCGAGGAAGTCGTAGTATTCACGCGCATCCTCGAAATGATCAGATGTGTTACTTCTGAAAACATGTTAGTAAATGAATAGCCCATACTGTGTACTGCAACAACACACGTTTCTTGCGAAATCTTTTCACCGGCACGCTTTTCGACGCCAGCCTTGGTTCGCTGGAAGCAGATAATGTCTCCGTCTTGCAATTCGGCAACCTTCAGCGACTGCTTGGGCTTGAGAGGTTCAATCATAGTAGGCTTGATCTCCTATTTTGAGTTAGTTACCGCACGTCATCCAAGGTCAGTCAGTAGTCTTCTTACTTCCCAAAGCAGGAGCTTCTCCTCGGCAGGTAGCTTCTCTCCCCATCCCATTTTCTTCAGGATCATTGGTAGCAGTTCTTCGACTTTCTTGTCCTTGGAAATGTAAACATGGCCGACACCCCGCAGCGTCTGGGCATCGATATCGAAGTGCTTAAGGAGAAGTAAGATGGTGTCATTCTTGACGATGACACCATTTGGCTGGCTCTGGTAAGAGGGCCAGATTGGCTCTCCGTCAGCATTGACTTCCTCGGCAACCTCAGCCCACACACGTAAACTAGCATCTCTGTGGGCAGCGGAACGGGAGAAAGTCTCGTCGACTGTAGGCCGCAAATCCATGATGGGTTGGTCAGGGCGAACTGTCTTATTCTGTCGATTGACCATGAGCCAAAGCCGTACCCTTCGTGGGTCTTCGCCCATATCTGATGCAACTTGCGCAACAAACTCCTCCATGGTCATCGCGCGACGCACACGGTAGAACTTGGGCGCAGCGGGATCCTCAGGCTTCGCATCAAACTGACACAAATCTGTGCCGCCAAATTGCTGAAACGAGTAATCAGTGATAACCTTGGCCCACATGTATAGATGCGCCTCTCGCTGTTCTTTCTTACGGGCCTCCCGCTGAACAGTCTCTTCCTCAAATTTTTGCCCTGTGGTGGTTAGCAAGGTACGAAAGGGGGAATGCCAAAAATACTTACTAAGATGAAGCGGAATATGATCCTTGGTAACCGGACACAGAATATCATCTATACGAGATTGGCGGATATACACCAACATGTATGCGCTGTTTTGGCGCATAATGGGAGCCTTCTTTTGCACCGGCGCACGCGGGTAACCGTTGGATGTTTGATACTCTCCACCAAAATTCTCTTCCAACACTTCGCGCATAGTCGCCTTGGTGACCTTATCATCGTCGTACTTATAGAACCACCCATCCTTTTCAGGCTTCAAAAAGGCATAGTAATGGCCAGCGTTCAGATCACCGCTGTGGACTAGAACGCTGTGAAGCTGATACGTCCATGGAACAGATTTGTCGGCATCCTCAGATAGGTACGGCGCAGCGTCAAAAAACTCGGGGAACTCGTATCGATCATTGATCTTCATCATGGTGTCGCGCTGGATATCGTACTCGAAGCGCTTCAGTTGTAGATGGAGTACATCCGGAAAGCTGTTGAAAATGACACCTTTGTTCGCATCCTGGAGCTTGTACTGATCACCAGCAAAGTATTGATTTTCTCCATCCATCTTTTCGACCTGAACGTAGTCCTCAAAACTCTCGAGCAGATGCTTATTACCACTGACATTCAGCTGAATGTCCCAAAAGTCCTCGATTCGGCTGGATTCATAGTCGACGTTGATACATGAGATGTACGTCTTGATCTTGCCACTGAACATTTCTGGCAGGACATTCTCCGATGCAGTTCCCTTCATCTTGTCTTCCATTCTCTCCATGAGCTTGCGTGAAAACTCCTGCACATCCTGTTGTTCGAAGATATGTCGTGTGTCCCAGCCGAAAGACTTCGTGAGCTCCGTCGTTCCAACTGCCTGGTCTGACGTTTGTAACTGGTAAAAAAGTCGTTGCAGTGTATAAGCACTGTTGGTCATGCTGGGGTCGGCCTCCGTGGGAATCTCGTAGATGGCCTACATAAGTCAGCTACTGGTATACAGGAGAACAGCTGAGAGACACTACCTTTCTGAACTTGTTTGTGAAATAGAGTGATTGCATCAAGGAATTCAGATAGCAGGTGGCACCCTGATTCTTGAGCCCGACATATCCAGTCTCTTTCTTGGAATCATAGTTGGCGAAGTTGTGCCACAAAACACCCGTCTCATCCTCGACGAGGCGAAGATAGGCAGTAATGTTGGCAGTATCATTCTCGCAGAGGGGTCGGCTGCTGCCCTCCCATGGTACATTAAACATTCGGCGGTGCTCAACAAATCGCGTAAACCCCCAGTCACCTTCTTCCTTAGTGAATCGATGGTGGGCAGTGTGATGGACATATAGGCTGGGGTCGTTCGGGTTCCATAGGACGAGCGCAAATTGAACACAGCAGCTCCAGTTATCCGGAACACTATCAGCGTCGTAGCCATGTTCGAGATAAATAGAGCATTGGTCGATATTATTGCCGTGTGGGAAAAGCAGGATTCGCCTGTAGGAGTGGAACGTCAGCATTAAGAGTAACGGCAGTTCCGGGATCAACTTAGACGCACCATGGGAAGCCACCAGCTTGGAAAATAGGGCCATGTTCCTTTTTATTCAAGCTTCGCCAGTTTTCGACAGTCCATGTGTATTCGTAGTCTCCAAGTATTTTCGGTTCATCGATGAGGGGCGGAAGACAGATCTCTCTCATGGCTTCATCTAGAGGCATGACAGTTAGCCCAAATAGTTCTAGGAAAGGCGATCATGACAGAAAACATATGATGCCTAGGGTTTGCACCAGATATAAGGAGTCAATTAGATAGTGAAAGGAGTACGCACGGTCGTTGGCCATGGGCAGATCTTGCAGCTGGTCGACTTCGCTTTGTTCGAGGTTATCGGGGTTAATGATGGCGACCTTCTCTGGCTCGTTGGCCACGCCGATATAATCGTCCGTGTCCATGACCATGTCGTTGGGTGAGTTGATATCGTGAGTCTGCAGCAAATTGCGACGGTCAGCGTTGAGCCCTGAGCGAAAGCACAGGCGTCGATGAAACGAGGTCATGATGTCGGCATCGGGAGTGACTGGGGTTAGTGTGGGTGGTGAGGGGCAGCTGGTAGGCTATTGGAGGTGATGATGTCTTCAGGGCACTAGGTAGAGAAGTCTGCGCAATGCTTCATGTCAAGAAGATGTGGTAAGGTCAAATCAAAGTTGCATAATATGTGACAATCGCAGAGCCGGGAGGATGACGCAGCTGTGATGATGGGACCGCACGAGTTGCTCTCCAGCGACCATGGCAGTTGCGGCAAGCTGCATGGAACAAGATTGCACGGGAAGGGGCAGCAGCAGACTGGAACGTACCATTTTGAAGAAGCTGCAACCGAGGCGGAATCGGTGACGTTAAGGCAGGCACCTGAAAGAGTGACCTCACGATACAAAGACGGGCGTGTCAGTACCTAGCAGAGCAACTTAATCGATGCAGGCGCTTCAGCCAAAGCTCGACGGTGTCGAGTGGCGCAAAGGGCAGGGAACAAGAGACCAAGTGTTGCCGCGAGCAAAAATAGTATTCTCCAAAAAAAGAGAGCTCGGAACTGGAGCGCAACGCAAGACAGTGAATGCGATGCAAGGCAGGCAAGGCAAGGCAATGCTAGGTATGCTATGCTATGACGATCGGGGACGACAAGTTCTGTTAAAGAAAAAAGAGTAGAGCGGTCGGTTATGTCAGTAAAAGACAATGCCCACAACTCAGGTCCTAAGCCCCTAGACCTTTCAAATTCCAGGTCAAGTCAGGTCGAGTCTAAACAAAGGGAAGAGGCTGTAGTTTGGAGGATAAAACTGAAATGGGAGAAAGGAGTGTGAGGTGAGTGAGTGAGTTTGGATCCAATGCCTTGCATCGATAGGCAGAGAGAGCCAGTAGTAATCAATCATTCAGCGGGAACAAGAGTTGTGCGAGACTTCAGGCTTGACAAGAGTGGTGAGGCGATAGCTCGCCAATGTTGTCACGCGACTTGTTATTTGCAGGTAGATACACTCTAAATGCTGTATTGCTTTAACAGACAACAGTCACGCCAAGCGTCATCAGGTCACCCCGCCAATGACGTTGTCAGTCTCTCATAGCCAAAGCCTAAGCTTGAGTCTTTGTCAGATAAATCTCTTACAGTCTACCTATGTCTTGATGGCTTGCGCCTTCATCCAGGATACATGCAAAGAGTGAGCTGGCAAATAGAAGCGGTCTGACGCAAGCTGGGAAACATATCCGTCTGTGGTTTTCAGGTCGTTTTTCAGCTTTGCAATACGCAGCTGAGATGCCTTGTCTGACATGCTCATAGATCCATGTTATAAAGTTCTGCTTTAGCTTGGGTGGTACTTTGAAGCAACAGTTTAAATTGATAAAGTGTACGGAGTACGTCAGCATGCTTCCCCTAAAAAGGACAAACCTTATACTTGATGAAACAAGACTTGTTATGTCCTTTTACGCCATTTTTGGACAGATATCCAGGCTACATCAGACGCCACAGCCACCCAGGGAGGTCCAGGAAGCTACCCTAGATTCATCCGTAAAACAAAACATGAAATGACGGGTTATTATGGACATGATTCCTGTAGATAAATGATCTCGAATCTCAAACAGCCCTATCTACAGCTTCACAGCTTGTGCGAGGCTTATCAGCCTCGGAACTCAGCCGTAGCCGGGATAAACCCAAATAGAAACCTCTTCTCCTTCCTGCAACCACCATTTTGGGCGGGCCGGTATCGCCAACAAGATGTGGGGTAAAACTCCAATCCCGTTCCTGGGCAGTGAGTATCGATCGAGTCACTCGCCCAAAGCTTCCTTCCCACCGAGACGGCGTATGCAGATTGTCCTTCTCTTCCTCTTACCATCCAAACTCTCCTCTCTCAATCGCGGAACATCGTCTAAAAGCGCACTCTATCCTCATGCCAACGGATTGGGCCCAACGGATCAACCAACACTGACTTCGATTCATCCTCGCATGTGCCTGTGACGACATGCCACCCATCGCCCTGCGACAGAGCAGGCGATGTAAACTGACAGATCCGCGCCCTTACCTGGCAAATATTCCCCGTCCCTCATATACAAACGTTCAGTTTCGCGCTGTTACAAACGCATCATGGCGTCCTGTTTCAATTCTTGACGAGTATGGAATTTTTTTCTATGACATCTGGTTGCAAAAGCTAACTCATGATGCCTTCAGCTGGGTCGCGAAAGAAGCCCGTCCTATCAGCCTCCGCCAGCTTATGGTTTTTGGCCGCTCTCTTACAGAATCTCGTCTGATAAGCTCAGCTAACTATGTTCGAACCGAATTGCCTACGCGGTACGTCTTGAGAAGCTTCGCAGAGAATAAAGAGATCTGACATGTGATTAGAATTGCACACCGGATCCGAGATATGCAACGTTTACCCTATGTCGTTACCATGAACCCACATATCAAAGAGGTTTACGACCTCTACTACCACGCCTTCGATACATTTCGCAAAGTGAAAGAGGTTAAAACACTGGAGGATAACGACAAGCTGTGCGAACTCATTAGCCATAATCTAAAGGGCCACTTGACTGTGATACCGAAGCTTGCTATGGGGATCCTAGAATGCGGTGGTCTCATGAGTCCTCAAGATCTGGATAACTTCATGAATACAATTCTTAGATCGGTGGGGTGCTCATTCTTACACGACATTGGTGATTTACTGACATGGAACAGCGCATTTCTAGACGTGTCATCGCCGAGCAGCATCTTTCACTAACAGAAACCTACAACTCGCCAAACTTCTCTCCCGGAGCCAAACTCTCCGAATCCGACTTCATCGGCGAAGTGTTTATTAAATGTTATGCTAAGGATGTTGTCGAGCGCTGTTCTAAAGCCATCACTATTCTTGCCCGCACAACGAATGGCCCTGACGTTCAGATTCCCGAAATCACGGTTGATGGCCATCTCGATGCCTCCTTTCCTTACATTCTAAGTCATCTCGAGTACATCATTGGCGAGCTCCTCCGCAACTCTGTCCAGGCCGTCATTGATCGACATCAGAGGATCCATTCGGACCCTGACAGTGTGAAGCCTCCTCCCGTGGAGATAACCATTTGTGAAAATCAGCAACATGTTATCATCCGTATCTGCGACCGTGGTGGTGGTATCCCTCGTGCTGAACTGCCACATCTCTGGTCTTTCAGTAAGGGCCCGCAAAGTCAAAGACGTCTCGAGAATCTTGCGCAGGTACCTAAGATGGCAGCAACGATGCAGGAACTTCACGTAGAGGAGGAATTGGGGCGTGCAGATTTGAAAGCACCTCCATATCAAAGTTCGTTATCGTCTCTCACCAGTCGGCCGCCTAACTTGCGCCTCGGCATGGGTTTACCTCTGAGCCGTGTCTATGCAGAGTACTGGGCTGGAAATCTTGACTTGCATAGCCTCGAGGGCTACGGAACCGATGTCTTCCTGCAGATTTCACGACTTGGGAATAAAAACGAGCAACTGACGACGCGGGCCAGCATGGACGCCTTATAGCACTGGGGGTCTGGGGTAATGTCCTAGACGGAAAGACTGAGATTGACTTGAAACCTGTAGTGATTTCAATATTACACTCAGAGGACACTGTATTTCTTTTTGGATATGAATTCGGTCAGCTTGGCTTAGAGCATGGAGTTGGGTGGCTGTTTCCCCCGGTTCACATTTGGTTAATGGGACTGTTGCAACATTTCATGGAATATTGGATGGCAGCCAGAGGGTTTATGCAATTGATTGAAACCTTCGAATCTCAAACTGGTATCATAAAATGTTGTGATTGAAATTACATCGAAACTAAAATGTGCCTAGCTGAGAGAAAGGGCTCTAGTAAAAGGTTGTAATAAAAAAGGGCAATACTATCAAGGCTTTCTCCATACGTCTTGTTCGCTTCAAAGGCGTCTCGTACTTGTGGGTATGAGTTGCCGGCATAGCAACCAAGAACAAACAAAATCATGGGGAGGGAATCATAACTCCTACACAACATGCCGCGGCCATGATAACAAGTCCCAGCAAGGGCAGCTCCTCCTTGCCCTCTGCAGGGAAGAACGAGCATATGTATCCACGAACTCGTGGTCCCTCTCTTGTCTTCTTGTGGTATTCTTCGGACCTTTCATTTTTCAACTCCAAACCCCAAAACGGAGCTCCAGGTAAAAGAAATTTGAAGAAACGACTGTCCAACTGCAGCCAAGCATGTGTGCATAAAGGCGTGCTCGAAATCGTTTAGCGGCGACCGTGGCTGCGGACAGCGCTGCCCTGCATCTGCTCCAGCTCTTGCTCGAGCTGCTTGATCTGAGCATGGGTTTGCTCGAGATCCTTGTTGAGACGGTCGCGCTCGGAAATGAGTTTCTGCTCCCATTGGCGGAAACGCTGTTCCTCGATCTTGACCTGCTCGGTGAAACGCTTTCGGAGAGCCTCCTCCTCTTCTTTGAACTTGGGGTTGTCTAGCTTTCGGGGACGAGCCTCGCCGAACTTGCGGGTCTCCATCTGCTGAGCGCGGTAAGCCTCATAGTGCAACTCCTCGGTGGTGTGAATAAGGTCGAGCATGTGCGTTCGGATCAGGATAGAGCGGAGCTTCTTGAAATCGCAATGGTCCTCATTCTCAACCTCGGCAACACCCCAAGAGTACTGTCGGCCCTTGACAATGCGGCCATCACCGGTCTTGACGTCCTTCTCGGAGCCGATAACAGCGAAAGGCATGGCGTTCATAAGGCTGCGGGCATGCTGAGCAGCAGCCTCATCGTCCTCCTCGATCGGAGGCTGGTAGATCTTGATGTTCTGGGCTTCAATGACAGAGACAATCTAGATAGAGTCAGAATTGGGGGCTGTGAACTCAATGCATAATTACTTACGCGCTGCTTGAACTTGGCCAGGTCGGCGGGGCTGAGGGTGTCGGCCTTGGCGATAACGGGAATAAGGTTGACACGCGAGCAGAGGCGCTTCATTACCTCAATATCGAGAGGCTTGAGGGTGTGGCCAGTAGGGCGGATGAAGTAAAGGCAGGCATGGACACGAAGGTCGATCTTGTCCTGGCGGCGGGGCTGTTGCTCCTGAAGCATGTAAGACTCGTGCTGGTCGTCGAGGAACTCGATAATGGGCATCCACGAATCGCGGTTGTTAACGTAGTCGCCGAATCCGGGTGTATCGATAACGGTCAGTCGGACTGAAAGGGGGTGTTAGCGAGGGTTGAGCAACAGCGTGCTTCATTCAGAGCTATACCCTTGAAGAACTTCTCCTCAAGCTCGGCCTTGGTGATCTCGATCTCGACAGTCTTATCAACCTGCTTCTGGTGGCGGCGCTTGTGGTCGGCATAGTTCTTGATGGTGGTAGAGAAAAGAGTGTTGATGAAGGTAGTCTTGCCCAGACCAGACTCGCCAGCAACCTAGACATGATGCGGTGAGCAATAGTTCACAAGAACTAGATGTGCCTTGCTATGTATATATAGGAAGGCAAAACGAGTGAGTTGACTGCTTAGAAGCGTACCATAATAGTGAAACCGGCGCCACGCTTCGCGACAATCTTGTGTCGCTGGTTGGGCAGATTGGCAATACCAATCGGTGAAGCGTTCTCGGCAGCTGCAGAAGCCATCTTGAAGTTGTTGATTTGGGTATGGGAAGATAGAGGTTGAATTAGAAGAGGATCTGTAGCGTAAAACACGACTTTAAAACAAGGACAATGCAATGCAAGACAACAAGCGACTGCGATATCGCGATGAAGGTCGAACGAGTGCAAAGGTTCAAGGTGGAGAGGGAGGTTTAGGGACAGCTCGTGCTTGCCTGAGTTCAGGGGAATTGCAACGAATTTCCTGCCCTTTCCCCCTAAAGCAACTGCCAGGGACGCTTGCTTCTGATAGGCTAGCGTTGACACGGCACCGTGAGTGGACAGTGGCTAGTGGACACGGGGCAGTAGTTAAGGGAAACTGCCAAAAAAAGACGGGTCTTGCTATGCAAGATCGAGTAAACAGCCACTGCCCCTAGCTTGCATTGGTCCCTTGAGCTTTGGCCAGAAGCCAGCCAGTCGAGGGGAGCCAAAAACCGGACGTCCTTGATCTTAAGTGACAAAAAGACTTAGGCAAACATAGTGTATTTTAGTATAGCTCAGCATATATTTAGTGGATCTTAGACCAGGTAATTTCGGTACAACATACCTTAAGCGTAAGATGTTTTCTGCTTCCCAGAGGGGTCAGCCACAGTGGAATTCTCATGGCAGATAATCTCGGAATAACTCCATTGCCGACAGTCGCAAAAAATTGGCTCTTATCGATAAGTCGCAACGATGAATTTTTGGCGGGTTTGCGATTCGATGTTTCGAAGCATCATTGCTATGACCTGCAGACAATAATGAAGACTGATTTCAAGGTAAGGATAGCAATGACATGCCTCCGGCTCCGGTACGATGTGTTGACTTATCACTATAGTTCTCGAACTTGCTGGGCACTGTTTACTGCCAGGGCAACCTGCTCTATAGCCCCGATGGCACCCATCTTTTCTCGCCAGTCGGCAACAGAGTGACTGTCTTCAATCTGGTAGAGTAAGTTACTTTAAGCCTGTCTGAACTTCAGATCGAGAGGGCAAAAACTAATTGTTTCCCAGAAACAAATCATACACCCTCCCGTTCGCTCATCGCAAAAACATTGCCCGTATCGGACTTACACCACGCGGCAACCTTCTCCTCTCCATTGACGAAGATGGACACGCCATCTTGACCAACGTCCCCCGAAGGATATCCATATACCACTTCTCCTTCCGATCTTCCGTCACAGCGCTTTCATTCTCGCCATCTGGTCGACATTTCGCCGTGGGACTGGGGCGCAAAATTGAGGTCTGGCACGTCCCCTCAACCCCCGATGCTTCTGCCGAGGGTGAACTCGAATTTGCTCCTTTCGTTCGTTACCACACACATACCGGCCATTTCGATACTGTTAGCCACATTGAGTGGTCCAGCGATTCACGATTCTTTCTCACAACCTCCAAGGATCTCACGGCGCGGATATGGAGTTTGAACCCTGAGGAGGGTTTCATCCCCACAGTGCTCTCAGGCCATAAACAGGCTGTCATCGGCGCTTGGTTTTCAGAAAACCAGGAGATGATTTACACTGTTAGCAAGGATGGTGCCGTCTTTGACTGGCAATATGTTAAGCCTATCAACCGTATTAAGGACGACGACAAGATGGATGACGATGATGATGATTCAGATATGCGATGGCGCATTGTCCAACGGCACTACTTCATGCAGGGAAGCGCTCATGTGCGATGTGCCGCTTTCCACCCTGAAACGAATCTCCTCGTTGCTGGTTTCTCCAACGGTCTGTTTGGCCTGTACGAGATGCCCGACTTCAACATGATACACAAGCTGAGCATCTCACAAAACGATATCGACTTTGTCACCATCAACAAAAGTGGCGAGTGGTTGGCGTTTGGTGCGTCCAAGCTGGGACAATTACTAGTATGGGAGTGGCAGTCTGAATCTTACATCCTTAAACAGCAGGGCCATTTCGACGCCATGAACGCTCTGGTCTACTCACCTGACGGCCAGCGCATCATCACCACTGCCGACGACGGAAAGATTAAGGTCTGGGATATTCAGTCTGGCTTTTGTATAGTTACCTTCACTGAGCATACTAGCGGCGTTACAGCTTGCGAATTTGCCAAAAAGGGTAATGTTCTCTTCACATCAAGTCTGGATGGATCTATTCGAGCCTGGGATTTAATCCGGTACCGAAACTTCCGAACTTTCACAGCCCCTACGAGGCTGTCGTTCTCATGCATGGCTGTTGACCCTAGCGGCGAAGTCGTAGCTGCTGGATCTCTTGATTCCTTCGACATTCACATTTGGTCCGTCCAGACAGGCCAGCTTCTTGATCAGCTATCGGGCCACGAGGGCCCTGTCTCATCTCTGGCATTCACACCCAATGGTGACTCACTTATCAGTGGTTCTTGGGACCGCACAGCCCGTATCTGGTCTATCTTCAGCCGGACACAGACCAGCGAGCCCCTGCAGCTCCAGGCCGATGTTCTCGATATTGCTGTTCGTCCAGATTCTTTGCAACTTGCCATCTCGACATTAGATGGCCAGCTTACTTTCTGGTCGGTAACAGATGCAGAGCAGACTTCTGGAGTGGATGGGCGAAGGGATGTTTCAGGAGGACGAAAACTCACAGATCGCCGAACAGCGGCCAACATGGCCGGCACAAAGAGCTTCAACACAATCCGATATAGCGCTGACGGCAGCTGTCTACTGGCTGGTGGAAACAGCAAGTACATCTGCTTGTACTCCGTGACAACCATGGTGCTGCTGAAGAAGTACACTGTTAGCGTCAACCTTTCTCTCTCCGGTACTCAGGAATTCCTCAACAGCAAGTTATTGACTGAAGCCGGCCCCGCTGGAGACCTCGACGATCAGGAAGCCTCGGACCGCGAGGACCGCGTGGATAGCTCGTTGCCAGGATCAAAACGTGGTGATCCTTCAGCACGAAGGAAGGTCCCTGAGGTGCGTGTGACAGGCATTGGTTTCTCACCTGCAGGCACTGCGTTCTGTGCTGCCTCTACAGAGGGTCTCTTGATCTACAGCTTGGATCAGGACATCCAGTTCGACCCTTTCGACCTGAACATGGAGATCACTCCTGCCTCAACGCTCGCTGTTCTTGAGACAGAGCAAGATTACCTCAAGGCACTTGTCATGGCCTTCCGCCTCAACGAAGCTGGTCTGATAAAACGAGTCTTCCAAGCCATCCCCTCCGCCGAAATTCCTCTCGTGGTTGCCGACCTCCCTACCGTTTATGTTTCTCGTCTTCTCCGCTTCGTCGCCGCCCAGACCGAGGAGTCACCCCACATCGAGTTCTGTCTCGTCTGGATCAAGGCTATCGTTGACAAACACGGAGCTTGGCTCTCGGCAAACCGTGCTAAGGCCGATATTGAACTAAGAGTCGTTGCGCGAGCTGTATCTAAGATGAGGGATGAGATTAGGAGACTTGCTGACGAAAACGTGTACATGGTTGATTATTTATTGGGTCAAGCGGAGGATAAGTCTGGAAAGAAGGATGTCAAGGCATTGGAAAGTGGCAAAACTGTTGATGTGAAGCTTATGGATGTTGATGGATATGAGCAGTCTGAGGCGGGATCTGATGAATGGATTGGTTTAGAATAGACGGTAAATACGATTCATAATACCCATGCATATCATACAAGACTTACGTCTCCCCTCAGGGAGCAAGAAAACACCAGACCTCGATACAAGGTGTTAAGATAAACTCTCCAAAGGGTATCTTAGACTTAGCCTAAACTTAGGCTAGTTTACCTAAGTCTTTTTGTCGTTTAGGACTAAGGTCCTGAGTTTTCTTCCCCCCCCTAGTCTCCGTTGTCTTACATCTTAGCCTTGGGAATCTCCTCCCAAGCTTCATCAAACCCTGAAGACCTAACCCACATGGTACCTCCCTGCCTATCAGCTTCCTCATTGGCATCCAGCAACAGGTACACAGCTCTCAACCACTCGTCATCTCCCTTGATCTTCACCCACTCCTTGTTCTCATACGGTTTTGTAACTCTTTGCGCCAGTATCAATGCCCTGGCCAACTTGACAGTGTGCCCGTCATCCACAACCCTGTGAAACCTCGGGAACAGATCTTCTGGCCTATTCACCAGATTATCTCCGTCCTTGGGCTTATAGCCACGGAGCAAATCGCCGCGAAGAGCTGGCGAGCCACGAGCGATGTACTGTAGGAGATCCATACGGATTTTGTTCTCCAAGAAGCGCGCCTTGGTTGATTCCGGAATCCAGGACTGTTCTTTCAGGGAGAGAAAGAATGGTGTCGATGTTATGTGATGCCTGTGCCAGTTAGCAATGCGGTCAGTGTGGAAAGGAGAGACTTGCATGAGAATAAATTCGAATCTTGGAGCATGAGGTGGATGAAAAGCAGCAGCTGAAGCAACGAAAGCAGAATGATGCACCATCTCGGCAATCCTTTCGTCAAGCTCCTCCTCATTAATCCTCACTCTCGCAGCCAACGTGATCATATCATCCTTCGCCCTCGTAAACACACCATCAAAGATCCGATTGGAATCATCCCAATGCGAGCTTGTTCGAAGTTTGTCATTCTTCACGGCGTCTTCATAAAGGCCGCCGATGGTATTCATCTTTGGTGGCGCATCTGAAGCTTGAGCCTTTTCAGCAGTGGCTGTGAGGAACTCTTTATAATCGTCTCGATGAACAGCAGCCTGTGCAAGAGCTGAAGCGATGATCATGGGCTGTGACCACTCCATGCCATACAACAGCTGAATAAGTGGGTGAAGGATACCGGCAAATAGACGGCTTTGCATGTCGCGACCTCGTGCATCGTCTTTGAAGAGATACTCCTTGAGTGTGTCCTGCCATCCGACTCTTTCGATTTCATCCTGGAAGAAACGAAAGAATGTAGCATAGTTTCGACCTTTACCAAGATATACTGACCAGTCTGAGCCGTGTTCCAGTTTATCAACGACATCCGGCTTTGGTTTCATGGCCTTGAGCTGATATGTCTTGTTGGCATTATAGGCCGTGTCAAGGTCCTTTGTGGTTGCGCCGGTACCGTACAAAGTTAAGACTTGATGAACAATCTAATGTCGTTAGCAAAATAGGAGAAACCTGTATAAGGGCATTTACATGGTCGTGAAAGCCAGATTCGTTGAAGAAGACATGATGGTTCTGGTCAGCGTTAGTCTTTGACTTGATACACGACACTGACTCAGTTTAGGTCACCTCTAGATCCTTCTGCAGCAGGTCAGTCGCCTTTGAGGCTTCACTCTGGCCAAGCTTCATCCCTAACAGCCCCGAGTTCTGGGGTTGCAGCTGAATCTTGAAAGGAGTCGCCATGGTTGAGTATCGTATCCTTGTAGTAGGTCTAGCAAAGACTCTCAAACTCGATCTCGCCAACATGGGGGGGAACTACGAGGTATTTGAGTCTGGTCACAGATAGCGCAGAGAAACGCAGCCCTTTTGAAATGTTACAATGTGTGAGGCATACTTGGGTGACGATGATATCACATACAAACAAGGTGGGCTGACAAATGAAGACCAGGCCAACCTGAGATAATCAGATCTCGGATCTCGCACTTTGACTTTGAGCGGGGAGTTCTTGGACAAGTCCGAATTAGTAACTCTTTGGAATCATTTGCTGAATTGACGTATAACAACGACAGTCACAAAGAGGAAGCTACCTAAGTACTTAATTACCCCGGATTTCCATCACTTGACATCATCAGAGGGTGTCATGCCCCGCTCTTTTTACGACCTGTAAAACGAGAGATATCCCCAAGGAGAGGAAAGAAAACACAGGAAGGACCTCGATCCTAAATGACAATAAGACTTAGGTAAAATAGCCCAAGTTTAGGATGACTTTTGCCAAGTTTATTTTGGCGCCCTGCAGTAAGGTTTGCTGTTTTCTTGCCCTATGAGGGCATCCCCAATTAATTAATGACCGAATCATGCTCCATAAAGCGTGAAGAATGCTCGTGTATTTTACTGATGAGGTCGTCCCGTGAGAGTTTCAAGATAAACCTGGGCGAAGTAATTTAGAGCAGTGCGACATCATTTTACTATGTCATAGTATCACGTAAATACTCAAGAGAATTCTGATAGATTCAACCCTTTTATTTCATCATCTACCGAAAACCCAATCGGTAAATCCAGCCCATTTTCCTGATCCCATAACCGTTTTTCGTAGCCGTCATTTCATCCGCGTGCCTTAGTCGTCTATTCTTTACCAGGAGAAAAATTAGATCATCATGAAAACAAAAACAAAAAAAAATCATTGGACGGTTTAGGCCTTACGCTTCTTCAGGGCAGGGGCCTCATCGTCATCAGAGTCATCTTCGTCCATCTCCTCAAACTCGAGGTCGCTGGGGAGATCATCGGCATCTTGGGCGTTGGCTAGTATTGCTTGTTAAACCTGAACTGTCTCTGCTTCGCGCTGTGAGAGGTACATACTGAAGTACTTGATGGCACCGGGCCACAGATCCTCGGCGATGAAGACGGCGAGATCATCGGCGGTGGGGAAGATCTCATACTCGTACTCATCATCATCGTCGTCCTCGTCCATGTCATCATCATCCTCCTCGTACTTGCCCTCCTTGCGGGCCTTGCGCTTCTCCTCCTCCAGCTTGCGGCCCTCCTCAGACTCCTCGGGGCTGACCTTGCGGCCGCGGAAGCCGAACCAGCAGAAGAAGCTGACTCCTCCCATGCCGGTCTCCTCCATGAGCTTGAGGAGCTTCTTGGAGGCCTCGGTCTCACCAAGCTTCTGGCCAGCCTTCTCCTCATCGTAGACCTTCTTGGCGAGGCCGAGCATACCGTTGGTCAGATCCTTGCCCTCCTTCCACTTGATGTCGACGGGCTCGGAAACGAGACCGGCCCAGCCGTCCTTGTGGAAGCGCCAGTAGAACTTCTTCTCGAGAACCTTGTCCTCAAACCAGTCGTTCTCCTTGAACTCCCACTTGAGGGAGATGGAGCGAGGGTCACCGTTGGGGAGCTCGAAGCGCTCAACGGAGAGGCCGGTCAGGGCGTTGAGGAGGAGCTCGGAGTCGCTGGGCTGGATGTACTCATCGACCTCGGGAGGGGACTGCTCGAAAACGAGGGGCCAGAACTGGGGGATGTTGGCGATAACCTCTTGGCGCTTGACGTAGAGGTCCTTGGTGAGCTTATCCTGCTGACGGACTGCTGCTGTTAGTAGGGCTTCTACGATGCGAGACAGAGATAAGAGTTTGACTTACGGATCTCGAGCTCAACATCCTCGAAGTCATCCTCGATGGCCTGGAGCTTCTCATAGGTGATGAGGGCCTCCTTGACCTGCTCGTCTTGCATATCTCCGGCAGACATTTTGAACTTTAACTTGAAAGAATCAGGATGCATTCAAATCACCCGATATAACGAGAGAAACAGAGGGGTATCTTGTAGAGTATAAAAGGACAGCAAAAGAAAAAGTGAAAGATGTGAAAGAGGAGAGAGGGACGAGGAAGATCGGTGTAGAGGTGCTTTATTTATTTACTAAAAGCTCTGCCCGCATCCATTAAAAAAAAATCTCATCTCAAGCTACCTCCATACTAATGAAAGCTCCTCAGCGGTGAAAATCAACATTTTTTTTTCTCGAGGTGGGGTTCTCGCTGATGTCATTGGCTCCCGCGCCGAGGGACCCCTGTTTTTTTTCACGGTAATTTTTTTGCCTCTGCAGGTCCCCTAAAAACATTGCAGAAACGCCTGGCATTAGTGGTCCAGTTGTTGCCCTGCTCCACTGTAAATAGAAGCTCTGTGATTCTTTACAGGGGTTAGGTGCTCCACTGCGGTGCAATCTTAGCGGGGTATCCTTGGCCGAGGGGCGTTTAATTGATTTCCATTTACGTACCATGGTGGGATGAGGCGAGGTCTGAGCAGACGGGCTTTGTTTGGCAAGGCAACGCCAACACCAACGAATCTATCACGGGCGCCATCTGATAGAAGTCTATAGTTCGAAAAAGTATCAAATAAAGCACTGATTTTATTAGTTAATGAATTAATTTGCGTATACGTGCCGCTGCTGGGCGGGGACATTAGCACCAAAACGAGTCCTTCAATACCTGGGCTCGTTCGATGATTCAACATGGCAGTCACCATCAACTCCGGCATGAGCTGTGCTTCACTGCTGAAACAGGGAGTTTACAATGGCATCATCATCACCTGACAAGCGAATACTCTCAGCTGATCAATATGACTCCTTCTCTTCTTCGCCGATATCGTCCTCGAGCTGCTTCATCTTTCACAGCATCACAAACTCTCACCTGTCATCCATCTCCATCTACATCTGACCTGACAGTGTCCTCAGACCAGCATCAAACAACCCATCTCAACTGTATCAAGATGCCTCCTCTGCCAGCTAAATACCCTCGACAGATCCCTCTTGAGGTCACAGTCTATGGCCCCCACAACGCTCTCAGAGCCGCCAGCTTTGGTGCAAAGCGTCTTCTCCTCTGCCAAAAGGGCTCATCTACCGTAGGCGGGCTGACTCCATCCTCCCAGGAGCTTCGTCATCTCAAAAGAAAGATCCACATCCCAATCAGCTGCGTCATTCGACCCCGTGGAGCTCCTGACCCTTCTGGCCCCGGCGAGTCTCACGACTACGTTTACTCCAACAATGAACTCGTCCAGATGAGCGAGTCTATTCGCCAGCTCAAGGAAACAGGCGTCATGAATGCTATCCGCGGAGATTCTTTCGTGTTTGGATGTGTTAGGCGTAGCCATGAGGAAACAGCCGAGCGCTCTCGCAACAAAATTGTGATTCATTCTGCATACTGTCGCTATCTCATTGAAATGGCCAAGCCATTCGGTTGTGTCTTCAACCGTGCTTTCGACCACTTCGCCGAACGTGGAAACTCAGAAGCTGCCATCGCAGAGCTCAACGCTCTTGGCTTTGCAGGCATCATGACAGCTGGAGGACCGGGTTTCTTTTCCAACCACCTTGAGCGGCTAGATGCTATGTGCTATCATACCACCAACATCCAACTCGTTGTCGCAGGGGGGGTCTGCTGCCCTGAGATCCAGAAGCTTCGAAAGCGTGCCCACAAGCATGATCGTCTCTCCATCTGGCTGAACGGCGATTGTCTTCGTCCCAGAGATCATGACGATCCAGAGACTACCGATATGAACGGCGTCATGTCGCTGATTGATCAGCTTGGCCTTCAGACAACGGACTAGTTATCCACTCATGACATCGGCAAGCAGATCTTCTACTGACTGGGGTGCATTCCAAGTTTGACGAATGCCGGGTCATATCGCACGTATATCATATGGGAAATGTCATGGAAGGAAGGGTTATGAATTTATGATTTATGAGTGACGACTTAGAAAAAGTCTGGAATTGCCTCGGAATTCGCTATCAGCAAGAAAACCCATGAGTCAAAGTGCCATGGCCTCGAGGAAAACCACAAGAAATCTGTAACAATTAACAACCAGATATGTCCGCATTCAAAATGCGAATGAATAAAAATCTGTGAATATTCAAATGCGCAATGGTCATTGCTCAAAAGGCCCCCTTATTACACCTCGCAGCACTTGCATCTCTATCATCTACCAACTTATATACATCACTCGTTCATCTCGTCGTAAGCCCACCATCGCCACTGATCTACAATGCCCTAATAACCCTGCTTCTTGCCCTGAGCAAGACCAAGGCAGTTTGCAATCTTGTAAAAGATGTCAATGTTGTTGAAGGTGCCACTGAAAGTCTCCTGGCAAGGACCAAGAGCATAGACAGGGACATCGGTGAGAGAGTGAACACCCTGGGCGTTATCGGTGCTGATAGTACCGTTGATGAGGAAACCATTGGGAGAGTCCTCTGGATTGGCGTAGTAGTCATCGTCCTTGAGCTCGACGGCAGCCTCGCGGGGACCGGTCTTCTTGACCTTGTAGTCCTCACGGTGGTCAGGGACGGCAGCGACACCAGCGGCGATGGCGTATCGGGGCTCCCAGTTGGTAGGGAAGTTGGCGCCAGTGCCGTAGTTGATGCCCTTGGCCTTCTTGGTGTACTGAGACTCCCCAGACTGGGCGTAGGTGCCGATGGCTCGGCGCTTGTCACGGTCATCCTCCTGCTGGGCGAGGTACTCAGTGTCGGCGGAACCGTAAACGCTGCGATTGTTAGTTATCTGATGTCACAGCCATTGGAGTAGGATTACTTACTCGAAACCGTGGCCGTGATCCGCAGAGACGATGACGAGGGTCTCATCAAGGATGTTAAGCTTCTTGAGCTTCTCAACAGTAGCACGGACAGTGTCGTCAAGCTCGAGAAGATCACCAAGAGCACGGTCGTAGTCAAGAGCATGCATCTGCTTGTCGATAGAGGCAGCCTCAGACATGAGGAAGAAACCCTTGTCCTTGCCACGGGTAGCAAGAATGTCAATGGCCTTGAGGGTCATGTCCTTGAGGCCAGGGAGATCAGATGCATCACCCTTGCCGCCGGTAGGGTTGTTGTCGCGGCCCTCGAGGTTGTCCTTGTAGACGTTGCGGTCGAGCCAGACGGGGAGGTTGCTCTGGCAGAAAACACCGAGAGCACGCTTGCTCTTATCGGCCTTGAGGAGAGAGGTCTTGTTAAGAGAGACGGTGTAGCCCTTCTTCTGGAACTCTTTGTAGTAGTCCTTGCCCTGGTAAGAGCCCTTGCCAGCGAAGAAGTTCTCGGCACCGCCACCGAAGAAAACATCGGGGCCACCGTGCTGGGTCCAGCTGTAGTTGGTCATGCCGTTGAGAGCCTGGTCGATCAAAGGACCATACTGGCCTCGGAGACGGGTGTGACCAGTGAGAGCAATGGGGGTAGCATCAGCAAGAAAAGCGGTAGAAACAGCTCCCCAAGCACCGCCCTATTACCATTAGAATCTGAGAGTGAACTGAATTCGGAACAGACTTACCCAGACACGCTTGAAGACCTCTACAATGGTCTCAACCTTGGGGTCATCGAAGGGGTTGGGAGATGAATCAGCATAGACACTAAGTGAGTTGTTAGCTTCCAACCTCAAGTGATGCGATAGCTTACTTACCCCATGGCGTTGACAGTGCTCTTGTGGCCAGTGTAAAGAGCAGAGGCAGAGTTGGCAGAGTCGGTGATGTAGCTGTCGATCGAATGGGTCATCTGGTGACCGAGAACGGGGAACTCGTCCAGCTTCATCAGAGTCTGGTACTTTCCGTTGATGCTCTTGTGTCCCAACAGACGAGCAGCAGTGATCTATGAAAATAGTCAGCTTCCACAAGCCGAGCCTCTCACATTGTTATTCAACTGACCATGTTGGTGGTCATGCCATCACCAATGAAGAAGATGACGTTCTTGGCCTTTCGCTTAGGCTGAAGCTCGCGAACAGTCCACTCGGCAGTGGTCTTCTCGCCGTTGTAGTAGTTCAGGGTAACGGTGTACGTGCCGGGCTCGTAGAGGGCAATCTTGCGGTAGACCTTGGAAGCAACGTTGACAATGCTGGGCTTGTCCTCGTCTTCGGCAAATAGATCCTCGTACCACTTGAACTTCCATGTCTCGAGCTTGGGCTCGCTGACACCAAAGGCCTTTGCAAAGTCCTTGGCCTTCTGGCCCTTCTTGGCGATGGTCACGGTGAACTTCTCATCAGGCTTTCCGTTGTGAGCAGCCTCGGAGCCGTTGACGGGAGCGTGGACTTCGACACGGAGATCAAAGAGCTGGCCGGGCAGGAAATCACTCTGATCGGGGGGGAGAACACAGCCTAGAGTGGGACATGTGCCGAGACGCTGGTAGGTCTGAGCAGACACGGCGGCAATTGAAGCCGCGAGAGCGGCAATGGCATTGATTTTGACCATTTTGGTGAGTCTGAAACCAATTTCCAAAAATTGAGAAGCGGAAGCTGGTGGTTGGCGCGAGCTGAGGCAGCTTGAGAGGGGAGCTCGATAAGTTAGACTTTCAGAGAGGGCATCATGCTTTATAGCCATCTACGCCAATCCCACGTGGATAGTTACCTCCCGGAATACGAATTCGTCCCCGAGAAGCTATCCCATGTCGCGGATAGACAATTGGCCTTCCTCTGTGGGACAAGCTGAGGAGACTTATGATGAACTGATCTTGGGCTAACGTCGCATCGCATCTGGCCAATTAAGCTCAGGAAGCGGCCAGGACAAACGCCCGAGACAGGTTTAGATCGGCGAGAAAGAGTACGGGCAGATCCAGTGTGTTGGGATGAAAAAGTGCTTCTGCTGTGTTGCATCACGGAAGGGATTGGCGCCTCATGATGGAGGACTATAGCACGTGTGTAAGTCGTGCCAGGCCCGTTCCTTGCAAAAGGACCCTGCAACTAGCACTTATGCTTGTAAGTTCTCTATTACGGAGCATTATGGATTCAAACCAACGGATTGGCAGCGGGGAGGGCGATAGACGCCGTTGGTGCTAGTCGAAACAGGTCAAATCATGATCCCTCATGTAACCCAGGTGCCATGATGAGCGTGCGTTGACATGCTGGTTGGTTGTATCTCCGATCCCCATCCCCCGATCCTTGGCTCGTCTTTTCCTGTCCCAAGTCGTTGACCGAACGTGAACGCCACGTCCCGGCTCATGATATCCCAGTTCAGGTTCACCCGAGAGCACCAGTTGCAGCTGAGATCAGAGCAGAAAGACGACAGGGATTCTCGGCTGTGGCTCTGTCCAGAAGCCCAGATGCCGCTCGTGGGCGAATTGTGAGGTTCGATTGGCTCCCATACCCCTGCTCCCGCAGTTCCACAGATCCCCAGATCCATGAGAGCAGACCTTGGCTAGCTTCATTGAAGCTTAAAGCTTCATCCTTCTTATTCCACTTTGCAGACAAGCTTGTTTCTTAGCATAACTCGATCGGGGCTTGTCGGCCGAATTACTACTTGACGTCGTACCAAGTCTCTGGTGGATTTCTCGGCGTAGGTGGCGTAACACTCTTACCACTGGTGACCTTTCTATCCGATGCTCTTGTTCATGAACTGTGCGTGTCTGGTGAAAATTTGCTGAGTATCGAAGTAACAAGTCTACTGTCGTGATTCAGTGGTATTTCAGCCTAAAATCTGTCCATCTTAGCATAAATTTAGGACGTCGTTGGCAAAGTTTATGAAAGCATCTGGAAAGGGCATTGATTAGTCCATGAGTTCATCGCCTTAGTTCTTATAGGCAGGTAAAAAAAAAACGACACGCACAGTCTAGACTGTTGATGAAGATAAGATCAGCTGTATAATTCCGCTCGGAGCTGCCTCATATGGCTCACCGAAACGTGCTCCAAATTCGACATTGAGTGGTTGGACCTGTAATTTTACGGCCTCGGCAAAAACTTTCATGGTCGTATGTTGATAGATTCTTGAGCGGATTCTCGCTCGGCACGTGAACAGATCTTCTTCTCCTTATCTCTTGCAGTGTTGTCGGTATGGGAAAATCGGATTGACTGTTAGAATTTACTTTTTTCGCTGTCTATATCGGTTCCAACAATGTAGCAAAATATGTGTACTCCTTCAGGCTCTATTGTATAAGTCACACAAGCCCGCTATAGCCGTAATAAGATCGACAACTGCGTCAAGTGGAATCATGGTGATCAAACACCAGTCTTCCCGGCCAGATCAGAGCTTCTCTTGATCAACATGCATCAAAGGTGGGCCGAGCCAGATCGTCGGAATAACATCTTCGCAGCGACCGTACCTGACATGACAGGAACGGCTTTCTACATTAGCTCCTTCACTTCTCCAAACTCGGTGCAACCTCATCGACGGGCAGTGTTCCATCGACAGCTGCCAGAGGTTCTGCAATGGCCTCGGGGTGGGGACTGGCATCGACCGAATCAAACGCTTGCCAGCTAGGCTCGTTGATCTTAGCCTGACCAGCTATGCTCTTGAAATGGTAACCCCTGGCTCGGGGTCTCACTCCAGTTCCAGCAGGGACCTCGGGTTCGTAGACAGTCAAGAACTTCTTGTGAAGCTCGTCAAACTTCTCGGCGCTCTCGTTTAGAGCTGCCCGAACTCCTTCAAAGAATGAAGTGAGAATGACATGATTGTGGATTTGGAGTAGGTTCCAGCCCAACATCTCCTTCGCATTTAGTAGATGCTTAATGAAAGCCCGGTGATGTTTGGTGCAAGTGTAGCATTGGCAACCGTTCACTAGAGGCTGCAGGGATGTCGTATGCTCCTCTGACCACATATCGGTACCCAGTGGCTGCAAATCGGAGGACTCGGGGGGTGGGAAGGTGAATGATAGGGCGATGCCTGCGTCGGAGGCAGTGTTGGCGAAAGGTACCGTGCATATATCGATACCTAGGGCGATCTGTCGCAGAATATCCTGGGGGCTCTTAGATGGTCCAAATGACAACCGCGGTAGAGATCCAAGAGAGGGGTAGTTCGCCAGCTCATGAACAAGGTTAACATCATAAACTGCAAGACCAGAGAGGCAATCTCGCACGTCTTCTGCAAGATACCGCAAGTAGTCCCACTGTATAGGGTACTCGACAGGCAATACAGGAGCAAAGATGGAAACCCCCATCTCTTTTAGACGACTCTTAGGGTCCGAGAGATGAAAGAATTCATCAACCCATTCTTCGGTTCTCTCAACCATGCGAATCTGGCGTTTTGAGGTTGGCGTTGAGCTGGAGTGGAAGAGGTCAGCTGGAGGAATGGCGATATCTGGTTGAGTGAGTTCAATGGTCTTAGTGAACTCGGGGATAGTGAGATTGCGGAAACCGGTAGAGGTAAAAATGCTGACATGATGAGCACCGTTTCCAACAGGTGTTGTCACAGCTGGGAATCGTCTTGGCCCGAGAATCAGTGCTCGATCTGAAGGGAAAGCAGTAAAACTCTGAAGATTTCTTGGTGTACCAGGGGGCAACTGAAGAACAGGAGGTTGTGATTTCTCAAGAACTGTTCTCAAAGTTAGACTGGCACTCAAAAATAGATTCCATATTCATACAGTCCTCGATTGCTAGATATGCGGCATCAAACGTGGTGTGCTTTGCGACATTATCTGGAGTCAAGTGAGGAACAACTCCTCGAGATGCAACAGCGATATAGTTTGGTGTCTGCATAATCCTTCGATTGCTAGCGAATGCTAGACGACCAAGCCGAGCAACACCAGCTTCAGTTGCAGCGGCAGAAGGCTTTAGTAATTCAAACATTGTTAGTGTCGATTCTTTTGATGTAGGCTGGGCCATCTTGACTTGTGATGCTTGTATCCAATGTCTGTCCAAGGAGTTTGTGAGTATTTGCAGCAAGGATTAGCTAGATGTGGGGAGTGTGAGTGCGCACTGATACACTGTGCTTCCGCTTCCGAGGTTAAACCGATGTAAGCCAACTCTTCCGTCGAAACGATAGATATAAACGCCATCAGTGGACGTTGGATGATACTTGAATGGATAATTAAAAAGATTAATAGAATTCTGTGATACAGTGCCCTGATTATTTTGTCATCAAAAATTCAAGAAAACGCACGCCTAATGGACGGCACGGGAAAGGTGGGAGAGTCAGACTGATGGTGAAGTAGATACAATAGGTAGGGAAGGCAAGCAATCTTCAACTTTCACCCTCAGTCACTAAACGGCATAAGTAAGTCTAGTATGGACTTTTATGAGTTTTGTATAGATGAGTGGAGTTTTATATTGGCTTTTGTTTCCGCATTGGACACCTCTTAGAGGTTTTTGTTACCCTTTCAGAGTCACCAAGAAAAAGAATCATGAGCAACACCAAGGCTCTGGGAACTTATACATATGAGGGAATCTACTCAATGCAAGTAGATAGAGTCTCACTCAATATATTGTATTATTTCGCGGGCTTTCTTCTCTTCTGAATCTCACGAAAAGTAAAGAAAGTCATGGGATGTTTAGACGTATCTTGAATTCAAAGTCTATATTAGGCCAAGCGACCACTGCACGAAAATAAGGAGTTGAGGGTATCTAATGTACAAACAAGGAAGAGAAAAGTGGAGAGATTTCAGTCCCGGCCTAATGGAAACCTCAGGAGTGAAAGAATGATCCGTATGGGAAGCTCTATGAGGTTGATCCCGAGTGGGCGGCCCATCGTAATACCAGATGTCACAGCACTCGTGTATTATCGAGCTCAAGTGGTCGATGGCATAGGCATTTTGTCTCGGGGGCCCCCGTCTCGGCTTTGTTGGTTTTCCTTCTATAAGTCTTTGTGAAGCCGGCCTGAGGAGTATCATTCTCCTCTAAGCTCTGAGATTCCGGCTTGGTGGACTCCTTCTTGTCTTCGGAAAGATATGACATCACGTCTTTAACCATTGAGATAATAAAATAGGTGCCAAAAATGAAAACACAACATGTGGCTAGTAGATTCTTAGTATAGAGTTAATACAGAAGGCTGTGATTACTTACCGGCTCCATCTTTCCAAGCCTCCCTCAGTTCATTCTCATATCCTTTGCTGACCTTTTTTGCAAGAGACTTTATATCTCCCAGATACTCGTAGATAGCCTGGTTCCGCTTATGAAGGGCCGCCATACGCTGTTTTTCACTTCCAGCCGCTTTGTACTCCTGCTCGAATCTTGCTTGAGAGGCCATGAGTTTGTCAAATTTCTCGTCCTTTGGCTTAACGCGTAAGGGTGGTGTGACTTGAGGTGGTCGATAACGTCTTTGTAGTCCTCGGGTTTGATGCTGCCATTGGCGTTCTGGAAAAAGTGCTAGGGGGTTTGCGATATGGAGCCGAGATAATCTCGAGAACACTGAAGCCCTGGTACAGAGTACGGCGCGACTTTGAGAGAGTGGTTTCTGGAGAGCGGCGATCATGTCTCTGGGTAAGTGATGATTGATACGATGAAGTTGGAAATCACATGTCCTGCAGAAGAGAATACATATAAATATCAGTGGAAAAGACAACTTTGTCAGGATCAGGTGGCAATTCAGGGCACAGATTTATTGGAGCACCAAACCAACAATCTTGAACTTAGCTGCAAGTAACTTTGCAATATTGAGGTGACTCTGTATCCACTATTAATCCTATGAGAGTTTAACGAAAGGTTGCAGAGATACCTCGACTGTTGGAAGTCATATGGATGCAGTCCCAAGTATCTACAAAATCACCTCCACTATAATACCATGCCATCAGTCTGTTTGTTTGCTTGTTATTTCTTATTTCTTGACTTGCGATGCCAGTTTCGAGCATAATAATAAAGAAGACCTAATAAGGCTTGACAAGGATGCAGAAGTTTCACCGAAGTGAAACCAAGTTGTGTAAGTTTCTCGTTAACTGAACTCGAAAACTCCCGAGACTCTGGGTGCTGGGGTCATGATGTTCAACAAACAGTGGATGCAACAACTGAACTGTTGTGCATGTGACACCCTATCGCTCCAAGATCCGTTACTACCCATAAAGTCCCTGACTCAGAAATACACGCCCTTGCCCATAATACAGTCACTGAGGAATCGTGTACAGCATTTAGGTGTAGAGTCCGGTCGCGTGCGTGCATTGATACAAAGTAGGTACTGAAGGTGAATAAAAGTGGCGCACGCTGTCCCTGCTTCTTAGCGCACGTCTCGCGGGAACTAGGCACAGCATGCCCGGGCCGCAGGGCTGATGCTCAACCAATCGTTGTCATAATCTCTCATGGGATAGACACAGCGATACCCGCAGGGTTACGTCTGACACCCATGTCTCAGCAATCGAGGTACACGATGTAACTGAGTGGACGAAGAGGCTTTGGGCCTAAAACCTCAGTATGAATTGCCAAACCACCATCGACTCAACATCACCTACCTACTAATCTATCGTCGGTCTCGTATCTCCCCGCACTCACGTCAGAAACGAAAACAAAAGTGTGACACGAGAGGATCCTCACGAAACACCAACATCGATAAGCGCTCCCCATTCTCCACATTTCCACTGCATCCTTCGGCACCGGGTCTTCCGGAGCAGGCAAATCCGCCGAGCCAAGCCAAACCCAGAGGCCATTAGTCCTCGTATACGCAATCCATTCCTCATACTTGTACGGAGTATTTCCTTCTATATATCTCTTAGTGGGCTCCCGGAAATGGTGAGCCATGAGGAAGACGAAGAATCACAACCTCTCATGGCCCGTACCGATTCCATAGACGTCGGCGTCGTGCCCGTCAGCGGCAGCGGCAGCGACTCCGATCCTGAGAATGCCCATCCTGATGCGCCGCTCGATAACGGAACGACACTCGAAGTCGATGACAGCGGCCCCTCGACCCCACGGTTCATCCAAGATGAGACTACATGGAAGAGATGGAATTGGGTCCCATACCCCATTCGACGAGCTTCACAATGGGTTGCGAAATGGTCTCACGGCCCTGTGAACCCTCAGCCCTTTCGCATTAAACCGTTCTTCCCGGCTATCCAGGAATACCCCCTCGTCCTTGTCGAGCGCGTCATTCCTAGTCTCAAACACCGATTTTGGCTCGTCTTTTGCTATCTATCCATCTGGATCGTCACTTTCGCTCTCGTCAAACGTCGCGACACCATGGCTAGCGAGATCGAAGGATGGGGCACGCCACAAACCATTGGATGCGGTGTTTCATACTGGGCCGCCGGGAACCTGTGCGGACTGGATGGAAGCGACTGTCGCCCTTTCAATGGCAGTGGTTTTCCATTCAAGTGCAGGGCCAATTGCGAAAACTACCATGTTTTGAACCCCAGAGCGGTTGGGGACCAAGAGCTCATCTATGCGCCCATGGTCGTAGGAGGGCCCGGTACCAATGGGTCTGCTGAGCCTGTGTACCGCGGAGACTCCTTCGTATGTGCTGCTGCTATCCACGCCGGCGTCGTTTCGAACCAAGACGGCGGTTGTGGTGTTGTTGAGCTGGTTGGCCGCAGTGAGAATTATGCTGCGTCCAAACACCACGGTATCTCAAGTATGGGATTTGACTCTTATTTCCCATTGTCCTTCCGCTTCGTTCCAGATGTCAAGTGTTCCGCGATCGATTCGCGATGGGATCTATTGGCTGTTTCAACCGTCTTTGCTGGAGTTTTGTCTCTCTTCACCAACTCCGCTCCGCTCTTCTTCTTCACCATCTTCACGGCCATCTTCTGGACTGTGGGTATGGCACTTGACCCGCCTCCATCGAGATCGATTGCGTCTTTGTTCTCCAACTTGATAGGAAAGTTCCTCCCTGCAATGTTTTGTGCATGGGTCATGTATGACAAGATGGGCGTTCGTCGCACTCTCAAGGGTCTCACAGCACAGATCGAAAAGACAATCTTGTGGCTCGGCGGGTGCTGGGTTGGTGGAATGGAGAACTATACCCTTAGCTTCATCCCCATTTCGCGCCTCAACAAGCACGATCTGAACCAGCAACCAGGGGCCAGGGCAGCCCTTGCTATCATCATAATCGTGCTTTTCGCCATTGTCTGTTCACAAGTGTGGTTCTTCCGGAAAGAAGGACGCTTGATCAAATACCTCAAGCTCTACGCACTCCTTATTGGGGCCATCCTCATCTCCCTTACCATTCCGAGCCTCAATCTGCGGATTCATCACTACATCATTGCCCTCCTGCTTCTTCCTGGAACGAGCATGCAGACAAGACCATCCCTTCTATACCAGGGACTTCTCGTTGGTCTCTTCATCAGTGGTATCGCTCGATGGGGCTTTGATCCTGTGCTTCAAACCTCTGAAGCCCTACAAGGCGATGCTCAAAAGGGCTCCAAATTACCATCAATCGCCGAACCTGTCATTCACCTTGCCAATGGCACAGACACATTGTCGAACATCACCTTCACATGGAACGAGCCGCCACGGCAGCTGTACGATGGGATCAGCATCCTGGTAAACGACGTCGAGCGTTTCCGTACATACTTTGGCGATGTTGATGCGGAGCGTAGCTTTGTCTGGAGCAGAAACAGCACTTTGGATCTACCAGAGTACTTCCGCTTTGCATACATGGATGGAAGCGAAAGTGGAGACTATACCAAGGCCGGCATCTGGACAGCAGATGGCGAGTGGAACAAGATGAAAGCTGGACCCTCACGGCTCAAGGGCCGCAGTTTGGACAGTCATAGGTTAGATAAGCGATGCACCAAGTTTGCGGTGAAAGTTGCTGCGAAGATGGCTAAGCCATTTATCGAACTTTTGATCAAGGAAGTCGCGAAACTGATTGACAAAGAATTTGAAAAGAAGGGGCGGGATAAGAAGCATAGAAAGATGAAGTTTGAGGATAATATGTTGAGGCGGTGTAGGTTGCATGAGACCTTCAAGTACGTCGAAACAATGTTTTCCGAGAAGAAGCTTCCAGAAGACGACTTCGTATCTAACGAGCCAGACAAGGAGAAAGTAGCTGAAAATAAGACAACTGAGGCAGACAAAGCAAGGCAAGGCAAGGTAGGTAGGTAGGTAGATAGGGTACTGTCTTTTCCGATGAGCGCGCAAGCAAGACTTAGATTTTACTATGACAAGCATCCATGATAATGAAAAAACGAGATGACCGTTACATTTCTTTGGCTCCTGAGGTCAGACCTCTTGTGCTCTCTCTCTCTCTCTCTGCCACCTATCTGTGCTACTCTACCTACCTACCTACCTACCTACCTACCTACCTACCTACCTACCTACCTACCTACAGTGAATACCGTCTAGACCTGATGTAGAATTGGTAGGTATAACCCGATTAACCCATCAGCAGTACCTACCTATACTACCTTAGCAGCGAAAACACCTTACGTGCTATTCCGCTAAGATACCTTAGGTAAGGTAGGTTCCTACCACCAATTCAAGACATGTACGGACAATGGAAGATAGGGTGGTTCAAGCTCCTTCAACAGCATTTGACACTGCTTCTACAAACACATTTCGCACCAGCTTCGAAATCCAGCACTAGAACATTATCTTCTTATCAAAAACGGCTCGAACACTTTGTCTTATTGTCTCTATAAGTCTAAAATTCTCGTTCGTCATCCAGATTTTCTTTCTGTGGCTCATCATGCCTCGAGCCAAAGTACGCAAACAGCCACGACCTCCTCCTCCGCCTCCGCCTCCGCCTCCTCTTCCTCCCATTCCTCCAGCTCCGCCCAAAACAACCCCAATAGGGTGTGAACCGGAAGAATCGTCGGATAAAGACGAGCCTGCTTCTGGAGACAGTATCTTATACGCTCATTCAGATCAGAAACCTCCTGATCCGTGCCCATATCACTACAAGCCCGTCTATTACTTCTTCTACGATGACCTCAAGCAGCCGGCCAAGCTCCAGACGGTCCTTGAAGCCCCAGAGCCCCCCAAACTACGAAATGCCAGAGTCCTTGGATACTCGTTTGCACCGCGTGGTCGCTACACGGCACTTGTCGAAGGTCAAACTGGGTCTAGGGTCCTGGGTAGGGCGGTACAAGTGCAATCTGCTGAAGACGAATACAGGCTCAGGCGGCACCAAACCAGCGCTTACATTCTTGTACCATGTTTGATTGAGTTTATGGATGGCGAAGAGCCGAAAGAAGTAGCGGGGTTGGTATTCATAGATGCTGGCGATGAAGGGGCTTGGAGGACTATGCGATTTGATTACAGGGCGTGGAAGTATCAGATGGGAACTCGACTCCCACGAAATTGGCAGAGAAGGACAATAGAGCGGAGATCGTAGTGCTATAGCGTTATTCGAGGCAGATTCGCAGAAAAGTTTTCATACCGTGGCGCAAGCTTCTGTTACTTCATTTGCTTGTATTCATAATTCTTGACTTGTGTGCTTGTACTCGTATTTGTTGTACTATATAGCATGTCGTCAACTGCGGGGGTGGTTGTGGAGAGAGAGATGTTGCAAGTGGATGAAACATGAAACCAGAGACTTTAACACTGCGTGACAAAATGGCTCAGGTAAGTACAGCTGAAACTTGGGCGATTCTACCACAATCTTGGTAGAATTTTAATTCCTTATTTTTGTCACCTAATCCAAGGCCCAAGTGTTTCTCATCCACCTGAGTACCCACGTTATTCATTCGTACAACTTCAACATCACAACCACCAACTTCATTAGGTATACCTCACCTCACAACAGCACAACAAAAATGCCTCCTCGAGTTCCCACCCAAGATGACTTCTCCCCTCTATCAAGCACCCTCCCTCACACTCTTCACTTCCCCTCACCACCAGAATCAACTACCACGTTCCTCATTCTCTTCCACGGTCTAGGCGACCACGATGTCCCTTTCGCCTCTTTCGCCAAGAACCTCAATCTCCCCGGCGTCCTCGCTATTTCAGTGCGCGGCACATCTGTCCTGCCAGCTGCGCTTCTTGGTGGTGATAGACCGGGTTATCATTGGGGTGACGATCTCACTGTTGACCCCAGCACGGGAGACATTGCGGATGATTCTGGTTTCGAAAAGGCTAGAAGCTTGATCATGGAAAAGTTGATTCGGGAACTTCTTATTGAGAAGTGCGGGTGGGAGATGAGAGATATCATCTTCTTTGGCTTTGGGCAGGGTGGTTCACTCGCTCTCGGTCTTGCAGCCTCTTTGAACAAGACTCCCCGGATCACTGATGTTTCCGAGGGTGAGAGCACTTCGCCGGGTAACAAAAAGTTCAAGGGTGCCGTATCTCTTGGCGGACCCTTGCCGCAATCTATGGTGTCTACAGTCACAAATCGCAGCAAGAGCAGCACAAGCGTGTTGGTATGCCAACTTGACGAAGACGCTGTCGATGCTGTGAAGCGAGAGTTTGACGATGTCAAGGTCGTGCAGTGGAAGAGGCGTGAGGTGAGCATGCCAATCAACAGAGATGAGGTGTTGCCTTTGATGCAGTTCTTTGCGGATAAGCTCAAGAATGAATGGTAGTTCATTTCACGAGGCGTTCAAAAAGAATAGGTGGTTCACAAAGGGGGTATCATTATATTCATATCCAAATCCAATCTCAACATCGTAGCTCAAGAGTAGCCTGGCCTTTCGTCTCGGCAGCCTGTTTGGAACATCTCAGCTAGTATATCCCACTTTGCAGACTGCGCATCACTTGTAGCTCTGGCAACACTGCGTAGGCCGCCACAAACAAACCGCAAGTGTCTGTCATAATCGGATTTGATCTCCTTAAGCACAGTCATGAACGGCTTGCCCATCTTCAAGGTCTTCGATTCATCCCTCTCCCCATCGTCTTCTTCAACACTACTATCGACGTACTTGGACTTCAATCCAGGTGTTCCGGGCGTCGGCGAAAGGTTTCTGGTCGAGAGTCGAGAAAACTGCTGCATCCGCTCTGTCTCTTTTGTCATGTTGACAGTTTGTGCTTGCTCTAGTCTGATGGCCAGGTCGAGCATATCGAGAAAGCATTCTCTGATCGGTGTCAATCTGCTCCCAAGGCATGCCTCGTCAACAACCTGCTTCAGGAATGCAGCATGAACTCTCATCATGGCATCGACATCGTGAACGTCTTGCATTTCCTGCCTCATCTTAGCGCAGTTAGGTGCCAAGACCAGCGTCGCAAGATAAGTCTGCAGTGTAGTGCAGAACCACAGGAGGTTGTTCCGCAGTGAATAATAAAGAGCGCGTTCGTCCCAGTTATCATGATCGATCCAGTAGTTCTCGAGGATCTTGCGCTTATGTAGAACATACAAAGCTCTCTTCAGTTGCAAAAGAAGAGTAAATATAGCATCATATTGGGTGTTGCTGTCTTCACACAGAATCATGCGAATCGGCCATGCTACCCGATAGTTGACTTTTGTACTCGGAAGAACTGACTTGACAGAGTCGCGAGCCTTGAGGAGTGGCACCTTTAACCCAGTGGGACTGATATATATGGATATTCTCGTCATGTCGACAAGAGTTGTGAATGCCTCTTGAGCTACACTCGTCAGGCTATAGCGGTTGTTCCAGTTAGGATCCAGCGCATCTAGTTTTCCGAAGAGGCTGCTAGTCCACGCTTCTGTTGCGGCACCATCAGACATGAAATACAGCCGCTCCATAGCTTCGAGAGCAGACCAGAGTCCGCATTCCTCAAACAGCGTGTTCCTCAGCGTGGTAGAGGATGTGTTATATTTGGTCTGGATCCATGCATCAAAAGCGGCGTCGAAAAGCTCTGAGAACGGCGCAAGCTCAAGTCCTTTAGGACAAAGCGTATCGTAGTGTAGCGGAGGCTCCTGAATTGTCCATTCCGAGCCTGAGGAGATCCAGCGGCCTAATCGCTTCAAGATGACGATGTTTTTGCCAGCATTGAAGATCTTGGCAGCTGCTGGCTGGAGGAAGTTAGGGGCATGCAATTTACCATCGGCCGTCCTACGCAGCCTGAATTGTTCGCGCCAGATCTTGCTGGGTGATACTTGGCTCGGTACCTGTGATACGAAAAAGATCTTGTCACCGGGAATAAGTTTGCCCTCTTCCATCCAGAGCCGAATAGGGCGTAGGTAAACATTGAAGCACTCGACAAAGATGCGTGCCAGAAACTCGTAAACGTCTAACTTTCCGGAGAGTTGCGCCATGCTTGCATCGTCAAAGAGAAGCTCAAGATACCGAAAGGTACCTTGATTGGGCACATTCTGTATCTGAGCGATGATGTTTGAAAGAGAATACAATGGTTCAAGCGATGTTGCCAACTCTCCCTTGATCGACAATAAGCTGACAACCACACTATTCTTAGGCGCAACAAGGCGTGACTCTATACCTGTCGACTTTTGATCCAGATCATCGAGTCGCTTGGCCACAGTATCCTGGAGAACCTGAATATGCGATGCTCGTTGTGGCTTGCTGACGAAATCTCGCAGAATGCCCAATTGCCGGCCCGCTTCGGAGAAGTAGCTCAGAAGGGCTTTGTGAGTATCCCATTTCAGATGTCCCATCTGGAATGCTGGGTTGACAGTGCCATTTGGTCCAAAGAGTGTCGTATCGAGTCCTTGCAGCATGAACAAAACTTCTCGAACGATCTGGAATTCCGCTACAGGGACTTTTCGAGCATGGCCAGATGCGTCTGTGGGCTTTTCTGTCCGCCACCCTTGCGCTCCTCGAATCTCGTGCAGTTTGGTCATATCCTCGGGGATGATGATCAGGTCTTCGGCTGTTCGTCCAAGAGGGACCTCAGATGGGTCGGTGCTGGCTTCTGACTCACTCTTGGAGTCGTCTTCGTAGAGCTCATCATCCGAACTGTCGGTGTATTTTATCGTCTTCCATATCGCAGGGTCGTCTTCCCATCCATCTTCCTTGGCAATATCCTCCCAGCGCAGTTCGAGCTCTGAATCGCTTGGACCCGTTTTCAGCGCATCTAGGTCGCTCAGTTTTGAGTAATATGTGGGTTGATCTGAGAGGTCTAGTATTAGGTATAGAACTTCGGGGTGGAAATTCGAGTGTATTTGTCGGAGCTGCTCCCGGCGCTCGACGAGCGCATCAGCGAGCGCATCTCGGCCATTGACGCGGAATCGCTCTTCTAGACCGTCCAGCTGATGTTCGACTTCGAATTGATTCGTTCGCAGGTATGGATGCGACTTTAATCTTTGCAAAGCAGTGTCACGCTGGGCCTTGAATCGAGGGTTTGTCTGAAATCATGAATACATATTCCAAAGATGTGATGAAGAGAGGTCATACCTCGGCTGATGAGCTAGTAACAGCCTCAACGAGCTCTCCAGTGAGAGCACCCAGCCTTGCAGCAAATGCCATGGTCGTCTCTCATGTCTTGCGTGTTATCATATCGAATGGATCATGGATGTTGTATCATGACTGGTAACAAATTAATTAGCGGGGGTTTCAGTGGTTGCTGGCGCGTCAGTCGCGTCAACAGGGTCCAAGCTCCGCTACAACGATAGCTCTTATCGGCGCTGATTGGCTTAACCGTGGTGACATCAGTTTCAATTATTCGAATGGAACCCCTTTCACATACTCTGTACTTTGAGCTTGAAACGATTCTACCAATTCGGAGACAATTTGCTCTAGAGCCATAAGCTACATCCTTTTGTGGCTATAGTCGTACATTCTTTTCCCACTCATGGATATTTGAGCCCCGTCCCCTTCTTTTTTTTTGGCGTTATAATAACCCTGGTTTATTTGGCGATATCCTGTCGAGCACAACATGACGGTTGCGCGGCCAGTTCGGGCGTTGATCGCCGGCGGGTGCATTCTCTGGTGTTTCTTTCTATGGCAGATATTTGCTCCATCATGGTCGCTAAGAGGTCCTGGTGATCGCTACTCCAATTTCGAGCGGGATCCCATGTTGGATCGTAAGTCGCAAAGAGCACCGACGTCAATTGCTGCTAACTGATATAATAGCTACCGATGAACCGGAAGGAGTGTTACATCGTACGAGTCTGGGATATGCCCACGATGCGAAAAAGACAGAACGCATTGATGCGACGCTATTAGCGCTTGTGCGGAACGAGGAGGTGGATGCCATGGTCATGTCGATGAGGGATCTCGAAAGGACATGGAACTCCAAGTTTAACTACCCGTGGACGTTTTTCAACGACAAGCCTTTCACGGAAGAGTTCAAGAGGAAGACAAGAGCGGCCACGAAGGCGAAATGTAACTACGGTAGGTCCTTGTCTAGGAAGAGGAGAGGATATGCTGATGCTACAACCAGAAATCATCCCCAAGGAGCATTGGGACATGCCCTCTTGGATCGACCAAGAGCTCTTTCAAGAATCCGCCAAGATCCTCGAAAAGAACGGCGTCCAATATGCAAGCAAAATATCATACCACCAAATGTGTCGATGGAATAGCGGTCTCTTCTACAAGCATCCAGCCCTGAAAGACATTCGCTACTACTGGCGTGTCGAGCCTAACGTGCACTTCTTCTGCGATGTTGACTACGATGTTTTCCGCTACATGCACGATAACAACAAGACATACGGCTTCACCATCAACCTCTATGACGACCCCAAGACCTTGCCTTCGTTGTGGCCCGAGACAGTCAAGTTTCTCGCTGAGCATCCCAATGCAATCCACGAGAACAGTGCTGTAGCCTGGGTCACCGATGATGTTCGTCGGCCTTCGACAAATAGAAAGGCTCAGGGATATTCGACGTGCCATTTCTGGAGTAACTTTGAGATTGCGGATATGTCATTTTGGAGGAGCAAAACTTATGAGGACTACTTCAACCACCTCGACCGTGCGGGCGGATTCTTCTATGAGCGATGGGGTGATGCTCCAGTACACAGTATTGCCCTCGGTCTATTTGAAGACCAGAGCAAGATCCATTGGTTCGTACTCAACCTTTCTCTTGCATGCAGGAGACTAACAAAGCATGGCAGGTTCCGTGACATTGGATATCAACACATCCCCTTCTTCAACTGCCCCAATTCACCAAAGTGCAAAGGCTGTGTAACTGGCCGTCTCACTGATGGTGAGGCCTGGCTGCATCGAGAAGACTGTCGACCCAACTGGTTTAAGTACGCCGGTATGGGCTAACAAGCTTTGTCTCATACAACATTTTGACAACATTTGATGCATAGAAAGGGGTACAGAGTTTTTTATTTCTGGCAATTTGAGTCAACGATTTGGCGCTGGTGGGAAACTATTAATGTTCAAGCAAGCTGGTAGGGAGTATCATGAGGACAATATCTTGTCCGTACGAATTGGAAAACGCTTTTGATGATGATGTATTAGATCCGAGAATAAACAACGACGCCATCTCGCTTGATCCTTAAAAAGCAATGAATGGGTATAATAGTGTCTACAAAGCTCCATAGACCGTCACAACGCCTGATGTTCCACCAACACAAAACTGATCTCCCCAACCATCCTCCCTCCATGCCATACAGCTCACAACGTTACTCCTCGCCTTTTCCTTTCCATCCCGGCCAACAGCCTTCTTCTTGGGTTCAAACCCTTCTGGCCCCCAAGGAACCGTTACCTTGGCCGCCAACTTTCCCGTCAACAAATCCCAAGCCCATATCCTCCCATGACCGTTAGGCGCAGGCTCACCGGCCATGGCATCGCCAACCACTACGTACTTCTCTTTGCCGCCCAGCAGCGCCTGCAGCTTGACATCTTCGTTCTTCCATCCTGGGTCGGTGTATGCGCGCAGACAGGAGCCGTTGTCGCGGTCCATCAGACGGAGTTTGTTGTCGAGACTTCCGACCAACATGGTGCGTCCGTCGCGGGTGAGACTGAGACTCGTAACGGGTGCGCCTATCACATCGGTTGTGACTTTTCCCATGCGAATATCGTAGCTGCGTACACGGCCATCGACACTCCCTGCGAGAACTTCAGGGCCACGGATGACGAGGCATGTTACGGCATCGTTGGCATCGTCGAGAACCTGTATAGGCTTGAAGCTGTTGCTCTTCGTATCCCACAGCCTCACCGTAGTGTCAAAGCCTGCGCTGACAATAATGGAATCACCTTCTCCGGCAAAGCTCACACAATTAATACGAGCCGTATGGCCATGAACGTTACCACCAAATCGCTTGGTGGTAACAGCAGTGCTCACGTCCCAAAGAAACACGCTGCGATCACCACCAGCCGACACAAACCGTTCATTGTCGGCAGCGACAGAGAGGCTCAAGACTTCATAACCGTGAGCAGCATAGGTCTGAATCAGTCGACCCTGAGGAACAACGCTGTGACGATCACCGGGACCAGATGTGCTGGGAAATGGGTTGTAGAGGCGGATGGATCGGTCCGCAGAACCGGTGAGGATGTAGGTGCCTGGAGAGGCGGAGTATGCAAGGGCATGGACCGGGCCTTTCGGTGTGTGTTAGTGTAAGCGACAGCGCGGCATATGCCTTGAAATTGCTACAAGTTTGGTGGGATTATGACACGACACGACATGATATGATATGATATGATGGGATGGGACGGGATGGGATGGGATAGATACGCCACGCCTAAAGCCAAGAGTAAAAGATTTGGGGGGGACTTACCATTGGCACCCAAAAGATGGGCAGATGGCTTATCTGGAAACCCCATTGCGAGGTAAGGTATTGATAATCATTGATATTGTCAAGTAAAGAGTGAGATGAAGGGAGCTCTGACGTTTCTGCGGCAGATGCATGTTTCCAGTGCATTGCCTAATCGGGCTAGCTGCATATCTCTATGCAACACGATGATTTAATTATGGAGGTTCCATGCTGTAAGGGAAATCGGGCTAATTATACGGAGCATGGATAGCCACACTCCCCCTGGGGACTGACCCTCCCCTTCAACCCTCGACCGTTACCTACTAACTATTCAGCTAACCTCTTAGCCTCTGTACATACAGTACATGTATGTATGTATGTGTGTACGAAAAAAGGTCACTGCAGTGTAACCATAGGCCGGCCACCTTGCAGATGCAGAATTTCGTGATGATGTACATGGAGAACATGCGAGGTTATTTGGGGACAATAAGTACATACATACCTCATATGCCGAGAGGCAAAGCAATTCTGTGGTACACGTACCTTATGTACGTGTCATGTTGGCTTCTTTCTGGCAGTAGACGAGATAGGAAGCTGGTATTACAAGCAGTACGTAGTAGTATCGTGATCAAGTCAGCCATCATTTACAACCGACGACCAATATCTTACGGCATAGATTCCAATCCCACTGCAGTACGGAGTACTGAGATTGCAATGTCGCGCCCGGCCTTCGCTGAGCATTCAGCCGAGGATACGATACCGTCTTGTCCCGTCCCCTCCCCTCCCTCCGCCTTCAGTTCCACCTCTGTCTGGACTCTGAGGCCATCAAGAACCACTTACATAGTACACAACCCACAGCTTCAACGGCCCCCAACTAACGAACCCTCCCCCAAAGTCGATGCCGGGATTCCCTTCCCTCGAGTCCGTTCTCATCCACATATTTCGCTATCCAGCCAACCAATACTCTGCCAAGCCTCTTATCACAGGCTTCACGCAACCCTCGTGGGGCATTTCCGAGTGCTTGTTCCCAGCATAGCAGTCTCTATGCCTACTGAATTTGGTACCATTTTCGTTCGTGTGTGCTGGAGGAAGAGAGGATCCTTCAAAGATACGAGATCGGCGCCTATGACGTTGTGTCAGTCATGATCCATAATGCTGCCGCAGACGAATAGCCGCTCATTGATGTGAGGAGCAAGGCATTCGTGTAGGCAAGGGTTGCAGGGCCTTTTGGAACAAAGACGACTGGCCGTAAACTGTGGGAACAACACATGGGTTTGAGAGAGGCCGGCTCTAACATGAGAAGGGCATGTCACAGGAAGATCACGCCGCACACTAGACATGGTGGTATCCATGAAACTACTCAGGTCCCTTGTCAAAAGCGCTCCAGACGGTCTTGTCTCAGCCTGTAACGACCACTCGAGGTGATTCAGGTTGGTCTTGTCAGTCACTGCAAACAGTGTTTGCTCCGAAAGTCATCTCTTCTTGTCTTCAAATCCAACAAAGCGCTGGACGTCAATTATATTTTAACAGACTTGGTGTGGACCAGATGCCTAGTCATCTTGGTGCTTGCCTGGCTCAGAAACGCTCAGCTCACTCGAGATCAAATCTCAGAGGGTAAGACGCCAGAACTCCTTCCTTTATGTGCGTAGTAAGATATATCATACAATGGGGAATAATATAGAAAACAGTACAAGTCCCTCTATACGGGAACAAACAAGCGGCAGGGCAGTCAATCGACTGCTTGTCATCGTATGCTATGTATATAACGCCGTATCCCCCAATTCTGATGCCCAACACCATACCTGCAGTGTCGTGAATGCAGGAAGATGCAAATGATACAAAAACGGTAGAAAAATCAGCGTCGTGTGGCCAGTGCCAAATATTTCATGCAATCCGCTTGCTCAAATCATTGTAGATAGTAAATGGTATCCATATCCCGAGGATACAGCTTCTCCATTGGGTTGTTGATTTGCCAGCGAAGGATCTTCTCTTCTTCGCGGCCTTCAGAGCTGTAAAAGACTCTATAGCCTTCCATAGGACTGACCGGTTGGCTGCCTCGCTCTCGAATACGATGCAGCATTGCGAGGCGTACATCAATCGCTTCTTGCGCATTCCGCACATTGTCCCAAATAGCAAACATAGCCTGGACCACCCCCTGAACCATGTGCACGTTCTCAATGATGTCGCTTAGGTGAGAAAGACGGCCACTCGCTGTGAAAACATCAACAGCTTCAGTCAAAACCATGGCTAGAACTGGTGCCGGTCCGCTGAGAACTGTCTGGCCTCCACGATGAAGTCGTACAAGTGCTTTAGCCATATCTAACACCTGTGTTGCATGTTCATAGCATGTCTGTATATTGTGAGATGTGACCTGAGGCGAAAGGTGTCCTGCTGCGAGCGTATGGCGACTGAGCTTGATCATGGCATGGTTGTAAAGAAGGTGCATGGTTAAGAAAGGTCCCAACTCCCCTGCCAGTGCTGCAGACTCAAGATTCGAAGCGGTAAAAGCCAACCGGGAAGGCAAGGCGTTGCGCCACTCTTGAATGCGCTTCAGGATGCGTGGTGATGGCTCCATATCCGTTTCCATCACATTCGCTCGTCGAGCCATTCTGTAAATCCGACACACGTCGTTAGACCAGATGTGTACCATCTGGACTAGGTACGCGGAAATTCCAAGCTCACGGTCTTGCGCGGTAGCAACGCCGGAAACGTAAGGGTTGAAGACAGGAGCGAATCCATCCATCTCACGCTCGAAGCTCTGACCGTCGGCGGGTAGGCGGACATAAATATCTTCGGCATTAATCATGGCTAAGTGATCAGGAAAGCGACCGTCAAGGCGCTCTAGCATGTAAAGAGACCAGAAAGTCCGTCTCCTGGCTTCACAGTACCCAGCCTTGTTCATTCCGAACGGAAATGTGACGAGGCCCGCTTCCTTCGACTCTTCAATCTCGACGTTCAGCTGAAGGCAAGCTGCTGAAGCCACCGCTGCAGAGATCATCTCACTAGCTTCAGATGAGCGGGAAATTGAAATGTAGTAGAGTGCCAGTAAAACTCTAGTCTGGACCAACTGAATACTGTTGGCTGTGGTGAATTTCTGAGCATAGTGCGCAACAGACGCGTACTCGAAAGCGATGGATTTCGGTCCGCCAGAAAGGGCAACACCGACAGCGAGAATGCTGTACAGGATCATCAAGTCCTCTGGCGTCTTGCGGTGCCCTGGGTTTATAACCCATGACTTGAAGACGTTCTCGGGGATGAATCGCACGATCATGGTGCTGTCGAGGTGGACGAAAAAGTGAGAGATCACCGAACGAATAGACTGGGGATCGGAAAGGGAGGGGTCAGTTCGCCAGGCTTGGTTGAGCACGTCTTCGGAAATTCGAGGGAGCTCAATTGCGGGAGGTTGAACGGGGACGTGAGGTCTGGGAGCCTCAACAGGCGGTAGTGCATGTACTGGCTCACTCATCGAAACGTAACTATCATAACCCGATCGAAGCCTCTTGTGCGAGCCTGACTCTGGAGACTGGGGACGGAGAGTAGTCCGTGGTGACACCGGCGAACTGTTCTCACTCTCATTGGGTATGGTTGGCCCATTCAGTGTCCTGACATCGTCAAGCTCAGCCGGTGGTGTCGATGGTGATGTGTTATGCCCTCCTCGAGGCCTAGAGAATGTTAACAAATTTGATTTGGAGTAATTGATCGAAACAAAACTTACGCATTCTTAAACTTGCATACCCGACCAAACTTCTCGCACTGAACGCATCGAGGATAGTCAGGATCACATTTTATTTTCTTCTCACGGCATGTCACACATGCAATCGCGAGTCGTTTCCTGGGTTTCCCAGCCTTGGTTACACCCCAGTGAGCGTTTACTGCCTCACCGTCAATTACGGTCTTGCAGTGACTGCCATCGTCATAGAAGTAGCACATTCCCTCGCCTGGCACTTCGGTGGCCCTGACAAATCTAGGTAAGAAATGCGTTCCAGTCCAGATCTTGGGGCCCAGTCCATCCTTTGAAGGAACACCATCAGTCGCCGTGGTGCTTGGTGTTGGTGGGGGGATTGGAGCTCCTTGTGAAGACCCTTGATCGTTGTAAGTGGGAATCACGAGTTCCTTAGGACTTGGGAAGTGAAGCCGAAACTGGTCCTGTGGCGGTCGATATGAACCATCTCGAGATCCCAGAGAGTACTCAGATCGACTTTCTTGATGCGCAGACCATCGACCAGATTGCCCTTCGGTAACTGGCTCCTGGCGGGCATGATCGCCATTGCGGAATCTAGGAGAAGCTGAACCAGAGTAAGACCGTGGGAGGCCATGGGCTGTGTGTCGATCCGCGTCGAACTTGTTGTCGTAGGTGCGTGGTTGTGATAGTGAAGGTGACAGCGTAGGAGGGAAGTATGATGTTGAATGATGTCTATCACCAGATGGCGCACGAGTGCGATCCAGGGGAGATGTAGTAGAATAAGAGTTGTTGTGCTCTGAAAGAGGCGAGCGTGCTGGTCGGCCTGCTGGCGGTGGAGGTCCGAAGATACTACTCAAGGAAGGAAGTTGTTGTCGAGGTGCAGCTTGTGTGGTCTGTTCACCATTCATCTTCTGATCTGCAGGCATTTCTGTTGTCAGAGACTTGTCATAGTTGTTCATGGAAGGCGATGTAGGAGCTGGCGAGATCCAAGGTCGGTCCGCAGATGAGTTAGTAGAATAAGTCGATGCGCCAGGGCTTGTCGACTCTGGAGGAGTATTTGGGAAAACCAAACGAGGACGAGAATCTATGCTAGGTAAGACACCCATTGAGAGGACTACTCGATATGGCTCGAGTGGCAGCAAAAGAGCATTTGAGGCTGAAGGAACGCTGTGGTGAAAGAGCTTCAAAGTCGAATAGTATAAGTCGGCACCGAATAATTGGTGGGGGAGGTCAGCAATTATCTATCCCCCTCGGATCGGATACAATTATTACACCAGCGGCGCGGCTCTTTTTGGGGCCAGCGTTGCTAAGACAGGCCACCGTAAAAGACGCGGTGGTACCCCAATACGGATAGTCCAAGACCAGGAACAAGCTGGTCTAGGAAGGGAAAGGAGGGGATGTACCAATCCTAACACGATCCAAACTGTCGGGTTGGGCGTGATGGTTTAAGACTAGGAGAAGTCTACCAGAGTTGTCGGCCGATCCTCACCAAGTATACGTGATTAGAAGTTACAAAGGTGTAGGGAGAGGGAAAGAGAAGCCTCCATCCGATGAAAAACCAAGACGATTGGAAAGTCATATAATCGAGAGAGTTGCCAACTTTCAGCATTGGCTGGTTGGCGATGACCGCCAACCGCTTGGTTAACGACCGAAGCGCCTCCGCGTGGTAGAGGCGTGGGCGTGGACACCTTTGCTGGGTGTGGCCTTGGCTCCTTAGATTTGCGACAAGACGGATCAAAGAATGTCCAACGGAGGTATCCATACCTGTTCCAAGTCTCTCAATCCCTGTCCCCCAATCCCGCCACGAGAAATGCGAGTCCCGGAGCGCCTCGTTAGAGGTGTGCCGTTGCCCACACGTGTACGATGAATATCTGTGGCCTTATTTGCATGGGACATGATGGGTCCCAGGCTGGATGACTTGCGGATACTAGCGCAGATGTCGAGCGATCCCAGGCTGCTGGCCATCGACGCCAACGGCATTGTGGGTACAGTACATATGTACATGACATGGCGTGCAAGCCAACCCAACGGCTCTCGCACACCCCTAAGCAGTCCAGTGCTTGACGATGATCCTGTCTGCAAGGATAGTGACATGGGCTGCCGGATACCGGGGGATGGGGCCGCGTGGGCGTGCCACGCCGATTTCTGGGAGTGTGTGGCTGACAGACGGATAACTGACGGGTGATGAATTCCCAAGGCCCAGATTACCAGTGGTGTTACAGCAAGCGACCAGCGGCCAGCGGGTTGTGGGTGATAGTGGATGAGCTCCATCATGCCGCGCGCGACACAAGCCAATCTTCAAGAACGGGGTGTATTTCAGCCAGAGGGCTCTCAACAAGAGTCAGGGAACCCGCCAAGGGGTGACGCTTTGCGTCAGCAAGATCCCTGATTCAGATTAGGAAGCGGGAAGTAAAAGCCAGGATAAGCAGTTGGGTAATAACATGCGTCGAAACGATACCATCGCAAATTTGTTCAATATCCAGGCTAACAATGCCTCAACACCTTCCTCCCTTGGTAGCCAGGAGAGAGACTAAGCGAACCAGGGTCTGCTAGGAGAGTTCCTGTGAGCACGTCTAGAACTTCAGCTCTTCCAGAAAGATATCCTGGTACGGGCGGCCGCCAGTAGCCGCGCTTAGACGCTGGAAACACTTTTTTTTAAAGTAGATAAAGTTTATATCGAACTCTTTTTCCAACTCGATGTCGTGCAACGCAAAGCAGTGAAGGACCGTACCGTTTGGCCTTGGCACTCTGTCAGAAACTCCCGCGTGGCGTTGGGTAAAGACTTTGCGCTGAGTGTTGTGGCGCTGTTGGTACACAGAAGTGTATAAGCATGTCACACAAAAATACTTGGCTTCTGTAAGCCCTGCTGTAAACCAACTCCTCACAGCCCTCCCAGATGCCATGCATGTACCGGCAGGGCACGGGTATGTAGGCAGAGTGCCGTGAACGAACAGAGGAATCGCCGGGTTTCTGAAGACCCCGCTGGAAAGCATAAAAATAAGCAACAGGCTACTTCAAATCAGCCAATATAGTTGAGTACTTCTCGCTCCATAAAAGTGCTCTAGGTAGTGATTAATTATTGCAGAATTTCTCTGCAATAATTCAGAAGGGGACGGAACAAGTGCATTTTGCCCATCGAGGTGATTGTTGTCTATCGTGGCCATAGCTGCGTGAATACTGTCACAGTAAAATGAATCGCATTGACCTCTGCTTGTACTCGGAATCACTCCGGTGACAGTACGGAGTAGTCGAGTCAGGAAGAAATAAGGGCAAATATTCACCCCTGAAGCTCAGTCCGTCGGACTCCTAATGATCCCACTGTTGACCCAAGTGCGGCGTCGTTTAGTGGCTTCGTCTGGACTAATGGATTATGGATCTGTACCACCTGCAGCTTGGGGTAAGACGCTAGAAGATGAGCGAACATTCAACCTCGCCAATGCTCTATGAGTTATTGCGAAGCTGGACTTGTGATAATGATCTAACGGGAACGATGAAATTGTCTCAATGCCCGATCGCCGAGCAATACTGGTGGACTGTAGACAATTTGAAACTTTTGGCCCAGCTTGTACTGTTGTCGTTAGAATTGTGTATGGCAAGCATGGGTAAGGTAGCTGGCAATTCAGCCTTTCAGGCACAAAAATGTCACACCTTCGGAGCGACGAGCTCATGATCCGGCTCGTATACTCGGGTAGACGGGAAGACTGACTGTCAGCCAGTATCCGTTGTTAAACGGTTCATATCTGCATCATTTCGTAATCCAAGCAGCGCGAGAATGATATCTGAACCGCTTTTAGTATATATTGCGAGCGCCAGGGTGGTGGATGGAAATTAAGCTTGCTAGCCCAGTCGCTTGAGGGTTAGGGAATTGGCTCTTAGACTCCGTGATGGACTCATGTCCGAGGAGCGCTGCAGTGGATAAGGCGCTCGGTATGCCCAATTAAGAGACCCAACCTGAGATTGTGCTGGCAATAAGATGAAATGCCAAGGCCTATAACACGGGGGAGTGCACGCGGGTTCTGATGTTGCCAAATTTGGCAGGCTGCATAGCACTTCCAGGTTATAAAACGGTGAGCTGGAGCAACCGAGGTGCTGATTTGATGGCATGAGGATCTTCTCATGGTAAGACCGTTGGTAGCGATAGTAATCCGTATGCAATTGTTCTTACATCGTAGTATATCATCCCACTCGTCATAAGAATATCCAACTCTGAAAAGCACCGAGGTTCTATTACCTATTTGCTTAATTGTGTAGGATATTATGCGCTCACCCTCTGATGAATGATTGTGATTCTCGGTCGGCTGCCAAAGCTCCTGTCGATCTCCAGGGCGGGACAAATAGACTTTGCACCAGATTTACAGAGCCGTCGTTGCGGCACCCGTGGCTCTATCGACAGCTTCCTGGGGAGATTTGCTTTTCGCGCAGTGCCGGCCATGACCCTAGGTAGCAGGTCCGCGGATCCATGGACATGACGTCTTGGCCGCGTGCGGCACATGGTCTGAAGGAGGTGTGGCATGTCACGGCAGTCGTACGATCTTTCAACGCTAGTCCATACTGGCGCCTCATCGTTTCGCCGTCATTCCAATAGTGGGGTAGACTCGGATATATGTAGGCGTCCTCGGTTGTGGGCGTGCTCAATAGCGTCAGAGAGTTTTGATTAATTAATTAATTAATTATACCTTAACTTCTGCCACTTAGTTAAATAGATCCTAATATCTTAGTAAAAATAATATATTAGGTTTTAATTTTTTTTAAATAAAATAGACTTTAATTACCTTTTATTTAATATTAATTTTTAATAAATAAGCTATTTAATATATATTTTTATTATAATTTATTTATTTTTATATTTATTAATTATAAAAAAATTATATTTTTTTAATACAATTATAATAAAAAATTAAATAAATTTTTATTTTTTTAAATTTATTTAAATTTTTATTTTTAAAAAAATAATAAAATAATAAAATAATTATTATATTAATTAGAAAAAAGTTTTTTTTTATTATTAAAAAAAGTTTTTATATTAATTATAAAATTAAATAATAAGTTAATATAAATAAGCTAACTATAAATAACTATAAATAGCTCTAGAAAGAGATAGATAATTATTTCCTTCTAAGGCTTTAAAAGCAAGATAATTACCTTTTCTCTCTGCCTGTATACTTCAATGATCTCATATGGGTCAAATTAGCAGCCTTTAACTATAAGCTGCTTCTAGCATCAGAGAGTGTGGCGTCCTTTCCGGTAATTGTCAGCAGCGTCTTGGTATTACCGATAGCCTTGCCGTGACTGACTGACAACCTACCTTGTTAAGTGTGGTAGCTAACTTAGCAGAAGGGCCCAAACGCATGCCGCACCGTTGTATTCGGCGAAACGAACGAACGACAAGTAAACAGATAGGGGAAATTCGAATGTGTAAGCCATGATGAAGCAAACCCGAGAGAATGGATTGCTCCACTCCGATAACACCCTTTGGCGGAAATAAAAGTATCAAATTGGGAAACTTGCGAGCTCAAGTCCGTAAAGTCCGCATATCCAGAGTCTGTCTCCCTCCCTTGGAAATTAGCAAAACAACGAGTTGGGAATGACGGTCGTTCGATGACGATTCAAATTTCGTTGTTTCATGTTTGGGACAAAGCGCAAGCCACCAACACATGTCATCGAGAACCCAGGTACAAGTGCAATTGCAAGTGCAAGAGCATTTCACTTGGGTTTGGGTCGAGATAATTAGCAGTTACCCTTTGAGGAAGGCACTACTACCAATCATGGCCAACCATGCACCTGTTCTGCCGGGATGGATCTTCTCTGTCGGTAAGGTGCCTTCCAAATTGACTTCCACTTCCACTACCGACGAGTTTCTGCACCTGCCAAAGACTCGGGTAGCACGTGCCACAAAGCTATGAGAAAAGCTGATACAGGGGTGCATCCTGAAGCTTTCTATTAAAGTTCCGACGACATGAGTACATAATTTTCTACGTTGCGCCGAATATATTCGGGCCATGGTCAGAGTTGTATCGCTTCATACGGATCCATATGTCGACCAGGTACTTCCAGCTGGTAGGTTGCTTACGCCGAGGTGGATTCGACGCGCCATCGCTTGCTGCAACGAACCAGCAGAAACACGGCTCAGATATCAAAGCGGTACATACAGATACCTAGGTAGACAAAGCTCGTTGGACAGGATACGCACTAAATCGAACAATTATCAGGCACGCAATTGAATCATCTTGATTCTGCACTCATACCAGATGGACTGTAAATCGCTAGGCTCTACTCTACACTCTAAAGTAGGTCACCGTCAACAAGTAGCATAAGCCGCTTGTCAAAGGAGTGCTCCAATGCAAACAAGGGAAGACTTCCTGGCGCCCGCTGGCGTCGGCCGCCAGAGCATGGGTTCAATTAAAGCACAGGACATGATAGGACCTCGGTAATCTGTCTGTGCGAAGAAAAGCGTGTCTAGTACGTACCGTCATCGGCTACCGACGATACCCTGCCTTGCCTGCCCTGCTAGAACGAGCTGTCAGATCAATGATCACTCATCAAAAAATCAATCTCTCCTCATTCCGCAGAGGCTTCTACCCCGGATCCACTACATGTACCGTGTCGCGGATCGTACATGGGGCTCAGGTAGGGTATCTTTTTCGACTGCCTAATTCAGCTTCATCTCCGGCCTCTACCCGCAAAAACCACTGGCGGGTGCCCTTTTCTCATAACCTTTCCTCGCGCTTTGTTTGTCGCTCGGCCGAGTCCCCAGAAGACCGCATTGCTCTCTTCTTACTTTCCTTGGCACCTCGCTTGTCGCTGACAATGCTGCAACGTTGACGCCCAGCATGTACAGATGGTTTCAGCTCCAGGTAGCATGGACACTATGGAAAAGATCAACAATATTAAAACCAGATATTTCGCTTCACAGAGATTTTATCCCCGCTAGGGAACGCCTCACTACAGCATGTTGGCAGTTGGTCTTGGTCGTCAGCGCCACACCCCCAAAGACATAAGACATTGAGTCTTGGCTCTCCTGAGATATCGCTGCTGTGCTGCACGAGGGCGTATGAGGGGTTTAGGCCCCCAAGTGCCCCTCATTTCAAGGCTGCATTGAAAGTATGGTAAAGCCATATAATGAGGACATGAAGAAGATTACCATTTAACATCCTTGGACAGCATCGTCACAAGATGCACGTATTACCTGATACAATTCTTGCGCCCGTCACAGTACATATTACCAAGTCAGTGTCGGGCATCATAGATATGTACTGCAACTCGACTTACACTACAACTCTCATCCAAGGGTAACTGCCGCTAACCAGGGATGCCAAGCGGTTATCAGGATGTTTGGACCAACGTAACGTGGGCGCTAGGGTTCAAGGGGTGAGCGCAGCCTCCAGGCAACGGCTCTTCACAGGGGGTACACACTGGTGTGAAGTTAGTGTGACCTCCCTCTCCACACCGTTGGGCTCGCCGCTCACTTCGTTCTCTCTCGGTCCCGGCGGGAGCGAAAGGAACCTACACCTTGACTCGGCATTTCAAAGCCACTCCAATCACATTGTAGCCTCATCGCCTAATATGGACAAAAGAGTTGAGCTTCAGGGTGCAAGTTGTAACTTGCCTTGTCAACGAAACTGTTACCACATTCGTAGCTCCCAAATGTGTCGTGGTATCGTCAGCCTGGCGCATGTCCAGCCCCTCTGGGGTATAAGATCGCTCAAATGGTATGGCCCCGTTATAATCCAAGTACATACGCTGCCCCATGGGAGCATCGTGCTGAGGGGTTGTTCAAGTAGAGGATATTCCTCCGAGTTAATCAAACTCTAGTACGCAACCGCATGGTTGCAGTGGATCGACGTAATCACATCGGCAAACGTTAAACCGTATATCCATAATACAGATACGGCATTACGTTCCGCTTTCCCATCTCGGTTCGCAAGATACTTTGAACACTAGATGCACACAACGCATCATCAAGATTGAGCGATCTCTAAGAGGAACATCAGGCCCACCACAAACGACACGTCGATATCAGTCGGTGGCTGAACAATGCTGACATCATGGCTCATGGCTCTCAGACATATCTGATTCGTTTGTTTCCCAGCAAGCCATGCAATTACAATGTACACAATGACGATACGAACTCTACATCAAAGCATGCCCGCTCTTTCTTTGCCTTGGAGCACTTGACCACAATCTTGGACTGAGTGCGCATGATGTCGACAATGTAGACAGCGCTGAAGATGCAAAATGCTATTTAGGAAACGTTCATACAGCTGCCATGACAAACGCGCAACAAACCCGCACTCATCCAGGGCCCCTGAATAGCCTAAATAAAAACTCGCTTGAACTTACTGGAAGCAGACTAGAGCGAAAGGTAAACCGGCAATTGCTAGATGGTGCGGACCTGGAAATAGACAGATGTGCCGCGGACGGCAAATGTCGATCTTCGGGTCGGGTACTAGAGCCACAAGTCCGGAATTAACACTCCGTTGAAGATGGGTATGTTTACACGCGACAAGATACCGAGTTCCAAGTTCGGAAAGGCATTCGAGATGAACGCATCAGGGCCGTGCAGATCACGAACTACGTACCGAGGCATCATCAAACTCATGAAGTCACCTTCAATCCCGCGTATGTGAGCAATGCATGCTGGTTGTGCATACGTACATGCTCTATACAATTCTTTCGCCCTGTCATACACTACCTACAGCAGCATTCTCAACGTTGTCCTTGTTGCAAGGCGGATCCTCCTGTACGTACCAAGCGCAGATCTCCACGCACGTCCAGCCGCGGAATAGACGTCAAGCGCGCGAGAGTCACACAGGTTTACAGATTGGTTACTAAGAAACGCGCTAGCTCTGATCTCCAATAGCTCGCCAATAGCCGCCTCTGTGTGATTTAGACGGATTTCCGCATTCGGCTTACGGAGTCGGAGACATTTTCAGACCCGGAGACATCTCTGCCGAGATTGGAAGGCATAAAACTATCCGTAATCTAGGCGCTGATAATTAGGTTTTGCATTCAGGGCAGGGCCTCGTTGCGTAACGGGCCAAAATGCGCTTTTCAGTTTCGTCAGAAAGGTGGTTTTCAGCTGCCTCAGTTCGGCTGTTACCCTTCTTGACTTCTCCTGGCCATGGGTTAGCAGCAGGATAGCAAAGCTTGCCTCGCGCCGTCGCATTCCTCCCACAGACCGAACGCACGCATCGTGCCATAATTCTACGCTAGGGGAGCTCCTAGTCTCCCTCCTGTACATATGCGTCGAGACGAAGGTGTTATACTCCATATGGAGTAACAGAAAGGGCACAGCCTGACAACGGACAGGCAGCTCGCAGCCTACTGTAATAGGGGCTGTGCATTTGTTTTCAAGGTTGCAACTTTATTAAGTACAATGACGAAATAATTGGCCCGCTGGAGAAACCCCTTCTCGAATATTTCCTCACGGATGGCGCTATTGGATGATCTCCAAAGAGCCTCATCAATGTTGGAATAAGAGAAGGCAGAGCGGTTTCGTTCTGTCCGAGTATTTGCATCTATATTGATGAGCATCATGAGTTCGTCCTTCTTCTTCTCTTTTTTTTTTTTTTTTTTTTTTTTAAAAAAAAAAACACAGTATCTATTTTCAGCAAAACATTTCCACACTGGTTCATTCTCTCGGTTCGACAAGACCGACAGTTTTGTATTTTCACCTGTCACCGTAAGTCAGGATCTATCTTGGCTGGGAGATGAAAAAACAACGCAGTGATTGGAGGGTTAATGTCCTTGCATCACTTTTCCCACCTCACATCTTCGACTTCGGCACTCTGAGCCATGGTACAGAGATTATGTACATTGCACGGCATGGGGGACTGGTGAGGGATTATGGTACATTCAGGGGCGTATAACAAACAATTCGTACTTGACACACACTCAGTGTCGCACGGAGCCAGACAGAGGTCATTTTCTGTCTCAAGCGAAGGTTGGGGGCCTAAGTGTATCAACCAATCATATGGCTGTCGGAGTAATGCCGAACCTGTGCAGGGGGCTGACGTTTGAGAGCGAGCGGCATCCGCATGTCAGAGCGAAATTCGCTTGTGATTTTCCCGCTGTCACTCGTGGTATCATCCCATGATTGGAGATGGAGGTGCCTTGGATCTTGCTTGATACGGCCATCCCTTTCACGACTGTGCTTTGACAAGGTTGCTGTCCCTGGTTTGAGCCTCTCGGCAGTCTACATACAGCCTACACTGCACTACTCTACCGGTATGCCCCAAACACAAGCCAATGTAGGTACCTACGTGCTGTACTGGTCTGATGGGAGGGAATAGTGCTTCCACGCAACATGTCCTCTGCCGATGTTTGTACAGCTACTCCAATGTCGTTGGCCTAGTTGAAAGCACGGTTATCCCTCAGGCGTTTTTTCGTTTGTTCAACCAACGACCTGCCAAATCGGAGATGCCAGTACGTAAGAACCACACGTATGTACATATCTGCATCAGTGACATGTTGAACACAAAACTTTGAAAACCCCAATTTGTTTGATCGACAACGACGCTGAGCATCAACCCCGGGATCAGCAAGCATACCCTGATACCGCATTCTGAATGTGGTATTATTACGACAAGATGGACTTGTAACGTGCACACAAAATCGACAGTACGTACCGTGGTTACGAACATACTATGTACATACCATACTGTACATACCTACATGTGACACCGTCAACATATCCCGGTCATTTATGACAGATTTGGTTCTGGCGCCGGCTTATTAACCCGATCTGGATCAGATACAAAGCAAAAAAAGCAACAAGTACCGGCATCCTAATGCAACAGTCCCGCAGCCTCCATGGGCCATGTCCTGGGGAGTCGGGAGTCTTAGCCTTTGGGGTCTCTCTCCATACACAATCCGACAGTGCATTGATTGGATTGAGAATCCCTCTCTCTGACTAGACTCTAACAACCTAGGTACTGTACCCGGCTACAACGCTGTCTCTTCGCTGAGTCATGAAATTTGTGGACTTGATAAATTGATCGGCTCGGCGAATCCCTCTCGGCATATCGCCTAACTTACTTTCACGGCATTATGACGGGCTAGGGTTTAGCGCCCAGAAAAACAGGAGAAACAAACAAGTGAGAGATCCACCAAGATTGGGATATCTCGGTCCCGTACGGTAGCGTACTATGTATGTATTGTATCTCGCTACACCCCGAGGGCAGCGCAGGGCAGAGCGTTTCGCGAACGGGCGAATGCGCGACCAAATTACTTCTTTAGCCCTTCTTTCCTTCGCTCGCTCGCTCGCCCTCTCCCTCGTTTCCTGGCGTGCCCTGTTGGTGCAGTAAGATGCAATATCACACTGACGCGGCCGAGATCACGCCGTAGAGCGGCGTATCCGAACCCTCCGCCCCCATCATGAGTCTACGGTCACAGGATCCAGGGGTCTTGACCAGTCCATGGCAGTGTTGTTGGTTGGGCAGGTTGGATATAACGTTACTTGGCATACTCGAGCGGTGCTACTACATACAGTACCAGTATGAATCTCAAGTGCTCTCAATCAACCAGTCACACCCGTGTAAGTGAACAGAGATCAGTACATACACACACAACACCAAATGGGCGAATTATGCGGCTCGTCCGGGATATATTCCGCTATGCCCTGCGCCGAGAGATATTAGGCGAGCAACAAGGTTTTGGAACTTCTGGGGTCGGGCGGCCGAAACTACGGACTTCTGTTTGAGAGTCGATGATCTAGCCCAGTTGCTGTAAAAAGGTTAAACCTGAAATACCTGCCTTCTGAGATATAGAGGTACCTTCCATTTTGGCATAATAGTAGTTTTATAAGGTTATGAGCCCGGTATATGTAATATAATGCGTTTCTGCTGCCTTTTTATTGCTTTTAGGTTTAATTCCCTCTAAAAGATTGATAAAATCTGCTGTGATAAGCCTGTTGAGACTAAGCTGGTATATTAGATAAGCCAGGCTTGAGGGGGAGTGTAAAAAGGTTAAACCTGAAATACCTGCCTTCTGAGATGTGGAGGTACCTTCCGTTTTGGCATAATGGTAGTTTCATAAGTTGCTTAGGTACCACACCTGGGAGATCTGTGGCGCAGGCGCGAGACATTTTGATTGACGCTGGCTCTGTTCTAACAGCTACAGCCCTCAGGGGCTACAAATGTCCTGATCGGTACTTTGCCACTGTGGGAATATTGTGTGTATGCCATTGTTATCGATATGTGCACGTGACTGCTTAGTCATGCTATCAGCCAATCAGAGGTAGCAATTCCTGTTCCGCTGTGGGGCGAGACACAAAGCTAAAGTGCGGAATAGGACATTTGTAACCCCTGCGGACTGTACCGGCGCGCCAGCTATGAACTGGCCAGGTATTTAGGTGCCGGGCCCAAAACCTAAACCAACTTAGTGTGTTTCTCGGCATTTCGTCAAAGTCCGTAGATCGGGTAAGGATATCCAAGATGAAAAAGACGACAGTCTTTTGCTCCAAATTGTTTATCCTTCAGGGTATCCATAGAGCCTCGAGTCAAGTGAGTTCATCCTCACAGAACTACGATAATTATCTGGATCGAAACTAAGCCCCGTCTGTGCCGCTCTGATGATGGGGTCAACATCCATCCCCTTGTTTGTCTTGGCATAATACATACGAGATACTCTGGTCGTCTTGTGTTGGCTAGCTAGTTAGCTGCTTATCACGGTATCACCTACGCGGGAAACCAATTCCGTGATGATGTGCTGGTGGTGCTACGACCACCTACAGTGCCTATGTACGGAGTAGCCTTGAGATAAATGCCTCCATCGTCAACCAACAGACCTCGGTGGTTTGATGATATACGACTCAGCTCCACCGGTACTTGTGGCACCAAACCCGTTGTCGCTGTGATTCCGACGCCCTATTATGTTCTAGCCCTGGATACGGAGGACGGGTTCAGTTCTGAATATGTACATACATACATTGTGTTGGGTCCAGTTCAGGTCAGGTCGCCCAATTATTGAAACCAGCAGTATGGTATGAGACCTGCGAACAGGTAACCCGAATGGTCGCAGGATTGTGGCGAGAGGCACTCAGTTACCAACAAGGACAACTGTCAGAGCGCCAAGAAACCGGGGTCTCGACATCTCGACCAGTCGGAAGAGCGTCTGTCCGATGGGTGTATTAAACAGGGATAGGGGGTCTCATCGCGGGTGAGCAAGACAATGGCAATGGCTTGAATGGCAATAGCAGTGACAATGTCGCAATGAACATTGACATGGGGGCTTCTGCCACATGCGGTAATGCAACAGTCTCACATGCCGGTAAGTGGAAGTTCTACGGTTAACTTGGTTGTTAATATCCCTTATTACCGGGAATCACATAAACCCCTGCGATATAGGTTAGGTGACTCTTGATCATATAGGGTGACTCGATATTCGAGGCTTGATATTGAATGCTTTTGTTTATAATAGCCTGTAGTAATGTTTCAATAAACGTGTTATCATACCCTGTAGTGGTTTTTATTAATCTTCTCTTTTTTTCTATGGTTCTTGAAGGATGCGGCCAGTATTGTCCCGAAATGTGTCGTTGTGGTGTTGTATGTGGTGATTGATGATTGCTACGGCTTAGTACTCAGTGGTAAGCCTGTGTGACACTGAGTAATTCCAAACGAGTTCAACGAATTCAACTAATATCGGGTACACGGAACATTCCATAGGACAAAAGCCTACCATCTCATAACCATGAAGAGTCCTGTCCTTGTTCGTTTGATAGAAGCATCTGTATCTCGATGCTAGGAGTTGGTATCATGACCTACGATGACCAAATTCACAACATCATCAGCAATGGTAAGAGAGTGAGAGTTCAATTGAAATATACAGTAGCCGAAGAAGGCTCGCGTATATTGAGTAGATATGACTAGTCAAAACTGAACGCATCTTTTCATAAGACTATGTTACGTGTATCGCTATTGTTCCTGCCCATAATCCATACTCGTGACCCATGGCAGAATTAAGAACACATTATCTCTAGGTCCGATGCCGAGAGAAGTAGAATAAAGCTGAACCTCTCCTATGAGGTGTATACTGAAAGAACAGCACACGGGCAACGAGCCTGGGAGCCGATGACTGTTTGGTTGCGCTGATACTCCTTGGTGCCCCTGAGTCCCATCGTGGAAGATGGTCAAGCCTTCACTTTGTTCAGCTTCGATGAGACGAAAACTTGAAAGTGACAATCGGAGTGCCAAGTAGTCATATATGTTGCGTCGGATGCTCTTTTGCGAGGAACAACTGCCGAGACATTGTAGTGACATGCCAATGTGTCAAACTCTCGGGGACCTTCACACAAGGAGAAGACCGACGCAAGACTGTAGGAGCAAGAGGAGCAGGCAAGACGGATCCTTTTACTCAGTGTAAGTAAAATGTGTCTAATTCTCACCTACCTGTTCTCACAACTGCGCAACAACATGTAAATCTCTCCGCCGAGATCTCTATGCCTCAATGTAAACCCACCAAAAGTGTTCAGTGACGATTCGAGGACGTTAAGATAAGTTGACTGCAATATATGGTATCTATTTATTTGAAGCCTGGTTTATTATACTATTTTCTTATCAAAAGGCTCATGATTGACTTGAACAAATTGCTAAACGAACTGGCTATCTTGAGTATGAATTTGATCTATATGTGAAGTATTTTGTATTTTCTTTGGATTATTGCCATAAAAATTAGACATCAACCATGCCTTGGAGTTATTCGATGTAGCAAGTGTCCAAGTTGTGTGAAAACCTTGTTTCCGACATTGGCTATGAGGTCAAAGTGGTCGATAAGAGACTGCGCGTATGATGTCTAGCTCTGAGAAGCCTAGGGAATAGAAATTGGCGATCACTTATTGTGATTGGAAGTACTTCAGAGCTATACTATATGAGTTGTAGTGTGGTAGTATCAAGAACATCAAATAGTGAGTGTCGCTTGAGGTTTACCATGCAGGACACTCGCACTCGAGCGTATGACCCTCCAAGATTCGTGGGCATAAGAAGGGGAACACAATGGCGACTTAATTAAAGTTGTTAGAGTATCATCTGAGCTTACACTTATACTCAGTACCACCTTGTGTGTGGATGACAGATACTGACATTCTGTTGTCAAGCAATATCGAGGGTCACACAAAAGGAGCGCCGATGTTTGGATTCATCTGTCGCCGCATAAGTACTAAGTAACACTTAACGAGATATGAGATGCAACTATTGTCATGCTAATAGAATGAGAAGTGGATGAGTAGCAATGAGTGTGTTAGGCTGTTGTAACTTGCGTGTCAAAGGTTACCATGACTGGCCTTTTGACAAGCCGTGCTAGGGGAGGAAAGAAAACACAGGAGCTTGATCCTAAGCCATGAAAATACTTAGGTAAACCTAGCCTAAACTTAGAGGACTCTTCCCTAAGTCTATTTTGTTATATCATATCAAGGGCCGGTGTTTTCTTGGTCCCTGAGGATGTAACATACACTCTATTAGTGGTGGAATAGAACCATGTTGACTTTGTATAGAGTATTCCAGGAGAGATAGGGCATTAATAATCGAGAAGCACATTGAAAATCGATGCCGTTGTTAAGCAAAGGGATTAGAACCAAGACTACCGCAAAGCCGATATTATATCTGGTCACGAAAATAAACCGAAAAAGGGACATCCCAAATATGGAAATAAAACGTCATATTCAAACGGGTGATTAAGGTTGTGCAACTATTGCGGGTGAAATCGCCTCGCATGAGACAAAGTCGTATGACTTTGTTGGTTGGATCAATGAAGCGAACAATGCGGCTTATATCACGGTATATTACGTGTCGGATTTCGGGGTTGATACAACATCAAATCCTTATGTATTAACTATAATACTGCGCGTTGGTAATGTTGGTTTTGAGCTCACGAGGTACAATATAAGAAATGCGATAAATCGTCCTTATCTGTCCCTTGATCACAACCGCGCATTGCTCACAAGATGACCTCGCAGATTAACTCCATCTTCCATTCTTTTTCCAAACTCACTCCACAGAGTCAGCGTCTGGCTATAGCAGCGGCAGTCGGGGCAATAATTGGGATCCCGGTCTTCCGTATCGCAGCCGAAGACTACCGTGGATATATTGCTCTCGGGCCTGGAGGTCTACCTCACAACCTCATCGGATGGATCGGCCAAATCCTTCTCAGGCCACTGAAGAAGGAACCTTTTCATACGAGCTGTTATGATGAGAAGTCGTGCGAGAAGGCGGGGCCTAATGGACATGTCGCTTTCTTGAGTGAGAGAGATGTTCCTGTCCGTGAAGCACCGAGGCCGACGATAGGGAAGTGGACGGCACCGAGTCGACAGTTGACGGATACGGCGAAGCAATCTCTTATCGAGGCATGTGTATTGCTACAACAGAGTGTCGTTCCACTTACTTACAGAGTCAGGGCTACCAATCATTCCTGTCATCTCTAGCATCATCGTCTTCGTCAAAGCTCAAGATCGCAACATCTCTTGCTGAGCGACGAGGCCCAGCCCTCTTTGTAGCCTCCGAGAAGCCTTCCCATCCAATCGCAAAGCGTACAGGAGGAGAGATTGGGCATATGCATGGCAGCGATGGTTCAATGCATATCAACCTGGCTCCAAAGGATGCAAAGCTTGTTTTAGAGAGAGGCTGGGGTCAGCGTCACCCGCTGAGTGGTACTGTTCTGTATCTGGGTAACGTGATGGTTTATGCGCCGAGGGACGAGGATGAGCTCGAGGTTGTAAAGAATATCACGCGCGCAGGTGTGAAGTTCATGCTTGGTGAGGAGTGTTAGGTCAGAGAAACGGGATCGAGGACATGGAGTATCGCGTTGAAAGGATGCGAGTGCACATTCATTTATGGCCATCACCTCTCATTCTATTATAATCGCATAAAATAAAGTATCCAAAGAGGTAATCTGAAGATATAGCAATGTTGTAACTTACCTACTGTGATAACATGCTCCTGTTTGAACTCAGAGGAACCGACGACAACTGTGTCAGACATCAACAGCAACTATAAAGGTCTTTGCCTGCCAGGCATATTGGGGTACAGACAACAGATCAGCTCACAACCCAAAAATGATACAAACAAAGAAATAAACACTGTAATAAGAAACAAGATACAGACTCACAAAATTTATACAAAATGTAAAAAAAGAAACCTAGCAATTGCACGTTTCGATCGTGCGACCTCCGGGTTATGAGCCCGGCTATGTCTGTTAGTATCATTGAACAGCTGATGCGTGTTGTAGAGAAACATACCGCGCTTCCACTGCGCCAAATTGCTTTCTTGGTGACAGAAAGGGCTGAAATTGTCATACATATATGCCCTATCAAGGGGAGGAAAGAAAACACAGGACCTCGATCCTAAATGACAATAAAACTTAGGTAAAATAGCCTAAATTTAGGATAGCTTTTGCTAAGTTTATTTTAGCACCCTATGGTAAAGTTTACTGTTTTCTTGCCCCCTGAGGCCTACCTCCTCATGGTCATAGGAGCGGGGGCGGGGTAAAGTTAGCATACAATTTAGAGCACAGTGCCAGAAATCGGTTTATGGCATTGGCTGTTGACAGTAATGTGAAAATACTAGATATATTTTAAATTAGTTTTATATCTTGCAATATAGACTTTACTGAAGCTTAAAGTATAGTATGCTCTTATATTAGAATGGCTTTGCTTTGCTTTGCCCAGACAGACAGCCTCTCAATGATAGCGGGACTTTGCAAAACCGCCTGTCACCCAAGAAAGCAGCTTGGCGCAGTGGAAGCGCGGTATGTTCGTCAAACTCCATCGAAATCTACAAAGCTAATTCATCCCAGCCGGGCTCATAACCCGGAGGTCACTGGATCGAAACCAGTAGCTGCTATGGTACTATTTTTTACTCTTATCTAGAGGAACCTCTTTATGCTGTTTCTGCACACTGGAATTGTCTTCGAGGTTATGTTTTGCTACCGCTGTATATTCAATGCCGTGAACAGGCGTATGCAATGCTTGCATGCAGAGTTTCAAGCAAGAGACTCTTCTTCAAACTTTACAAGTATATTCTCCTTGTCCGGGTTGGTCATTTGCCACTGATACGACAGTAGCAAAAGGGATCAGTATATGTTGGAGTGTGCAGCTACGATGAACCCCAAGTGTCTAAAATGACACTGATCCTCCTATCAACCGTTCAACGTTGGCTTGGCATTGCTAGTCGAGGCTATGCACTTGGGGTAACAATCAAACTTGCATAAAAAGGACAAGCCAACAGCTACAGATCTATCTGGCCACAGTTTTTCTGTTTCCGCGTAGCATATCTCCAAGCTTGAACTGCGCCGCAATGCTCGTCCATTTGTGACATCTTCACAGCCGATTCTGGAGATGATAGAGCGCCGGATATGAGCCCAGCCTTGCAGGGCGCCTGACAGCGTCATAACCCATCGCTAATACCGAGCTAAGTCTGCGGCAGTGCATGAGCGGCGTGAAGATCCGTAGAACCTTTCCGTGGAACAGAAGCGTTGCAGCGCTCACCTCCACTTCAAGGAGAAGGACCACAGCTATTGAGTATCCCCTAGAATCCGAGAAGGCACGTCTGAATCATACTGGGTTTGGCCCCCAGAAATACCTTATACCGTAGACGTGCCTTCTCGGACGATACCTAAGGGAAATAACATGAAGTAATTGCGATGGAAGGTACAGAAATGATATCAATCCAAGAGAACAACCTAGAAGACTTGATCACAAACACTCTACACAAACACACCTATTTATCATCCTATATCAACCACCAACTTCCTACGTTAGACATCTCACAATGGGCCACTCATACTCAACACTTCACGAATATCAGCTCTCCGCTAGCGGCATCGATAAGGGAATACCGACCATCATCTGCGTCTCGAAGGAACCAGGATGGGAAAGACTTTTCCACTGGGACCCCTTGCAATTATTCCTCAGTGACTCCAACGGTGAGCCTATATACACAGTCGACTTCGCCGACGACTTATACGGCGACATCATCCTCCACAACGGACCATCCATCGACTCACCAGCACTGGCTGCTTCCGGTAGGCTGTCAAGCTGGGACAGCGATTATTTGATCAGATTGCCCCCAATCTCCGGCAACGCTCCTCAAGAGGAGATGCTCTATGATGATTCAGGATTCAGGCTATGCTTCTGGTTTGATATCCAGGTCGGCCATGGCCCAGACCAGCGCGTAGAGCGTTTCGAATGGCGACGTTCCCGAGGTGCTGAAGTCAAGAGCGTTGGTCTATCACGTCGGGGCGGATACAAGCTCGTCCGTCTCGACAGCACAAACACCAAAGAGGAAGATATCCACGATGGTAGTACCAATGGAGAGGGCTACAGCAGCGACGGCAAGGAGGTAGTTGCTGTTTGGGCAAGCACAAGCTCTTTCCAGAGTGGACCAGGCGTTGGAGAGTTTCATTTCCGAGGAAGCGGTGCCACAGGCGAGTTGGGTCAGTTGTGGGCGTTGATGGCGCTCATGAGCTGCATATCGATCTGGCAGATGGCCGAGAGGGCTGCTGCTCAGGCTGCTACTCATGGTGCTGCTGGTGGTGCTGCTGCTGCTAGTGCAGCTGCTAGCAGTGCAGCCGCTGCGGCTTCGGCTGGTGCAATTGCAGGAGCACGTTAGTCGATTCCTCTGTTTGTATCACTCGTATTATACCTCATTAGCGAGTGGTGTTTATTTGTTCAGAGAGGGTCCTATGATATCCAGGTTGCGATAGTGTCCTTTCAACGATACCTAAAAATTCGAGTATTTGATCATTCTTCTTTCACATGACCATGCCGCAACGTGACGTTAGTGATGTGCTTTCGATGGTAAGGGAATTAAGCATTTCCCATAAGTGTCTGAGCTATACGGATACCTGCCTACCTGTCTCGTGCACGGCTCAACCCGCCCCCACCATGAGCCCACAGTAAAATTCTAGTCTCACGATGATAGCTTCATCGCCCATAAAAACGACAAAAATGCAAAATAACATACAACAGCGGGGATTCGCTGGTCGTCACCGACCCAACTACTAATCCGCCCCTTACCAGCTTGACTATGGGAGAGCGGACGGGATCCCGTATTTTCTGGTAGGTATGGTCGTATGTGCTGTCTGTATCACCGAATGCAGGTTACATTCGAACCTCATTCAAGCGTCAGTGGTGCCTTGCCCTCTCAACTAGACGTTCAGCACACATGCCAATTTGTTGTTGGCCCTCATTGGAGCTCAGATAGGCTTCAGCCAGACATTCAATCTCATCCATGCGTTCCACAGCGGCGAGGTCAATGGCTCCGAGTTCAAGTGTCCCGTTGAGTCGAAAGTACCCTTCCTTCCTGATATCTGCAAATCTCGGGTCTTCGAGGACAGCTCTATGATGCTTCTCTGTGCTTGTGGCCATGTTGATCATGTAGTTCATGAAGCCTGCAAGTCCTGCGCTTGCGTCTGAGGCTTGGTATGCACCAGTACCAACACTAATCACAGTGGAGATCTTATCGTCCGGGAACTCCTGTTTGGCTTCTTCGATTACTTCAATCACGGGGTTATTGCTCTCGAGCCCACCATCGAAATAAGAAACGCCGCCTGCTTCTATGTGAGGGAAATACATTGGCGCTGCTGAGGTTGCTCGTGCTGCTTCCCAGATCTTGAACCTTTCAGCTGGAGCATTTGATTTTTGGTCGAGGGGTTCGTATGATCGTATTCGCTTCACCTTTTCCTCGTACTTGGGCACGGCGCAGACGAAAGAGTACGTGGCAGACTTCATGTCAGTGATCAGAGTCAGGTCCTCCACTGTACAGCCGCTTTGCCTCAGCATAGCCGAGTCACTGGGAAGAAGGTTCTCTTTGACGGTTCGACAAACGGCTTCTTTGAGTTTATCGCCATCGAACCATGACCAGCTTAGGGCAACATTGCTGGCCTTGCGGAAGCTCTCCATGAAGGTCACCTTGAACTTCCTAGAAAACACTTCCTTGGACAGGGACTTGTAGGCTTGAATACAGAGCTGAGTGTCCATCTGAAGCCGACCGAGCATGATTGCTAGCAAGCCTCCTGTGCTTGTACCACCGATGAGGTCAAAATAGTCGCAGGGCTTTTTGTGTTCTGCACCGGGGCCTTCAAGGCGTCGTGTCTCCTGCATTAGCCGATCAATGACGATGATGCTAAACAATCCTTTGACACCGCCTCCATCAAGTGACAAAAGACAGAGACCTCGAGATTCAGGCGCGATGGGCCTATGCAGTCGAGTTTCGACGTCCATGGCTCGAATCATGAACGAATCAAGAGCGTCGAGTACACGAGCGAGGTTCTCATCTCGTGGACTTTTAAAGCAGACGAGAGACTGGTGGTCGAGATCCAAGGGCATGGTAGGAACAGGACGGGAGACTAGAGTTGATTCTTCCTGAGTAATAAGAACACGTCTCTATGCTCATGTTAGCTCCAGATCTGGAATATGAGTGACAAGATTCACTGACACTCAGTCCGCCGGGCCCCTTGGTTTCATAGAAGCAATTGATGAGGAGGTTCTCTCCACCAAGACGGCGAAAGGCATGATTCACACGAAAGGTGGTATACATTGCCTTTTCCAACTCATGAGAGTGACCGCCCAATGTACCCGAAGCCCCGCGGCTCAGAGCTCTCCAAAGCTCGGGAACTTCAAGCTTAGCCCGACTCATGTCTCTGTCTTTATGGATTGTCCCAAAGAACACACAGCCACGAATCTGGCCATGAAGAGCCTTGTACTCTGGATCATCTGTGTTAGAAGGGTGTGTAGCAACATACACCTGCTTGAGAACAGTGCCGCCAAAGCTATGACCGAGGAAGATGATCGGTGACTTTGAGCGGTTCCCTTGACGACGGTCTCTGATGATATCGTGAATCAGACCATTTATGTCAGGAGGGTGTGCTGACAAAATAGAGAGTATATCTGGGTAGTTGAGAGAGAGGATTCTGCATGATGGGAACTTGGGTGCGAGAGCGTGTTTGAGCCAGCAGTATCCGAAGGAGCTCCATGTACGATTCCAATCGCCTCCTAGACCATGAAGCGCTATGATACTGAGGATACCTTGTTAGTGTTGGTTCGATGGCATTGGGTGCTGCTTACTCTGCAGATGCTTGATCCGTTGCGTTGGTCCCGCCTGTAAGAGAATGGATCGTCCGACTACTATACGATGCCATTTTGAGTTGGTGATGCAATTTGGTGACTGATGGACAGTTCAGTACCAAATTAAAGTCTGATTTAAGGCTTGCATGTTCTCATGCCAAGTGCCTATTTTTGGCTATCGGCCCTCATAAAAGGCCAGCATAATACACCTATTGCCTTGAAGATACTAGCGAGATGCATATGTATGCAGTGGCATTTCAGAGACAACGGCCTGGCTTAAAAGCAGGCTGGGGCTTCAAAGACCTCGTGAGACTGGCAGACCAATCTAGGCCGAGTTTTATTAGATAGAGACATGGGTATTGTACAAGCACCCATGCGAGGTACAAGATGCTACTTTTCCAATAGGGTATCATTTGCGCCGATCAGGCAGACATACTTGAGCACAAACACGAATGTGAAGAAAGCCTCCAGTTTCAACTAAGACCCCTCACGAGAAGTGCAATTGATAAGGGTCTACGTAGTAGGATAAAAGTATATATTAAATGGCTTATTTATTAAGAGTTAATATTAGATAAGAGGCCATTAGAGTCTATTCTGCCTAGAAGGGCTAAAACCTAATATATTATTTCTACCGAGATGCCGGGATCTATCTGACCAAGTGGCAGAAGTCGAGGCGTAATCAATCAATCAATCTACGCAGTAGGATCAGGCCATTGTCTCACTCACCCACAATGGCCATAACCTCAGCTGTTGCACCAGAAATAGCGCGTATCCCACTCGTAGCCTGCTCAATGAGCTTCTGATCGATCGCCTTCAACTTCGCCTTGGCAGGAAATTGCAGAATATTCTGCAAGATCCCATTCAATCTCGCCGCCATCCCACGCCTGGTCTTCTCATATTGACACTCCTGCAGCTCTTGTGATATCTCAAAGATGTTGAGCCTCGCCTTTTCCAGTGCCATCTGCACTTCACATAGAGTCTTGAACGCTTTGCTTGATTCCTGACGAATAGTCAAGTTTGCGCTTTGGATCTGCTTGATTTGATCCATGTAATAGGCGCAGCTGTCGTGGTGACGACCTGATTGTGCCATTTGGAGTTCGAGCGACTTCAATTCTGAGTCGTGGCTTTGGACGAGGAGCTCGTGTTCTTCCTTTTGTACTCTGAGGGCTTCTTGTTGCTCGGAATTCATCCTATGAGAGGCACCACTTGTCAATGAGGGCCATAGAGAGTAGTTTGGATGACTTACAGAGTTTTGACACCAGCTACTATTCCTACCGAAATACCAATGACTGGCATTGCAAAAGCTCCTGCTGCCGCAAGTACTGTAACCTGAAGATCGAAGCGTCAGCGAGAGATCAAGTGGTTTCTGTACAGGTGGTCATCTCACCGCTCCCCAAGTATTTTTCCAGGCTCTTGCAGAGTCATGATCTGCCGTGAGCTCCTCAAGCCGTTGAATCTGCTGTGTCAACTCTGCCATTGCCCCAGAACACTCCACATCCTGATTCTGAATCTGATACTTGAGGTCCTCCAACTCCTTCTTCAGCTCAGCTTCAGCAGCTCTCATCGCTTGAAGGTTCTCTTCAACTCCAGAGTGACTAATTTGCGAAAAGTCTTTCTGGAATCGTGTTGTATCATCGATGCTCTCTCCTATGATCTGTCCTGCGTATTCGAACTGTGTCTCGACTTTATGTACGCCATTCTTAAGTTTAGCCGTAGTCTTGTTCACGGTATGTCCTGTTCGCCTATCAATGCCGATCAAACGAAGAGCTGATTTGAGATGTGGACTGCGGTCGTGCCATGCAACTAGACGTTTGTCGTGTTTGCGAACGAGGGTTATGACTTGGAATAAACTCTTGACAGCTTTCTCGAGTGAAGAGCGACATCGCTCGGATTGTGTAGCTCGCATTTCCAGGTCGGCTGCTTTGAGGGATTGATGCTGCTTTTGCAGCACAGTTAAGCGAGCCTGAAAATGTTCCAACGAGATCCCTCCCGAGGTTGACATTTTGGTTATTGAGGCCAAATTTTGTAATTGGATACAATGGTCGGAGTGAATTCAGTGCCAGGATTGAGGGTATGAGTTGAAACTACTCGGCTATTCTCGAACTGCGATTCCGAGCCTGATAAACCCATACACTCACTATTTAGACTCGGTAGGCTCTCTCTACAGTAGCCAAGACAATACTACATGCGTTCTGCCCTTGTATAGCCTATCAGGTCCTCCTTTGGGAAGAGCTGAAAACTAAAATGCGGGCGCCTACCATGCATATGTCAACCCCTGTCTCCGAACATGGCTTTGGCTTTTATCGTGTGAGCGGGGATAGGCTTGACGAGGGTTGAAACTGCCCTTAGCCTGCATATGGAATTACCTAGTAAAGAACAGGTGCAGATGAAACGTTGGCACATATACATTGAGGTACTTCATGGACGTGGGTAACCCCTCTTAAGATCATTCGGTGCTTCTGGGATAAAGCTGTTTATTCGAGGCTCCGAAACTCTATCGATGGATACTTGATCACCTTTAAACTTTCTGTCCATTGTACTAAATCTCTTGGAAAAATACGGTATCGCCAGTTTCATCATGGGTAGCTTAGTTCGGTTCCCGGCCGAGATGTCTCAAGGACCTCGTGATAGTCTGTTAGAGCCTTTGATCAGAGCCGAATTGCTTACCCAGAAGCTTCAGTTGTGTCTCTATATTTCTACAACAAGCAATGCCACGTCTGTCTTTCTAGTAGACGCTGATGGTTTCCCAGGGTAAGAGACATTGTTCATATCGATACGCACTTTAATCTCGGACACTTGGACACTAACACCATCATCAGGAGCGATAATTTGTCTACAGCCCTGGCTGAGCATTGCCATATGGGACTCGACAAACTGGTGGAAACACATGGAGCCTTTTACAGTATATACATGAAGACCAAATCCATGATACAGGATACGGGAACGGTAAGAGTAACAGGTCAGCTCATGGCGTATTAATACTAACTTCTTGGCTACTAGCTGAACGCACTTCAAAGTACATTTGGTGTCACCGGCGAGAAAGCGTCTTTTGATAGACATCTTAGGAAGCTCACAAACGCAACGGAAGTATGCAGAAAACAATGCGATGAGCTTGATAAAAGTCTCCAAGCCTGGCGTGCTTCCGTCGACGAATTCAGTCGTCGTATCAGCAAGACCAAGGGTTAGTTCCACAGGATTCCTACAAGTTCTAAAGGCTGATTAACGATGGTAGATATAATGAATCAGCAAGAGAACGCAACAAACAAAGAGATCGGTTCTTTGAAGACCGAGATAAACGACCAGATCTACAACCAAGATAGAGCTCAAGCCAACGAAGATGCCGCTCGAGCCCGGCGAGAAGATCTTTCTCGGCAAAAGAACAAATTAGCAAACCAAATCGGAAGCATCATTCAGTCTGCTGGCTCTGCAAATATTGGGGGAAAGATGCTCGTGGCTGGAGGCCAAATGGCCGCTACGTGGATACTCAACCTCTGGGCGAGCAATGATCTGCAATCTGCACAGAGTAACATGCAAGATCAGCTTGAGAGGGGCCAGGAGTATAGAAGACGAAAGGAGGAGGCTGAGGTTGACATTCAGAAGCTTTCGACGCAAGCTAATGAACTGGTAAAATGCCCTTGTCTCTGTCTCGTTTTACACAATACTGACTTACCGGTACAGAAACAATGCATTGAAGTCTTGCAGCCTGTCCAATTGCTGCTTCATGGGATTATAGACTGTCTTCGTAATGCTGCCATTCATCACAACGAGATGCTCACAAAAATGCAATCGTTTCTTGAGAGTTGTTCTGAGTCCAAAGAAATAGCCACGGGAATTCCTGATGGGCTTTCCTTTGGAGATACTCTGGTAAACTGTCCCATAACCTATATGAATGTATACAGGACTGAAATTTGCAGGACTTTCTGAACGAAATTCAACTCATGCGCCAAGGTGCTCTCGAGATCGGACACTGGTCGCTCATCTACTCTAAGGTGATCCAGCAGACAATGATGAAAGGCTTCCAGCAAAACGGAACAAACTTCTCACATGAAGATGTACTTTTCACCATTCAGCAATCTCGTCAACAGGCGATCGAGTCTGGAAGTGCGAAGCTCATTGCAGGCCAGGTACCACTCGCTCTCTTTCTGAGCCCCTCGGATAAACTGACATCTTGTCTAGTTGAAGCAACAGCACGAGGCTGAGGTTGAAGCCATCAAGAAGGATCACGATGAGGTCGTTGGGAAGCTGAGGAGAAAGAATGAAAAAGAGCTCAAGAAGGTGGCGAGAAGTGGAAAGATGAGAAAATTACTCCCCTTTTCCAAGGCATCGTAGTCTGCTTTCAGCTTGGTTTCTGAGCTTAGCTGGAGGTAGGACAAACACTTTTCAAGCAGTCAATGGCACTTGTATGTAAGAGAAAGCCTCAAATATCGTGCATAGGTAAGAATAGGTCTCTAAATTAGCTGTAAATAAGAGCTATTGTTCATCACCTATTTTCTGGTTTGTATAAAAGAACCTCCGCCGCCACTGCCCACCAAACCGGTCGCCCCTTTTCTATATCTGCTGTCTTGATCGTCCCATATTGAGTATGTCTTCGATATCAGCGTATGCGTCCGTATTCATAGATAGAATTGACATTCTTCCCCAGTACCAAGACCCCAAAAGGTATCGTTCAACAGACAGTTGCAGGTCGGTTACCACATAGAGTTAAGTCTGAAGAGTTCAGTCCTTTTTAGTCGCCGGCTGTGGGACGAAGCGATCGTCGATTTTGTGATTTTCGCGCAATGAAATGTTCCCAAAATCGTCTGCTTCAAATATGGCAAACTCTCCATTCTTGATCGTGCCCAAAACTGCACATTTGATCAAGGGCAGAAAATAGGCGTCCTCCATATAACCACCCAAGTCGAAAGAACCATCGCCAGAACCGCCAACAAAACCCATGTTCCAATGTTCAAACCATTCAATTTCGCTCTCAATGATGTCATCTGGGACATGAATTTTGATGTTGTAGCCGTTGTCCCTCATTCGATTCTCAATAACTTCAAGATGCTCCTCGAAGGCAGTTGGAATGTCCAGTTTCTTGCAACCACGGCCACAAGCCACCGCATCACGTCTTTCATCAAAGCTATCAACAATGTTGAATTTTTTGAGCTGGCCCTTACTGCGAGCCTCGGGAAAGTTTTCAGATGGAAATGCCTGTACATCCACATACTTGATTGTTTTGTTGTCGTAGCGAATTGCCATTCGAACCTTGTGGAGTTCATACTGCCCGTATTCATAGAATTTGGCTAGAATATTTCTGATGGGGAAGGGGAAAGGCTCGCCATCTGATGGGCTATGGAGGGTGACAGAGGCTGCATCATCAATGGGAGCTTTAACAGCCCTAGCTTCGAAGCGGCTGGAGCGCCCGCACTTTTCGATACTTATACAACCAGTGGGATGGATGAGCCCAAGACGAGAGGCGTCCTGAGGCTGAACGAAGAGCTTTTGGATGAAAGGTCCAAATGAAGGACAAGAAGACCAGCGCTTGACATCATCCTCCTGGGCAGCAATCAATGCGTGTAGCATTTGAGGCGTGCCCCCGACCTTGCAGAAGAAGCCAAAATGGATCTCAGTGAGATCAAGGTCGATCAATGAGTCGGACATGATGATGTTGAATGCAAGATTTGCTGCGTAGATGAACTGAAGCCTTAATGGTGTAACTGTTAGTTGGTGATTGTCTATGTTGAGGATATGGCTACTGCTTACCGTGAGGAGTTCGAGAGTAGGGCCGACGGCCTCTATGAGTTGAAGAAGAGATGAAAGGAAGAAAGGATAAAATAAAAGTCAGATGGAGAGAAAGGGGGTATTTATACTTGGGATGAAGGAGGCAGCTTGGTATGATACCAGTGTGATTCACTGTCAGTACTTCTCATCACAATATTAGTCAAAACATACACGTGAAGCTGCCGCATAAGGCACAAACCACAGTGCTAAAGCTCCTATAGGCGAACATGGCTGATCATAAAACTTTCCACTCCCGAGAACAAGCTCTGACTATCCTTTTCCTTGCTTGGGCCAAAGTGAAGACCAAGCAGATGTGCTTAGGTATGCATATCACTTGGGATCTACTATCGCACCTCGATTCTAACCAAATTCTTGTTTACCTAGATTACAGTGGAAATATACTGATAAAAGAGGTGATTTTGATATACCGAATAAGATAGGATTGCTACCGTAATCGTTGTTCTCCCGCGCAGCTGTTCCTTTCCTCCGCTGGCGCTCTCTTCACTGCCCCTGAGTTTCTTGGATATCAACTATCGTCGCCTCAATGGACTTTCCACGAACTATTGCTTCGATAAATATTATCATGGGCCTCGAAGAGATGTAGATGATACACAGAGACATAAACCGAAGGCTGATAAATGAAGTGTGACAGTTACAATCTTCAGTCAGGCTTGACGCTTTTTGAGTTGTATTACTATGACAGTGAGTAAGATTTCTAGCTACTAGCTCAAGTCCACAGTACAGATAGGGCGGTTCCTATGTGGTCCTGTATCATACAATGACTGACCACGCCTTCTTTGAAGGGCTGGCTTCGTGATCCTTGTTTCCCGACAGATCTTCTATGAGGCCTTCGTATGCGACTTCTTTCCAGAGACTTTGATTGTAAGCGCGGAGGGCGGCCCATTCTTTGACGGTTGAGTAGACAGCGAGAAGATAGGACAGCCAACAACGGCTGCAGTACGACACAAGGCTCACATCAAAACTCATTGAGCTGGATCGCTCCCCCAGCCAAGCTTGATCTGCAGCAAACTGATAGCCATGGGGCCTGGTAACATATTTAACAGCTCTTCCCTACCCAGGAGACTGTGATTTATTATATAGTCGTCAGTTACCTCCCTTTTTGTGAACCAGGCAGAAGGGGCTGCCTAGGTAGCTCGAGTCTCTTCTCTGAAAAGAAGTGCGCTGTTACATCAGGTCGGTTGAGAACGATCATCCCGGGCACTGAGTCCTGGAAGTATTACAGGTCAGATATTGAATGTTGGTAAGCGCTCCAGGGACTTGCCTTGAGGAATGCCTTGCTAAACCCAGTAAATGACCGTCTGATATATAGTAGAGAGTCATTATATATATATAGTAACTGGTTAAGACATGCTTTCTTATACGACTTTAGGAAAATCCGTTTCTTTCAAGCTGCGCACGCTCGAGAGACTCCCCAATAGCTGGGAGGGGAGATCTGTTCTATAGACGTAGGCAGATAGATCAAAGTACTAAGTGGTACTCTGCTGTCCTACCGATCTGGGGATGTGTGGCGTAGAAGAGGAGACTTCAAGATGGAAATTAGCATCGTATTTATACCCGTATCTGAGATGTTTGTATCTTATAGTTTCATGTTTTACCTTGGTTTGTTCTTGTTCCTTCATTTGCTCGGCACTGAGACGATTTCATCTTGAGATATTGATCACTTCCACCCAACCCCAGCTGCCTATCCCTCAAGGACACACCAAACATCGCATGGCTTGGTATATTGAAAATCAACAATCATCAGACAAGCAAACATAACACCAGGTGGACAGATCCAAAACCCGTGCTTTCATAATTGTTATCTTCGTTTACTCATTCTCCCTACTCCCCGAGACCGAGATCTCATTTCTACGGTTTCTACGACCAGTATTTCTTGAGTCCGAGGGTCAGGGAATTCGACCACAAGACATGTACTTAGTCCTTGCAGATTAAACTGGCAAGAAAGAAAAAGACAGATTGCTCAATTACAATGGAAACGCTTGAGCTTTGTTATTTTCTATTCTTATGGTTGACTATACAGTCATGTTTGTCTCCTATAGAAAACAGGAGTTCACTCTATTTGGAGGCACTTGTAGCCTTCTTCTTCTCCAGAGCCTTTTCCAGCGCCTCAACCCGCTTATCGATCTTCTGGAAGGACCAACCTTGGAAGGCAGGTGGGTAGAACAAAGGACGGAGGTCAAATCTGTGGTCGTCGGGCGAGTAATTTTCCCTGGATAAAGTCAACATCTTCAACACAACACAAGATTCAAGAGGCCCGCTTACACATGAACAGCTGGTGTTGCCACAGCTTGTTTGTGACTACATTTTGTTAGTAAAATTCATCTCTCCATAGGAATGTTGCTTACCGGTTGATGTAGTGGAAGTGGTAGAAACGCTTCACCTTGGTGGCGATTTCTCGTGGGCTCAGTTTGCCCCCTCCACCCCATTCTTCGACAAGTCGCAGGAACATGCCGTAAGGCCCTAACTTGCTCTCCTTACGTAGTCGCTGCAACAAGGTGTCAGCTTCATCTCAACCTTGCATTTCATCCGTAGCTGGATCACTTACTCCAAAACGAGCTAGTTCGTCATAGGTCATGCCCATGTCAACTGCGATTACGTCAATGAGTGAACTTACAACAGGAGATGATCACTTACCTTCATCTGACTGAACATAGTTTTCGGTGATAGGCTCTAGTTCGGCCGTGGCTATGCTGGTGTTAGTCGTCTTGTATCCCAACTACGTGGTAGATTCCGTACGTGTAGCATGAATAAACTCTTCCAAAATCGGCATGTCGAAGTTCTTGGCCGCCCATGAGATGAAACTCTTGAGATCCCTTTTGCTAACAGCACCTATAGGGTTGAGATCGGCGGAAGAACAGCTGGTCATCTATTAGCATGGTTCACATCAGGGGAATACGGGTGAAGCTCTTACTCGTATTTTGTGAGGTCTAGAAGACATCGTTAGTCAACGTCGCGACACCCTTATTTAAGGCACACTCACATCCTCGGAGACATTCGTCAACATTGCTAGATCCTAGAACAAGCAGGCTTCCTCCTCCTGGTCGCTGCCGAACTGTTGGTAGCATCTGAGCGTAGTAATAGGCGATGACCATGCGACTGCGTGCCTGGATGTTCTGAAGGGCCACTGCAAGAGTCAGCATATCACTTAGAAGGGGTTGAGCATGCATTTTGTGGAGTAAAAGAACGTACAGTTTTCAGTCGCTGATCCACCATGAACTTTGAATTTGGGCTCGAATCCTGTGCCTTGAGTGAGCAGATTCTTGGTGGCGTGGAAGGTATCGTCAATGTTCATGTCAGTGTGGTAACTACCGATACGCTCGGCAAGGTCCTTGGCACGCTGTCGAGTCTCCTTGCTGCTCTGCTTCTCCATACCCATGTATACCGTGTGGAAGATCTGATTGCAGAATTCTTCAGCGGTTTCGGGGAGCTTATCCGAGAAGACAGCGATTCTCTTGACGTCTTCGATGACCTCCTCATTACCAGCCTTGATAGCCTCAATAACGAGTCTGCACATGCTGAATACAATGGTAGCGGTTGCACAGGAGTCGATACCTCCTGAGAGGGGGACCAAGTAGCCAGATGCCCTGCTTCTTCGGACTGTTCAATAGTTAGTATTTTCAGTTCTTTCGAGGTCAAGCACCGACCGCCAGAGCGACAAGAACAAACTTACGGTAATCCCAAAGCCAGCAAGCCGGGCCAAGAGCCTATATCTCAAGTCAGTTGAGTTGCTCCAACCAATTTCTGTCTGACGGATGAACGTACAATTTCTTCCTCGGGGACATGATAATGGGCTGGTCTAGGAGCTGTTGGGGCACGAAGGAGGTCAAGATCCTCATGGCCCAGGCTGAAATCAACCTCGATTCTCTCATACACAGGTGCTTGCACAGCCTGAAAGTTGCGAGAAGGGGCGAATCTATAAGCGCGAACTTCCTCGAGATCAACGGTCGCGGTAACAACTTCGACATCATCCAAGCTGAACTGGGAGCCTTGAGCCACGATCGAACCATTGACCATGATGAGAGATGCACCATCGTAGAGAAGCCTGTCTCCATCGGAGCCTAGAGGATCGTCAGACCAAGCAAGGTTGAGGCGGTCATTGGAGAAAAGTACCAGACTGGTTTGCATAGAGGTATACACCACCACTCTTGCGAGTCGCTTCAGAAATTAGAGCAATACGCTCATCAAGCTTTCTTAGGGTGTGATGAGAGCCGGAGGAGTTAGTGAAGATTTCCACGCCGTTAAGAGCCCTGGACAAAAGTAAGTTATAACTCATAGGTCCAATAGCCGGTTATTCCTCCACTAGAATAATGATCAAAACATACATGTTAATGTGAGGTGCCTGGGGGGTAAAGAGCTCCTCGCATGTCTCGGCGGCGACAGTTGTGTCATTGAGGGACAGAACAACATCACCAATGGGGACTTGTCGAACACCCTGGTGCTTCTGAAGAGCAGGAGGAAGATTGTATTTCTCAACATATCTCGGCCTGTTCCAAGGAGTGAAGAATCGGTTCTCCCTGAAGTTTCTATACAAACATGTCAGCCAGGCAAAGCCTAGGTATGGACAGTAAAACATACCCATCGTTGGCAAGATAGATTTTGGGGCGAAGGCAGAGGAGTTTTCCATCCAAGATGATAGCACGGCAGTTGTATCGACACCCTCTGTGCATGAGAGGAAGACCAACGTCGATGAGAATACCATGGAGTTCGGTGTCAGTCAAGATTGCGAGGAGTGACTCCAAGGAATGCTCATAAACATCAGCCTCGAGGAAATGATCAAGACTATTCAGTTTGTTAGTAACGTCTTGTTATCAAGTACCAAACTGGGCCAGAATTTGACATACCAACCATAGCCTGTAATCTCGAGCTCAGGGCCCGTTCTAAGCGTAGCTCCAGCTTCCTTGGCGAGAATGATACTCTTGCGAATTCTCTTCAAGTTACCCTCCCAATCCAACACCCACTGATTGAGAGAACATGTCGCCAAAGTGATTAAATCCGCCATCTTGAAATGAAGATGTCCAAGGAATCGCTTTCAAGAGAAGTGAAGGTTGGTGACTACTAAGGTAGGTATGAAGAGATCGGGGGTGGGCCTATACTTCAGTTTATGTATTCGCGCGGGGTAGAAGCTTGCGATAGCGGCATAACTTACTTTGTTTTACATGCAACAAGCTTCCGTCAGTCTTTTCCTTCAGCCAGTTTTTGTAAATTATATTTTGTGTACTGAGAGATAGTCTATGGTCTTTCTGAAAGTCTCTTCTGTTTAAACACTCTATAACTTGGAAAGACCTTGCGATCCAAATATCTCATAATGACTCCCAGTGCCCCACCAGATCTAGACTCAAGATACCGGTTCATCTCCGATCGTCCGAATCATATAGACTTGGAGGTTGATTATAACAAGACATCGAGATTCGCAGACAAGTTTGGCCCTACCCACAGCCTCTTGATGAGCCGCAAATGTTGTAAAATTCACTATTATAATAATTGGAATGAGCATGTACTCTGGGCAATACATTGTTGTCATGAAATCCTGTTTCTGTTCTACATCCCTCGAGCGTTTTATCATCTAAATAATGTTACACATGAGATTATATGGTACATAGTTACACTTGACTCTCCGTCACTCTCACCTACTATAACCCCCCTTGGCAAGCGCATCCTCAAACATGGACTTGCAAGGGACCTTGCTACCCAATTTTGCACACAGGAGGAACGCACCGCTGAGCTTTCGGTGCAGACTGTATGTCTCTTCTGGTGGAGGTGCCAGTCGCTCGTGGAGCATGACAGGGATGAGAGCCTTGACGCGCTCGGTGATCGTCTGGTCTTTGAAGTCATAAATATCCGGTGCGTTGGCAAGGAAAGGTTCCGCAAGTGTAAGAACAGACTTTGTGTGTGCTTCAACCATGGTGCGACTCTCATGACCCGTCAGGTAGCCTAAGCTCTCTGACAACTCCTTGACAGCGGCCTTGTCGGATCGAGAGGCCGCAGCGAGAAGCTGCACATATTGTGTGACAAACTCGTCAGGATACTCGCGAGATGCACCAAAATCGAGCAGCTCGAGCTTGTTGACATCCGTGTTGTAGAGAAAGTTTGTCCAGTTTGGATCTGTCTGCATAAAACGAAACTCTGTGATCTCACGGAGACAGAGACGAAGAATCTGGGTGCCGATCCAGTCGCGTTGCTCTTGGGTGAAAGAGGTGATGCGAGTCACGCCAATACCGTCCATAAAGTCCATGGTCAGTACTTGCTTGCCTGATGCCTCGGGATAAACATTTGGCACCATAAAAACATCCTTCTCGCTTGAGCCGAGAAGCTCCTTGTAGCGTTGAGCGCACTGAAGCTCTCGCTCATAGTCACATTCCCAACCAAGCTCCAGTCGCGCATTATCAATGGTTTTGTTGAGATATAGACCCCTAGGGAGTAGCTTGGTAGCTGTGAGAAGAATGCTCAGGTTGTCGAGGTCCGAGTTGATCGAGTCAGCGACACCGGGGAATTGGATCTTGACAGCGACTCGCTTGCCATTCTTTAATGTGGCCTTGTGAACCTGTCCGATAGAAGCAGCAGCGATAGGCTTCTCCTCAAAATCGCTGAAGAGCTCTCTCCACTCAGCGCCGAGGTTTGCTACTAATACGCGATCACGCTGCCAGGCAGGCATGTAATCAGCGCGATCCTGGACACGCTGGAGCACCTGCTGGATGGGTGCAGGTAGCATCTTGGTGTCCTGAAAACTCATCATCTGGCCAAGCTTCAAAGCAGCACCACGCATGCGCGAGAGCTTTGCAACCAACCGCTCCATATTCTTCTCACTCAGAAGGACAGATCCCTCGCCACCACCGCCAAAGGCTCGACTGAAGCCTTCGGTCATGGCGCCTCCCAGCATACCCGCTGCAAGACCACTATAGTTCCAGATTCGGCTGATACGAGAGGAGGGGACCTTGGATTCTCGTAAAGCATAGGGTGTCTCTGCGGGCGTTGTTGTCTCCCCAGCAATCTCTCTGGCAGCTTGAATGACATCCTCGTCAATCTTTCTGTCGGCTGTAGGGGCTGGCGGAGTGGTCTTTTCTGGTTCGGGCACGGAGCTTTCCTCCACCGGTTTCTGCTCGACGGGCTTCTCCTCCAACTGTTTCTTCGGCACAAGCTTCTCAACCAGGGGCTCCTTCTCAGCAGGCTCAGCAGGCTCTACGGGTTCCACTGGCTTCAACACAGGCTCTTGAGGTTTTACTGGCTTCTCTTCATAGCTCTCTTCGAGGGGTGGTGGGCGTGGAGGCCAGTCTCGCATGGGATGTGGCTTCACAGGACCCCCAACTCCGGGGCGTGCAGGAGGTGCTCCAGCTCGACCTTGCTTTCGTAAAGAGTCGAGGACTTTGGAACCTCTCGCGGTATGGAAGATATTGACGTCAATCCCAGGTGGTAGGTCAAGGTCGTCCTCTTTCGCCGGTTCCGATGTAGCCTGTTGCTGTGGGCTCGGTCTGAAATTGAGTATCGAGCTATTGAAGGGTGCTCTTTCAGTTCTTGTCACTTCAGGCGGGGCATTTTGTTTCGATGTCTCGACTATAGGCTTCGTCTCTCGTGCTGCCGGTGCAGCTTGCTCGTATACAGCCTCATCGCTCGCCGCCGTAGCATTTTGTGCTTTCTCCCCTGTCGGTGAGCTCCTTTGCGCATTTCGCTTCCTCAATGCCGCAGCAACGCTCGAAGTTCTACTGTAGGTATCGATCTGGCGGCCTCGGAGCGCGACATGCTTAGCGGCGACACCTCGAGAGGCATTGAGCACTGCCGCAAGGTCGATTGCGAAGTCGACGAACCTCATCGGGCTTAGACGGCCTCCCTGGACCAGAAGCACATTGAATGGAGGTGATTGATATTGTCTGGCTTGCTGGCGTTGGCTGCCAGCTCGGTTTGGTGGGTTTGGTAGATCCAAGGTCCAACAAAAAAAAGTCCATGATCTAATCGATGGGTCATGCAACTAAGCGGGTTCCTTGTAAATGGCTTCATCCTGGGAGTTGTGAGAACCAGGCACATTATCCGGCCATAGCATGAAAACGATTGTTTGAATTTCAATTCTATGTGGTATAACATGTAAATAATCCGGAATCGTTGCGCTTCTCTCTTGAGCCGCTGCAGGTATCGTGAAAAGTATGTAGCGCCAATACAACACCATGCTATTAAAAAACGATGAGGATAGTGACCGGCCATGTGAAAACAATGGAACATTGGAGCGATTGTCAGTCCATGAATGCAGTCCGGGAGACATGGAAGACATGGAAAGCAAGAGAAGCCCCGAATCCTGTCACTGCGGTATCTCATTTCAACCGTTACTTCTTTCCAGATGTTGAGCCAGGTCTTTTCACTGATCTCAAAAGTGATCCTCTGGGAGTCATGGGCCTGGAATTTCCAAATGAGCTCCCACTTGACCCTCGTCCAGGGGTGCCAACCTTACTCCAAAGCCTCTGTGCTGCAGGTGTAAGCCCACCATTGACCCGAGGACTACTCGGAAACTTTGGAACCGGCGTCTTGTCAACTCTCCCTGTAAGTCCATTCCTAGAGGATTCCTTCTTCGACTGAGATATCCTCTCCACCATGCGCTCATGTAGGCTCTCTCTGTCGCGTTGCTCTTGCAGGCGAAAAGGGTTGGGAGCTGCATCTCCTGGGCCTAGGTTGATAATAGGAGCAGGGAGGATTGGCTCATCTTCATCATCCTCATCGTCCACAAAAGCATACCCGTTAACTCTTGGTGTCTCGCCTCCGCTCACGATACTAGAGTCTCGATCATCTTTCCGAGGCTTGCCGGCAATGGCGTCTCGCACCGCTGACATTGTCGGAGATGGCGGCCTTGGTGTGATACGCGGTTGTGGCATTCTCGTGTTCTCGTAGACTATTGACTTTGGAGCCATCCTTGAAGATTCTTCAGCCTTCTGGGAAACGGTGAGGACACCATCATCTAACCCGTCAGGTCTGAACATCAAACCGTTTCGAGGGTTGGCATTCCAGGAATCCGGGCGAGCTGGACGGTCATCTCTGTCCTTAATGGCCAGCAGAGCCTTCTTGAATCCGTCATCTATGAGGCTTCGGGTTTGGCTCAGTCGATCCTCAACCTCTTTCTGTTTGATCATTTGCTTTGATGGTAGTTTGTTCCCACGCCAAAGCCAGGCATACTTGTCCGCCTTTTTCTGATTCTGTTTGTCGACTAGCTTATAAAAGCTTTCATTATCCTCACTTGTGTAAGTAGCTTGAAATTTTGTTAGGCTCATGTTGGCTCCTAGCCATGGTTGCGGGTTTGGAACATTAGAGGTAACTGAAGCTGGCGTGTCACCGCCATATGTTGAAGGTGTCCTGTCACCGGCAGTGAAAGAATTTGGCAGTGATGAGAGAGGAGCATTTCGGCGTCCGGGTGTCATGACATGCTGGAGTCTTCGGCCCGCACTTGAGATCCAGGCAGAATCCTTTGACTCAAGCGCATCCAGATATTCTTGCTGTATCTCAGTTTGCAGAAGTCCTGGGAAGAAGTCCCGGGCGATGATTTGTGATAGCGCTTCTGTGTAGGTATCTTCGTCAAGTACCTTCTTGGGTCGTTTTATCTTTTTGGCTTGAGGAGGCGGGGGCATCAAGTCTGTGTCTGTCCGCTTGCGCACCAGCGCATTTGAGGTCCCTGACCCTGATGAGTCCATGATGGGCCAACCTTGAGCGCAAGGCGCGCACCAGCCGTGGAAAGTTCACTACCAGTGCCGTGTCTTGTTTTCCAGCTGTGAGATGTCGTTAGGTGCGTTTCAGATGTTCGGAGTCGAGTCACTTGAGCATGAGCTTGGTTTGTGTCTGTTGATTATGATAACTTTGTCTGAGGCTCCAACAATGAAGAAGTGGGACCGAGATCTTGATATGCAACTAACCGATCTCCTCCGATTCGGCCAAGACAGCCCAGGTACATATTGGGTACTAGGTAGGTAAGCTTTCAACAACTTCTGGAAACCTCACAAGTGATCGATGCAATTGGATACTCTAAGCTTTAAGTGTACCACAATAGCTCGGTGATTGAAAGTAGGAAATTTTAAGCTTGGACTATAGGAACGTAGCACAATAAGAGACGATCTATCCCCTTTCGCGCATCCGAGGCTAGGCTCCAATGCAGCAACAACACGCACGCACACGCACATCGGTGTTTGTGGCGATTGATAAAGATTCCCCAACTTTAGGCGCATGGTCACGCTAGACATTGCTGATTTGCGCCCAGCTGCGATCGCTTACAGGGGCGTTCCAACCTATCACAAAGGTTGAAAGCCCTGGAGCCTTGCCCGTTAAGCCTGCCCCGCCAGGTGTCCTAGGTTCGTCTTCATGACGCCGCCAGCGGGGAGAGACTCCACCGAAAAGCCGCCCTCCATCAACGTCCAAAACTTCTTCCCCCTTCCTCGCATTGTGGAACCAAGCCTTTTGGAAGATTGTCTCGCTTCTTTAGCATTCCACAAGCTTATTTCTGAATCCTTCTTTTAATTATCCACTTCCTATCCCTTTGCGACTGACTTCAGCGGCTGTAGCTGCGCTCGGCGCAAACCAACGACAGAACCCCTCCCCCTCCTCCCCCTTCGATCTCCGTCTGTGCAGCCAACTTCTTCGTCGAACAAACACTGACTTCGCAAAATGGATGTCGAACTCAAGAACAAGGGCAACAAGGCCTTCCAAGCGGGAGATTATCCCAGTGCTGTAGACTTTTACAGCCAGGCTATTAAGTTGAACGACAAGGAGCCTACATTCTTCACCAACCGAGCCCAAGTGCGTCAATATACCACACGATCTTACTCCCAGAGCCTTTCCTGACTTGGTACTCTAGGCTTACATCAAGACCGAGGCCTACGGTTACGCCATTGCCGACGCTACAAAGGCTATCGAGCTCAACCCCAAACTTGTAAAGGTTCGCCACAGTACCATCAACGACCCGGAGGAAGGGGCTTTGAAATGTTGACCTTGCTAGGCGTACTACCGAAGAGGACTGGCCAAGACTGCGATCCTCCGGCCTAAGGAGGCCATCGACGACTTCAAGACATGTGTGTCCCTCGATCCTAGCAACAAGGATGCCAGACTCAAGTTGGAGGAGTGTAAAAAGATCGTCCGTCAGCTAGCCTTCTTTGCGGCAATCGAGGTCGGCGATGAGCCTTCGGCGGCTGAAGGTCTTGATCTGGACTCCATGGTGGTCGAGCCAGGATATGATGGTGTGCGATTAGGCGACGAGATGACACAAGAGTTCATCGACGACATGATTGAACGTTTCAAGACTGGCAAGAAGATCCACCGAAAATACGTCTATCAAATCATTATCGCGGTCAAGAAGCTCGTATACGACGAGCCCACCATGGTCGAGGTCGAGATTCCCAGCGACGTGAAGCTCACTGTCTGTGGTGACACTCACGGTAAGAACGCTTGTCGGTCAGAGGTTTGCCAAGCTAATTCGCCACTTCAGGCCAATACTTTGATCTTATGGAGTTGTTCCGCCGCAACGGAACCCCTGACGAGAAGCACTGGTATCTTTTCAATGGTGATTTCGTGGACCGAGGTTCTTGGTCGACTGAGATCGCTCTGCTCCTTTATGCTTACAAGTGGCTACGACCTAACCAGTTCTTCTTGAACCGTGGCAACCACGAAACGGATGATATGAACCGTGTGTACGGGTTTGAGGGCGAGTGCAAAGCCAAGTATAACGAGCGGTAAGTTTTGGGAGCCCATGTACATATCCATGTGACGGTACTGATTGAGTATGAAGGGTCTTCAAGCTGTTCTCTGAGAGTTTCTCTGCTCTTGCTTTGGCCACTCTCATTGGCAAGAAGTACCTTGTCCTTCACGGAGGTCTTTTCTCTGATGACAACGTCACTCTTGACGATATCCGAAAGCTCAACCGACACAACCAGCGACAACCAGGTCAAGCTGGTTTGATGATGGAGATGCTCTGGACCGACCCCCAGGAGGAGAACGGCCGAGGACCCAGCAAGCGTGGTGTCGGTATGCAGTTTGGTCCCGACATCACCAAGAAGTTTTGTGAGAAGAACGGTCTTGAGGCTGTTATTCGCAGTCACGAGGTTCGCATGGACGGTTATGAGGTGCAGCACGATGGCCGCTGTATTACCGGTAAGTTATTCTGGGTATCTTTGCTGAACTTTTGCTGACCTTCCCTCAGTCTTCTCGGCCCCTCGATACTGCGACTCAACAGAAAACAGGGGTGCCTACATCAACATTGGCCCCGACTACAAACTCCAGTACGAGCAATTTGATGCTGTGCCTCATCCCGATATCAAGCCTATGGTGAGTGGCCCTCAATGCCCAAACTCGCAGTTCCCAATACTGATCAACTGCCAGGCATATGCGCAAAGCTCTCTCATGTCTTCTCTGATGTAGAAAAAACGGAGAGCCTTTAGAAAGCGAAACTGGCGGCGATTTCACAATGTATTCAGGTCCCGGGCGTCTGGAAACGGTGCATTTGCAGGGTAGGCCGACGGGCGATGTACATGCATACATTTATACCCCCATCTTCGGATAGATGAGATGATAAAATGAGGTTCCAGTTGAATGATGATAAATACGACAAAATGCCACTCTTCAAGCATTCCATAGTCGGTCTTGTCCGTCCGCTCCAACCATGGCGCCTAGCCAGTCTGAGCATTGTCGTAGTTGTAGGCTTACTTGCTCGCCATCATCCGTTGTGCCTTGCCATGCTGTGATTGCCGTTGCAAAGGAGCCAAGATCTGGTCTTGGAATACGGACCCAGGCATGGTCGTTGTCGATTTTAAGAATATCCATAGAGATTGCGGTTCCTACCATTCCCAGACATCGGCGGAGGGCAGTTGTGCAGTAGCTTTTCAGCGAAAGATTGTCAAGTGTGACAGATGATGAGTCGCTGAGACTGACAAGCTGCAGGTGTACATATGAGAATGGTGGCTCCTTGATTGTGCATGTGAGAAGATCATGAGACTTTTCAAGATCTTTCTGCTGGAATATTGACTTTTGGCTGCCTTGGCTTGAATTTTGCGTCATTTTGAATAGAAGTAATAAGATGGTTCGTTGATGGTCAAGTTGATCTATCTTCGTTGAAAGATTGAAGTTTGGGTGGATATCGCAGTTGTTGCATACACCGCTTAAATGCATAACTGCTCTTCATCGCCGCCTTTGTCGCGAACTTGTTCAACATTTCAACAACAACTCTGCACGCCCCAGACCGATCGCCGAAACAAAACACTATCCTCAGCATTTCCCACGAAACACGAACCATGTCGTCTTCTAATTACGTCTCTACTGGCCAAGCGCGCTACCTACGAGCATGCATGGTCTGCTCTGTTGTCATGACCTACGCTGTACGTCCTCTCTGCCGCGAAGACAAGCACAAACCAGCGGCTAACATATTGCGATCCTAGCGTTTCCGCGACGAAGGCTGCCCGAACTGCGAAGAGTTCCTGCATCTTCAGCATTCGCAAGACCAGATTGAGAGCTGTACCTCCCAAGTCTTCGAGGGAGTCATCACCCTCGCAAACCCGGCCAAATCATGGATCGCACGGTACCAGCGCCTCGACAACTATGTTCCTGGCATGTACGCCATCAAAGTGTCAGGTCAACTCCCCGACGAAATTCGATCGACACTGGAAGACGAGTATAGAATACAGTACATTCCGTAAGTTGGACTTGGATGCTACTGGGACGAACTGAACTGACTGGGTCTACAGACGTGACGGCACAGAGGCGGAGAACGATGCTTAGAGTCCTATGTTTTGAGTGGCTTGGTAATTTCTTCAACTGTTTCTGGCGCAACTGGCGTTAGAGGGACTGGCATAGCAGTAAATATTATGAAAATCGCGTATGATTGTTTAAAAAGTGTTGTGGTATCGATGGTAGAATAAAGCAAAAACGCCCCATCCAATTCTTGTGCTCAACATAATTTGACCCTTGCCATTTGCTATAATTCCTACAACCCGATCCATGCTGTAAGATAATCCCTAATATCCTCAGTTGTTTCTCTGCTTCTTACCGGGGCCCATACTAAAGCTGAATCCAGCGGACTCTCTTGACCGTTTCTTCTCTATCTCCTCCTTCATTATACGTTCAGCCTCGCTCATTTTCTTTGGCTGTTCAATCTTGGCTGGCTTCTTCGATCCTGAAGCGAGGGCGTTCTTCTTGGCCTGGGCGAAAACGTTCTTGGTTTGAGGCTTTCCGCCAAGCTTCATTGAAATACCTCCAAATCCAGCGGGCTTTGCTGGCGCTGCTTCCGGCTCTTTGCCTTTGTCCGTAACTGTGTCTGCTGTTTTCAAAGGTTCTGCTTCAAGGGCTGCTGTGTCAGGCGCGGGGCTTTCTGATGACTTCGTTTCGGAAGCAGCTGGCTTCGCTCCAAATGAGAGCTTGATCTTCTCGCCTTCTTGTCGCTTTAGTTCTCGAGCTTCGTTGTCCTCTTCTTTCTCCTCTTCCCGATTGCCGGCGGTGGCTTGTGCTCGCTTGATCTGCTCCCGGATCATTCGCTGTTCTATCTCCTCGTTGCCTTGATCCTGGGCCTCTTTGCGCCTTAATGCTTCCTGTCGTCTTAGGGCCTCTGGAGACCGGTCTATCCACGCTATGTGAACACCCTTATCGTTTTCTTCAACGCGGCAAATTCCCTCGCGACCAAGATGTTTTGCGAATTCCGTTAAGCTGGCAAAAGAGGTGGCATTCATGTGTATGTGTTCTTTGTTTCGTATGTACTCCTGATAAAAATGGTTTATATGGACCTGCTTTTCACCGTGACCGGTCCTGAGAAGCTGGAGAAAGTCTGACTGAAACTGCTGCGTGTACGATTTTATGTATTTCTTGGGGTCTTCGCCGACAAGCAACATTTGTCGAACGTGAGATTCGGACATCTACCATGATAGTTAGTAATTTTCTCGCTACATGACTCAGGGGGCCACAAACTGTGTGCTGACGGAAGCCATTCGCGTCTCTGCATTGCTTTTCTGTGAAATAGTTAGTATTTGTTATGAGATTCAGAGGAGTTGAAACCAATGATGAGACAGCGCAGCGTTTACTTACCGCAAACTTGACAGTACCATCTCAAACGCTGAAGGCCCTTGGCCTTCATGCGGTTTGCGACGTATTTTGTTGAACCAACCTCGGCTTTTGGCATTTTGGCGACGATGTTTAAGGAAGGAAGATCCTCATACAAAAGCTGGTGGATGGATGATGGGAGACCTCTGAATCGCGACACGAGCTGATTGGTTGGCTGTGAATTATTCAGCCGAATCGCCCCGCTATCATCAGCTACGTACCGTACCTTATGCTTTGCGACTGTCAACTCCAAAACTTCAATCTTCACGATTTATTATCATTCTCACAGCACGAATCTGACCCTGCCACTAGCAGTTGCTTTAATCCACAAGCGCACCTCCACATATATCTGAGCCTTATTTAAAACACCTACTCTCCGAACTCGCCCACGATGTCGGAACGCAAAGTTCTACAGAAATACTACCCTCCCGACTTTGACCCGAGCGCTCTTCAGCGTCGTCGTGGTCCCAAGAACGCTGGACCTCGCATTCAGCAGGTTCGCATAATGTGTCCTGTATGTCTTGACCCACCGAATGCCTTTAAACTTGCGACTAAAGCTAACACCCGTCTCTAGTTTACCATGCGATGCACACGATGCGGCGCCTTCTCAAATCGCGGTTTGAAGAAGAACGCTCGCAAGGAGACTCCTCCAGATGAAAAGTACTTGGGAATACAGATCGTCAAACTTAGTTTCAGATGTTCGTCCTGCAGCTCGGAGATCATCATCAAGACCGACCCAAAGAACCAAGACTACGTTGTCGTTAGTGGAGCGGTGAGGAACAATGAGCCGTGGAGGAATCGCGCGGCTGAGGAAGAAAGCGTCGAACAACGTCTGGACAGGTTGGAAAGGGAAGAAGCAGAAGCCGCAGGCGAAGAAGAGTTGGACAAGATGGAAGAGCTGGAAGCCAAGAACCAGGATGCCCAACGAGAGATGGCCGCCGCTGATGCCTTGGACGAAATCCGACACAGAAACGCTCGCATCAACCGATCCGAGAAAGAAGGCGTGGATTTTGTAGATACTATCGTGCGAACAGAAGACGAAGAGAGAAAACAACAGGAAAAGGAGGATGAAGAAGCTGCCAAGGCCGCATTCGCTGCAGCACGGGCTCAGATGGAGAGCTCTGCGAAGGTTGCTGAGCCAGAAGAAGCACCTGTTGAGCCACAAGCCCCAGCGCCAACCTTCAAGAGGGCAGTTAAGAAGAAGAAGGATCATGCAGCTGCTTTAGGACTGAAAAAGAAATCATCATGAGGGATAGTCAACGCGAGGATAGATGATTCTTTCCATAATGATTGTGTATTTTGGCGCACGTATAAGGTTATATGGAATGTAATTTACCATTAATGAAAAAGAAAAAAAATTGATCAGATCATTCGTTCATATATCATTTCGCTAATTGCAGCAAATAGCTGTAGAGCTATATCCTATTCCTCCGCTAATGTTTGTGTGTCCCTATTTCCGCTATGTTACAGTGCTACTCTCGCAGCTCATAAACCCTCGACCATAAACGCCTTGCATGTCGTGTTTGCTGATAAAGAAAAGAACTTTGGAAATAGGCCATTTCGTCATATAAAAATGAACTTTTTTAGGCACCAGTACGCCATAGATAATGTGTTGTTGTTTCATGAGAGAAGGGTAAGGATGAGGCCTGGCTTAGAAGAGGCTGGGAGCAGCTTCGCCACCATTGACGTCGCGCTTGATGTCATGGCCCAACAGCCAAGGCAGAACGACAAAAAAGTGAGAAATACTGGTAGAACTCATGATGGAAGTGGAGCTCTAGAATTGTCGTATTCTCGTCATGATTTATGAGTAGTTGGGGCTTGTGTGGCCGTTTGTCATGCCAGACGAACGGGCGCGCTGAGCAGTGGCGTTGGTTGGGGGTGGGCTAGCACCGGAAGCCTCCATCTGACGCTTTGTGTGGTCATGCATGAAGCGGGAATAGCTTGAGAGGTTTGTAGGAGGAGGGGGAGACATGGACATGGAGACGGAGCCGTAGTCTGATCGAGCGGGCATGATGAAGTTGTTTTGTGATGTTTGCGTAAGTGTGATGAGTTATGAGTTATGAATTATCGACTGAAGCAAGTGAGTCGAATTGATGAATTGAATAGGCTAGTGATAAAACGCCGGCTTGAAAGGGGAGAGAGTTTATGAATAAGGCTGAAGAGTAGCTGAAGTTGTTGTGATTGTTTGTTGTGTTGATTGATGATGAGAAGCAGAATCGAGAGGGGGATATCAGGGTCTTATTATACCACAAACTCTACAGCCCAAGCTCGAATGCACATCAGCAGTGCCGAGAAGGAGAGGAGCGGAGCGGGCTGGGTACCTGCAAGCCCAAGCCCAAAGTCCAAAGTCCAAAGTCCAAGCCCACACCAGACCTGAAGCCTCCACCCCCAGGTCCCTTGTGGGGTGTGGCATCCGATGTTAGCGCGTGTAAGTGGGTGTGTGGTGGTGTGAGTGGGCTCCGTAGGTAGCCTAGTAGCCCATCATCATCATCATGGATGGACCCTTCTTTTTGCTCTCTGTGTCTGTCTCTCTCACACACACACACTTCATAGTCCGGATGTCATACCCGTCCCTAGGAAAGCCAAAAGACTTGAGACCTTTGGTGAGGGTGCAAAAATAACGAATCTCGGCTTATACAAAAGCGGTAAATCTTGGTGAATTGTCATCAACTATCCCAAATTGCCCAAGTGTTTTGTCCCTTGGGTCAAGGTCTCGACTACTCATTTACATCTTCCAATCGACCGTGATACCATCAACAACTTGACCTCTCCTCTCGTCTTCTCAAAGCGGGAAATATCCCTAGAGCACAATAGAAAAGAGGGGCTCAACAGTCCGCTCAGGCCAATGTAATGCCATCATGAGCGACTGATCGTCAGAGATAGACATCCTCTAGCGCATGTCAATGGCGTAGCTTGACGACTCCCTACTGGGAGCTCGCTGTAAGCTTCGGAGAGATCGTCGGTTTATCCCTGCACCCTGACGAAGCCTCCTCTGATTTGCTCAAGTCCATTGTTCAGGGTCCTGTCCCCATCGCCACTTTTTACATTCAGCGCTCCCGAGAGGTGAGGCTACGTGCAGGAATGAGATAATTTACAACAGTACGACCGTTACTGTATCCCACTCCGCTCTTTGTTGATCAGCAAATCCCTGCACCACTGCGAAGAGCTTAACTCACATCAATCGCGAGTGGCATGGGTACAGCGCAAATACAGAAAGACCCTGCTGATCCGGTCCCGGCACTGAAGTCATCTCGTGCATCATTGCTCGACTATGGTGGTGGGTGATTGGAAGTCATGTCTCGAAGCTCAAGCCAAAAGACGGGGCGATGATGCATGCGGAGGCATCATGGCCTGAGCAACATGTGTTCTTACGACAAACAACACCTCTTACGAAGAGACAATTCGAAATGGAAGCCTATGCCACTGAGGAAACAGACGTCTTCCGCAAACTGCGCCCCGTCTGGTACCCAAAAGTCCGCTGAATGATTGTTCAGCTCCGAGACCATGAGACCACGCCAGGGACCACGAGCTTCGTAGAGCGGGTCACGCGGCTGCTTGAAAGCAGCAACGGTTCGCCCTGGTCCTGGAACTCTTTTGCCAAGACAAGGACCCTTAAGAGCCAAATTGCAGGGATCATCATCACTACAGCTCTCGGGCTGGCGTTCTTCCGACTCTAATGCCGCTCTCTACTGAGTTAGTCCCAGGGATCAGAGCGGGATTACTCCAAATTGACAAAGGCCTCTAGCAAAGTGCCTGAGATCTCGAGGTCGGCAAGCACTGGCGCATATCGAGAGCCACAAGTTTCAGATTTCATTGGGTCTCATGGCAGAAGATAATCTTTGAGGCTCAAACATGGAGCAACAGCGTGGGGAGAGCTCGATATGCTCTCGGGAGGCGCACATCACTGGATCCATTCTGAGTGAGGGAATTTAGACTGGAGGGGAAATCGGCCCCAACACTATGGGAAATCTGCGACAATCCCATGGTCAAAAACCCAATTTCCCTCTTGGCGGCTGATTTCCCCATACCCGGGTGATCACGCACTGAAAATCTTAAGAAAAGCCTTGCTCTGTTGATGACCAGCAGATGCTACTCTACACCTAAACAAAGTTTTGGAAGCGAGGCTATTCCCACTTTCCCCGATCTTATCTCGGTGCACATCACACCGAAACTTATGAGCTATGATTGCACATGAAAAGACCCTGAATCCTCCTCAAGAGGTTGCAGAACACACCCCGGTATGAACCATCTGTTGACGTCGGCAGTCGAAAGGAGTGCAACCCCTTGTGCATTCTAGCACTCACCTTCACCCGCCACGGAAACGGACTAAGTCGTGTACATAGAAACGGAGAGAAATTTGCCATTACGTTGGATTGTCACCACAGTATCAAGTCCTCATGGCGAGCATTTCAAAACTGTGTGCTGTGCCGCTCAACCAGTGAAGAAAGGGGAAATTGTAGTCGAGAGTCAAGTGGGCCAATGACGGCATGCATGGACCTCTACTGTGAAACAGGTGCGCCAATGAGGTCACTCAGCAGCCACGCTAAAGAGTCGCTTGCTGATGTCACCTCTTACAGGGATCGTTTTCTTTTTCTCCGCAACAGGAAATGGAAAAAACGGAAAACGGAGACTCCCAGGGTTGATTGATTTGAGGCTCCTGAGAGCAAGATGCAGAATACTACCGCACACCGTCATATCTCGCCTCAGCACCGTTTCGCTTCTGTTGGACGCTGCACGTCCAGGGAGCACCAGCGTCATGAACAGACGAGAGCGGCGGGCTGCAGAGATTATCCTTAACCCACAAGGCTAGAGATATCACCGACATTCCATGCCGTTTGCGTCATTGGCCAACCAGGGACTGCTAAACGAAAAGGCTGTAATATTCGACGTCAATCTTTTTGTTGATTCCTTTCCTTTCCTTGCCTGAAGCTATCTTCAGCTTGTCACAGACGTCAAAACTCTCTTAGAGCCTCACTTTATGCCCCACAATCTTGTGCTGCCAAACGGCTTCTTGGCCTTGCTTTTGGACCAAACAGAAGCCTGTGATCTCGAGGTCTGGACGGCACTCTCCAGATCTCAGCCCTTCGGACCCCTTACAGCAGAGTCGATACTTAAAAGGGCATCTCCTAATGCTGTCGCCTCTGATCAGCCGACGTGACACGTGATGACGACACTGCATTTCCAACTCTGTTTGTCGATACGAAAATCATCAATGCCACCTACGAAAGAACCTCTGTCAGTTACGGAGATTCTTTTGCCGTTCTAAACCCTGGTCCATCGGTGTTTTCCTTAGCCTGAATGGGTCCCCTAACCCTCGTCTAGGGTCTGCACCGGATCCTTGCTTTTGATGTTTGTTTTGACGTCGTCTGCCAAGATGACATAAGGTTTTATGTGATGCAAGATGGTTCCGCTCCAGGTTGGTGACCAAGGCGAGGAAAGAAAACACAGGACCTCAACCCCAAATGACAAAAAGACTTAGGTAATATAGCCTAAGTTTAGGATAACCTTTGCTGAGTTTATTTTAGCACCCTATAGCAAGGTTTGCGGTTTTCTTACCTGCCGAGGGTGACCTGAGATGGCCCCTGATGAACCAGTCTGGAATACTCAATTGCACGTTTCAATGTTAGCTCGCTGGCCTCATCAATTCCTCGAGCTATCAACTGCAAGTGTTCGTACTGTGCGCATGGCATTGACCATAAAAATCGCGAAGAGAAGTCATTCACGTGAGGTTGTTGGTCACCAAGATTGGGAGTTCCCTCGATTCCTCTACCAAATCCTTCCCACCTCCTCCATAACGAGGAATCAACTACGCAATCTCAACAAATAATAATTTGATATCATTTCTGCCTGTCAATTCTCACTTTGGTAAGTTGCTTACGATCATCAGTCAAAGCGACGGTGGAGTGGTTGCCTTGCGGCGAAGTTTTGCATCATATTACAGCGCCTCTCGGGGTATGACGTTTGAGCCGCACTCACCACCCCACGGGTTTTTTCTTCCCGACAAAGCTTTAGTATTCCCTGCCGACCAGTTCATGACGGCAGAAGGACAAGGATATGTCACCGTGGTCTCGCCCAGTTACTTTTGAGACGTGATCTCAGCTGGCGTTACGTTGAGGGTTACCCATGCTAGCAATGCAACCTGGGACGGGTCATATTGAACAGAGCCAGGAGCCCATCGTCATCATACACAGCCGTCGTACAAGATCTCGATAACATTATCTGCATTCGGATATTTGTTTTCGGGCCGCCTTACTAGGTTGGTGACGCTGTAGGGTATGACAAGTAAGCGTGTAGCATCAAGATCAAGTAATAACGGCTGTTGTGATAGGGGGTACTATAACGAAAACCATCTCGATGAACAACTGCAGCGAACTTCTCGGCGTCTTCGTTATATCCACAGTGACTGGCAATGCTATATTAACAAATCGTCAACATCTCCTCATCGGTGTCAGGCCAACACAGACAATGACGACAATTGAAATTGACGAGTGAGGAGATCACGATCATGACGGGCAATTTTGTTCGGCGATCTGACCAGAGTCGATAGCTTCATGGAGAAGTATTGCCCCGCTTGGCTCGATTTATCATCCACCACATTATGATATGTTTCGTATGTCCAACTGGATATTCGCTTAGAGTTCACGAGAGTTGGTCAAGTCTGCTGGCCTAAAGGGAACTAAAGCCGTGATACAAGAAGATTTATGCACAGTTTATCGCAGTATATTATTTAACCATACTCTGTAGGTTCGAAGTAGATGCTGCTTGTATCTATGACGGTGATGTTGTTGATAGGCGATATTTTGAGTTGATACCAAGAAGATGGTCAACTTCGCTCACCTACCTAACCTAGAGCATCGTTGATGTGTGTTTTCACTTATGAGATTCAGACACCGGGTCACCAGTAATACAGCAATTACTAGTGTTATAGGATATATCTCCCTATCGAGAAACCAGCCTGATAGATACGATATCTAATATTACCTAAATCACGAATTGCTTTGTCGCTATCATTCGTCTGTTGATTTAAAGTTGCTGGCATGAGGTGGGCCACGAAGCCAAGTTTCCCTGTTCAGTGGCTAGGGTCCTTGGCTCAGACCTTGATTGGCTGTGCACCAGCTGTCAACCAGGTTGAACTTAGCATGCAGGGTCTAGCATTAGATCTCATTGATGAAGAACTCAGATGGATGCTCATTCTTTGTAGTTGACGTTCTGTAAAGATTCTGGCGCTCCATGCATGTTTCAATTGCTAAATACTCTTACCTGAAATGATAATCCATGTCTGTTAGGTATGATTACCAGCTTCAAAGCGACACATGTAAATTGTCTGATTTTCATGATACATACCTAATTAAAATTCAATATTTTCGGCGTCTTGATAGAACCCGTCGCCGAGTTATCTAATCCACTGACAAAGCCCAAGCCACAGCGCATTTAAAGTCTCCGGAACCCCCGGCGGCAGAGGGGAGGACCAGCGTTAAGCAATACGATTGGACAGTAATGTCTAACTGTGGACCTGTTGACCATTCCGCACCACCTCTACAGCATCTGCCGCGCGCGCGGCATTTGGTCTTTCTAATCTACCTAGACAGGGGCAGAAATGCAATGCCATTTCAACCTTGTTGCTTGCTTTTCCACACGGGGCTTGTGCGCGCGGTAGCTGGTAATTAATCTATTGGTTTCTAATCCACTGAGAAAGCAAGGGATGGAGGGCAGTTGGTATGAATTCTGTATATAGGTAGAGAGTTACGGCCTGTTCGGAATCAAGCATCTTCACTCACATTATAACTACCTACGTTCAAGCAGTACTACAATTGCATCTCATACTACCCTCACAACTAATTTTCTACGATAAACTCAGCTATTACCACAATGGCAGACGTCAAGACCATCGTGGTCCTCGGTGCTGGCCCTGCCGCCCTTCCCGTGATCCGTCAAACAATGGTCAACCAAGTCATGAAGCGCAAAGATCTCAAGATGGTCGTCGTTTCACCCAATACTCACTTCCACTGGCCTGTCGCCATGCCTCGTGTCGTTGTTCCCGGCCAGATCTCCGACGACAAGGTTATCATCCCCTTGGAGCCTACTTTCAGCACTTACCCAACCGACAAGTTTGAGTGGATTCAGGGCAAGGCTATTTCTCTTGACACCACCTCCAGCCTTGTCAGTGTTGAGCTTAACAGCAGTGCTACTGTTCGTGAGGTCAACTACCACACCCTGATTATTGCTACTGGCTCGAGGACGAGGGATGGCCTGATCTGGAAGGATATCGGATCTACCGAGGCTACCAAGGCGAAGTTGCACGAGATCCAAGATCAGATCAGCAAGGCCAAGACCATTGTTGTTTCTGGTGGTGGTCTCACTGGCTCCGAGACTGCCGGTGAACTTGGGTTTGAGTACTCCCAGCACGGAACCAAGGAGGTCATCTTCATCTACTCTGACGATCTCCCTCTTGCGCCCCCCGCGACAGATGGAGTTCGCAAGCAGACTCTCAAGGAGCTCAAGAAGCTCAAGGTCAAGACAATGCCCAAGACAACTGTCATCAGCGCAACACCTTCAGGATCAGATACCATCCTCGAGGTGCGCTCTGCCGACGGAACGACCAAGAAGATCACCGCAAATGCTTATCTACCTGCTACTGGCACTGTCCCCAACACTGAATTCGTTCCCAAGAACCTTCTCGACAGCAACGGCTTCGTCAAACAGACAACCCATCTCAATGTTGAGGGCCACAAGAACATCTTCGTCATCGGAGACGCTGGCAACCTTGAGAACTCCCAGCTCGGCATGGCAGACAAACAGGCACAGCATCTTTTCAAGAATCTTCCCGCTCACCTCGATGGCGGCGAAATTCCCGAGTATACTCCTGCCAACAAGCCAATGTTTACTGTGACTCTTGGCCGAAGCCGAGCGACTGGCCAGATGGGTACCATGAAGCTGTTTAGCATCATGATCTGGTGGGTCAAGGGACGGTATCTGGGTACTGATTATGCTGATGGATGGGCGGCTGGTAAGAGGACTATGATGACAGTTTTTGAGAAGTAGGGTGCTGTTTGAGATGCTGAGATATCCTGGTATTTGTTTAGTGTTGAGATTCCCCTGTGTTTTTATCCTTCTATAGATTTCACATTTAATTCATAATCACCGAAACAAAATGTAGCTCATGTATGGATTGCCCGTGATGAAGTCTTTATCCAGTCAATAACCGCTGAGCATCAAAGCGCTGTCTATTTACCTAATGTTTTTTTTTTCTTTTTCAGAGAGCAAGGTATAACAGACCCGTATTCAAATATACCTCGTTTCTGGACCCCCGAGTGAAGATACCATTTACTAATAGTAATGTGCAATGGAATAAGTCAACTTCAGTGAGTGGTTACATAGTATGTACAGACAGGGGACCAATGTAACCATATTGGGCTCACTGTGACCCGTCAGACAATTCGTCAGCAGCAACAACATCTGAACCTCACACAGTGCTTCATCATCTCATTTGACAGAACGGTCCATCACAGGTGATTACAGACACGGCTCCAATATAGACCAATTGAATTACAACACTTTTTTTCTTTTTAGCCCTGGCGTTCGCTTCGATCGCCGCTCATCAATCAAGATGTCATTCTTGTTGAATATGATCCATGGCAAATTCACCACAATACCACCGCAAGAGCAAGATTGCACAGGCAAAGTAGTCATCATCACTGGGGGAAACGGCGGTAAATGAATACTCCTTCTTTCATTGCCTTCCTCTGACTATTTCCAAGGCATTGCTCTCGAGGCAGCGCGACACTTTACCCAATTCAACGCTGCCAGAGTAATCCTCGCATGTCGCAGTCTTGACAAGGGTGAACACGCAAAGAAAGATATTGAAGAGACAACTGGAAAACACAAGGTCGTCGAGGTCTGGCATCTCGATCTCGCATCGCATGACAGTGTTCGCGAGTTTGCAGATCGTGTCAATAAGTTAGACCGAGTAGACGTCTTGATCAACAATGCAGGTCTTCTTGTCTTTAAGCGTGAGCTTGTCGAGGGTCATGAGTCCATGCTGAGCATTAATGTCATCTCGACGGCTCTACTTACGCTTCTTGTCCTCCCTGCTTTGAGGCAGACGTCGACAAGATTCAACATTATCCCACATGTTGTTATTGTATCTTCTGATGCTGCATTTGAGGTGGGTCCTCTGCGAACAGCCGTGGACCTAGACTGACTATACTAGGGTCGCCTTCCCGTACAAGAACCAAATATCATCAAAGCTCTTGACGAGCAGCCAAGTGTCCTTGAACACTACAGCAAGACAAAGCTCGTTCAACTCATATTCATGACCCAACTTGTCAAAGCTATTGAAGCATCTGGAAGAGGCTATATCATCGTCAACGGCGTGCATCCTGGCTTCTGTAGCACATCACTCTTCGATAACACGCCCTGGCCATTCAATCTCATATTCAAAGGGCTTCTTGTACTTTTTGGACGAACTCCGGAGGTGGGATCCCGTGCTTTACTGGCTGGAGCGTTTGCAGATGAAAGTTTGAACGGAAAGTTTATGTCCAATGGCGCTTTTCATGAACTGCCCAGGATTATGCAGGGAGATGAAGGAGAGAAGATGTGTAGAAGAGTCTGGGAGGAGTTGAGTGGAGTTTTGGAGGAGATTGAGCCTGGCGTAACAAAGAAAATCTAGGGTCAAAATTGATTGTTTGCTAGATGGAATCTGGATAGCTTGATATGTGGTATAACTATGACCTACAGATGAAGTTTAATGGTTCCGTCAACGTGCATTCGCCTTTCAATGATTGTCAGGCTTCTAGTCCACGGTACTTATAGTTAAGGGAGTCAGCAGTAGCAACATAATATGAAAGACTGTTAATATTGTAATTTATATTTTTTTGGTCGTTTATGGCGATCGGATTTGTCCAAGTTGATAGACCGACCTGTCAGTCTTATTCAGTGCGGAACAAATCCGCGCCACAGTGAGTCCCACCAAAGTCAACACCAAGACCATGGACTCCGCGACAGCTCAAGCTTTACATCCACCAAAGTTTATGCGCCGACGCTGGGAGTGTAAATCTCCGCCACTATAAATATATTCATTTATTTTGGAATTTCTTGGTACACTTACGTCTTATTGAATACGGGCGTACTTTCTCAAGGGTCACCTTATGGACGCGATCCAACGCTCCTTTGTTCATCGATCCATCTCGCGACCATCCGTTTAATCATCGATTCGACAATTCATTCCCTTCGCCATGGACTCTCGCACAGCAGCCGCAGAAGCGATGCGCTCAGCCGTAGAATATTGGTCTCGGTTTTTCGCGCGCTCTATCTCCCAACGGCTCGATACAGAGAAATTTGAGAATTACGTTCGACTCGTCCATGATCAACATCCTCTCCCTCCCGCCCTCGTCGCCGATTTCTTCCTTCGCCCTCAACCATCAAACGATAATACTCTCGACCCTCGAATCCCTCCATATCTACAAGTGCTCACAAGACTCGGTTACGTCGATGCGCCATCAATACTAAAAGCGCTGTACAAATACTCGTCTCTACATGCGTATGCACATCAACCGAACGCCAATGAGGGCAAGGAAAATGAAAAGGAGAACGGAAAAAGCGACGATAAAGAGAAGGATGAAAAGCAACAGAAGGTGACTCGATGGAAGAGCTCTTACTGGGCTGAAGAGGTGCTTTTCTACGGAATCACCAAGTCCGTAGTAGAAGGCAAAGCCATACGAGATTCAAAAACGGCATTGGAAATGACAAGGATCATTTCCAAACTGATGGTTCTTTTCACGACTGCATTTGCGGCCGACATGATTGAGCAATTGCACACAGCCCAGGTGCGGGATGAGATGGAGTCGTCGAGGGCAGCTCTGGTCGCACTCCTACTGCGGATGTGCGAGAATGACATCCTTGTTGGAGCCGTGAGCAAACCAATTGCCAAAGGTAATACAACTGCTATTATACTGTGCCCATGCTGACCAGACCAGACGTCCGGAAAGAAATGTCTGCTGGCTTGGCAAGCTTTGTGCCAACGCTACAGCTCGTGCCGCAAATAACAGACAAGCTCGAGCAGTTTCGAACGGAGATCCTTGCCTGCTCCGATCCCGCCGATAAGAAGAAGCAAGCTACTAATGCTGCTATGGACGAACTTCTTGATTCATCCGTTGGCCTGGACAATTTCGTCGTGGCAGATATCCCCGTCAGCAACACTCGGGCAGGATTGTATATCTACCTGAACGCTGCAGTAAGTTCCATGTCCCTCGGTAAATGGCTATGCTAATTTGCTAGCTTATTGCACGCCCTCTTTTGGATGATCATGCTTTGTTTTCGTACATGAGCAACAAGTATCAAGGAGACATCCAATCGAGTGCCATTGACCTGATTCTCGCATCTTTTGACATCTTGGCCAACGCGGTTTTCCGCAATGAGGGACAGAAAGACGCCCACCTTCTAAGATCATTCTTGATCAACAAAATTCCTATACTTCTCTATCAGCTGTTACCCCCTGGCTTCCCAGGCACATCGGCTGAGTTCTGTATCACGGAGGCACTAAGCCACGTAGACACAAGCCTGTTCCCTACAGCGTCACTGATGTTTGACGAGTCTCGAAACAACAACCCTTATACTGAGAGTATCAGAGAAGAGTTTTGCGCCGCGTGTGTATTGCATGGTCTCGTGCAACGGGAGCACGTGGAGAGGATTCTGGGAGAAATATCCCTTTCCTATGAACCATCTTTACAGAAGCATTCCAAAGACAAGCTTGTGCAAGACTGCTTATCTGATACGGAGAAGATTCAGGGGCTCGTTCGGGAACTCGACAAGATGGACGGCAACGTCGGTGCAGTTTGCCAGGCACTTGTTGAGGTAAGTTGTGACTTCATTCGTCGTCTGTTTGCTTCTAACATCCATAGGTGCTACGGCAATCATGCCACAATAAGGAAACAATGTCTTTGAAAGTACTATGCAGTCAACTTGCTGCAAAGCCACAGTCTTTAGACGTCATTCTTCTGTTTGAGAAGCTGCCGAATATTCTTGAACCTTTATGTCAACTTCTTGATAACTGGCGTTACGAAGATGACCAAGAAGAGTATCAGCCGGTATATGAGGAGTTTGGTGCAGTTTTACTGCTTGTATTGGCCTTCACCTATCGATATAACCTAAACGCAGTGGACATTGGTATCGCTAGCCCTGACTCTTGGGTCGCTAAGATTATTGGCAGGGGACATATTGGACGACAGTGCAATGAGCTCACTCAAAGGGAGAACGACCACCTCAACGGCTGGATTCATGGACTTTTCGATACTGAGGCAGGTGGTCTGGGTGACGAGTTGATGTCATCTTGTCCCCCGCAAGAATTCTATCTTGTTGTGGCGCCTCTATTCCAGAGCATTGTCGTTGCATACACGCATGGCTATCTCAACGACGAAAGCCTCAAGGGAGGCATAGAATGTGAGTACCATTGCCAATCAGGTGATTCATGCTGACGAAACAGACCTGGTGGATACCTTCTTATTGCCATCTCTGGTCCCAGCGATTCGATTTCTGGCAGACTATCTCTGGATCGACCAAAAAGAACAAAAGTCCATCATCAAGATTCTGCAACTCATCCTCCTCCCAAGCTCCATCTCGGGAGAAGCAAGCACAATGCTTTCATCCGTCAAAAACCTCATTGCAAAGCCTTTGGAGCATGCCTTACGAACATACCAACGTCGAGATCCCCAGAATCAAGATATTGAGCCTCTTTTGCGGACTCTCAAGGATAGTATCCCCTTGTCACGCCGGACAGGAGGAACCGACCTCAATGAGCTCGAGTCTTGGACTATCACACCCCCTACTGGTCTATCTAGTGCCATCAAACTCACCATCCAAGGTCTTGTCCACTGGAGCATGCATCCCGCTATGAACAGTATGCCGACTTCTTACACCCATCGGCAAATCTTGGCTGCTCTGAAGATAATGGGCCCCAAGCGAGTATTGCATGTCATCTTGGAGGAGATTCGACAACACACAGAGACTGGAAGTGCCAGCATTGTCTACGACGTGGCTATCTCATTGATCTGTGCACCTGATGCTGCGAAAGATGCCCCCGCGGTTGTTGATGCAAACGGAAACATGCTTCCGCCGGTCCAGCGGCAGCGTAGTCTCCGTGACCTTCTCAAAGTCGAAGCTGAAGGCTGTAGGAAACGCCAGAAGAAAGACCCAGCACTCGCTGAGATCGTTGTACGTCTACATCGTCGTGTCGAAGCACAGATGATCATCCCCCAGCCTCCAGGAATGCTTCAAACTGCAGAGATGTCTCTCAACCTGGATGGTGACACCGCTGCACTTGGAGATGCCATGGCTGCTGCGGCTTCAGGTGTTCAGGGTGACAATATGTCTGTCGATAACTTGACTCTTGATGTCAGTATGGGTGGTGTGCCATCTGATCTGGGACTTGGATCTGCCAATGACGGAGGAAGCTTGGATCCTTCAGGGGATGCTGCCATGTTTGAAGGATTTGATACTCAGGACATGGATAACTTTGATTGGGATGACATTGGTAACGCATTTTAGTGAGACGAGAGGCGTCTGATATCATTGGCAGGCGTACGACACGGGTATGAATAGACGTATGTTCGAACCTTCAACGCTAGCTCAGTAACTGTCTTCACAGGCGCACAAAGTGGTCGGTCTGTCTATTGTCTGAATAACTCGTGGTTTCGGGAACTTGGAGCTCAATAGCGAATCCCCAACCAGCAATTGCCAAGAGATTCATCTCAATGATCACAGGTTCCGTGGTCTAGTTGGTTATGGCATCTCGTTAACACCGAGAAGGTCCCCGGTTCGATCCCGGGCGGAACCACACTTTTTGCGTGTTTCTATCATTTTTGCTCTAAGTGAAAAAACAGACAGCTCTTCTTCTACACAGGAGGAGAGAAGTGCAAAAAGAAAATGGATCAGCTGTGTCAATCGACCACGCCAGGAGTCGAACCTGGAATCTCTAGAGGGATCAGTTGCTGAAGACCGAAATCTAGCGCCTTAGCCATTAGGCCACGCGGCCTGATCTTGTTGATGCCTAAGTCAGTTCTGTCATGATCCTCATGCCTCCGACGACAAGGATAGTAATCAGGAGGAGGCCAAGATGACAGTAGATACTGCTCGGACATGACTAGAGAAGAGACACAGGCGACTCTGTTTTCTTCCATTCTTTCTAAAATTCAGTTTCTCTATAATTGTGAATTTCTGACATAAATGCTGGCTCTACCAATATCAGTCATGTCTTCATATGGATCTGTAAGTCATATATATACATGTTCAGCGTAGATCCTCAGATTGACCCTTCTATAGCACTATGACTCGCCACGAAACTGCTTCATAATTCCCGTAGCACTCCAAAACATGGAAATCATTGCCAGAACAATAGTCATGGGAACAGATGCGCTTTGGATGTCATCGGGATGTCTACTCATCCACCATCCCCACAAGACAAAAGGAGGAATGAGAATAAGCAAGTGATATACAATAACATGAAAGCACGAGATGCAATGCCGGGCTTCGAGACCCCAGATAGGGATATCAATGGTTCCCGGTGAAAGTGGCGTCTTTTTCTTTGGAATTCTCTTTATGTAAGTCGTTTCTTCAAACTCGTAGCAGTCGTGAAAAGGAGATGGGTCCCGGCATTTACCACCAGTGCAGCTGTTGAATGCAGCTTCAAAGATATGTGGATGAACAGGTGGTATTGATGCTTGAGAGGCTTTGGTGCATAGTCGTAGTCTGAGTCGCTAGCCTTTGGCAGATCTTGACCACATGCGACAACAATGTTGCGGGCAATACCCTCGAACTAATGAATCATCAATGAATGTTACCAGAACATGTGACCGATACGTGTTGCAAAATCAAGTTGAGAAATTCGACATATGGGAGTGAAAACTTCATAGTGGAATGCACTCACCTTAACGAAATTGCAGTGACTGAGCTGCCAGAAAGAGAACCAGGCCCTCCATAGGCCTCGCGTTCTTAAATACTCGGCCTTCAACTGCGTGAAAACGTTGCTGTCTGGTTGACGGACTGGGATTGGAATCATGTGTAGCGTCTTAAGCCCCATGGGTACTCCAAATAAAATCCTCAGATCATCAATAGCCTCGGGCGGGATGTTGTTCTGCTCTGTACTAGTCACCCCCTGCTGGATTCGGGTATTGCCTCCCACACCAGACGGCTGATGACTACCTTGGGATACTGGCGTCGAGACCGGTAAAAGAGTTCCAGAGTTCCATTCGAGCCATGCTGTGAGCCTTTGGAAGATATTTCGCCTATGAGTGACTTTGTGATGGTCTTCAGCGAATGCGGTATGGTTCTTGGTCATTCTCTCAATGATTTGTGCTTGAGAAGGAGTAATATCTATCGAAAGTGGCTTGCCGCAATGCTATCTCTCGTCAGGCGGTTACATAGGAAGTCTTGTTGCTTGTAGTAACTCACACAGGCCCAGTTCATTCGTACGTAGCCCCTTCGCAAAGGTACTTCCGGCGGTTTGAGTGGCCACCAATCCCAGGGGCTGCCGGTCACCTTTTCCATAGATGTTTTGATTTGATCAGAAATTGAGACTTCAGTCGGAGTGTCGATCGTTTCAATGGTATCCCAAGCAGCTAATTGCATGACCTGTCTGAGAGTGTCAGGTAACAATGAGAGTCCAAGGTGTCCTAAGAACGCCCTGAAAGCAGGTCCCTTCATGAGGAATTCTTCTGCGATTTTAACTTCTTGAAAACCCCCGGAGTCGCTTTCTATTTCTTCGCACATGTCGTCATCACTTTCAGCAAGTTTGGTGTCACCAGATTCATCTGCTGGCTGCTGAGGCTTTCCATCTGGTCTTGCAGACAGTTCCGCTTTCAATATCCAGTTGTTGAGATAAGCTCGATCTTTCCGGAAACTTGGCCTGATCTCTTCGTCTTCTTCATTGCTATTCCTTGGAGGTGATGTTGTTAAATCGCCATCGACAGCTCTTTTCGAGATTCTAGTCCTTGAACCTCGTCCTCTTAGCATTCGAGTTGTCCAAACCTGGATTTCGATATTCTTTTCCGCGCATTCTCTGAGTTTCAGATACAAATGCTTGAGTGATCTCCGCACATTGCGCTCGAGCCTTTCCCTTGGCATGAGGTCTGAGGATATATCAATGATGAAGCGGAGATCCGGATGCCGGGAAAGCAAGTCGCCAATTTGACGCTCAGCGGCAATAATACCTGTATTTCGCGCAATGCTGCTGTTGTGTGATTGAATGTCTTCGTCGATTGACTGAATCGAGCCAACTTCGTCCATCATTGCATCCACCTCTGCTCTCACACTATTGCACACTGCACCTTCTTTAGTAGATTCAACTTCTATACCTTCTGGAAGCTCAATTGACGTCGCAACCGTAGAATTTCGACCACTAATGCTATCCGTGTTTCTGTCTCGCGTGGCTGAGGTGATTGTTGTGAAACCTATCGTCCTGGAGTCGCTTCCGGGAATGAGCATCAGTATTTGTCTTCCAAGCTCCGGGTAGTCTGGAAGGAAGTAACTCGAAAGGTATTTTCGAGACCTTTCAGACGCTTCCATGTTATCCAGATTCTTTTCACAGACGCCTACAAATACCCTGAATACAAAATCAGCATCAGATGGGCTAGAATCTGACACGTTAGGTAGTGCAAAATTGTGAGCACTGATTGCCCATAATGGAAAAGGAATCCATTCATATGTTTCGCCATCAGATTTGAGTTCCAGTAAAGCTCTGGAATCTGGAATGTCCGGTGTCTTCTCCAACATCGTACTGAAAACTCGTTCGAACATGGCCTGTTCAAAAGTCGGTATCCAATGGGCCAACATGAGGAACTTGAACCAAATTGGAACTTTCCACGTCCTCGATTTCTTGTCGAGAAGTTCGACATGATCTCCTGGCCTGGCCCCATGATCAAGCATGAGAATGGATATCTCATTTACCAAGTTGATGTTTATCTTGTCCAGCCTCGGGAATGGATTGCATAACGTGTCAGGGACGTGCGTATTCACAAAAGTCACCCAGGGTGTCTCCCCTGCATGGTTAAACTTATTTGGCCTATGACCAAGAGCAAGAAGTGATTTGAATAGAGATATGTCAATAGACTCTGGACTTAGATGCGCAGGATGAAGGTTATGTGGTGCTGCTCCCAGCACAGAACAAAGAGGTGATCGGTAGTTCTGTGAATATTTGTTGTCAAAATACCCTGGATCAACCCAGAGTTTGTTCGCAATGTATCTCTGAACACCAGATTCAATCAAAAGATGGCGGTAAATGCCCCTTGTCATAGATATATCTGATATGTTGAACTGATTCCTCGCAGTCATGGACAACAGAGATTCTTCAATGTTGTCAAGTAGTGCCCCGGTTGTGGCGACAGTATTTTCTTTTTGATCACAACGTCTTGCATATTCAAGACACTTCCTCAAGCTCTGAACAAGGTCTTCAATATCTTTCATGGGGTCGTGTTCTTCTAGCTTCTTTTGGTGTAGATGCTCTTCGTATGGATGAAGCCATCGCTTATACAGCTTCTTGAGTGAGTCTGAAACTGATATTGCAGTATGGTCGCCATAACCCAAGTCTTTGGCAACATCCAGCCATCTTTCGTGCTTGCATACGTTGCGAAAGCCTCCTCGGATGTTGACAGCCTTTGTCATCCAGTAAACATCGACTGGTCGATTGAATGTATCCTGAAAAACTGGCAAGGTACTTCCTAATTTCTTGTGAAATTTCGAAAGGCTCTTTACATATGCTTGGCTGACCGCTGCCGGCTCAGGCTGTAAGTCGACGAATTCACCGCTCCTGAAACATTTGCGCTTGAACCAAGAAACTGACGCCTTGAAGACTGAGAGATCGAAATCGAAACCTTTCCGAACTTTAGTAAGCAAGTAGTTACGAGACTCTTCAGAATGCATCAATTCCAAAACAGCTCGATGCACGAAGACAACTTGTCCATCGACAACTTCCAGCAGCCCTCTACATGTCTGTATGATGTCACGATGAACCTGGTGATGTAATTGTTTTGTTTTCTCGTCATGGGGCGATAAAAGGTCCGTTGGTGTCACAAAAGCGTACAAGTCATTGCCAAAGTCGAAGTTGTGAAAGTAGAGAATTTCGGCAGCTAGGTTTCGTTTTGCTTCGCGAGCGATTGTCAGATACTCAGCAGCTTTTCCACAGGCCTGGAAGTTCGAGGATTTTGTCACACTCCTGACTAGGGTTGGTAGGTTTTGGGGGATGTCTGCAACATTCTCTGCTCCATTGTAGGCATCGAGCAAAAGAGGCGGTTCCTCAAGGAGAAAACGAGTAACCAAAACAGCCCAGAGGAAGTCCCCCTGTGCTTGAGTCCCAAGGGACTCGACATCAAGATCCCTATAGTTCGAACGGCTCGTATAGCTTTGCAGATGGCTTCCCTCTAAGTGATATTTGACATATCTGTTGATATCGCCTCGATTGACCTCTTCCATAGATAGTTTGGCTTGGGAGGAGATATTGAGAGAATCATCAAACTCAGCCAATGGTCTGCTAGAGACAATGACTTTGACATGGGTGAGAGATGATAGATCTTCTATCAGTTGAAACAACTTAGCATGATCTCCCTCATATTCATCCAGCCCATCGATAAAGAAACACACATTGACAGGAACATCGTGCTTTGTTATGGAGCTTAATATGTGTCCTAATTTGAAAGTTGCCGGCAGGGCGCTTGATGCTGAGTCAAGACTCGACGGCGAATTCTTCAAGAGACTTGGCTTTGCACTGAGAATTCCAAATACGAGGGATCTCAGGAGCCCCTCAAACGATCTCTGGATTGGTAGACCCGTAGCATCAAAGTAGTGATTGACGATCAATAGCTCCCTATGCCTAGCCCATTTCTGCAGTAAATTTCGGGTGATCTGATGTTCGGAAACATATTTCATCAATGTCGATTTCCCCGAACATGGTTTTCCTGTGACCCAAAAAAGGCTGTGACCCGAAATAAGCCAGCGACGCAATGAAGATTGAGCATGGATGGAATCGTCTGTTTGTTCTTGAAAGACCCAGGAGAACGTCCCCTCAAGGGCTGTCGAGATCCTACTCTGGCGAAGTGATCTCTCGCTACGGTTAAGGGCACATAACATTGGGACTGCCATCTGTAGGTGGTGAAGGCTGGATAATATGTGTTGCAGTCTGTCACAGATTTCGTCCCAGGCCTCTGTTCCGCAAGGAATTTGGCCTACTTGAGCGTCAACAAGGTCTGTAGACCTTTGAAGCTCCTCAAAAGCATTGCATCCTAGAGAAATCCCGAAGCGGTTTTCAATGCTTTGCAATTGGTCATGCACATGGGATACGATGTTGCTATCAATGTTAGTATGCATCAATACAATAAACACTTGTTTGACTTACTTCGCCAAGTGATGTGTACTTGGTCTAGTATACTCATTGATCGCGCCTTGGAGATTCCCGAAATATGGAGGCACAAACAGCTGATCAACTAGCCGCAGGAACTGTCCCCCTTGCCCATTTTGAGACTCTCTCTCGAGATTTGTCTTGGCAGCTTTAAGAAGAGTGTCACAGTCTCTAACACACGCTCTCGCACAATTTAGTATCGTAGTATAGTTTTTGTCATCGGATGGGGATTTTTCCTTCAGCAAAGAAAGGAGGCCATCTTGCAGTTCTGGCTGGATCGCAAGGAGTTGATCGTATATATACCGCAAGGGGGGACTTCCTGGCGGAACTTGAGCTGCTGAAGAAATAGCTATGAGATTTCCGACGAGGCCAGAATAGCGGAAAATTATGCTTGATATATTCAGTACTTGTAAAAGGCTCATTCTCGCAATATTGTCGCTGTAGACTTGGATGTTGAGGTGAGGTTGAAGAGTGTGAACAAGTCTTTCAGCTGTTTCTAGGTACTAATCCGGGCTGTTCAGCAGGTTCGGCTGTGTAAGGCGCTTTCCAATAACAACCCATGAATTTGTTTCCATGGGTAGGGAAACAGATGCCGGTAACACTTCCTGTAACTGGCCAAACACATTGTAAGGCGGCAGGCGGGTTTTAATCCACCTGAACCACCTGCAGCCAATACCCCCGGCCAAGTGCATTCTTATGAAAGGGTACGGATAGCAGCCCAGGAAATAATTCCAACAGACTCTATACAACGGCACTAGAATTGGAGCCTACTTACATCAAGGCAATGGCCGAACTGCAAAGCTACGTAATTACACTAAACCACACTGGCCATTCTCATCACATTACCTACGCAACCTGGGAAGTCAGGGCACTTATACCCGCATAACCGGTTATGTAATTAGTATTATATATTTTTTATATAACTAGCTATATAGATAAGGCTATATAAGTTACTTTAATTAAATCTATATAACTAGAAAACTATTAATTAATTTATCTTTTTATTATATTTATATTATTAATAAAATAATTATTAACTTTTTATTTTATAATTTAACTTTTTTTATATAATAATTACTTAATTAAATAATATTAAATTCCTAGTTTTTATTATTATTATTTAATTAATAAAATAATAGCCTAATAATATTTTTCTTTAAAGATAATATATTTATTATAAAAAGCTTTTTTTATAAATATTAATAAATAAATAAAGGCTTAAAAATATTTTCTTATAATAAAATATATAATTTATATAGTAAATAAAAAACTAATTATATACTTTAATTATAATTATAATAAAAAGAAATATATATTAATTTTTAATTTAAAAAAAATTATATTATTTAATATATAATATATAAGCTTTTTATAATAAGAAAAAAAAGTCTTTATAAAAATAAATAAAATTTCTAATATTATTTTAATTTTTATTATTAAAAATAATATTCTATATATAATTTACTAAAATTTAATAATAAAAATATTTTTATTATTAAAAAACTTATTTTTATTAATATTAAGTAATATTAAATTAAGATTTATTTATTATATAAAATATAAATATATTATTTATTAACTTTAATTTTATAAATTATATTTTTTAAGTAAAGTAAAATCTTATTAATAAATAAAGCTATATAATTATTTTACTTTAATATTTTAAATTATAAGGCTTTTAAAGTTATTATTTAATTAAAAAAGACTTTTAATTATAATTAATTATATTTACTTATTTAAAGTTAATTAAATTTATTAAATTATATCTTAAGGTATTTATAATTAATTATATTTATAAAACTAATAAATATAAAATACTTTTTTTTAATATAATTAATATTAATATTATAAAAAAAACCTTTTATATTACTTTTATATATTTTAATAACTTTAAGTATTAACTATTTATATTTATTTTTAACTTATATTCTTTATATTATATTACTTTATAGCTTAATTTAATTTATTATTAACCTATTAAGCTAGCTTTAATTTATTAATATTTATAGTTTGTTCTTTAATATTAAAACTTTTATTTTCTAATTTACCTTTTTTTTATTTTTTTATATTTCCTTTTACTTATAATAGCTTTTAATTCTTATAATATAATATTTATATTTTTTATTTAATTATTATAATTATATATTTTAACTTAAAAAACTATAATTAATATAAACTATTATTATTATTTAATATAATACTATTAATAAAAGCCTATTGTTATTGTAATAGATATTAGCCTTTTTTAAGTAGTTTATTAAGTCTTTTAAGGCTTTTATTTAATATATAATATAATTAATTTAAATTATATTAATCTCTTATTAAAATAGCTATAATTAATAATTAAAGATTATTAAATTAACTTATTATATTATTAATAGCCTATTAATATATAGCAGTTCTTTTCTTATTATTTTATAATATCTTAAAAAAGATTATAATATTAAGATATATTTAAAAGTAAGCTTATAGATTTCTATTAAAAGATTAATTATATAATTATTAGTTATATTAACTAAATAGTTATAGCTAGGTTAGTTATTATTAATTTTAATTATATAGTAATATATTTTATTATAAAATTTAAATTTTTTAGTTATTATAATTTAATTTTTAGAAATTAAAGCTTTAATAATAATTACTTTAATAAGGTAATAATAAAAAAAGTATTTAATTTATTAAAGCTAAAAAAAATCTTTTTTATATTTATAAATTAAGACTATTTATTTAATTAAATTATAAAGTTTATAGTAATAGTTATATAACTTTAAGACTTATTATTAAGGTTATTATATTTTTTAATATAATATATAATACCTTATATTATATTATAATAAAAATAAGTATTTTATTATATTATCTTTTTATTTAAGACTTTATTTAGGCTTTTAAGATATTATAAGATTTATATAATATTAATAATATTCTTTATTTTATAATTATATTAATAAATTAATACTTTATTTATATAAATATTATTATATTTTTTTTTACTTTTTACTAATAAAAGTTATATTTTACTTTAAATATATTAATAAGGCAGTCTTAGCTTTTTATATAAATAGCTTTATAAAAAATAAAAATAATAATAAAAAATAAATAATATAAAATAAGTTTTATAATAATTAATATAAACTTATAGCCTTAAAGTTATATATTATTTATAATAAAAAATTCTTAAGTATTAATTATTTATATTTATTTCTAGCTTATATCTCTTATATTATATTATCTTATAGCCTAATTTAATTTATTATTAACCTATTAAGCTAGTTTTTATCTACTAATATTTATTGTTTTTTCCTTAATATTAAAACTTTTATTTTTTAATTTACCTTTTTTTCTCTTTTTTTTTATTACTTCCCTTTCTTTACTTTATAATAACCTTTAATTCTTATAATATAATATTTATATTATTAATTTAATTACTATTATTAATAAATTATATTTAATATTAATTATTATTATTACTTAATATAATATTAATAATAAAGGCTTATTATTATATTAATAAGCCTTAATTTTATTTTAGGTAATTAATAAAGTTTATTAAGGCTATCCTTTAGCTTATAATATATATAATAAAAAACTAATTTTTATATAAATTAAATAATATTTTAAAAAGCCTTATTTAATAATTTAAAATTATAAAATTAACTTTTTATATTAATATTAACTTATTAATATATAAAAAGTCTTTACTTATAATATTTTATTACTTAAAAAAAGTATATAAATTTAAAATATTTATAATATTAAAATTATTAATTTTAATTAAAAGACTATTTATATATTTAAGAACTACTATAGCTAGATAGTTATAATTATTATTAATATTAATAATATAATAATATATTTTATAATAAGGTCTTAAGGTTTTTAATTATTTTAGTTTAATCTTTAAAGATTAAAGCCTTAATAGTAATTACCTTAATAAGATAATAATAAAAAAGGTATTTAGTTTATTAAGGCTAAAGAAAATATCTTTTTTATACTTATAAATTAAAGCTATTTATTTAATTAAATTATAAGGTTTATAGTAATAGCTATATAACCTTAAGACTTATTATTAAAATTATTATATTTTTTAATATAATATATAATACCTTATATTATATTATATTAAGAAATAAATATTTTTTTATATTATTTTTTTATTTAAGACTTTAATTAGCTATATTTTATATATTACTATAAGAATATTTTAACTTTTTAATAATAAAAAATTAAAGGCCTTTTTATTTTAATATATTTATTTATATTTAAAAAAATATTTACTTTTAATTTAATTAAATCCTTATAAAGAAAAGTTTATAAAAATATTTATAAATAAGTATTTATATTTAAATTAATTTATTATATTTTAAGTAAAAAAAATATATTTTTTATTTAAGTTTTATATAAAAAGCTTTAAAATTAACTTATTTAAGGCTTTTTAAATTATTAAGCTAATACTTATAAATTAATTAATTAAACTTAAGTCTATATAGGCTTTAAAATAAGTAATAAAACCTATTTAATATTAATATATATTAATAAAAACTATATATAGTTAAGTTTATAATTAGATATTATATAAGATATTAATTAAAGTTAATATATAGTAAAAATAAATAAAAAAGGATTTCTTTTAATATATTAAAAGTTTTATAAAAACTATAAATATACTTTATATTTATATTTTTATATTATTAATATAAAGAAACCTGCCTTTATTAATAAGCTATTTTTATTTATATTAATATCTTTAATAAGTTAAAATACTATTGTTTATATTTAAGCCTTATAAGGTTAATAAATATTATATTATTTTTAAGATAAAGTTAATATTAAATATATAATAAGATTTATATATATTTAAGTTAGTTAAAAAGATATTATTTTTTTTAATACCTAGAAAGCTATTAATTTACTTTTAATATTATAAATAAAACTATAATAAAAAGTTAATAAAATACCTTAAGAAATATATTAAAATAGTAATAAAGCTTAATATAATAAAAATAAAATAAAAATAAAATAAAATATAATTATAAAAAATATTATATATATATTAATTAGATTTATATTTCTTATTATAATAATAAATATAATATTATAAGTAAAGCTATTTTAAGCTTTTTATTACCTTTAAGAACTTATATATATTATATATATAAAGTATTAAAAATCTTATAAAATATAATTTAATTAATAGCCTTTTAATACCTTTTTTACTAATTATATTTATAAGAAAGTTATTAAACTGCCTTTAAAGTATTTTATATATAAATATTAATAATATTAAGAAAATAAATAAATAAAACTTTTTATTAAGTATTATAATAACTTTAAACTAAAGAATTAAATATTAAAGAAAATATATAGCTAGATTAAGGCTAATATTAAAAGCTATAATAATATTAAAAATAAAGGCTTTTTAATATAAAAGGCCTTAATTATATATAATAATAAGAATTTTTAAGTAATATATAAATATAAATAAATTAAAGTAATAATATAATTCTTTTATTAAAATTATTAAATAGTTAATTAAATTAATATTAAATAAAATAAAAAGAAATAATAGTTAATTAAAAGCTATAAATAAATAAAGTAAATTTTAATATATTTAATTATATATTTATTATTAATTAATAATAGCTTTATATAAAAAAAGCTTATTTTTTTATTTTATATTAATTATTTTAATAAAAAGTTAATATACTTAAAAAGTATAAAATTATTAATATTTATTAATTAATTACTTTAATTAAAATACCTATATTTATAACTAGCTATTAATATTTAATCTTAATAATATATATATTATTAAATTAAAAAAAAGGTGTATTAATTAATATATATATTAATACTTTAATTTATTAAATATTAAAGTTATAGATAAGTTATAAAATAATATAAAGTTAAATATAAAAAATTATATTTTATATTTATAAGTTACTATATAAAGTAAAGAAATTATATATTTCTTTTTAAGTATATTATAGCCTTAATATAGTAAATAATATTAATTTAATAAAAGATTTAAATTAATATATATTTAATTATATATATATAAAAAAGAAACTTTAAATATTCTAATTTCCTTTATTATCTGCTTATTTAAGTTTATATAATAGTATTTAAGTTATTTAAAAAGGTATAATATTAAAAACTAGTTAAGCTAATTATTAATTAATAATATTATAAAACTAACTAGTATATTAATTTCTCTTAATAGTATATCCCTAGTTTTATATTATCTTAACTATTAGTCTTTTAATAAAAATAAAGTTAATATTATATATTATATATATTTATATTAGCTTTTAAGGAAATATTTTAAATTATTTAATTATTAATTTTAAATATATTATATATTAATTATTATATTTTTAAATTCTTTTAATTATAAAAAATAAAATAAAAAATAAAAGTAAAAAAGCCTGCTATTTTATATATTTTTTATTTATTTTTTATATTATTAAAAAGGCTATTTATAGTAATAGTAGGCTATAAAATAAATTAATTATTTTAATTTAAAAAAATTAAAATAAAAAAGGTTATAATATTATTTTTAAGGATTTAAAAGTTAATATTATTATTTTTATTATTAAAAGCTATTATTAAAAAGATAAAAATATTATAAGCTTAAAAGTTTATTAAATTACTTAATATTTTAAAGTAAAATATTATATTAAAAGAAAAATTTATTTTTTAATTTATATAATTATTTATTAATTAACTTATAACTATATTAAAGGCTTATTATATAAATTAAAAGTAATAAAAGACTTACTTTTATAAAATAACTAAAGAAATAATAATAAATATTATATATATAATTTTTTATTTTATTAATTTTAATTAAAATAAAAAGATTATATATTAATAAGTTAATTATATTATAATTATAATAAAAAAAGCTTTTAAATTATATTATTAGTAATTTTTTTAATATAATAAGCCTTTTTTTATTTTTAATATTATAAATAAGTAATTATTTTTATATAATTTTATAAGTTAAAAAATTATATTACTTTTATATTATTTATAATAAATTAAAGCTAAATAATAAACTAATAATATAAAATATAAAGTAATAAACTATTATAAAAATAAAAAATATTATTAAATAGCTATTTTAATTAAAAATAGTATTATTATTAAATAATAGTTATTTTTTCTTCCTTACTATTAGCCTAATAAGGCTATTAAGCTATTAACTTTATATATAAGGCTTAAATAATAAGGCCCTTATAGTAGGCCTATATCTCAGAAGTCAGAATTATATAAGGTTTATCTGCTTTAATAGTGTAATTACTGCCTTAACTAAGCAGTATTAATACTGCTTACTTTTTAGTAGCTATATTAGCCTTCTTTCTTTACCCTAGCCAAAAGATCCCTAATTAACCTATTTAACCAGGCTAAGTTTATTGCACTTTTAAAATATATTCCCTGACCTAACTATTAGTTATAGCTATTAATATTAATTATAGCCACTAATATAATGCCTGCTATATATAATAGCCTATAGTTTAATCTGGCTTATTATATAACTAACTATAACCTTATTAATATAATTAAATTAATACTAGCTAAAGCTATAGGCTATAAATATTATAAACTTTATATAATAGCTATAGCTATTAAAAAGAACTTTTTATTAAAAAACCAATTTAGCCTAATTAAAATAGCTATTTTTAATTATATCTTAATTAATATAATTAGTTATATAAATTTAAATATCCTAGGTTATATAATATCCCTAAATTAATTAGCTAAAGAGCTATTATAACTAAGGGACTTAAAAAAAGCTATAAGGTAAGGTAAGACCCTAATAGATAACTAGGCTACCTTTCTAGCTGCCTTTTTAGTCTTAGCTAGCTATAAAGAGTAGCTATAAAATATAATTATTAAGGCTAAATATATGCTTGGCTTCCTCCTGCTTATATAGGGGTCAACAGGCCGGTCATAGTCTAAGACTATAAGAGCAAAGCTAGGATAAATGCGGGGTAATGGCAGGGTTTAAAGGTTTAAAGGAAATAGGTTAACTCTATTTATGTAAGTTAGTCGGCAAAAGCCAAATTGACATCCACCAATTAATCGCACGTGCCGGGACACGTGACCAATCAACCTTACGTCTAAGAACAGAAAAAGTAATATCAGTAAAGAAACAGTGGCTTAAACTAGGTAAATAATAGTTATATATTTAATTTATAGTTAGCTATTTAGTTTTATTTATATAACTAGTTATATAAAAAATATATAATACTAATTACATAACCGGTTATGCAGGTATAAGTGCCTGGGAAGTTAGCCTCGCTAGCAAGCTATAGTAAGTGTCGTTATGCTCCCAAAGCAGGGCATTCATGTCTGGCTTATTCAAGAGCCTGGGGCTGAGCAAGGAGTCGATATCAGGCGGGCGGTTAGAAGTGGGGAGCTGTGGCTACCTATAGCTAACAGCTCTACGGCGGACCATAAAGCGCAGTGTCTCAAATATGAAGCCCTTTCCAGCTCGACTATGGGAGCGCGGACGGAGAGTCTTTTATTCTGCTAGAATGAGAGACTCTCCGTCAAGTTCTTTCATAGTCGAGCCTCGTAAATCAGCGATATCGGCGCTCACGCATATTGCAAGGATGAGCTTCATCCCATCCTATCGCATGTTTCACTCCACCGACTTCCAATATTTAGGCATTAACAAAGTACGGAGTACCATGAGCTCTATTTAAGCTAGTCTCTCCATTTGGTAAGAACATTCGAAGCTCGTAAGACTGTTCGGTTTCGGCCGAGTCAGGTGGGCTGTAAGACGCCCGGCTTGGCTGAAAGGCACTACAGGCACCATTTTAGTTAGCACCAACACAGCCGAGGCAGTCTTGTAAGTGAGTCTCGACAGATATAAAAAACAACATCACGCCCAAACTTATACGACACTGACACTCAATAACCACAATTTCACTGCAATGTCTCCCAAAGATCTTTTCACCAAATATTTCCCAAGAGGGAAGAAGCAAGAAGACTCTGAAAAGTCAAAGCCAACACCTGACGAACCTACACCAAGACGCGCCTATACAGCTCCAGCACATACACAGAAGGCACCTACAAACAAGGTGGGCTCTGCTGGGCCGCCTCGGGGAAGATATCATGCCCCAGCTACTGCTGACGGTGGAAACTATCCCGTTGGAAACATGTATGGAGGAGTCTCGGATGACACTGTTGGCAACAGTCACAGTCATGGGCATAGGGATAGAGGACATTGGGGATGGGGGGGAGTAGAAGATGGTTCAGGCAGTGGCGGTCATAGTTATGGGGGTCATGGAGACCATGGAGGCAGCAGTAGCGGAGGAGGATACAGTGATTCGGGCGGAGGAAGCGGAGGAGGAGATAGTGGTGGAAGCAGCGGTGGTGATGGTGGAGGAGGCGGAGGCGGAGGCGGAGGCGGTGGTGGAGGAGGCGATTAGGCTGTCTACCTACTTCCTTTTACCTTGTGATTTGTTATAGCTTTAACGGGAGCTTGGAGTTTTGGTTGTTGGTTGTTAGCATCATGGAGTGTTGGTATAGAATTTAAACGAAGAGTGGATCGATCCAGTAATCTTGACATCCGACCAACAATGCATTGACCTCACATAAGAGATCTCGTTCTCGGCAGAAATCCCTCTTCTTACATATCAATCGTCCTCCTTATTCTTCTATTACTCGTAACCATGCGATTCCCAATCTTCGCGTCTATGGCCTTCACTCTCACAACTCACTCAGCTACCGCTTACAAGCCATGGAACGCCACAATCCCTGAGCCCTTTAACGAAGAGTGTCGCAAAGTCCTCTCGACAGAAATCGACTGCCCTTACTTCCTTCGTCGAGAGTGGGTGGATGACGGGTATTATTTGAAAGGCGAAAGAGTGGATTCATACTGTTCATCATCATGCCGCTCTTCTCTCGGGCAGTATAGCGCTGACCTCACGGCGGCCTGCGTTGATGAAGACATCTGGGGAGAGAGTACAGGGTCACAAGCAGCCCTGGATTTCAGCATGTCATTGTTAGCGACACAAATGATTCTTTGCGTTGCTTATGAGTCAGTAGCCGCTTGTTGAAATGTGTGTTCGCGGAACTGACTTTTTCACAGGGAAGGGCTTTGCCTAGAAGCGTTATATAAAGGAAAACGGGATCTATGCTCGGAATGCGGACTCAAGGTGGCATATTTGAGCGCCATGTTCGAGTTCAGGAAGCCTCTGAACATCACCTCCAAACAGTTCATGTGTTTGCACGAAAATTGTGCAAAAGAGCCAGGTAGTTTCGTGTCTAGCGAAGATGGAAAGGCCAAGTTGAATAAACTCCTCAACGAATTGATGTGAATTCTAGAGAATTCCAATCTCTGCAGCTCGGAATGTTACAGCTTGGTTTTTTCTTTCTGGTTAAATAGATGGAACTTCAAAGTTGCCAGGAAAGGCAATCAATCTGTACTGTACTTATTCCCGATTGGCTGCGTCACATTCTCGAGCGCTTCACACCGTGGAAGTACCTACTCATTCACTCTAACTTGTGGCGCAACGAAGCTTCGAACGGTCCATTCGAGAATGAGAAAGCACAAATTTTGTGACATAAGTTGAGCCAGTTCGTCATCAAACGCGTCTGAGCCCTGTTCTTCTCTTCATTGATGAGACCAAAAAAGCAAAGAGTGATTTTGTGCAGGGTTTATCGAGGTCTCATTCGACTTATACCGATAATCCCTATACGTCATTGGCCACTCTCCCACATTTAGCGTATCAAGTAACTTTCCAAGCCAAAACGCGACGCGTCCAACTGATTTCACCAATTCAACGGCCGCGATAGCTTCAAGAGAAAATGGCATCCGTGCATACTGGCGGTGCATCGGGCTCTGGCGCCGGCGCCGGCTCCGGCTCCGGCTCCGGTCATCATGCCGACAACGACAACCAGAGCGTTGCCAGTGACTTGAGCACATTGGATTTCAAGAGTGACTTCCCGATTGACCTCATGAATCTCCTTGAGGCTATCAACTCCGAGGGCAGCTTTGCGTTCAATGCCAAATTGGACATTCCCTCTAGTTTCGACCTCTGTGAATGATGTCGGGGCTATCTCCCTGCCGCTTGGTGAAGCTCAAGCGCGTCAGATTATCGCACAGGCACGCCAGGCACCTTACGGTAAAGGAAGCGAGACTATTGTCGACACTGCAGTGCGAAATACGTGGGAACTAGACCCATCACAATTCATAATTGGTTGGTTGAGATGGCCCGACCTTCTCAGACAAATGTCGAAGATGGTGACTGAGAAAATGGGAATCAATACACGTATTCGTGCCGAGCTCTACAAAATGCTGCTCTACGAGAAAGTTGCCATGTTTAAGGCACATACCGAGTTTGTCTCCATATTTCCACGGTCACAGAACCAACTAATAATGCCATTAGCACCGAAAAGATCCCAGGCATGTTTGGTACACTCGTCGTCAGTCTGCCATCACCGCACACTGGTGGCGATGTTATTCTCAAGCACTGCGGTGAGAAGGTAAAGTACAGCTCTTCCAAGCAAGAGTCTTCCTGTGCTGCCTGGTACTCGGATGTGCATCACGAGGTCCTCCCCGTCACCTCGGGCTATCGTTGGGTCTTGACCTACAACCTTGCTGTTGATCAGTCTTTGCCGCGTCCATCTGCTGCTCTCAAGCGATCTGAGCTCCGGCCACTCCGTCATTGCATCAGACGATGGCTTGCACGCGATCCGTCATCCCGGAAAAACCCATTTGTGTACCATATACTAGACCACGAGTATACTGAAGACAGTGTTTCTTTCCGGGCACTCAAAGGACCAGACATAGCCAGGGTCACGGCTCTTCGGCAAGCCTGCAAGGGACTGCCTGTCACGATCTTTCTCACATTACTCGAGAGGGAGGACAGTGGCAATGTGGAATTCGATCCCTCAGACCTACAGTATAACTATCGCGGTGCGATGGGGGAGTACGATGACGAGGATGACGGAGAATACCATTGCCTCGAAGAGGTTCTCGAAGAGGTTCTCGAATCAAATTACAGGCTCAAGACAGTTAGAGATTTACAAGGTAAGATTGTTGCTGGGCAGATGGCCATTGACGAGGAGAATATCACGGACCCCGATGTATTCAGTGATATGGTTCCTGTTAAGGAAGATTACGAAGGATATATGGGTAACTATGTATGCATCCACCATCGAATCTTGGCCAACCTCTTCTTATTAACATGTAACTCAGGGTCCCCAGGCAACTCAATGGTATCGCCTAGGGGTATGTATCGTTCTTTACTCTTGCTGCTCAGCATTTCTCATTACTCAAATAGGCTGTGGCACTCGTCCCTCACGAGTCGCTTGTCGATTTCCTCACTCAGCCTGACTCCTCTTACCATGGTGCGACACCTCAGAAGTTTCCTCAAGCGCCAATCAACTACCTGGCCCAGCAATGTTTACGGCAAAATGTGCAAGAACACGTGCTTACTGCAATGCTGGATCTTGTTGAGCCAGGGCTGCTTTACATGGAGAGCAGAGAAACTGAGTTGGAGGACGAGTCTGTGCTGCCAAATGTCGTCAACGCCGCCCTAAAGCACCGACAATATGAGCTGGTCGATGAAATCATCGCTAAGCTGTTCAAAATCTTGCCATCGAACGTGTTTGCCTCTCTTAGGCAGTGGATGATCAAGCCCGACGGGGAAGACAACGCTATGGAGAGGTTCAGCAAGATCAAAGGAGGGTATGTTTGTCAATGCTTTATTTGATCCCTTATTAATCTACAACAGGCTCACCGTTGCTCTGACTAAGCCTTATAATCTAAGACTCAAGTTTCAGGCTCTCTCTCACTTGGTTCCTCTACCTCGTGACTTGCCCGCCGATGCTCTGCCAACGCCTGTGCCCATTATGGACTGGACTCATGAAATGTTGCACGCCTTTGTTGAAGGTGAAGGTCCTAGGGACGTCACGAGACATGATGGATCATCCATAGTTTCTGCGTCGCTATACTTCGACGACCCCATCCTGTTCCTGACAGAGTGGTGAGTTCTTTCAACCCCCTAGTTGGGCCTATGATGCTGACGAGCGCAAAGTGTCGTGCCCATTTTCGAGAAGAGGCTTTCGGCTCCTGCATTTCGCTTTAGGGCTTTATCTCAACTAATGAACTTGAGCACCAATGGCAAGCTTCCTCATCAAGGAGGGATAAGACTCTATCGAACTATGGCACGGCTTTTGATCACTTCACAGGACTTTACTTTGCTGCGGGAGGAAAGAGCTGTCCAAGAGGAGGCAAAGAGAACCCGAGTCTCCTGGGTAACTGTACAACCCCAAGCCAAACGTGATACAGGGACTGCAATCTCGTGTGAGACCTTGAAGGACTTCTTCTCCAAGCTTTGCAAAGTCAGCACAGAGTTGGATGATCTCAAGGATCAGTTCTTGACTAAAGTCACATTGCAAGCCAGCAAGCTCCCAGAAGCGGAGCTCTACCTTCTCTGGCTGCCCTTTCTGCGTTCAGTCATTCCGCTTTTTCATGAAAATTCGATACCTCTTAGCACACAGTCATGTCAGAAGTTCTTCTCTGCTGTTGTCCGGGCCTTACTCGATGTTTGTCTTGGCCCGAAGCCTGCTAGACCTACAGACTGGTCACTCCCCAGCGTACCGTGTGTCTGCGAAGACTGCGAGTGGGTGAATGATTTTCTCAACCACCCAACAGAAATGACTGGGAGGTTCAGGATAAACAAACAACGGCGTCAGCATATCCACCAACAAGTGGACAGAGCAGGCATAGGGTGCAAACATGAAACACGGCGAGATACAAACCCCAATACGCTGGTCATAACCAAGAAAACTCGGCCTCTGGACGTGGAGAGGCAAGACTGGGAGAAACGAAAAGTCTATCTTGTTGAAAAGTTCAGCCAATTCAAAGGGGACGAACTTAGGGCGCTGCTCGGCTCAAACTTTGAAAAGATTGAGAAACTCTGCACCGGGCAGACTGGTCAGGCGAATTTGTCTCGCCGACCAGCCACGGGAGAGAAACGCAGAATTGAGCATGCTGCGGAGGTGATTGACTTAACGAGTGACTAGTTGATGGTTTAGTCATTGTGTAACAGGTTGCCTGACTAGAGGAGGGTGGCTAAACAAGCATGGTCGCTTGAGAAAGAAAGCATGACATTGGGTCGATATCCAAACCCAGCATTGTTAATAGGGACAACAAATTGGGCATACAGATATCAGAAGAACGGAGGACTATGCAAGTCTGGCATACTGTTTTCAGGCTACAGGGGTACGAAATAAGAACTGCCATGTGAGGCAATTAGATATAGGATAACGCCATCTTCACATTTTTGTTTGTGTAATGATGGTAAAGGATACTTTTCGGGCAGTGTCCAAGGTTGATTGTAATACTTCAGAAGGTTCATGTAGTCTATTTAATGGGAAGAGTGTAAGACGTTTCGACACTGGAAGTTTGTGTAAGTCAAACAATGATGAAAGGTGAGCGTTGAGTCTGCATCAAAACCGTAATCTACAAACTATACCATCTGTACAACATGTGTCAGTGACTCAGGTAGCGAGATAAGTCAACCTGAAATCTTGATCTGTTCGTCATATCAATACCTCCAACCCTCAAGAAGTTCCTGGCTGATGGTACAACAGTTCTGCTTGGCAATCATCTTGTCCGCTCTGTTGCAGCAGTGGTTCTTGATCAAGGCAATTTCCATCATTCGTTGCGTCGGCTAGTCCGCGCTCTTGTTTTCGAGGAATCTGGGAGCTTGGCGATGAGAGGGCGCAGTATCCTCACGACAGCATATCTCGTTGCTGATAACCACAGTGATGCCGTTTCCTTGCAGGGATATCTTGGTGTTTCTCGGGAAAGTCAAATTCCGCTCTACTGGTTGAATGTACGCTGCGAAGTGACTGGGGCACATGGTGCCCGGGACTTAGTCAAACGCCTTTTACTTATAGAGACCAAGTCAAAGGACTATCAAGATGTCCTTATGTTACTCTATGATGTGGATTCAGTAGTCGAGTGGGGGTATCTATACAGCAACTGATGGACATTCTTGGCTAGACCTAGGCAACATTCAGTCTCCTCTGGAATTGTCTATGGTACCAAGTTATCAAGACCATTTCGGTACTGACACTAACAAGGATTCCTTCAGAGTCAATCAACCGGGGTTTTCTGTACATCGTGAAAGATCTTGCGAAGCTTCTCCAAGACACCGCGTCGTGGCTTATAGCCAAGATGTTTTCCCTCCCCCCGACCACCATCTGACATTGCGAGATTTACAAATTCATCCGCCGTACTGACTTCGGACCCTCCGAAATGCTGAATCGTGGTCACTAACTTTCTGGCTGCCGTCGTCTCCAGACTCTTGAGTCTATTAGTACCGGCGGTCGTGGCTGCGATGATCTTATTCGGAGTTGTAAGTACGTTGAATGCCAATCGTCGCATCATCTCGTCAGATGATAAGTACTCTGGCGTATCAGAGATGCTTGAAACATGTCCCTCTTCGTCCAAAGGAGGTCCTGACTCTGCAGCTTGGCTGGCGAATTCGAATGTTACTAGGAGTCTTCGGTGAAGCGGAATCTCAAAGTCGATTAGGATCCCTTCTACTTCCATCACAGAGAGGAAGACTGAGACTACCTGTTGTATTTTCGAGGACTCAGCGCTGTGAGCAAATATCATCAGGTCGATGTTCGAGAGTATAGCATTATTTTGAAGTGCGGATGAACCATAGACAACGGCTACGAAGTCATTGTCGTCGAACAAGTCATACGGTTTTTGGGTGAGCTTTCTTTCGGCTCTTTCTAGACGATTTGTTGACGAGCCACGAGTGTCCCCCATGCATATGTACTGGCGATCTGTGAGAAGTGCCCGTCCCAAGTATTCGATTCTGTCCAGCAAGCCTCTCACATTATCCATGGTTGACTGAGGGTTCCCATTCAAGGTACGTAAGACAAAGACCGTCTTACCAGGTTGTATGAAACGGCCATGCGGGCAATTTTGAAGAGGGAATCCATAGATATAGTAGACGCGTTCTCGATGGATTATATCTTGGATGTGGAGATTCAGCTGGTTGATTTTCTCCAAGTCTGCCTCCGAGAGACGAATGTTGTGTTCAATACAATATCGCTGAACACTTGCGGGGACGTATATAAACATGCACGAGTTGATGTCGGTTCCGCCCAAAAGTATGAGGGTTGGTCGGTGTTCAACCTCCAACTGGATCGCGTTGGTGAGTTCTAGTCTGTCATCGATGATCCGTCCCATACAGTTCTTTCCATGGCTTTTGATCGAGGACCAAATCTTCAAGGCATTAAAAGCTCTAGATCCAGAAAAGGGGTCAGTCCCCCCAAAGGACCACTGCGCGTTGGAGAATGAGTCTGAGTCGGTCGACAGGGAGGCTTGGGCACTGTGCTCACGAAACAGGACCAAAGAGCAGTCGTAAGGAATTAGCATTGCTTGTTGCGGGTCAACCGTGATTGAATCTGCTTTTTCGATGCCTCGAAGCTTATGGTGATGTCGTTCTGAAAAGGCAAGTTGGCTGCCGTGACAGGCGTCAACGTGGAACCAGATATCGTTCTCTTGGAGGATCTGCGACAGACCATCTAAGTCGTCGATCCTCAAGAAAGTTGGATCACCTGCATATGCAACACAGGCCATGATGGTATTCCCTAGACCCTTTTCTTGGCTGATGATGCGCGTTAAGGCTTCTTGATCCATATGAAACTCGGCATCAACAGGAACGGGTACGATATTCTTCCCTCCAAGAGACATCATCTCCATGGCTGAGCGTATTGAGTGATTCTCTGCCATTTCCGGTACCAACACACCGATCTTGCTCGGCAGCACTGGAATACCATTCAAGCGTGATCCGGGGAAGCACTTTTCCCTCGCAGCCAAAAGCGCAACAAAATTTGAGAGACAGCCCCCAGGCGTAAAGACTCCGCCGACATCCATGGCTTTGGTGTAGGCTCCAAGTACAGGATAGCCAAGTGCCTCACGCAGCCAGTGTATGACTTCCATCTCCATGAAGGTTGCTTCTGGCGGACAAGTCTCTGGGTTCGCCAAGTTTTGGTTCAGAAGTGGTATCAAGAGAGCTGCCCCAACTGCAGCAGGGCACGCAGCAGGGCACATAGTAACATCAGGAAATCCCAGAAAATTTGGAGACCTCGAGTCAGTACTCTTCGCAATAATAGATCCAAATTCGTGGATTAGTTGTTCGTCTGTGAGGCCAGACTCTGGCATGGAGCCGAAGCTGACTTGGCGTGGCACAATGCTCTGGAATACTGCATGATCAGGTCTTTGGGTTCTAAAAAGGACGCCCCATCTAATGACCTCGTCAAAAAGTCGTTGAATTCTGACCTCACCTTGATCTCTAGTGGTTCTAGAGTGTTCATTGAAAGGCGGAGGGGAAGGGGTTCTCATGCTGGGCAAGTGAGGGGGGAACGAATTTGATAACAATAAGTTTGAACAGGGGGTTGAGTAGACCGCGGAGAGGTTAAGTGGTATCCTCAGTGTTTTATACATGTTCTTTGGCTTCAGTTCGTAGGGGCAGCAGAGCGATCATTGACTGTTGCAAACAAGTTGATGGCGAGGCAAAAAGTATATGTACTGCTTGAGGCTCAACTTGAAGAGGCGTCATGATAATTAAGTTTGCAAAAGAGTCATTCTCAACTTCCAAGTTACACAACACACACCAGACTTTGAAGAGAGTTCAAGGTACCGTGTAACTCGTGGATAAGTTGATCATAGGGTAGTCACGGTATTTCTCTTTTGCTTCCACGAACTATGTCCTACAGCCTAGGTTGGCTTTGTACTGGGCTGGCAGCTGTACGCTGTCGTGATGGGCCACTGTTGCAGTTGGATTAGTACGTAGGACTAGTTTATAGTTCAAAATGAGGTATTCTGTCTTCTTCTACATACAGACTAAAGATAGGAGGTTAACGCGCAAGCAATACGTGAGAGATGATACGTGCAGTGCTTGCTTTTGCTTGGTTCGACGCCTGTAGGTGCCTTGATTCGTAAATTACAACCATAGAACTCTCGCATTCAGGGCCGGTAAAATATGATGGGACAATAATCACCTGAGCAGACGGTGTAACATATTGACGGAGCATGATAAAGTATGGATCAGAATATGAGCGCTTCTGGGTATGACAAGACCCAATACAGTTTCCAAAGGTCAAATAGACAAAAGTTAAAATCTAATCAAGGAATAAAGGCTAAGATACGATGCAAAATATATGAAGAAATTCAAGATCGCCAATGAACCCGCCCCAGATTCAGGAAGGCAATTCAAACCTTTGATAATAATGTGGCTGCGCTTCCTGGCTAGGCAGTTCTTGGGGGTACAAAACTACCGATGGCAACTTAGACTCATCGACTGTTGCCGCGGGTTCTGCAGCCGTCTCCTCTTGGGGCTGACTCCGACGCCGACGCCAACACAAGAAGATGCCCACTCCGGCCGCTATGACAGCGGCAGCAATGCCAGCACCGATGCCAGCTTTGGCTCCAACCGACATTCCAACCTTTTCGTCCTCCTGGTCGTCCTTTTTGCTGTCCTCTTGGGTCCCCTTTTTGTCGGTGTTGTCTGCTGTTGGGGTACTGGAGGGTGCCTCTTGGTCATCCCAAACACCACTCCAGGATACCTTCCAATCATTCCCGCCCTTGCTCACAGTCTTGTCTTTCTCTCCTATCGATACAACATTGGGTGTAGCCTGGATATTGGGGCCTGGGGCTTGGGCTAACCACCAGGTATCGATATCCGGGTGCCAGTTGGCCCCAACAAAGGCGTCTTGAAGAAATGCACGGCCTAAAACATACTGGTCTTTTCCATTCGAATGGCAAGGGAAATAAGGCGTTGGTTTATCAGATAGGGGTGCCGATAGGGTCAGATTGAGGTGCATGAAGGGGACACGAATCTTTATTGGATCAGTGTTTGAGTTGGAGATGAATGAAAAGCTTAAGGCTGACGCAGAGTTGATGATTTCCTTGTACTTTTGTGACTTCGTATCCCACAGGTATAGGCCAAGATCTTTGTCGAACTTGACAGGGAGATAGGCGGCGATGCTGTCGCAAGTCGACCTGGGCAGTGTAAAGTAAGGCGAGCAGCCATCGACCAAGACTTTGAGGCTACTTCCAATAGACGCGTTTCCGTTGGCAAGTAGGCCATCTTTCGAATCGAACTCGAAAGGAGACTTGGCTCCTATTACATCGATACCGATATCCCGAAGCGTGATCCCGTCTCTCGGACCTCCGTTCATATTGAGGACTTGTCCGGTAACCCGATTCTGATCGTAGCCCCCAAACCATAATGACCCAGATATATCAGGTTGTACCGATCCGATATGCATGCCGAAAGAGCTCGATCTTGTCCATTCGTGTTCCCACATCCAGCCTGGCACGAGACTTGCGTTGATGGATGGGCCATTGTCTTGGGAAAAGCTCTGGTTTACTGCCCGCCTCCCACCTAGACTTAGACAGCCAGCGAAGAACGGCGATTTCTGGCCGCCAGGGTATTTGATCATTTGAGACTCCAAAAGAGCAAGACTCACGTTTTCCACTATGGCCCCGTTCAACCACATACGGTCCAAATGTCGAGTTGCTTGATTGCCTTTCAAGTCCAATCCAAGCATGAAGCCGCTGAGATCTGCAGGCATCTGGATACCCCCTTGCGTACCGGAAGAGTTATCATAGGTACCAGCTTTAGACGCGTAGCATGTGCCCTTCCTGCAGTATCGATCTTGAATCAACCACGACTCCCAAGCGCTGCCGGGATATAGGCCGATTGACGATTCTTCGTTTCCCATCCGAATACTGACTGCTCGCCAGGGGCCGTCCGGCCCAAACGTATCATCTGTCCATAGGACCTCTCTGGGGGTTACTTCGGCCGAGGTTGTGGCTATCAATGCCAATATAAGTGTTACAAAGATTGCCAGCATAGTCAAAGGTTTGTTTAGACAGGAAGAGGAACGAATAGAGAATCTGAATAACCATAAAAGGGGCGTGAGAAGACTAACCGAGGTATTTAGATATGCAGAGCGCCCTATGGAAGGAGGTCGGGAGAGAAGAAAGACGTGCAAAGCGGTGGGGGCAGACCAGGCTCGATGAAGAACTCAAACAAGAGCCAACTGTCCCAAATGTCCTAGCCCAGATTCCCCCGTCCTGGGATGAGGGAATCCCAGTTGTATCATGATTCGGCCAATGGTGGATTCACGCGCTCATCTCAGCCCACTTGGCCTGTAAGAGCACAACCAACACGCATAAGATAGGTGCTTTTCCAAGGATGTGAAATAAGTCTCTACCGCTTGGAGACTCACTGCACCAACAACAGGTCTCCATGCCCTGGCAAGTCTCTCTGCGTCACCAACGATGAAGTACGCATACCGCAAACATGGTCTCTGGGCCATCCGGGGAAATTCCCTCAACTCAAGGCTGTATGCTCCCTAGAAACAGAACGATCAGAATGATCATGATCGCTTGTTGGGCCTAGAAGGTCATGGCGATCGCTTCTGTAGGGACGCCATCGACAGAAAATAACGATCATGCAATAACTTCACGAAGGCATATTCCCTACCTATACATGATGATGGGAGATCCAAATAGGGACGAAGAAAGACTGAAGGCATCGTGTGTCCGTGATAAGTCACGCCATGTACACCAGGCAAGGACACAGACAGTAACTATTGAGTGTTGGTTGTTAGGACGTCTTGATCCCTGAAACACCGCAAATAAAAATGTCGACCAGGGCCCACGGGCTTCGTCTGATTGGCGAACCGTTCATTGTCTCTTCTCCCAGCTAGGCAGATCAAGTTGGCATAACAAATCTTGCAGGGTTCATTCATATCTAAGCGCCTAGACAAAAGTATCTTCCAGGGTCTTTGCTAAATTAGGTGCCTCGCTGCAAGCATTCATTTATTCGTGCTGTTGGGCGGCAGTTGGCTTTGAATTTCACTCAGGCTCTCTTCTCTGTTGGTTTGCTCGTATCCTCCCTTTTTTCGATTTTCCCGTTTCCCTTACCTTTTAAACCTTCATTATCTAGACTTGAGCTTCATTCTACCTGACAATACTGTGTAATTCTATAAGGACTGGCTCCTTTCTACCACACTCTTTACCTGGACACAGTCTCATCGCACTTATTAGCGTTCACTGGCTCATTTGCCCAACACGAACACGACTTCTGAATAATTAAAACCACCCATTGAATGAATGCCTAGAAAGTGGCTTCTACAACTCAGCTATCGCGCCCTACAAGACAAATGGCAAAACTATTAGCTGAAATGACATCTCCGTTCCCGCCAAGCTTCATGGCATCGAGGCGATATCGATGGGCAGCAGGACTCACTTTTGCCTTCATCATCTTCTTCATCCTCTCAAATAACGGATTCCTTTCCCAGAAGCAATTGGAGAAATTCCATGGCTCAATCGAGGTCGACTGGTCGCGCTTTGCTTACACCCAATATGTCACCAACAGTGATTATCTCTGTAACTCGGTCATGTTCTTCGAATCGTTGAATCGACTTTCTAGTCGTGCTGACCGTGTGATGATGTATCCTTCTTACATGTTCGAGGCAAATAACGGCAGTTCCGTGGATGCCCAATTGCTCATCAAAGCTCGCGATGAATATCGTGTCAAGCTCGTTCCTATCACAGTTCAGCACAAGGACAATAAAGATGGTAAATTAATTCTCTCATCACTTCATTTAGGCATAATTCTTGTCCTGGAAGCAGACTAACTAGTGTCGTCTTTAGATACCTGGGCTGATTCATACACAAAGCTCCTCGCTTTTAATCAGACTCAGTACAGTCGCGTGCTTTCTATCGATTCTGATTCCACGCTCTTACAAGAAATGGATGAACTATTCCTTTCCCCCCCAGCACCAGTAGCCATGCCAAGGGCATACTGGCTGTTTCCTGAGAAGGAGATCCTCTCATCTCAGGTGATACTTATTCAACCTTCTGAAAAAGAATTTGCTCGGATTATGGCCAAGGTGGATTCTGCTTCTGAGAACGATTTCGATATGGAGATTGTGAACTACATGTACCGGGATAGTGCCCTTGTCCTCCCCCATCGCCCCTATGATCTGTTAACGGGCGAGTTCCGTGCAGACAATCACAAGAAGTATCTCGGCTCTGATACTGAGCCTTGGGATCCCGCGGCTGTCTATAACGAAGCCAAACTCGTCCATTTTTCTGACTGGCCGCTTCATAAGCCGTGGATACAATCGGATGAGGAGCTTCGCCTCCAAACACAACCCAACTGCACGACTTTGGCAGATGGCGCAGAGGACTGCGCGGCAAGGATAATATGGAACTCTTTCTATACAGATTTCAAACGAAAGCGGAAGGTAAACATACGTCTTGGCCGTCTTCTACTTGGGTGGAAGCTAACAGGATATAGGAAATTTGCGGACTGGATGAGGTGATATTGTCCAAGGGAGAGTACGAGGAATGATCTCCCCTTCTTGCAGATGCAAGCTATTCAGTATTAGAGCAATGATTCATGGGTTCAAGATTGGGTGTTTAACAGAGGAGTACATATTGATTGCTGTTTAGGAGTGGTTGGGGGGGATTACCGCCTGGTTTGTTGTGGAATGTACGGAGTACATTTGATGAGATACCTACTTATGTTGTTTCGAGACGAATACGAGATGATTGGCATGAGCAAAATATTTAGTTAGTGGCTATCAAGAGGAAACATCACACGAAAATAGACAATTTCCTTGTTTCGATCAAGACAGTTGACCACTCCTTTAGCAATTTGCCATATGATCACAATCTGTACTCCGTACGACAGACTTAGATACAGATGTGCACGAAAACCGGGCCAATCACGGATCTTAACGACAGACCCATAGTTACCCGTTAATTGACGTTGTGGCTGCGTTACCCTGTATCCATTTGTGTGCCTGTGACGCTTGGGGTTGTCTTTTGTGAATACTTACAAACATTGTGACAATCAAGAATCAAGTGTCAGGTGTAAGATAAAGTTCGTGCATAAAGTTCGTACGGGAGCAGATCTCCCAAGTCAGACAGGTAAGCGCCTTAGTAGTTGTGTGGGTGACAGCTAGTGAACATTCACTGCAGCAGCAGTATGTTTCTTCGGTATTTGGACTTATACTTATCCACCTTTTACTCCGCCAGTGAACTTTTAATCTCCTTTATAGCCCTTCCTTGCCGTTCTGTGCTGTTCCTGTAGACAGGTTTGACCCCTCTGGTTTGTTGGTCATATGGTTTGCCAACGGCTTCATCAAGCTCTCGTTATAAGCCGAAGTTACGGCCTTGACAATCACATACGACCATACCTATCAGAAAACTCGGGATCCCGTCCGCTCTCCCATAGATAAGCTGATAAGGGGCGGATTAGTAGTTGGGTCGGTGACGACCAGCGAATCCCCGCTGTTGTATGTTTTTTTCTTTTGCTGTTTCTGTAGCTTTTTGCTGGAGAGGAGGGAACATGGTTGAATCGGTGGAGAGAGTGACGTTGGGAAGCAATGGTGGGCCGAAACCATATGTCCAAGTCATGAGTGGCTTGTAAAGACCAAGGTGGTTACTCTGAAACACAATTTCGCTATGTCTGATGTATGCGTAGGCAGGCAAATGGAGCCAACTGATAGTGAAAACTCCTATTCGAGATCCTCGGAAGACACCTACCAGGATGCAACTCGCACAAGTTCAACCGCTTGACTGCTCTCCACTCTCTTGTAAGAATCTGGTCTTCAACTCGATTATCCTCGTGGTCGAGATCCCCGTTGCAAAAAGTCCAACTCCTTCTTCTCCTTACCGGCAACCTTCTTCCTCTTCCTCTCAATCGCCCTATCAACCTGTCCCTTACTCATACCCTCATATCTGTTAACAAGCAATTGCTTCTTCTGCTCGCTCTTCTTCAGGTAGAACGGCGTCTTGCCCTGCGCCACAAGCTCCTTCTCCTTCTGGCGATGCTCCTTTAGCAACCTTTCCTCTTCCTGCCTTCGCATGTTGGCCTTCTTGCGAGATTCCATGGATTGGAGTTGGCGCTTCAGATTGTCCTTCTCGTAGGAGTCTTTGGTCTTCTTGATCTGTGCGCGGAGATCGGCCATCTCCTTGTCGCGGTATTCGTCTAGGAAGGCGTAGGCTTTGCTGGCTTTTTCTTCATCGACGCGGCCTACTAGGGGGTCGAAGCGAGGGTCGCGATACTGGCGCCGGTTATCTGGGAGGATCTCGCGGCGGCGAGATACGGGTTTCTTGGAGGTTTGTTCTTGCGGGGCGTGTTTGGAAGATCGTTTGGGCTTGGGGTCGTCCTTTGATTTGGTGGATTTCCTGGGTGCTGGGGTTTCTGTTTTTGAGGCGTCTCCGTCGGTAGATTTCTTCGATTTTGATTTGCGACCAGCAGATGGCAATGATGCTTGGGCTTTTGCGAGAGCTCCGAATGAGACCGATGAGAGGTCTATCTTTGGCGTGTCCTGCTCGGGCTTTTCTATGATCAGCACTGTGTTTTCGAGGAGAGACATAACGACCTTACCTCTGATTCATCTTCGAAACCTTGTTCAGATTCTTGATCTTCCTCTACATCGTCATCATCGTCATCAGATGCGCCCCGAATACCTTCCTCCTCCACCTCATCATCACCGTCGTCCTCACTTGAGGAACCTTGACTCTCAGGCTCTTCTACCCACTCATCCTCTCTCCTCGGTCGCACTCTTCTCTCCAGTCCAAGTGACGATGACGGTTTTCGCTTGAAGGCCATGTTGTGCTGTTGTATGCAATTGAATAACTGCTCTACAATGTTTGATCATAGCGACGCTGTGAACTTTTTTATTTTCCAGCTTTGATAAGCCCCACGAAGAGTCTTATCTTAGCGCCCCGGTAAGTGAATGGCTTCATCGAATGTATGTACTGAGATGGTTAGGTACTGGTTAAATTTTTGGTGCCTCAAGATCAAGACTTTTTAGAAGATGGAGCATTATTGTTGCTAGATAATAGAGTCTATAAAGTCTAGAGGTCCTAAGTAGTCTGTCATAGCACAGTAACTACAGTACATGAACAGTCTAAAGGTGCTCCAGTTGTTATGGTCCCTCCCGTCTACTTAATGGATGATTTGCATAAATGGATCTAGGCCCACCTCCTAGGTAGGTGCTGCCCCGCGATTTCGGCCGCTAATGAAAGTTAAGAAAAGCCAAACGTTGGTATCGCAAATCGTATTCTTCTTTGATCAATGCGCCTCTCTTCCTCCTTTCCCCATGCTGGGCATCGCTCGCCGTTTGGTGAACAACCGCAATATTTCATTCTCTTGTACATCCCGTACTCCTAAATTCTTTGACTTTAGCTTTACCTTTCCAGTGCCAGTCAACTCCGCAGCACCACAGACTTCACCATTGCAGGATGCTTCTTTCTTGCTCCCAGCTTCAGCCATGACAGGATATAAAGAACCCGCCGTGCCGAATGGGTCGTCATTCAAGCCGATGACAATACCAGGTCTCACGTTGGCGCAACCGAGACAGAGCAATGCGCCCAAGAATGCGCCCAAAGGCCCCAAGAAGAAGAGTAAGGCGGCCGCAGACGCAAAGTACGTTCAGAAGATCTATCTCATATGTACATAAACCAAGAACTTTGGAAGCTTGTAGTCCATCAGCCAGGATTTCGGCCTGGAGATAGGATTGAGTTCACCTGAGGGTGCACCGAGAGGCTCTAAAACTCATGGTATTCGGTCTTTTCATACCATGTCACTAACTCTTCTTAGAATTCCCAAAGGCCCAAAGGCAATGATCCAGGCCCCTCCAGCTCAACTCCGCTCTTCATCACCCCACAAGATCCCAAGCAAAGCCTCTGGGGGTGTTCCTGACCCTACCCCCCAATATATGGCACAAGCGAACCTCAGCCCCGAACGACTCCCTCAACCGCGTCGCATTCTTATTATTATGGACCTCAACGGTACTCTCCTCTATCGGCCCAACAAGCGCCGGCCCTTCGACTTCGTCGAGCGACCTCATGCAAAGGCCTTCATGAAATACTGCCTCGACGCTTTCCATGTTGCGATTTGGTCCTCAGCCCGCCCAGAAAACGTCAACAAGATGGTTGAACAGCTCCTCACCCCTGAACAGCGTGAGCGGGTTCTTGTTGTCTGGGGTCGTGACTCTTTTGGTCTATCGGAGGGTGATTACAACGCAAAGGTGCAAGTCTACAAACGCCTCACGACCATATGGACTAATCCACGGGTGAGGGCTGCTCATTCCCAGGCTCATAAGGGAGGTCTTTGGAATCAGACCAACACTATTTTGGTCGATGACTCGTTGGAGAAGGGCCGGAGTGAACCATTCAACACGCTTACACTTCCAGAGTTCTCCGGTCTGTCTACCGAAATGCCCAATGTCTTGCCCCAGGTTCACGATTACCTGAATGAACTGGCCTACCAGGCGGATATCAGCCGCTTTGTAAGACAGTCACCTTTCAAGCTTGATCCAGCTTATGTCTTGCCAGAGCATGCAGCCTAGTCAGGTTTGACCCTGTGCCGACGTCGGAGGTTCCAGGAACAAGATGAATCACAGGATATCATAGACGGTTTAGATCATTTAGAGATACCCGAGGCACAAGGCCTCATAAGATACAACTTCATAGCGTATTGATGATAGAACATGAATGGCCATTGCCAAAGGCGACACAGACTTGGTCTCTCAGTAAAAAAAATCCTTTCAATTGTCTATGAGGAACAGACAGCTCTTCGTTCTTTTGGGTACTACATAGGGAATTGCCAGCCGGCAGGGCCTTCATGAGGCATAAAATATCATAAACTCATTTACCCTCCCCAACCATTTAACCATAAGCCATTATCATCATCGCTCTTGTTTTCTTTTTCCATTTTTTGATTTGTTTATTTGAAGACCTTACCGTCAGCAAGCTTGTACTCCTTGCCGTTGATGGTGATAGGCTTCTCCCAGCCCCAGGCATCCTCGACGAACTGTCGGTGCTCGGGGTTGGTGGGATCGAGCTTCTCGAAGTTGTAGCTCTCCCAATCGGGGGCGACATCGAAGGCGGGAACGTGCTCCTGGCCTCGGATGACGAAAGCACCCTGGATGACGGAGTCGTTGTTCTCGCCGTAGACGGCCGCACATCCGAAGATGTACTTGCGGGAACCCTCAAGACGGTTGTTGAAGCCACCAATCAGGTTGTTGGACATGAAGGTGAGGGTAAGCTCCTCGTTGTACTTGTAGTCAACCTTCCAGATGGAGTACTCCTCGAAGTTCAGGTTGTCCCAGAAGTACTTCATGGCCTCGTTGTGGTCCTTGATGTTGGAGTACTGGCGCTTCCACTCATCGAGAGGGAAAGAGGGGCGGCCGAGGGCCTCAAGAGGGTGCTTGGCCTTGGGGGGAGCAGGAGCCTCGTCAGAAGCAGGAGCAGCCTCAGCGGCGGGGGCAGCTTCCTTCTTAGCCTCCTTCTTGGCCTCCTTCTTGGGCTGCTCAGGCTTCTTGGGGGGGGTGTTGGTGAGAGCGGGAGTCTCGAGGAGCTCAACCTTCTCAGCAACCTCGGCGAAGATGGGCTGAGCGCGGACAGTCTCGAACCATCGAGTGACGGCGGGGTTCTCCTCGCGCCACTGCTTGTCGAAGAAGTACTGGAAGCCACGGACAGCGATGCCAGCAGCGAAGAGGTCGGCAAGGGTGATGCGCTCGCCAACAAGGAAGGTGTTGCGGATGAGGTGCTCCTCGACAACGGAGAAAGCCTTCAGAGAAGCCTTGGAGGCATCATCGACGTTCTTCTTGTTGTAGGGAGCGTCGCCCTTGAGGGGACCGAACCAAGCGATGAGGCTGGGAAGGATCTCGGAGTTGAAGAAGGACATCCACTTCAGGATGGAAGCGTAGCTTTGGTTGGTCAGCACGAGAACTTCTCAAGGGTCGTAGGCATGAACATACTCCTGCTTGGTCTTACCGAGAAGAGTGGTCTTCTCGTTCTGAGAGGTGACTATAGCGGGGTTAGCAAAGATCCCGACAAAGCTGACAACATAGACAAAGATGAATTGGGTTGCAGGGTCAGAAGTTAGACGATATCCACACAATAACTCTTGAAAAAGACATTTCAGACAGGGATAACTGTATAATAATGCTAGGTCATCACTCGCAAGGAGGGGTAAGAAGAAAGAAAAGTGGTGCCAGATTAGGCACGCATCGCGCACAGCTTTACTTACTGTAGATGGCAATGGCAATGCACTCAGAGAGAGCGAAGCCATCCTCGCCAATGAAGGCAGGGATCTTGCCGAGACCGTTGGCCTTGAGGTGCTCAACAGTAGCGTTGCCCTTCTCGGCCTCAACGATGTTGAGCTCGATGTCGTTGGCCTTAGCGACCGCGCGGATGGCGGTAGAACGGCAGTTGTTCTGGGAGAACCAAGACCAGTCAGTAACGACGCTCTTTGTTTGCACTTGCAGCAAATTCAGATTCAATTTCAATGCTCGAGAGTATGTACCTCGCGGGTGAAGAGGGTTCCGAAAGCCATCTTGATTGGTTTGCTGAGGCAGCTGAGAACGAACAAGTTGACAGACAAAGAGACGAAGGAGGAATGAGGAGGAGGAGGAAAAAAGAGGGAGGGGAAGTTTTTTTCTAATAAGTGTGTCAAATTGCTTGCCCCGCGCTAGTGGGGTCCTACTGGTGGGAGCCTTACTGCCCGAGCAACGGGCTGTCCAAGACAGTGAAGTGGCTGTGATGCAGTGTGGCGGGTGAACTCTGTGGCGTACAAGTAAGTCTAGGTTAGTACCTAGGTACCTAGGTATTCGGACATCCATCCTCTCCACGTGACCTCTCCGACCCAGCTAGCCCGTGATGGACCTTGAATTCCCGTGAAGTTTTTTGGACAGTCAGTGAACCTCGTGGTCCGATACGATACCGACGGGGCCATCCTCCGAATTGGCCATCATGTCGACAATTACACATAGCCTACGGCAGCTCAGATGTCAAAACCAACTTTTCCGAGCACCATGGCCTCAGCCTGCCTTGCAAAGAGCGACTTTTCCCCTCGGTGTACGAAGCATCACCAGTGAAACATCTTCAACGATCGTCGAACCCAAGCCCGATCCTTTCGCCGTGATAGATTCGAATTCCAAGATTTCTCTGCCATTCCAGGATGTTCAGCATGCGAGAGCCGTTCCCATCTCGGCTTCCTACTTCTCTCGAGAACCTCAATTCAATGAGATGTACCTCCGAATTGCTCGTCTTCTCACCAAATACCACACTCTTCCAACACTACCCCCAAGCGCTGCTCCTCCGACAGCTTGGGTGAAGCTCGATGAAATGCGATCGAAACTTGGTGAGCCAATTAAGGCCTCCCACTACGCCAAGGTCATTCGAGTTGCCAAGCGGCTGAACCAGATTGAGACCTCACTCTTCCCCGAGGAAGTCCGGGTTGCTCTCGAGGATTTCAAGCGAGACATCAACCCTTTCATGAACGTACCTCATGAGGTGAAAGTCGACAAGTTTGGACGAGCTGTCGGTGTTGGCAAGCGAAAGGAATCTACTGCTCGGGCTTGGGTTGTGGAGGGTACAGGAGAGGTGCTGATCAATGGCAAGACCCTAAGCCAAGCTTTCGGTCGCGTTCATGATCGTGAGAGTGCGGTCTGGGCTCTCCAGGCCACTGAGAGATTAGACAAGTACAATGTCTGGGCATTGGTGGAAGGTGGTGGAACAACCGGTCAGGCCGAGGCTCTTACGTTGGCGGTTGCCAAAGCTCTGATCGTTCACGAGCCAGCGCTCAAGACTGCTCTTCGAAAAGGTACGTGCTTGATAATCACCGTCGCGATTGATTCTATTGCAATGACTAATGCTCGTATTTACAGCTGGGTGCATCACCAGAGATCCAAGGACAGTGGAGAGGAAGAAGCACGGCCATGTCAAGGCACGCAAGATGCCCGCCTGGGTCAAGCGATAAGCAAATTTTGCAGAGAGTTGACATTTCACGACTTTGGATTGAGCATGTTGCTGTGATCATGATGAAAAGGGTGGTGAGCGGGTCGCTCATCCAACCTCCATGTATAAACAATACTTTTGTAGTTTTAGAAGCCCATGTCCGGCCTTGGAAAGAAGCTGTGATCTTCGGCTTGTGAGTGGACGAGTAATTATGACTGGAACCCGTCATGAAAGGCACTGCTGTTCCTCTCTGGTTCATATCGTGTCGGTTCGAAATAACAGTTGGTGCACTCAGACGAATGTAACCATAGATCTCAGATGAGCTGATGTGGCATCACGTCTCCGGTTCCTGGGTTCCGGAAAGTCATACCTGTTCATCACATGAGAATCCTTGTTGCGAGATGTCAACGCTTCCTTCACGCGCCCTGGAGAGTATTTAATGACATGCAGGGGGTCGACGAACTTTGTAAACCCCAGCCTTCCTCAATCCTCATGTGTGTATAAGACATTTTCTGACGTGCTAAGCATGTCAAGCACCTACCGGTCGAACCGGATTGCAGCAAATATGTACGGGCCATCCCATCGAACCCTGAAGGGTGCTCCTTGACGGTAATTAGCAAGCCACCGAGGCGCTGGTAGCTCCCGCTATCCGCTCATGTCATGATTTTATACCGCAATCGGCTATGTTGCCGTGAAGAAAAGTCGAATAATCGTATCGTTAGCGCTAATGCAGGACAAACGTTGGAGTAATGCTAATAGTACAAGAGCCCTGGACCTTGATATAACAACGGGCTTTATCAAGTTTGGATCGGGACGGAGCAGATGGCAATCGGCGAAGTGCTTAGTATCCCTGGTACTATTAGCACCATGGCAATTGAACAACAAGTGCACTCCGGTTGGCCAGGCGGTGAGGAACTTCGTATTTAACTGTGGTGGTTGTAATTGCGGTCCTTCTTCCGCAGCCCGGTGGTCGCAGCGTCTCAGCGAGGGACGTTGCTTTGACGCGCAATATCTATGACATTATCCGTAAAGACGCGGGTATAGGGGCCGATCCATGAGTCGTCCATAATGCTTTTGTGCTAGTGACCCTTGAGGTAAGCAGCTCGTTGATATGAACAAGCGGAGAGCTCTATAGATTAATCACCTCAAGCCATTGCACCAGCTATTAAGCTGGAGAGTGGATTGCTGAAGAATAAGAAGATTTCTAGAACAGTTTCAGTGGGGTGGCTTGAAGTGTTTCAGCTCATGCATGTTCAGGAAGAAAAGCGGTTGGTTCAATTTTTAAGATCCACGGCACAACGGTGTGGCGGGATGGAGAATCTTCCGAAAACGATGTTCAATTAACCCCTAGGGGAGCGGTACCTGGGGATATTGAAACTGATGTTGACTCAAATAAAGCAATTCTGAGGAATAGGCATACTGACCGCAACAGGCGCGTCTCGTGCAAAATGGGAATTGGAGCCGTTGCAATCCTGTCAAGCCCTATGGTAGGAATCCACAAACGCTGCGAAAGCTATTAAGATAAACTTACAGTGGCGATGCGCTAGGCGAACCTTGGATAACTGTTGAACCTCAGCATAATGACGGCATAGGAGATCCGGATTGATAGCCAATATCACGCGGTATCCTCGTCGAACTCAATATTGAGGCCGCCACTTAGCCCGTGCTAACGCGGGTCCAGCTAGAGTTAGTAGTGATGAATAATATCCAGAAATCGCTCTCATCATGGTGGAGGTGGAGAGCGTTAAGCATGGACAGACGGCGGTTTGAGGTCGGAAGCTTTTGGGGCGGACGCAGCCACGAGTGGATAGAGACCCCTGTTGCCTGAGAATCGGTGCCGTTGCGGCACTCTGTACTGGATACATGCGGTGTATCTGGACAATCTCCAATCCCATCTCGTTCCAAGAGTTGAGGAAAACTTAACGGCCAACGGCTTTTAGGCGAGGCTGAGATCGTCCTTAATTCTTCTATCAAACTAATTTGGCGTGCATATACGTGTGTTGATCAGCATAACACAATAGTTGCAGCATATGCAAAACATTCATAAGAAGGCTCCCCGAATGCCTTTCTCCAACTTCTGGTCGCTGTGCTTGGGTAGTGAACATGCAAGGCGAGCAGGGCTGTAATCCACGCAGCGAGGTACCTTTGTTAGTCAATTGGTGTCTGGGCAGTATTATGATTGGGCTTCGGGTTCAGCATCACTATCGTCGCCCCTCAAACCCCAGCTGCCCAGCCAGACTAAAGGCCTATTCTCATGCGTGGCTGATGCGCGTTGCCTTTTGCAGTTCTAGACGCGCGAAACATGATCCGATATGCGCGTCAACTAGTGCGCTTCAGCAAGTATCCTGGTCATTCAGGTACCGGTACTTGATGTGGGGTCGGCCGGATGGTGGGGGATCTCGGTGATGACCCTTGGCCTTGGTTGACAGTTTTATCAAAGCACCTGTCACTGTTGAAGATGTTGATGCAGGGTAGCTGACGACAGTAAACCCATTGAACAGGAAGAAGAGACAACAATGATTCTCTTGTAAATTTACAGGCAATGTGTGTGTGAAGAAACAATGAATAAGTTGCATGATATTTGTGTTTGGGTGCCGTCATCCACCTGCCAATGAAGTTAATGACGCTGTTGATCTTGAAATAATTAAAACTAAAATGCAAGGTATTGTGGAAACAGGTAAAATCGAAGTTACCATGGATTCTACACAGCATTTAAAGTGTGGCTGGTTCAGGCAATCTGAACCGCTCTATGGAGTACCTACCTAGGTAGGTAGCTAAATTTACCTGATACCAATAAGGAAAGATCCTCCCGCAGTTGTACAGAGGTTGCAGGAATCAAGGCAACGAATCTGAGGCTGACCTTGAATCGCCAACTTTCAGCCAAAAGTGAAGATCACATGCACTTCCCCTCAAACACCACAGCTGGAATCGCCACTTCCACTAAGCAAACTCGACCACTAAGATGGTATGTGATTACCAGCCTCGTTGCAGTCTTGCTCGTGACACAGACGATCAATGGGAGAGTCTAGGTAGTATCTAGACCCTTAGACCGTTCTGACGAAGCCTATTTTTGTCTCATTTCCAAGATGTTGGCATTTACCCACTGTATCCAAAGCATCGGTCACTGGCAGGTGCCCTGACCAACGCCTACCCCAGTCCTTATGAGAAAAATTTCCGCCTTCCTCGAGCCATTGACCAACCACGGAAACGCCCTGACTTCTGCTCTTCGAATCGACATCGCCGGACTGTTATCTTTCTCACGCAAGCCAACCAGGATCAAGGTCCCAACAGCTCCTCACGACATATGCCATTCTAAAACCCGATCTAAGTCCGCATCATTAAACCTTCAAAGTATGTTCAAAACCCAGTATTTTCCCGACGCCATGAGCGCCTCCGAAAATCCGGATAATTCGCCAGCCCCTATTAGCAACATGGCATGCCCACCAGGGGCTCGCATTCACGCTGGTTGGCCTGAAGCATTAAATTGAACCCGAGCAAGCTGAGCTCAAGCATTGTTGGCACGTTCCATAACAATATCGCCCTCTCCGGACGGCTGGCGCGCGGGTCAAGCTACCTCCAATCTAAGCAACAAGCGCGTTCTGTCCAAAGCACGAGCATCTCAACTTCAACAAGGATTTTAGTTGATATCGCCCTCCTCTGTCGATTGGCCAGCGTTTCTTTCCGGCTTCTTCACCTGGAACCACCTCCATATGTGGACTGTGGACCAGCGCCATGGCTCGATTTGGCTCTGTGTTGCTTTTCTTTTCTTTTCCTGCGACTCTGAGCCCTTGCAGTAACCTGTCGTTGCTTTTATTGTCCCCCTCAAATCCCCAGTCCTTGGTTGCTACGGAGTACAGACACGTAAGTGTCAAATCTACCTACCGGCGATGATTTGTGTAGGGCGGCCAAAAATGGCAGGAAACCCCAGCAGACAGCTAATATTGCCCAGGTCTAAGATCAATATGAGAACCTTTCGACTTTCTTGGTGTGGTTATTTTTGCGAATTATCCCCTGCAATCAGCACGATCATAGGCATGGTCCAAGACAATAATCGATGCATCAACTTCAGCTGGCATTTGTCCCGCATTGGGGGAAGCAGCCTTCAATCTTTGACAGACAGGCTCTTCCAACCGCTTGGCCTTGTTTGGCTGTAGGGGCCATTTTTCACACCATCAGATTTGCCTACTTCTTTCTGAGTCACTTAACCATGATTAGGAGCTACCCACACAACTCTACAAATTGTCTCTGTTCACCGTACAGTGACCCGTCTCCTTTGTACCTAAGCCATGGTATTTTACGAAATGTATGGACAGAGATATGAGTTTCTAGGACTTACAGTGACAAGTACCTCAAAGAAGAGAGTTGAGCGTCTTGCAATTTACGAAAAGTTCACCATATGTGTCCAAGTTGCGGCTGGCGGGTCTCGTGTCAAGTTTTTTCTGGCATTAGCCCACTTCAAAGAACGAGCCGTAAAACCTCAATTGAGCACTGGTAGTTGCACTGGAGCCTCAAGAGGCACAGCCCTAAAACGCAAGGCGTGAAACTATTTTGACGGCTACCCAACTCTAGTGATGAAGGTTGGATAAAGTGCCTGTTGGGAATGTGGTGGAAAAAGCAGCCACAGCAGTCTTGGGACTACCGCTTTTCTTATCTAATGCATTGATACCCAGCTTCTGACGACGAAAAAAAGCAGAACAGGATTCCAACATTTTGGTCGCTACTGGATGGGAAGCAGCAGAAGCCGCTGTTCAGCGCCCAGCATGAGCAATTGCAATGACTACCGGATGTTTACTAGGGCCACGGCTCAAAAAGCGGTCCGGTACTTGCGCAAAGCACCCATGGCGCCCCAGGATCCGAGACGCAATTCACGCCCAGTCAAGCCACTCCGATAGGTGTCACTCCCCTCCAATCTTCCTGGCGCCTCTTACCAAGGTACTGGGCCAGGGGTGGTGCCCTAGGCTGGTTACGTGGTGGATTGAGAAGGACGGCGCCGATCCTTCCACAATTTCCAAACCCGTTCTCATGAGCCCTCTTTGTTGAATGGATTTCTTGCTTCCAGGCTACGTACCATTGTAGCCGCAATTGCTGGCGTTTCTTCCTGGACTTCGTTTTCCTTTGGAGTGTTTTGGGCCACTCAGTTCCGTTTCTCACCTTGCCTCAGATCTTCCTTGGATCATCTCCCTTCCTGGATGAAGCTGAAGCATACAATGCTTCTTGCCCATTCAATTCAATGCTCGGGTTACACACGCGAGCATTCATCCTGCCTCAATCTTGGATTTCTCTATGGGCTTAATATGTATGTCGGCTGTCCTGACGCCATTCACACAGCGTCTTTAGCCAGTAGTCTAAAACGATACGCCTCACTTGGTCTGCTTGTCCCTCACATCTGGTCTACTGTTACACCCCCCTCCCTTCTCATCGAAACCCCTTCCGAGCCCACTGTGAGGTCTCATCAGTCAGTCACATTGCCCCTGCCTCTAATGATGGACCCCCAAACAAATCATAGTGCCCTTCAGCGAGCGCAATGCTCTCTGTGTGAGTATACTATATAGATCCCGTGGCTATCCTCTGTTTGCTATTGATGAATTTCGTCATCTCCGCGACTCACGTCTATTCCCGTGCCCCACTGTTGACCCTTCGATCATACATACATCCTCGTTTTTGTTAACTGCTCTCAGCCATATCCTCCTTCAACGTGACCAAAAGACTGTCACCACACCGATTCGGCGGAATCGTACGCCCGTACCGGCTTAGTGAAAGCTTTTTTCTCAGAACATCTACTTGGTCCCTCATAGAGACCCTGGTGCATTGTAGTGGCCCCAGCAGATCGCAGTGGGCTCGAGCTTGTCATGCTCAAGGTCTCTTACATGGGGTCTTGGCCAGGATCCTCCTAGTTGACGGCGAGACAACCGTTTGACAACTCATCCGCAAATCAGCCCTGGGCCCCAAAGCCCCAGACAAAGCTACTTAGACCTAACTAACGCCTTGTTCTTCGTCATCTTTTCGACGTCCAGCCTCTACCGGGCATGAACGCGCTAGGCTCTAGCTTACGATTGGGAGTCGACTTGATAAACTACGTTGCTACCCAGATCCCCGGCTGAGCCATCAGCTCTCTTGCCTGATCAGTAAACCGCTGGGTTTTGTTTGCGAATAATAGGCCAGCGGCACCCTGCTTGCAGAGCCGTTTGATCTCTCAACTCGACTACTATCTTCCCCAGCTAGCCATCCATTCCCTGCCTCACCACACCCCCCGACTATCGATCATCGCGACTACTCCCACTGTGGACTTCACCACTTCAGCAACCCCGCGGTGACCCCTCCAGCACTATCAACAACACTGTTCCATCACATATTTGCAACCACAGCATCTTGTGCTTAAAAGGATACCCTTTCTTCCCTGTTGATTCAGCACCGTGTATTGTGTAACTATTCCGGATCATCGAAACTGGCTGCTTTACAGTCACCAGCGTTGCCGACCACCCATCAGCTGGGACCGACAGCAGGGTCGTGTGGTATCGAAGGTCTTCGGGGCATGGACGACTCGAACCGTATGAGGAGGCAGAATGAACCGCCGGTCCATTCGAACCCCAATCAGAGATACTCACTTAACGACCCGTCACAACAGCGCCGTTCGCTCGCTGGAATTTCCAACGACAGATATCGCCCTGCATCCCTTGCTGGCCCTTCATCATCAGGGCGAGGCATGGGAGCTCCGGGTAACTACAGTAGCTACTATCCAGAACCTAGTGCATCATTCTCGACGGCAAATATGCCTGGCACAGCTATAGCTTATGGCTCTGAGTATGGCCACGACTCCCGCCAAACGCAAGGCTTTGGCGGTTACAGCAACGCAACCACGATGATGTATAACGTTGGCCAACCGAGTGCGCAAAACACGGTTTACGATGCGCAGCAATTCAGCTCGCGGCAACCTGCAGCTATGCAAATGATGCCACCAGACGTCGCCTCGAGCTACTTTGGGTCCGAGACTGGGGCCTCAGCTGGCCCGAGTCTACAGCAACCGGCGCAGGGCTCAAGCGGATCTGCGAACGTTTATCAGCAAAGCAATGCCATGAATTATGCGAGCAACAGCATGTCCAGTGTGAGCGCAATGCCACAGGCAACGAACACTGCCGATGTTTCAATGGCAGACGATCACGATTATGCCGAAGGCGCCCTCGAAGAGAAATGGGTCAGCTACCAGAGGCAGCTAGGGAGCATATTTCAGGAGATAGTGAATGGATCTCTTGAGAGTGCATCTGAGACATTGCTTAGCGTCACTAGCTGGCTCTTGTCTCAGGTCGCAGATCTAGGTATGTATTACACTGCCTAAGCAACCGTAGAGGGGAACATGAGAAAGCCAGAGCTAACTACTGTGCGTGCCCAGGTCTTAATCTTGACGATACCAACCTTCATGCTGATCGTATTCAGCTGTGGAACGACTTCAACCACGCGTGGCTCGGATTGGGCCAGCGCCAAATTGACCTAATGACTTCATCCCAACAACTTTCGAGGACGCAAAGTCTGGTTTCAAAGGCCATGATTAAAAAGATGGGAAATGAACTAATAAGGCTATGTGACGGTATAGAGCGTCATGGCTTGGTGGACTATCAATATGGAGTATGGGAGGATCAAATAACTGCTGGTGAGCAACTACAGTCCCGCCCCGAGAGTCTGACTGGATTCGCTAACATGTACATGCAGTTCTCGAAGACTGTCTTGACTTATACGATGCTTCGGAAGAAGGCAGTGACAGCGGCAACCGATAACGTACACAGTTAAGACTGCACAAGTACTTAAACACATGTCACACACACGACCCCGTTTTTGACACCGAAATTCGCGTTCAAAGTTAGGCATCACGGCCCAATGCCTGCATAGTGTCATTGTGTCGAGCGCCAGCTGCAACAAGGTACCGGCTGTTTTTGTTGCGCTTCGCAACTGCTTTCTTTTTACACATCGATTGTTTTGTTGCGTATTATGCTTACCCCTTGTCACTCGCATTTTACGACTCGGGTTGATGTCCTGTATGGTAAGCCCAACGGGCTGTTCACGAGTTTCCTTTTATGTTTTTTTTTGCCAGATTTTCTCCCACCATTTGCTGGCAGTGTACGAAGACATAGGATTGCTACAATCATGATTGCATCGCGGGGTTCAATGGAAAAGAGGGAATAGTCAATACGCTATGTATTATACGGATATGGGATGGGACACATTGCTGGTCATTGCAGAGGCAAATGGATATGGATTTGACACCGAAGGGCGCGTGGATAATGATTTCGGGAGAAAGGCGTTCAGACTTGCATCAAGTTGCCTTGCTGTGGTTGGAGCAAATGTCAGGTCTGGGTTGGGCAGGGTTGGGCAGGGTTTCATATTGTCTCTTTCTCTTCTTCTTTTCTCGTCAGGCTTCCAAGATAGACTTGGCAGCCCTGTACTATTATTACCGAGCCTTGCTTTGAGTTAGAGAAAGGCTGCGGTCATGGGTTTACAGCATTTAGGAGGGTGGGCGAAAAGAGTGGAACTGGAAGAACCTCGCGGGCTTGCCAGCTATGTTAGATGAACGGGATGGGAATACCAGGATGAAACGCATGTTTGGATAGAAACTGATAGAATTGTACTATTACTGAGGAGTGCTTTGATCAGGCATTAAAATTGTGAAGGTGAATGAATTGGCATGGCCATAGCAGGGAGAACTTTACGGTGTGATGATTTCTGCCCAATGCTGCCAGCTTACAGTTCCAGGTTGGCTCCAATAGAATGGATTAGCATCCGTACCGCAGCATACAGAGGTAGATAGGCCGATGAGTGAGGTACGTAGACTCTAGGAGCTTGGCCCCCGCAATGTTATTAACTAACCAAGAAGAGGATTGACAAGCAGATCGATAGATGGATAACTACATAACTATGAGAATGGATTTGATGGCGCCTCGTTTAGAAAAGTGACAAGATACCCACCCATGTAAGTGAGAGGGGCCGCCCTAAGAATTCGAAGGACAGGACTAGAGGACCTGACAAGACAGGACAAGCGACAAAACCAGGGGGGGGGGGGATCAATACCAGGCCAGGGGTTAATTAATTAGTTGCCTACCTTACTCTACTCTACTGTAGTATCCGTCCGTAGTTAGTTGAAGAAACGGGAGTTGCCATCGGGGTTATTCCTGAAGGGTATTGCTTGCGAGAGAAAGCGGGCTGAGTTTGATCCCTGCGAATACTATAGGCTGGTTATTCTTCAGTGACAACATTGAACGAGCAGTACCTACTAGGTAGGTATAAGGGGGGAGAATGATGATGGCTGAGGCTTTGATGGTTAGGCGAGTGCTTTTTGGTACCTGAGCTTCTATCCCAAGTGGGTTATCGGCAGATTTATCTTGAACAGTGAAGAGTAGCTTTACTGAATGTGGTTTTCTTGGGCATGTCTCCGACTGTGGATGTTATCTGTCTGAGGTGTCTGTACATAAGGTACAGTATGTTCCCTGTTGTTGTTGATGTTGTTGTTGTTGACGTACCTTACGCACGGGAGTGGCTGGCGCTGTGAGTTGTGGAGGTTGACCTCCATCGAATGGCGTATTCAAACGCTAAATAATTACCAATCCGACAGTTCCTTTCACTGATTGCCCTGGTTTATCTAGGTATTTTCATCCATATTGAGCTTCTTTCCTCATCCATGGCAATGAGGGCAGTACCGCCAACAACAACACATCGACTCACCGACAGATAACTCGGTGACTTTGTTGAGTCCACCGACATGTCCCGTGCGTTTCTGTTAATTAATTATAGGCCGCATTTATGAAGGACGAGGTTGGTTGGTTACACAGGAGAGGCACAGCCTAATGCATCTCTCACACACGCATATGCACTCATGCATGACGACTTTCCTCTTCAGTCCCTGAAACAAAAGAAGAAACATTGTCAGCCAGCCAAGTCCAGTTTTCTCTGCTGGCAAAAGAAATCATATCTGGCCTGTGAATCAATGTTGGGCGCTTTGTGAAGCTGAGCCGAGCTTGCTTTGCTGCAAGAGAGAGGCGCATTCGCATCTGCATCTGCATTTGCATTTGCATTTGCGTTTTCATGTGCATAAGGTAAATGCAACAGTGTCATAGCGAAGCCAAGGGCGATACGTACCAGGTACAAAGTCGAGTCGGTTGTCTTCCCGCAAAAGTGGCTTCTTATGCAGGTACAAGCACCTCAAAACAAGAGGCGTCTGCCCTACCCGGTCGCTGTGAGCCAATGGACAGTGTGTGGCTTTGAGGGTGTGTGAGTAAGGTACTAAGGTTGTGAAAGATTGCGCGAGTCAAGTGGGGCCTATGTACCAGGTTCGTCTTGACAGGACATCCATTGAACAGGGACCTAAAAACGTAGTATGTAATCCACCGTGGCTGAGAATGACAAGAAGCCAAAAAAGAAAAGTGACATAAAAAGCAAACAGCACCTTCATCCACCACCACCATCATCATCATTGGGGCTGGGAAGGAAGGGATGTACATCATTATTTATTGCTCAGTTACATTCGGGAGATTCCCGGAGATCTAGATTTTTCTCTGTTCCGATGATCATCATTCAGTGGAGGGAGTATGTACATAGACTAACACGCCTGGACGGCACAGCATATCCTCTATGAATGTTACATACTGAGGTACTGAGGAGTCTCTGTTCCGCTCCGCCCTGCTAACAAGAGATATCAAGCATATCCTTGCCAGGACAGAGCCACGAATTCCACAAGGGGTTTCGATTTAAGCATGCGAGAGATGGACGATTGGTAACAACGATATCTCGACTAACGCAGTCCTTAGGATCCAATGTACATTATGTAGTAGTTGGTTGCAGTTACAATGATAGATGACTGGTCAGCTGTAACACAGTCCTCGGCAGTTGTGTTTTACCAACCAAATAAACCTTTTTCTGTTTCGAAATCTACTAGTTAGTTGATTGAGTTGAGTCCAGTCTATCTCCAGCAAACTCTTTATCTGGCAACACTAATAATAGTGACGTGACCAGTCAAAGATAGGCAGGATCAGACGATAATCCCGACTCTACTGACGTGTCCTCGAGACCTAGTGACTCTGCTAGACTGGATAATAGTCGCGAACGGACTTTACACTGACTGACTTACCTACACCCAATTAGCCAATTCTCGGGCTCTCTTCCATCCCTTGGACCTTACTTTGTTAGTATCGAGTTGCCCAAACTCAGCCGGGTTTAGTGAGGAAAGAACGAGGCGGACTGAACGGAGCTGGATGGACCCCTCCTACCTATACTTGCCCTCTTAAGAGCGGGGATACCCTCGCTTCTCTTTTCTTTTCTTTACAACCAACTTTTCTTCTTCTTTTAGGTACGAACCAGCTTCACTCTAGAGTGCAGTAACGCAATTGACTCTAGTAGACCAAAAGCGTGGAGGTACAGTACATCCGCATTGACAACCATGATTGATTCGTTTCTTTTTGTCATCGTCACGATTTAGCTGCATTTCTGCTTCGTCCGAATTCTCCAGCCAATTGCCGCGCCCCGCCTGACTTGCTGGTGAACCATCACCAACACCAACAATTGCCCCTCCAGTATCGAGCTCGACTTGGCCGATGCCCAACATACCTAGCATCAAAAAGGCGCAAGATTATCGCTCTCGTCATGTCGCCCTACCCAATATCAGCCCAATCCCTTGATCACGTACTCACTCGCCACAATCATAGGAGAATTTGGGGCTTGAGCCTTGAGGTCCAACGGCTATGAACGCCCTAACGTCGATCACGTTGCCCCTCGCTGATGCGATGCAACGCAATCCAAATGAGGCTGAAACATTATTATCGAATCGCAGCTGACGCTCTGACACGGCAACTTCTTTTAATGGGGAAACAGATCGCAACAACAGGAAACATCTCGAGAGATACATGAATGCCCTCGCGTTAGAGCCTAATGACATCGACGCCTGATTGAAACACCGCCCTTTTGACCTTCACTTTGCACGCTGTACTATTGTTTGCAGGAGGCGAGAATTGGGCCGTTCGATGTCTGCTATCTATCCGTCTCTCAGGCCGCCCCAGTTCAACATATCAAGCAAGTATCATGCATCGGGCATCAACTCGCCTCCATCATTTTCATCATTTGACTTTTCGATACATCTATTCCCGCGTAGTTAGACTTGTCTGGGCTTAACCTAATTAGCCCCTTTGGATTAATTGATTAATTAATTACGCCTTAACTTCTGCCACTTAGTTAGATAGATCCTAGCATCTTAGTAAAAATAATATATTAGGTTTTAGCTTTTTTAAATAAAATAGACTTTAATTATCTCTTATTTAATATTAACTTTTAATAAATAAGTTATTTAATATATATTTTTATTATAATTTATTTATTTTTATATTTATTAATTATAAAAAAATTATATTTTTTTTAATATAATTATAATAAAAAATTAATTTTTTTTTTAAACTTTTTTTTTTTAAATTTATTTAAATTTTTAATTTTAAAAAAATAATAAAATAGTTATTATATTAATTAAAAAAAGATTTTTTTTTTTATTAAAAAAAAATCTTTATATTAATTATAAAATTAATTAATAAATTAATATATATAAATAAATTATAAATAATTATAAATAACTTTAAAAAAAATAATTATTTCTTTTTAAAACTTTAAAAATAAAATAATTACTTTTTTTTTATTTATATATTTTAATAATTTTATATAAATTAAATTAATAACTTTTAATTATAAATTACTTTTAAATATATAATTTAATTTAAATAAAATTAATTTTTTTAAAAATTAAATAAATTAATTAAATATTTTAATTTTTTATTTTTAAAATAATTAAAGGCTTTTTTATTAAAAGTTTAATTTTTTAAAAAAATTTAATAATAATAAAAATTAAATATTTAATATTTTTAATAACTTTAAAATTATTTAAATAAATATTATATTATAAAGTAAAAAAAAGTATAATATTAATATATAGCTTAAAGAAAAGGTTTTAATAACCTTATATTAATTATATAAGGTAGTTAAAATATAGATAAAAGTATAACTTAAAATATAATAAAAATCACATTATGTCCCCTCAAAGAGGAATTAGCCCCTTTAGATCGCGGCGTTTCCAAGTCTCGCCGCGTCTTCCAGCTGTCGTGGTCTTTCCGTTCCGTCTGTTCCGCTGCAGGCAGCGGATGAAAGCAACCGACGCTCTTTACCAAGCTTAACTCCACACACATACTTCGCCTGACCGCTGAATCGTTGGGCATTAGCCTACCCTCTGCTGGTCTCCCTCGAGCATTTTCTTTTCTTGGCGACCGATGCCTGAAGTCAGCTGGACAATTGGTGAACAAAAGAAAACACCATAAACACTATCCATGTAATTTATTGACTACGCCATATTGTTGGCGCGCCTGTGCCGCAATTTGTGGGGGTTAGTTTTGTTTGGTGTTCCAGCTGAACGGATGCTGGTAACCAATAGGCGAATTTGACCAACTGTTCAACAGAGTGATTCCTCAGCTTTGGAGTTTGTCTCGAGAGCTGAGACCATGGCTGAGCTATGCATATACAACACAAGCCTGGCGTGCGTCATTCGTCAAGAATGGAGACGCAAAAGTGTCAAAAGACATGTCTAAGATGCCTCCCTCGTCGATCACGCCAATAATGGCATCTAGTGTGGCGCAACTACAATTGTCGCTAACCAGCGGTATCAGATCTGATCGGCTCAATACCTACACGCCGTCTACATTTGGCGACAAATCACGAATCAAATCCCGGCATTTGTCTCCCGCGATTCGTCTATCGGATTTCTAACGCCCCCTAAACACAAACAGGGACGTCTGTTCGTCGTCCCAGCGAGCCGGAAATTCGACGACACTAAATAAAAGCCGAATATGACAGGTCATTTTATACCAACCTCAACTTACACCCCTCTGCTTCCTGGAGATAACAAAGGGAGATTTGACGAGGGAACAAAACGAAACCAAACTAAACAATTGTCTAGTCCAACAAAACAAAACCACCTAGCCCACTTGGAATATTCAAGATATATCCATGTTCCTCTAGAGATAGGGTTACATCCTGATCGACAACCGAGACTAATTCCCAGCGAAACAATTTTGTTTCGTTAGCCTCATCATTATTGACAGCCCAATACCTAAACAACTCGCCTTGGAAGGTTGCATGCTGTTCGAGACATGCAGCTAAGGTTTCGTGCAACATCGAGTCAGCTGCCGAGGGCTTGTTTGTGCGCCCGTATCTTGAGGTGTGATGAGCTTGTCAAGGATGCAAGCAAGCCTCCAGACATGGATCCTCATGCCCCGGATCTTCACCAGCCGTGCTACAATACCGGTTCTCCGGTCACCCCGGTCCCGGTATGCTGATAGCTCCCGAGATTCCTGGGGCGTTGTGAGACATGGAATCCTTTTCTTGGAAAGGGTTGGTATAACAAGCCATCTATAGCATTCTTGACACTTTTGAGGCCAGACATATCAACAAGTGAAACGCAAAACCCGACAATTATCGGCATACATGTTGGATTCCATCACATCGACGTCCGAGACATGGGGGCGCTGCTGCGGTTCATGATGCAGCCCCGACCCGACGCCGGGGATCGACCGGCAACGTCCGCTATGACTCGGGGCTATAACATGAGGAACTCGATGTCACTCAAGAGGGTGTGTCGTTGGATATGGAATGATGCGCATGATGCACCCTGTCTCACCACCAGGGACATCGAAACAGAGGAACATCAAGACTTGAATTTGGCAAGTATAACCTACTTTTGAACTTTTTCCCCAATGAGTGTTGCATAGCCTTGTTTCCTCATAGCCTCAGCAAGCCCTCCCATGTTCTGCGAAAACAAACATCAGCCTCGTTGGGGCTACGAGGCGCATGCCTTGAGTTTCATTCAAGACGTGCGGCCCCTGTAAAGTATATATATGGTTGGACGATGCTAGAGACGTCCGAGCATACCGAAAAAGGGGCCTCAGCCACGCGTTGGGCACGGCTTTATATCCGACATAGCCGTCGCGGCACGTTTATCTTAATCGTATTCAGAGTGTCGTAAAGTCTTAGAGTTTGCTGATGTAATTATCGTGTAAGTATGGGCCCTGAGCGAGAGCATATTCCGACTCCCCGCTGGATGAGTGTTGCATGGTCGCTTTGGGAGGCAATAGGCGACGGTCTTTTCCAAGTCTGGCATCATAGTGGCGGCTATGTTAGAGATCCTGAGGAGATTGAGTCTTGCTCATAGACGGTAACACGTAATTGTGGGAATGATCTGACTTCCTATACAAGACTTCATCGCACACTCTCTTCGACCTTGACATGACAGATTTAAAAATATCAGAGAAAGATCTCACGATCGCCCTCCCAGAGACTGTTATTCTCACGAAGTTGAACGTGATAAAGTGACATGGCGTTGATGTGATTCTGCACAGTGCTGAGATAGGTTTCAATGAGCACCATACCCGAACTCTCCGAAACCAGGTTGTGAACCATGGACATATCAGTCTTTGTCGATGGCCTTAAGCATGAGTTTGACATTATCAGCACTCTGTTGCCTCAGGTAAGGAGTCAAGAAACCGGCGGAGCTACAATTCATTGGGGTGGATAAACGGCCAAACGCAATAGTCTAAAGAAGAAGAAGAAGAAGAAGCAGCAGCGAGACCTTCATGCTTAAAGGCTTCAGGTTCACACTGATACTAGCCCCTATCAACCGACGCTTCTGTTTTCGTCTCAAGAGCGGACAGAATCAAGACGGTCGCCATGCATATCGTAGACATTGGGAATTTCAGCGAGCTGCCATGCCGAGCCAGTCCCCCTTACACTGACGGCGTATCATCCCGAGGCGAGCATTCTAATATACTGGATTATTAGCTTCGTCATAAGCTGACCAGAGGGCAACACATTTGCGCCATTCGTCCTCTCTTAGGATTGCCTCGGCGTTAGGCAATACAAACAGACAGCGGGCAACTCGAATATGTTGGTCAACAAAACAGAATGCGTGAATTCATGATCGTAACGATGTTTAGATTCGCTAGGCGTTCCAACCCCATCTCCCTCATCCATTTCCACTGGTGGCCCTTGTAGGACTATGGACCGTATAAGTCCATGGCAATGACGAATTCTTTACTCCCCTCCCCGGTATGCACCTTTCTATGTGCGATCGCTTAGAACTGGTCTGTAATATCATGTCAGCGTCTGATAAACCACCCAAGTCCCAGTTGCCAATCATGACAGCAGAGACCATCGCCGAAGCAGACACAACTATAGCCTCAAAGAACTTACCAACAGTCATGCTCATACTGACGTCAGTCGACTCAACCATCTTGGTGAACTCCTCAAAGCTAATCTTGCCGTCCTTGTCGAGATCGGCCTCCATGATAGTCTTGTCCACAATCTGCTGCAGCTGCTGGTCCTTAAGGTTGCTGCCAACCATCATCTTGAGGACAATGAATAGCTCTCCGTTGCTGATGTAACCATCACGATCAATATCGTAGACCTTGAAGGCGAACTGCAACTTCTGTTCCTTGTTCCCCTTGCTGCTGAAAGCCGAAAGACCTGTAACGAATTCTTGGAAATCGACGTCACCGCCACCATCTTCGTCAAAGATGGCGATCATTCTGTTATAGCTGAGTTAGCTAATTGGCGAGAGGAATGGAGAAGCTTGGACGGACCGTGTTGCCAGAGGGTTGGAAGAGATCTGGGGAAGACTGAGGAATTCATCGCGTTCGATCGTACCGGAGTTATCCTAGAAAGTCCCAAGTCAGCTCTTCATGTCCATTGTGCTTGTGGAAGCCCGAGCCATATTCATCCTCCGGCATGACAAAGGAACAAAAAGTCGGAAAGCTTGCGCACCTTGTCCAGCTTCATGAATCGCTTTCGCAGACGATCAACTTCCTCTCTGTCGACTAGAAACCGTACATCTCAGTATATGTTTCACTCCATCACCCCTCCCCCAACCGTGCGTTCGCGTTGAGGGGGTCAGGGCTTCCAAGGGGCCAGGGCAAGGCTCACAGTTGGATCCTTGGACGAGGTTGTCCAGGACTGCGCTGGTGGTGTTGCCCATTTTGGCAACGTAGAGATATGCCGTTGATTTGAGTGTGGGCGTTTGTTTCGGGGTGAGCTAAGTTGTGGCGGAGGGGCGTCGTTGGGTTATAAATAAGCTGTATTGTGCTGTTGTCCAAATGTTGGTGATAAGGCTGAAGTGAGGTCTCACTGTCACTATCGCTAAGTTTAGGTCATTCTAGACCGATCTTCTGCGCAAAGGGGCAAGTGCGCAGAGGGGTAATTACTTTGCGGGGCGACCGCCTCAAGAAGCAGGACCTCCCGCCTCCTTCAAGCACGACTTCCGTTATCCTTACGGTGCACCTTCCATGGATGTTGATATTTGTGTTACGGTCAGCAACTGAAACTTGGATTGATTGAAGGTGCGATTCAAGAATATAGTTTCTCTAGCAGAAATTTACACATTACACGAAAGGATAAAAATGATAACATTCAAGAAATAACTACATGAACTTCAACATGAATGAAAGCTCACACAACTTACCGCTTTGTCAAAGTCCGTCTGATACGTGGTTGTCGAGCCAGCAACAGAACGTTCCTACCTTTTCAGTGCTTAACTTCACTGAAAGCAAGCGCCATTTTGGGCCACTTACCACTAAAATCCACGCTCCCAGCAAAACAAACCATAACCTTCCGTACCAAACGGAAGGAAAGTGCAGCCCCAAAAAAAAGGAGGCAGTGGTCCAAGCGTCATAGGTATCTCGCCCGCAAAGACGCCGTGGGGAGTGACCTCGACCCCTCCCATCAGCACACCGTCATCAAACTCTACCGTTCTCTCTCTAGCCATTCATTGACTCTCCCTTGCCAAAAACTCCGGGCAGCAGCAGAGAAAAATCTTTACGCGCCAAAACAACCCCCAACGTCACCCCATCGAGCCCGACCAAGCTGCCATCGAAAAAAGACCACAACAGCATCTTTTCCATTAATTCTTTGTCGAAGATCAACTCAAGAGTACTTGTTTTATGACTTGATCGCTTTTTTTCGCGGTTTTTCCGCCGCCTGACCGCCTCTCTCCCACCTCCCTCCAACCCCCTGGCATCATGTCATCACGCAAAGTCCGCGTCAAGAAGTTGAACGTCAAGACGACGCTTCCAGTTCTTCGCGAAGACCAGATCAATCCGAACGAGTATGAAGCTTTAACGACCGATAACCAAATCGCGACCGGTGTCGAGCAGGCCGAGGAAAACGTGAGTCATCTCTTTGTTCTGCCACATATCGTGATATCACGTGTTTATTCACGTGATGCATTTCCTCGCCCCATCCCTGTCTTGCTGTGATTGGATGGTACTATCATCCAATAAGCAGTCCATTTCCTAGCCTCGACCTCATACTGACATTCATAATAGGAATACCATCTGCAAACCATTCTCAAGGAGGCAGGAACCAGCAATGACCAAGAAATTCCTGTTCCGCCTCCCCAGGAGAGCGACATCAACTATGATGAGCTCTATCCTGTCCCTTTCCACAAACCCTCCTCTTACATCCGTTTTTCACAAACAGTTGAGGAGTGTATATCTTGTCTCTATGACATGACCACTGAGGACGATGAGTTCCTCAAACAGTATAATAGTAAACCACCCGCTGCTGGGGCACTCTCTGAGGATGACTTTGAACGCATCATGGAGGTGTTTGAAGACACGGCAGCGGAGCAGACACCATTTGCAGCAGTCGATAATACCGTTGCCGCCTACGACATGATGGTACCTGCACTTCACGAACTTGGGTCGCCGGCTATCCTCCAACATGCTAAGCCAGTTTATGAATACTGGAAGTCAAGGCGACAGGAGGCTGGCAATAAGCCATTGCATCCCACTCTCAAGTTTGAGACTCATCAGGAGACTGATGACACAGATCCCTTCGTCTGTTTCAGGCGACGTGAGGCTCGCCAGACGCGAAAGACCAGAGCTCGTGACAACAAAATTGCGGAGACACTCAAGAAGCTGCGGCGGGAACTTGAGGATGGCCGGCAATTGGTACTTGTTGCATATGAACGTGAAATGTTGAAACGAGAGCTTATGTCCATGGACCGCGCTCTGTTTGAAGAAAGGGCAAGGCTCAAGGAAACCAAACTTCGACTGGGCATCAAAGGCGAGGACGAAGATCTCGTCAATCAAAAGGTACGCCGACCCAATACTCGCAATGCGAGACTGCTCCGCTCCTTGTATGCTAACTTGCTTTGTAGCCTCAGAAACGCAAGCCTGCAGAGCCCCCAGTCATCCGACAGCCACCCGGTGCCCACTTGCGACAACCTGTACGGTCTGATGGAAGAACACTTGATGCTGATCTTGTCTTGTTGTCAGACAAGCTGGCAGAGAAGGAGAATGAACTTCGACTTGACATAGAAATGAAGGTCCAGAACCACCGGAAGTGGAACCATAACCATATTGACCTAACTGGGGAGCCGCTCTCGCCAGTCAAGGAGCAGGGAACAGAAGTCAAGTTCCGACAAGCGAAGACGCAGTACTTGATGACACCCCCGGCTTCCACCTCGTCAGAAATGGAAGTGGACACACACATACCTGATGCCACGCAAGTAGAAAAACGGGAGGCACCTGTCTTCCAGTTTTCTGCTGGATCAAGTGAGCCTTCCAAGGGTAGCCAACCTTCGTTCCGTCGACGTATTGGTCGACTGAACCGACTGTGGATTGATCGAAGAGGCATGGTGACGCCACCGCCAGAACATGGTGAGAAGTCGGATAGGTGGAGGTACGACTCTGATTCGGATGACGATGAGCCACCTGTATATGAGGTTGATCCATTTGATACTCGGGCATTGAAGTTCCGGGCAACAATTCCGTTGAATCCATACATGTTTCGAGGACGCCCAGCAGTACCACCAGATGCCGTGGTAGCAGCTCAAGCACAAGCAGGTAACAGAGTACTGCCATCGCCAGCAGCAGCACAAGCGGCGGCGCATGCGCATGCTCAAGCCCATGCTCAAGCGGCAGCACAAGCACATCTGGCTATGAAAGCGCAAGCCAAAGCGGCGGCGGTTGCACAAGCACAAGCTCAAGCAGCCCAGACGGTGCCGTAAGCGTACCGTGGGCAGTGGATTGTATGTATATATGGTGGATGTTTGTTTTATACCCCAGAAATGTTGACAGAACGGACGGCGGACTGCTGGGAAAGGTCGAGCCCTCGGCAGACAGATGGGGCATCGTGTATTATTTAGTCGTTGACCAGGGCATTGCAAGGAGTTTCGGAGAGGGTGGTGGGTATTCGGGTTTTGAAGCGAAAGAACATTCTGCGGCCCAGGTCGAGATAAAATGAAAAAGAATCACGGTCAACTTTTAGACCACAAAGATGATGATGAATCTTCCCTGGTGTCGTGAATCGCATGTCTTTTCTGAGGCTGGAGGGATCATCGTTGTATCGTGAGGTGATCATGCGTAGTCATGTTGGAGGCTGAGGGGAAGCTCTGTAGTATCGAGATCCGATATGCCGACGATGGCGAATGCGAACTTGAAGATGGAATTGTAGGGATAGGGCCATCAGAGGAAATAAAGAGAGTGTATAGCCGTGTTGACTGCGTCGTCGTAGAAGAGGAGATGTTGCATGATCATGGTGCCGTGTTGTAAAAGGTGACCAAGCTTAGGCGAGAGGACCAGGCTGATACGGATGGATATCATATTAGCAGGGGCTGCGTAAAGTATAGGTGAGAAAGAAACTCGAAACAAGGAGAACAATACCTGCTAGTGCCATGACGAGAAGCGTATGCCAGCTGTGATGGTGATTTAATGGTATGAGACAGTGGGAAAAAAGCTGTCGACAGAGTGTGAAATGCAAGTGATAGAGGAGGCTTTAGAGTGGAGGGCGGGCTGCGGGTGAAGGAAAAGTGGCCGGCGAACCGGGTGTTGTGGATTTACACATCTTTTAGCCACAGTAGAAGCTTTTTATCGAGACGACGTGGCTGGTGCTGAAGCGAAAAGAGAAAAACGATAATTATGCAGAAAAAAAACTTGCAACGATGATGGTCCAAAGTACTAGTTAACGTTAAGTCTTATCACGATAAGTGTCAAGTTGTTAGATCAGATAGATATTCTTGTTCTTGTCATTGTGCTATTAATGCAGTATAATTGTGATTCAGTTCTCGCACAGTTAGTTGTATGCATATTCTCTCTTGGTGATCACCACTATTCCCGTATGTACAGTACCTACGTACGAAAGATCTGCCCTCGTTGTGTCCGGAGTTTTATGTACCGTTGCTGTTCACGGTTTAGCTGGACCCTGAAAATTGTAAATCGGAGCCCTCCCGTCCGCTACGGAAATGAGAGAAACTGTGGCTGGTGATGACGCCTGGTGCCCGTTGAGACACTTGACTGACTGTGGGATGGATATAATTACAGGGTACTACCTAAGCGAGGGGCTTTACAAACCTGCCCTTGTACTCAGTGAAGCCTGGTCGAGATCAGATCTGCCCCTCTAAGGTAGTTATCGATTAGACGTCTACCTTACTTATTGCTTCCAATTCTTGACCTCTCTGAGCCAACATTTATGACAATTTGAAATATAGTCTTAATAATAATTATAGTGTTTCTCTATTCCCCTGTATTCCTGTTCAAAAATCTGACATTAAAGTTGACAGCGTCCATGTAGCTTAGGCAGGCAGTGACATCAACACCATCATCTCGATACCCCCACCTTTAAACTTCCCATCTTCAACCTCACATACAAAATGGCCTTCAAAGACAAATCCTCCTACATCGCCCTCGGCTGCGAAGGCTCCGCCAACAAACTCGGAATAGGCGTCATTCTTCACACTCCCACCGAGACAAAAATCCTCTCCAACCTGCGCGACACCTTCGTATCTCCTCCAGGAACAGGCTTCCTCCCCAAAGACACTGCAGCCCACCACCGCGCCCACTTCGTCCGTCTCGCACGCGAAGCCCTCGCCGAAGCGAAAATCACACCCAAGGATGTCGATTGTATCTGCTACACGAAGGGCCCGGGCATGGGCGCACCGCTGAACTCTGTCGCTGTTGCGGCTAGAGTATTGAGTTTACTCTGGGATAGACCCCTTGTTGGCGTGAATCATTGCGTGGGACATATCGAGATGGGGAGATATATCACTGGCGCCGATAACCCGGTTGTGTTATACGTTTCGGGTGGTAATTCACAAGTGATTGCGTATGCCGAGCAGCGATACAGGATATTTGGCGAAACACTTGATATTGCAGTTGGAAACTGTCTCGATCGATTCGCACGCACTTTAGAAATCAGTAACGATCCCGCGCCAGGTTATAATATCGAACAGCTAGCCAAGAAAGGAAGCAAACTCCTTGATATTCCCTACGCAGTCAAGGGCATGGACTGTTCGTTCTCTGGAATTCTAGCCTCAGCGGATGCACTCGCTGCACAGATGAAGGCCGGCGCAGACTTCACACCGGAGGATTTATGCTTCTCACTGCAAGAGACGGTATTCGCAATGCTAGTTGAGATCACAGAGCGGGCTATGGCGCATGTTGGGTCATCGCAGGTCCTCATCGTGGGGGGTGTGGGCTGTAATGAGAGGCTGCAGGAGATGATGGGACACATGGCAAGGGAGCGAGGAGGATCAGTTTATGCTACTGACGAGAGATTCTGCATTGATAACGGAATCATGATAGCGCATGCTGGTCTGTTGGCTTACGAGACAGGTTTCAGGACGTCGTTGGAAGAGAGTACATGTACACAGAGATTCAGAACCGATGAGGTCTTTATCAAATGGAGAGACTGAATGAACTCTTCGGTAAATAATAAAAAAGAACAAGATCACAAGAAGTTGTCGTCAGTTTAAATAATGTTTATATGTATTTGCTGAAGCTGATCCATGAGCTTTCGCATCAGCCTCATCATGGCGCCAAGAATCCCTGACATCCCTCGTTATTCCCAGCTCATGTCGCTATCCCTATGTAACTCATCACCACTGCTCCTCCATCAGAACTAAGAATACTAGACAGCCAATCCTTGTTTATCTCCCAGACCTCTAATACACAGCAAGCATTCAACATCACATCGTAACTCGAGCCCGCATGTCTGAAAGCAGGCCCAAGGCGTAAGGGGTTCTGACTCATGACCCAATCATTATGTTCGTCCATCGTGTCTTATCAATCATCTGAGGATGTGGGCTTGTAGACGATTGTTGTGACATACTGCATCAAGTAAGCATCATCCTTTTGGCACTTGGTATAGCAGACGTACCTTATTTCTGTACCGAGTTGTAGCTGAAACAGCAAGAATGTTGTTCTTGATGCTGCTGGTGGCAAGATGATTCAGAATCGTATGGTTTGGCATGTTGAGCACACTGTTGTCATCTTTCATAAGGGTCGCCGCATTCAGGATAGGCTTGCTCAGGAAACCCGGTAGCGCAGGAGGATTTGGTAGCCGTTCAATGGCATTGACGGCATACTGATACGCTTGCGAATCCTCGGCTTGGTCAAAGTCCACGAGGTACTGTGGAATTTGGCTTCGGTACGATTCAGGAGGTGGCACAGGCTTGCCCTTTGGCTGGGGCGGTGGTTTCGAGGCTTTCTCCTGAGTTTGTGAGACTGTCTGAGCAGCGGGAGCAACTTGGGCCTCGACTTGAGGGCCGGCAGGAGGCGCAGGAACTTGCTTCTTGTGAGCATCGTCCGGGCTCACTTCGATATAGTTGACAAGGTTATTGCCAAAGTCGACGGTGGTTGGCAGATCAGGAGACGTCTGCATGATACCGTCCACCAGGAAGCGGACATGGTGTGTACCTGGAAGAACATAGACCGTTGTCGAGAAACAACCAGGACGACCCTCGCTAGATAGGTTATATGTCAGCAACTATATCTCGACTCCATATGGGCCATATCCTTATCGCTCGCCGGACGAATCGTGTGCGACAGTCATCTGAGACCACAAAGCAGCCACGGAAACACAGACGACGTAGTGATCGACCCATGTCTCAGAGCAAGGAGGATAAATAGCATCATGGCACTTACATGGGATGCAATCGTTGCTTGCGATTCCATTGAAAGATGGTACCTGTCACATAAACCTTGTCACCTCCGCTCAGCCACTCCAGCTTGGTCTGAACGACAGGTCTCGTCTTATCAACCCGCAGCTCCTCACCATCCTCTTCATCAACTGTAGTAGCACTGAGGGCAGAACTCTTGCGAGTGATTGTGTCCGAGTCAATAGGCTCAATATCAGGTATCGACAGATCTGACTCCGGCGCCAAGATAGGCGATCCAGGGGTGTGAACCTCCTCATCGATAGGGAGGGGCAAGCGCGGAGGTCTAGTCAGGTACATGTCTGTGATGCTGCTATTGGGAATAAGAGCTGTGTCATTGACGTGAGCGGATTGGTGTGATCGAAGAGAGGAAGACTCCATGGGCACATCGACAGGCTTGGTAGGTTCGTCGCGGTACTGAGGTTTAGACTCGGCGGGTTTGCTCTCGGCAGGCTTAGGCTCAGGGGTTCCAGCTGCATGCTTCTCAGCAATGCCCTTAGCATCCGAGGAAGAAGCAGTCTTGTGAACAGCGGCGAAGTTGCTATGAGGAGAGCCGCTCAGAGACGAGACAGCGGTAGGAGGCAAGCTCTTGGGTCGATTGATGACGGTTGAGCCTTGGGCTTGTGCCATAGAAGGCTCTGGAGGCGCGGCAGAGCGATGCGCGTGACCGGTGATGATATTGCGGGCATCCTTGCGGAGATGATGTCGGGGAGATTCATGGCCATGATGATGACCGTGGGCCGAACCAGGAGCCGAGGTCGTCGGCGTGGTCGGTTTGGAGGACGAAGACGGGTTGTTACCCATGTTTACTACCTCCTACTCCCTTCCGAGGGATGTGCTCTACGTCTTGAGGGTGTGATCTTGGTGATGATGGCGCTGGTGTTTGGGGGGTAAGGTCGGATTATCGGTATCTTATCGGGAATATGACAAACGGCATGTCAAACACGATGATGCAGATCTCGTCGATTACGTCGATTGTTGGAAGGGATTATACATGCGCTCTCAGCGCCAATTGAACGTCGAGGTCAGAAGAGGGAGGACGAGCGAGAAACGGCCTGACGCGGCACGGCAGGGTTTGGTGCGAAATCCGGGGTCCTTGTGTAGCGTGATGATGATTCAGATGCAATATTTTTGGTGTCGCTGATGAAATCGGCGCTTTTGTTCGTTTTGTATGTTTGTGTCCAAAAATACCGTCGACCTAAATGCTTTAGAGGGCTGTTGTTGTTTTGGTCGTTTCGTTGAGTTTGTTCGTCGTTGGTCGCGGGGGTGGAGATGGATGGATGGACCTGAGAGATTGATCGATGATGGAAATGGATCAAGGGAACCTAAGAGAACGGGTGGGATGTTGAATCGTGGTGGGGAGTCTGATAGGTGACAGTCTTTAGGCACTTCTGTTCAGGGCATCAGAAGGCCCTTTGTTCAAGTCACTAACTGGATATTACTAACACCAAAAGACAAAGCTATGAGGTATCCACCGAGAGCTGTTAAAGCCAACCACCCAATGGATTACATCTCGATAAGACTTGAGCTTCCTATACCTCCACAATCTACAACAGCTCAAGGGAGCTCAGACTTCCAATGTAACATGCATGCCTTGGCTTACTACAGTCCTTTCATTAATTAAGTAACCAAAAAAGCTCACAAGAGTATTTTCATCTAATCGCGTTACTGTACTGAGCTCCCTTGTTGAAACCCCTATCACTCTTCCGTATCTGTAGTGATCCAATGTAATCCTCCCTCCCTTATAGACAGCCTCACTAAACTCACCATCAACACCACAACCTCTTCTGCCCAAAATGTCCGAGTCTTCACCCCCAACTTCCACAATCGTGGCAGAAACATCAGAGCAGGACTCACCCACAGTCTCCCCATTCATACTCGCATTCGACATTGTTGTCGCTGTCTTTAGCTTCCTCTTCTCCCTCAACTGGTCAGGCTTCTTCTCATGGCTTTTCGCTATAATCAGCTTTCCTTTCCGCCTAATTCTCATACCGTTGTCTTTCTTGCTCAACATTCTTCTCGTCGTGTTTGCACCGGCTATTTATCTCGTTTCTTACACATTTGCTGGCGTACGCTCTGTATGGGCGTTTCTGGCTAGCTTAGAGGTATGTGGTCACATCGGGTTGAGTAGAGTTGAGATTAAGCTAACCTTCTATAGCCGTTATATACTTTTGTAAGGCCAACGCCCATGTGGAATCATACCAGTCTAACAACTTTCAGTTTGGTGCTGCAGCTGGCGTCGGCATCTTGGCTGGCATCGGCCTGGCCCTGTTCTCATCCATCATCACGTCCTACCTGGGAATGCAGAGTGAGGATATCGACTCAGGGGGTTCAACTTCTAAGGGAAGCCTGCTCGATACCAGCAGTCGACGAGATTCGTTTTCTTCAGGCACTGAGCTCGACTGGCAGTGGCTTGACTCTTCGAGTCAAAGGCGCCGACCAGCTGGTGGCTTACTATCGCAGACCATTCACGAGGAGGACGACGACGATTCAGAGTATTGATCGTGTATCAGTACTATCTATAGTACGTCGAAGCTCAGCTGCAAATTTCTACGCTATGGATAATCCCATAATATATGTTCTTAGACGAGAGGATCAACCTGCTGAAATCCTCTGATACCATGCGCCGCTCATGTAATAATGCTAGACTAGACACTCAGCCTTTCCAAGGATATTCTTCTTCTTCATCTTCCTTACTTGTTTACTTGGGTCGTATCAATCCGTTGCGCCATGTCCTGCTATGCCCGAATCGACATGTGATTAATTTCGGTTGTTCCCCTTCAAACGCCTGTACTATACACCTCCTGGTCTCGTCCCTCCTCGACGTGGTACTAGATCCTTGCTCACTTTGTGGCCAGTGTACACGTGAGGCGGTATCGCTGACGCTTGATCCTATCTCCGGTATGCATCACGCTCTGGCCTATCACGGTCTTGCCTGTCTCGATCTCTTGATCGATCATGCCTGGGTGACCTACTGCGGCTGATGGTGCCACGGTCTCTATCGTAGCGTCGGTCTTCTCTGCTGTTGCGTCGCCGACGGTCATCTCTAGGTGGTGGAGGAGGGCGGTCGTCCCTCCGTCGGCCTGGATCATCCCGGTTATAGGCGGGTATGTACGTGTCGACGTCTGGGGCTCTTGGCCCAGGTGCTCCTCTCCCACGAGGGGGTCCTCGCTCACGAAAGTCCGCGTCGTCGTTCGGAGGCGGTCGTGGCGGTAACCCAGCGCCTCGATCTCGTTGCCAAGCTGGACGCCTTTCATCTGGTCCGTTGCGATATCTGCCCCCGTTCACACCATTCCGGCCATTTCCGTAAGGCTCGTTGCTGTTGAAGCCCGCTGTGGCGCCCTTCGCATCTGGGCCAATACCTACAGTCCCACCCTTGGGGGCAGGGGGCAAGGCAGCCTTGCGGTCGTGGAACTTTCTTCTATCCAACTCGTGGCTTTCTTCATAAACAGGAATCTCGTGGGGTTCTAACGGCAGAGGCGCCATCTTGAACCATGGGTGTTGTAGGGCGTCCACTGCGTTGATACGTGTCCGCCAGTCCAGTTTAAGAAGTTCTTTCAATAGTGAGACTGCGCCCGAACCGTACCTGAAAACGGGATTAGTGACTGGACCTTGAAGATTGTCCTATGCAGACTTACTCTCTGAACCTGTTTTGGAGGTTGCCAGTTCGTGGCCGAGGGGACAGGTGTTCGGCACCAGGTAACTGCTTCCACCCAGGCATATTGTCTTCATTGGGAGATCCCATCAAATCCCAGATCATGTCCAGCTGATGTGCGTCACTTTCGCCAGCCAAAATGGGCTTTCCGAAGAGCATCTCGCCCAAAACACAGCTGCATTGATAGTTAGAGCTAAGAAGAATCGGGAATTTCAGAACCACGCTTACCCTACTCCCCAAACGTCAATAGCGGGGGTGTATTGCCGTAATTGTAGCAGAAGCTCGGGTGGTCGGTACCATCGAGTTACCACGAGACCAGTATAATCTCGCCTTCCTGGGCCGTAAGCTTGGCCAGCCTTGGGAACATCTCCTTCGTAGTGTCGAGCGAGACCGAAATCGGCAATCTGAAGGATACCTTGATTGTTGATGAGCAGGTTGGCAGCTTTCATGTCTCGGTGCAGAATGTGGCTGTCGTGGAGATATCGCAGGCCTTCGAGCAGTTGCAGCATGTAGCACTTGATTTGAGGCTCCTTGAAATGCACCGAGGGGTTATCGAGAAGACCGGAAAGATCGTGATCCATATAGGGAGTGGCCATGTATACGATGGGCTTTTTGCGCTTATCGGCTGAATGGGGTGGTCAGTTGGATCAACCAAGGAACAGTCGGTTTTACTCACTCTGTCTGGTTGGGTGCTCGATGGCCATATCCTCGAGCCTCAGGATGTTCTTGTGCGACAAAAGCTTGAGAAGCTTAATCTCGCGAAGGGCGGTGATGGGAAACTAGTGATCATCGTCAGTGCAGTTCTTGGGCGGGGTGGTGCGTCGACATACGCCATCCTTTTCATGATGCATGATGATTTTTTTCAAGGCGACAAGTGTGCCGGTCTTGCGCCAGCGGGCACGGTGAACCTCACTGAAGTTCTGTTAGTATATGCGATCGTTGTTCGGTTGCGATGATCGACGATATATGCGCCGACCAAGGGGTTCATACCCAAAGGTTCCCTCTCCCAGTTTGCCTAACAATTCATAGTCGGAAATACGGGAACATCCCTTGAAACTTGATTTTGGTCTCAAGTGGTTGAGCGCAAAGGTTCGAGGCGAAGTGCCATCAGGCGTCGAGTCTGACATTTTATCTGTGGCGTTGGTTGCTCGAAGAGTTGAGTTGACGATGCGCGCGTGAAGAAGAGTGAGTGAGGCTGGGAGGCTTCTCACAAGATTCGCATGGCCTCTTAATCGTGAATCATCGGGAAAAGTGTGGATAAGGATTGACGCTTTGGGGTTGATGTGTAAGGAGGAGTCGAAGAGCCGGCGCTGGTATTTTGAAAAGGAGAGCGAGCGGGGTTTTCTATAGATGTTTTTGTTGGTTGATTGTTCTTGATTGTCAATGCACTTTCAATAAGGCCAAGACGAGAGTTGAGAGACGCACGAAGGCGGTCAGGCTTAGAATGTGGCAGAAATCTCAGAAGAGGCTTAGCGGCGAGGGAAGGGATGGGTGTTCTGGGGGTACGTACCTGAAGACCCTTGCGTTAGGTTGCGTCTGTTGGATCCATTTTATCATCCGGGTTTATGATCGTCATTGTTGAGATTCTCTCACTTTTTTGGCGATTGTCTTGCAGCAAGAAAATGATTGTGATCTTGGAGCGTACGTCATTCTTGGTCTGCACGTATATTCCATTGAACTGACCTGACCAATACACTCCATTACATAATCAAACTGAAGCCATGGCTGTACCAGTATTTGACCTCGAAAACCCGTTTACCTGATATTATGGCTGAAGCATGCTGTCTGGTGTTTGGGCATGTGAAAGCTTGCTGTAAGTACCTTAGGTACATGTTGACATAAACAGCATGGATATCTCGGAAAGTTTCGTTTAACCATATCTGTTGGTAGTCCTGGTCGCGCGAAGATCTTGGGAGTATCATTAATTTATTAAAGTTGGTATCCTCGATTGAATTCTTTGGGAACCCGACGTATCCAGGTTGATTAAGTCCCTGTCATTGTATGGATAGGGCCCCGTAATCGGAGGTCGCTCTACTGTGAAGCATCCAGATCAAAATAGAAGGGAATCCACATTGTTCTAGCCTTTGCCAATAGAAGATGTGTCGAAAAATACAGCCCAACCCACGCACGTTCAGTAATGGCCAGTGCCAGTAATTACTCAGGTACCTATTGTACATCCTCCCCGCGTCTTGGAGAGGTTGATCTCTGGGGTAAAAGAATGGGATATCTGGATCATTACTGAGGTCACTTATTTATTTACATCCAATGTATTTAGTAGGTAGACATCAATCTGCTCTGCCTCGATTAATCTAGCCTCTCTCTTCAACCGTAAAAATATCCTCTTGATCACCTGCCACTTGTTACTGATCATCAACACCAGACCAGAGATACCACATCCCATTTTCCTCATTAACCAATTCAGTAATTAAAATGCTTAGGACAACCAAGCAGTGCAACTCCAGGCCTGAATTTCACACCAACAGCTTTCCTTTTTAATACTTAGTCTCCGTGGGCTATCGCATACACCAAACATCTTCGCCTCTTACTCGCCAGTCCCCGCGAGATATCGAGTTTCTGTTACCCCTTCATAACCTCGACAGGATCCACTTGATGGCTTCTTTGTCCACAAGGTTTAGTTTACCTGCTTACATTAGGGGAGGAAATAAAATAAAGGACCTTAGCCCTAAGTGATAGAAATATTTAGGTAAATCTAGCCTAAACTTAAGGGACTCTTTGCTAAGTTTATTTTGACACCCTGCAGTAAGGCTCGCTGTTTTCTTGCCTCCCGAGGCCAGGTATGTACGTATGAACGTTGCGCCTGGCATAGATAAATTTTCATCTCTCCTCATCTTGATCGTGATTTATTCTTCTCTTTTTTTTCTTCTTCATCATCTCTGTTAAAAGATTATAAGTGCATTCGTTGATGCGTTGACTGAGTCGCTATCTTATCCTCACATCAGCTCTTATCTATCACTGTCCGATATCAATTGCCAGACTACCTAGTTATCAGGTCAATCACTTCCCGTACCAGTACATCTCTCGACACCTTCAAGATGAGCGAGACTGGCTCTCATGGCTCTCATGGCTCTCCTGCCCTGAAGGCTCCCGAGACCAACTATCCCGAGTCCCGGGTCCTTATCATTGGCACAGGAGGGACGATTTGTATGCAGCAAGGCCCTGATGGTCTTCAGCCAACAGACAACTTCTTGGAGAATGCTATGGCTCCTCGCCCATCATTCAATGATTTCTCAAACCCAGGCATGAGACAAAATACTACTCCAGATGACCTTTGCTGACAGACATCCAGATACACTCCCAGCAGTTCGTGATGGAGAAAAGATCCAGATTGATAGTCTTCGCACTCCTGCCACAGCATACAACCGTCATGTCCGCTATGGTATCATCGAGTTCAGCCCACTACTAGACTCTAGTTCTATCTCCGCCCATGATTGGGACGCTATGGCCTCATGTGTTCAAGAAAACTATCATCTCTTTGACGGGTTCGTCATTCTCCACGGAACAGACTCTCTGGCTTACACGGCCTCTGCGCTCTCCTTTATGATGGAGAACCTAGGCAAGCCCGTGATCCTCACTGGCTCCCAGGCGCCCATCTTTGCGCTTCAATCCGACGGTGTCGACAACCTATTGGGATCCCTCATTATCGCCGGAACATTCACCATTCCTGAAGTCTGCCTGTTCTTTCATCACCGCCTTTACCGTGGAAACCGCAGTGCAAAGGTATCAGCAACGGAATTCGAGGCTTTTGCCAGTCCCAACTGCGAACCCATCGCCAAGGTCAATGGCCTCGGCATCAGCGTTAATTGGTCCCTTGTCTTACGGCCAACCTCGATTGCCAAATTTCATGTTACAAAGGGGCTTGACACTACTCATGTTGCCTGTTTGCGCGTGTTTCCGGGCATCAAGCCTGAGATGATCGACGCTGTGCTTCACTTGCCCGATATCCGTGGTCTTATTCTTGAGACATTCGGCATGGGCAACATCCCTGGCGGCGCTGAGGGTCGTCTTACGCAGATCATCAAGGCGGCTGTTGAGCGTGGCATTGTCGTTGTCAATGTTAGCCAATGCGTTAATGGCTTTGTATCTCCCGTTTATGCTCCAGGCACTGTCCTCGGCCGAGCTGGTGTCATCTTTGGGCTCGACCTAACAGCTGAGGCGGCGCTCACCAAAGTCTCCTATCTACTCGCTCAACCAAACCTCTCGGTCAAGGAAATTCAGGAGAAGCTCTCCCGGTCGCTGCGGGGTGAGATGACGGAGATCGCCCACCAAAGCTTCTCTCACCCCTCAGGCTCACTCGACTTTGCCGCATCCCATCTTACGCCAAGCGAGACTGCATTCTCGGCACTCGGATACGCGATTGAGAATGGCGAATTGGGACTTGTCAAGGAGTTACTGCAGGGTGAAGGTGCTCAACTCCTCAAGCAGTCAGACTACGCAGGAAACACAGCGGTGCATCTCGCGGCGGTGGCCGGTAGAACCGAGATCCTCCTTGAGCTGCTACAGCGGGGCGCCAGCGTCCACGAACGTAACAAGGCCAATCACTCGCCTCTGTTTGTCGCTGTCAAGTCAGGCCAGGAGCCTTGTGCACAATTGCTGCGCATCGCTGGTGCCCATCTGGCGGTGGAGGAGAGGGATTCTATGCCTGGTTACGTGACACCCAAGTACAACAGTCACATTGGAGGGGGACATGGTTTCTGATCAATGAAAGATCACATCATGTTGTTTTATTTTTTTGAGTTAGTGTTTTGTCATGGGGTTAGGTGAACTTTTGAAGCGAACCAGGATACGGAAAATGGGTGATAGATATGTATAAGGGACCCTTGGGGGGCAAGAAGACAGCAAACCTCAACATAGGGTGTTAAAACAAACTTAGTAAAAGTTATCCAAAATTTAGGCTATTTTACCTAAGTCTTTTTGCCATTTAGGATTGAGATCCTGTGTTGTTCTTATGCGAAGGGTATAATCAAGGCGCTCCGGGATATAGCAAATAAGACAACTTGGGCTGAAATAGGATGAGATATTGAATTACGGGAACAATTTTCTGATGCAATTAGAGTTCAATTGGTACGACAATGGCTGTTGTTAGAGAGACCAGTGGTTTGCGGAGGTAGCTTGGCGTACCTAGGTTGGGATCTAATTCTCCGATGCAACAACAAAATACTGCCGAAGACGAGACTATATAAAAAAGGACCAAAAACATACTATTCACTCTATGCCCATACGATAATAGTCTCAAGTTTTGAAGGACCAATGCAACAGTATAACTAGTCATCTGAATGTTTCGCCTTAGACCCATGAACTGACGTTTGAATTCCTATGACTAACAGGTACGACACGCTATAGGCCGAGCAACCAATTCCTTCACAAAGAGGTAATGCTCAGCAGAGACAACCCCAATTGAGCATCATGCGCTTGTGGACTAGATATTAAACGAGTTCAGACGTCTCCGCGGGATTCCTATAAAGAGAGCGCGTCCAGTCCAATCCGTGGCAATGGCATGAGTTGGTTTGGTTTGTAGGGAAGAAAAACATGACGACGAGTCGTGGGTCGAAAATTGGCATTGGCCGAGGTGCCGATTCCGCGACGTCACGTTGTCTCCTAACTCTGATCAATTGATTACTAGTACTTTTCGCTCTATTTAAGTAAACGTGACTTTTCTCTCTATTCAATGGCTTATACTGGCTGTCGAGACATCTTTGGTTTGTTTGCTCAGTTGATCTCACTATGGGTTCCATACCAACGCCCTCAGATCATCTACCAGATCTAGACTCTAGCGAAGTCACTTACTCTAGTTCCGACATAGCAGCTCCCGCGGCACCAGCGAATCCAGAAGAACTTACGCACGATAAATATCGAGAGAATCGTAGAGGATGGCGTCGAATTGTTGTCAATTTCACTCCCTCGTGGTTTACAGTGACGATGGGCACCGGAATCACTTCTGTTCTGCTTCATAACTTGCCCTACCACGGCCGATGGCTATTCTACGTTTCTTGTATAATATTTTGTCTAAATATGGTGTTATTCACTCTGTTTAGCTGTATATCTATTATCAGATATACGTGTTTCAAAGGGATATGGTATTCAACATTACGGCATCCGGCACAGGCTGTATTTCTAGGTACGCATTCGTCATGATGTAATCGACTGTTCTCAATTGCAGCTGACAATTGACCAAGGGACCGTACCAGTTGGATTCGCTACCATTATAAACATGATAGTATTTGTGTGTGTTCCAGCCTGGGGTGATTGGGCTGCCAATTTTGCATGGGCTCTTTGGTGGATAGATGTTGTTATGGCCACTGCTTGCAGTCTCTACATACCGCATTGTATCATGCGAACAGAAGGTGTAAGTCAATCTCCAATTCCAGCATTGATGTGTCAATTCTCACGCTTCAAAGATGACACTGGATCAAGTAAACCCTTCCTGGCTCTTCCCCGTCATTGCCGATATCGTTGCCTCCACCTCTGGAGCTATCGTAGCCAACGTTCTCCCCAATGACCAACACGCAATATGGACTGTCATTACAAGCTACATCCTCTGGGGAACTAGCGTACCAATGGCGATCGTTATTCTCGCCATGTACTACCACCGTCTTATGATTCACGACATTCTTCCCGGCCAAGTTGCTGTAGCTTCGTTCATCGCCATCGGCCCTCTTGGTATGGGCGCAGCAGCGATCCAACTCCTCGGCCAAGTCTCTCTAAAACTCTTTGCCAGAAACGACTTCATCCCCAAGGCTCCCATCGCGGGTCAGTTCTTCTACCTGACTGGCATTCTCACTGCTCTCATCTTATGGGGGTTCGCTCTTGTGTGGCTCTTCTTTGCTCTCGCCACAATCATCAGACGTCAAATCACCTTTAATCTCACTTGGTGGGCGTTTACTTTCCCCCTTGGGGTGTTCACAGTTGCAACCACGACGCTTGCTCAGGAGCTTCCTTCCAAGTTCTTCAAAGTACTGGGAACGATATTCTCTGTTGCTGAGTTCTTGTTGTGGGTTATGGTGGCCTGTGGGACCATCAGGGCGAGCCTGAACGGCTAGCTATTGCAGCCTCCACCACTAAAATCGTGGGAGAAGACAACAAGAGAAGTTTAGGAGATCGAAAAGACCGACGATTCACCAGTATAGAAAGCTGAAGTGGACATCCATATTAGTACATACACTGGCATAGTCATGACTATAGACTTGCATATTTCAGAGCGTTTAAAAGACCAAGAGTGGCATATCCCCGTGGCATAAGGATTTTAGTTATCTTTTTTTGATTAACTATCAATTCAGTTACTTGACTTATACTTGCCTGACTGATGAAATACCCTTGAAGTTAACAACCCGGAGCGGGGCCGGAGCATACGGCAGACCGACCGGCCAAGCCACCGGAAGACTCCACACTTCACCGATTAACGATCTCTCGAAGTCAATCAACTAGTACATATTGCTCTGTATGTAACATGATGATAGGTGTCAGAATTGGTTTCAGCGTTGGTAATAATTAACACTGATAAGCTCAATTCAAAACGGCGCAGCTCTAGATCCAATAACGCCATTGGTCCAAGCTCATAGCTCCAGCTCCCGTCACAGCCACTAAACCCCTAAAACAGCTCCAGCTCCAGCGCGTACTCCACTGTAATCCCCTAAAACCTCAAGTCTCGAACCAATGGATGGATCTCAATTGATTCTCCACAACAGCCCAGCACCCCTCCCCCCTTGCTCCATTCGCCTCCATTCGCCTCCAGAGGCCAGATTGTCTCGTCACCCACTGCCCAACCTGTTTTCCCCCATATTCCATCATCTCCGCCAGCTTCTTCTTCTCTTTTCCTCTCCATCTCCCTCCCCCAATCTTCTTCATTGGTGTCTTCTCTATAGGTTTCCCTTCATCTTCTCGTCGTCATGTTCTTCAAGGCTTCTTTGCTCGCCCTCGTGGCTGCTCAGGTCTTCGGTGCTGTTGCTCAGGTTCGTGTCGCGCGACAGCTTCATCTCCCCTCCTGCAATTGCTAACATCCAATAAAGGACGCTCCTGAAGCCAATGCTGCTCCCAAGGCTCCTCTCAAGGCTGATATTAAGGCTGTCTTCCCCGAAGCTGATATTCTCGGTGTTAAGCTCGTCAACGGTCGTCCTACCAAGGCTGTCATCGAGATCAACAACAAGGATGCCAATGCTATCAATGTCGCCTTCGTCGCTGGCTCTCTCAACACCATGAAGGAGCTTCCCGAGGACAGCCCCCGCTACGCTAGCATCGTGCGCAACTTGACCTCTGTCCAGTACAACATTGAGGTCCCTGCCGGCGAGAAGAAGGAGCTTCCTTTCTCTTTTGCCCAGGACATGCAGCCCCAGGAGGTCCGCGTTGAGCTCTCCGCTGTTGTCACTGATTCTACTGGCAACCTTCACCAGGTCTTGGTTCACAACGGTCCTGCTTCCATCGTCGAGGCTCCCACCAGCTTCCTTGACCCCCAGATGTATGCACTCCCTTTAACGTCTCAACCAATCGCAAGCTAACAATATTTGCAGTATCTTCCTCTACCTCTTCCTCTCTGCTGCTTTCGCCGGTACCCTCTACTTCGTCTACAAGACCTGGATCGAGGCTCTCTTCCCCCAGGCTAAGCGACCCCGTACCAACAAGAAGGCCAAGAAGACCATCGATGTTGCTGAGCCTCTCTCCGGCTCCGAGTCTACCCCCGTTGCCGTCGCTTCTGGAAAGGACTACGACGAGAGCTGGATCCCTGACCACCACATCAACCGCCCTGTCGCCCGTCGCGTCAAGTCTGGCGCCAGCGCCAAAGCCAAGCGAGTCGATTAAGGAAGTCAGATATCTTTCTTTTCGACATGTTGCGCACGTGCGCACTGTATTTTGTGACGAAACAATGTCTGAGTTTCAAGGGTCATGGCGTACGTGCCTGGGTAGACTAGGGGTTGGGTATCATGAGAAATGATATGACTCGTCACATGGCAATGGATTAAGGGACACCATGGGCCAAAAGTATCTGTTGTATATTATATGTATCAAAACGAGCATTGGAGAAATGGCATGCTTTTCCCACGCATTGCCACGAGACATGACCCACAGTCTCTGTGCACTTTATCGTTAAGCATTATCGTTGCATCCATGATGAAACCCTGATCTAAACCACAAATGATATACCATAGTTGCCAGTCCTTGCGCCGCATATAGGGACCTGTCGTGAATGCTAACCCATGCACCAAACCCATTCCTCCGTCATGATCATGTTATCTAATCGTTCCTGTCCATTCTCTCTTCAGCTGCCTCCGCTGCCAAGTAGCCCATGACAGCCTTTTCCTGAAGCCTGATATCCTTTTCGGGCCCATTGTCTTTGCGAGCAATATGCCCAAACAAACATTCCCATAAATCGTTCTCTTCAACGTTCTCCCCAGCCGATTTATCCTTACTCATCAACCGTGAAAGTGATGCTTGCTCAAGTTCTAGAGTGTTTGCTGCCTCGATATTCACGTCGAGAAGTTCGGGTGTCGACTCTTTTGACTTGCCCTTATTGACACGTCCCATATGCTCCATTCGCCGCTGGACCGAAAGATTGTAAATCGACTCCTCGACTGTCCCTGACACAAGGTAGAGCCATACAGTTGTTTCGTGCATTTGACCAATCCGGTCAACACGTGCAATTGCCTGAAGCTCGAGCGCGGTGTTGAGGAGAGGTTCACAGAGAAAGACATGGCTTGCATTGACAAGATTCAGGCCACTGGAATGCGCCCTGGCATGAAGAAGAAAACACTCGACTGACGCGTTCTCCTTAAACCGTTTGATGCCATCAGGGTCGTCAATGGAGGCATAGCCGATCCTAAATCTTGAAAAGGCGTTACGCAATATCCCCAGAAATCCTTTGTATTGCGAGAATACAATTGACTTTGCCCCAGGGTCAGACTCTCGTAGCCACATCAAATGTTTCACAAGCGTATCAACTTTCGTGGTGAATGAAGGCCCGTCAAGCTCGATTTTCTGTATCTCAGCCAGCTTGTCTGAGTTGAATTCGGAGTAGATACCGGTTTTCTTTGGCGAATCGGTCTGTTTTTGCTCAGAGCTATTCTCCGTGCCATCTTGAGATTGGTTTGGGTCATCGCTATGCACTTTGAGTTGCTGAGGGTTGATAGTAATATCGTGCAAGTTGGATGACTTCAACTTTCTCTTACACACAGGGCAATTGTGGTGAGCCTTGAACCACAACATCATGCACTCCTTGCAAAATTGATGCCCACAGACCGTGAGAACGCCAATAGTGAAATTGGTCTGACAGATGACGCACATTCTCGGCTCGTTCGACTTGTTTCCTGCTTCCTTGAGGTGGAGGACTGGAAAGTTAATTTGGGTTCAAATAACAAGGGCTGTATAACTCACGGTATCTATGTTTAGCTTCTGCTGCAGACAGCCTTTGCCGCATATTTTCCTCAGTCGTCTTCATTCTCGTCATGAGTTCTTCAGTGACAGGTTCCTCGTAAGGAAGGACGCTGTCAGAGACTACTTGCAGTTGGCGATAATACTCCAGGCGGAGGTTCATGATGTTCTTGAACTTGTCGACCTCGGCCTCGAGAGCAGTAGTAAGCTTGCTCTGCGCGTTCAAGATTGCTTGCGTTGCTCTGAGTTGTCGGTCTGCAATTCTACCTTCTAGGACGCTTCGTGTGGTATCCCTTGCCAGCTTTGATGTTAAGCCTCGAAACTCGCTGATAGCTTTCCGCATCGAGGTTGATCGTGGCTTGATTTGATCTCGTAGTGCAAGAAGCTCAATAAGCTTTTCGGGAGCAGGTCCTTCTTCGTTGGCTGCGAGTCTCAACGACGTTTGTGTTTCGTGCTTGATCAGTTCGTTAGTCTGTCCAGTCAAAGCATCCTGTCGATCAGCAATGATAGCTCGAAGAGCTTGAACATAAACCATGAGCTCATCTTGAATTTTGGCTGACTCGCCATATTCATCTCCAGTGGTTTCGACATCGTCCTCCTCATCAATCAAAGGCTTTAGAACCAGCTCGATTAGGCGTTCCCTCCATTCATCAATGACATTTGCTTGGTCGTTCAGTTCATTGTACAGTGCTTCTAGATCGTCGACAATACGACTGCTCTCGATACCTCGTTCCTCATTGACTGTGAGCTCCGGAATCTCAACGAAGGATTGTTCGGATGCTTTCTGTGCCACCTTCGCCATAAGACGGCTTGCTTTGTGATGAGGCTCTTGTAGGATTTCCCTTCGAATAGCCTTTGCTTCCTCATAGTGCTCATCTTCCAACTTCTTAATACGTGAAAATTCCTCGGATTCGGGTTCAGTCATTTCTGGATTTTCGCGGATCTGGAAGTATGCATTCGCGCAAAAAAAGACGGCCCTGTGGTACATCTCTAATGCTCCACGAAGCCGTCTTCGACTGTCAAACAGTTGACCTTTCTCCTCAACTTCAGAATCATCATCGATATCAGAGTCCTCGTGACTGGTGGGCCGAATTTTTGACACAGCCAAAGACTTGAGCTCATCACGGGCTTTGGAAACAAGTTTTCGAGCTTCGTCTCGTACTGATAACCATATTTCCAGTGCCTCCTTTACTCGGGGGCTGTTTTCGTATAGTTGACCTCGTGTCAGTTTACTGGATAGATAGGCTCTCTCATCTGATCGAATCGCGCTCTCGCTTTGTTCTAGCATAGCATCTAAAACCTCGTCAACGGTCCTCATGGGCCGATTTTTGCTGTTGCCGAGAGTTCGGCGGTTATAACCTGCAACTTCAGGATGCAGCGCAGTCTGCCTGAGTCGAACCAGCCAAGTTCTCAAGTCTTCTTCGTGATCCTCAGGCTTCCAGTCATCCACAATTGGCGCTCCCTCAAGGCTGAGCCCACACGCTTCCGCCATTTCTCGATAAAGGGACTGGTAGTGCTGTTCCTCAACGGCAGTAAAGGGCATACTGATGACAAAGCGTTTCTGGGATGGGAGAACCAACTCATCTCTAACCATTGATTTGGTGTGTCGAATAGCGATTCTGTTGAATAGGCGTTGGAAGACGGATTTGTGATGACGGATCAGATCTTGCCATATTTGGTTCACAGAACAGTAGGGCTCGTACTGGAGGAAAAGGAGCAAGCCCTGAAGATCCTCAACGTCATTCTTCACCGGAGTTCCAGTGATACCCCACGCATTTATTCGAGGAAGAATACGAGCTACTTTCGCGGCCTGGCTATAACCACTTTCAATCATCTGAGCTTCGTCAAGGCATATTCTCCACCACGAGATTTGCACGAGGGGTGACTTGGGTCGGTCATAAACTCTTGCGTGCCGCCGTGAGCGCTCCGGGGGTGTTGTCGCGAAGTGAAGCTCAGAGGACAGTACAGAGTATGTTGTGAGAATAATATCGTGGCCAGCAAGTTCATCTGTGATCTGTTGCTCGTCCGCTTCCGATATCCTTTTCCGACCCTCATAAACTTTGACACTTAAGCCCGGTGCATGACGAGCAATTTCGGATGCCCATTGATCTTTTAACGATGGCGGTGTCACAATTAGCGTAGCGCCACTCGGCGTCAGCCTGGCCTGGGACTCATATTCACTCTGAATCAAGGGTCGAGATCGCTGGTGGAGCAAGATCAAGCCAAGAACTTCCAGTGTTTTGCCAAGGCCCATCTCTTCTGCCAGAATGCCGCCCTTTATGGAAGCCTCAGCTTGTCGGAATAGCGAAATATCTCTTGTCACCGTATGGAATAGTTCGCTCAAGTAGTACTCATTCCCGGCCACATCTGACAGTTTCTTGAAGTCATATACGCTATCCTGATCTTCGAGTACGTATGGGATGATGCGTCGCATATCTGCTGACCACTGCACTCCTTCACGTCGCAGTAACCACTGTAGTGTGCGCTTCTGGTATGGGAATAATGTCGATTCCAAAGCATCGACTTGAATAGTCTCAGGTGTTTTATCGTCTTTTTGGGGGACAAAAGCCGCTTCGTAAAAGTCCATTGGAGACCATGTCGAAGTTCTATAAGGTGTGCGTGTTGAGATCGAGCCGCGCAGTAGCAAGTTAATGAATTGCTGACTGCTTCCACGATCTGAGGATGATCTGTATTGAGAGTGCGGCGATGGAGATTCATTCCAATAGGAATTTCGACAGAAAGTCATCTTGACCTGCCTTCCTTGCCACTCAAGTTCCAGGTCGAATGTGCTCCATAGCGTATTCGGCTGTGACGCTCGCTTGGAGATACTATCCAATAAACATATCTTCATCTGTTCATCTTCCTCCGCTCGCCTTAGCCTGACCGTGATATCCAGCGGTTCCGATGGGCAATCCTTCCGCGACGTCATGCGAAGTCGATTGTCCATAAAATAAATGCTCATATAGCGATCAACGCTCTTACAGACGAATGATTGGATATTGGAAGAGGGCCCTGCGCAAGGGCGAGAAATAGTAAATTCTTTCCTTGCGATAGGTATAGCATTCAAGGCCAATGAAGACTCAGTCTTGCGACGCTTTGTAGGTGGCCCATTCTCATGGGCCGATGATGGTTGATCTGAAGTTTCATTTTCAAAACTCATGAGACTGATAAGCCCTTCAACGGATGATGCTGGGATCGAATCTGAAATCAAAAGCGTGAGCGTGAGTGAATAAAAACCCCGATGGTCAACTCACCATCAAGTCCAACGTGTAAGTGAACCGCTTCGGCAGTAGAACGCCGGGAGCGGGCCTTGTAGCGGGCCATGGTTGATTTTATATGTTTGTTATCATTTACCACTGATGGTTGGTAGATGGAGAGGCCCCAAGCTTGAGGCCGCGAAATATTATAGATGACTCAACATGAAATCGAGTATGTAGGAGGGAAGAAGGTAGGAGGAGCATGTAGGCATTTGAGGTGGGATATCAGCCTGGTCGGATTTAAGTGGAGCACCATTGGATAAGCAGGGATCAGCGCCACAGCCCCCCGAAGCATCAGCCACAGAAGCAGCCTTGCTGACATAACGAAGACCCATCGTCAAATTTCGAGATCAACGTTCGGCTTGTGAGACTTCGTTGATTGAGGTAGCGGGCTGAACTTGTGTCATCTGACCCATTGAGCAGCGTAAGTTTATGATAGCAAACTGATACTCCCAACCATGTTCTCTAACATAAGTTTCTAGAAAAATGAAGGGCGAGCGACTCAGGTCAACATTTGGCCTGCTTCTGCAGAGCGGCAGCGCCTTTTCGAGGACAGGACAGTTCCGACAGCTTCACAAGACACGGCCTGCGCACCCGATCCCTAAGCCCCGACCATTCGTTCCCGATGTGCCGACCTTCCTCACCCTGATCGGCCGTGGCCTCAACAAGTACGCCAACAAGTTCCCCTCATGGAACGCTCTCTTCTCCCTCACCTCGCCAGAACTCAAGGAATTGGGTATCGAACCACCACGAAACCGGAGGTACCTTTTGCATTGGATGCAGCGATATAGAAAGGGTGCGCTGGGACCTGGTGGAGACTTTGAATATGTCAAGGATGGACAGGCTCTCTTGAAGGTTGCAACACCACCTCCCTCGGCCCTCAGCGATACGAAATGGGTCGTCAATGTACCCCACGATTTTACGCCCGATAAAAAGATCCCTCGAAAGGCTGTCAAGAACTCCGAGGGTAAAGAGAAGACTGGATCATATCTGCTCCGACCAAACGGATATCGAGTCGTTGGTCACGAGACGATTGCTGGACCTTTTGCCCAACCCATCTCTGGAACGTCGGGGGCTATTGTGAAGGTTACGGAAGGCATGTGGGAGGACCGCCAGGGTCGCAAGCTCGACGGTGGTGAGCGCAGAAGGGCTGAGGTCCGGTTCAAGAAGAGGTCGGCAGAGCGAAGAGCTGAGCGTGAGGCCGAGATGCTGGCCAATATGTAATAGTTGTGTAAAAGACAAAGACACAACATGTACATTTACAACTGTAGTTTTAGCAGACATGACTGGGGTTTATGGATGGCTGAGCAAAAGCATGATTCACTCAAGTGCTGTTCTCGGATATCTTTTGATGAGCAAAAGAGGCTTGGTAACCTATTGTCAAGTCTATTTCGTACCTATCTGGTTGGTATATCGGTTTGCCATTTCCATTACGAGAGGCTGTGTGAACATTATGTCAGCGATTATGAAAGATATCATCCTGAGGCATTGTATTAGAACCAACGCCTTACTGCCTGGTGTGTTTTTTACCTCTTGGCAGGCAGAAAAAGAAGCTATTCTTGACGTAAATCCCGGTTCTTATTTTCGGTAAATCTGGAGCTTATTTCAACGTCACTCGAAGTCTCCTCCGAATTCCTGTGGTGGGCCATCAGCTCGTTGAAGTCTTATTGTCAAAACTCCAAAGAACAGTAGGCTATGCTGAACCAATGCAACTGTGCCGTGCCCTCTTGACACCACTTCGATGATCACATGGCATAATTTACAATGACTGAGTGTCTTTAGGTGCGTAATTCTATATTTGAACATATTATGAACGGTGTTGATGCTGCACCGCCCGTTGATACAAACCTCATCCTCTGCTCTGCTTCTTATGTGATTCACCTGACAAAAGAAGCATGCTGTGCGGGGATCAAGCTGATTCTTTATTTTAAGCTTTTTCTTCTTCGATTGACTAATGGTCTTGAGTTAGTGAAGCTGGGTACCCTACCCGTGTCTTGTACTTGGTGCCTCCCAAGTACTGTGTCAGTAAACATTGAGAGGTGGGTTTATTATAACTGCATATCGGATACCCTCACTTCCGACTAATGTTGAAGACATAACGGCATATGTATGGTGGGCATTCACCTGGTTGTTCTCTCACTCTGTTGATTTGAAGATGGTGGTGTGTATGCAGCCACCTTCACGATGTGACAGGAAACAGAAATAGAAAATGCCATCTCCGCGCATGACTAAGAAATGGAGAGACTGTCTTCATATCGTATTCTTGAATGGGTGAGGCTTTTCTCACTGTGACTTATACGGCGATGAGAGCCTGGTCTCTTTACAATTGTATACCAAGAAGCACTCTCGTAGCTTTTCGATCAATACTCATTCATTGTTCGTTACTTGGTCCTTGCTATGAAGAAATTCACGATAATGAACCAATGTCCGTGCAGATTGGCGAATATCTCGCATTCGCCTAATTGATCAGCAAATGAATCGTCAGAGGGTGGAGGGTGGCCCCCAACTGTAGGTGTTAGAGTTTCAGCTACCGCCGCCGCTGGATCAAGGGACCTTTTGTTTGGCATATTCTTTATGGCCAGCCAAGAACTAATTATGACGAATGGGGACGGGTTCGTAACCACCTCCGGGGCATTAGATTTCACAGGGAGATGTAACATTGCAGAGGCTGCCTAAAATTGGCTTCTGCTAAGGTTGTTCTGGGCTCCAGCCTCCAAGCTTGGGATACTGTAGTCTATAGCGTCGATCATCCGGTATCGCGGATACAGTGCAGCCCTGACGAGCTGAGGCTTGTGATTGATAATCATCAAGTTTGAGGTTCCTGGAATTTCCTAGCGACAGCAGATCGACTTGGGCTTCAGAGATCACGCGCGCCCTTTGAGAGACATATATGTACCTAGCGTGAGGGTTTTCTCGTAGCCACCTTGGCCGGGCTCGTTACGATTGATTGTTTTGTGGTCTCGAGACAAGAATAGGTAGCATACGGTACCCTTTCCTCATCTCATCCCTATTCTCACCGACTGCTTGGTTCGGCGATGCACGAATTGACCCTCCACGATCCCATTGAGGGATGTTGTGCGAGTGCCCGTTCATAGGGCTGATGGGCCAACTTGATCGTGATGATATCACAACGTGTCCTCATATCCCATCCATGTATAGACATACGTACGTCCAAGACAGGCCATGATGTGGAAGCCTTGAGGCAACGACTTTACTACGCAAGGCAGCCCTCTTTGGCAAAAAGATCCTGGTAGTTAAGACGGGAGGGAACTTAAAAACATACATAACGCTCAAGCATAACATACGGTGTGGTATGTGTCACTGACTGACATACAGTACTTGCTGGGTCAGTGCAGCATGTAAAATGACCTCAGCTTAAACGTGTCCAAGTTCTCGGGCCCGTTCCTATGTACATACTGAAATTTGGCTCCAGCTAAGATATCCGTAGTAGTTAGTTGCAATGGCGATGACTCTTCTGGATCCCTGTCCATGATTATCCGGCACGCAAGATCCGGGGATGTCGGGTCGGAATCGCAGAGTGTATCTTGTGACTAGATTATCCGTGATGAGCCTTTTCTGTTCCCTAGAAAATCCGATTAAATGCCTATATCTTCCTATAGAGTTGGTTGGAGACGTTGAATATTACATCACAGGCATGATGTACCTACCTACAGTTTCTATAGATGAATAGGTATGATTATCGTCAAAGAACAGGTTGTACTGGTACATGATACATCTGCCTTACAAGGCCCGCCGCCCGTTCTAGCACGTCCCACTATTTTTCATTACCTCGTGGCCCCAAGGCCCTACTCCCCGTCCGTCGTATATCTCGCATTCCCGTTTTTCCTCCCCTTCCCTTCTCAGGTTCAGGGCGACGGGTGGCTTAGCAACGCGGCTTTTCACAACAAGTGAGGTACGGTAGTGTTCCATTGGCTTTCTCCAACTTACACTGTTTCGAACCATCCATGGCAAGCAAGTTGTTAGCGTGGCTTGTTGCGAATGCACGTTTGCAGGGGGCTTACAGAGGAGACGCGTGCAACAGGTACATTCCTTTAATTACTCGAAACTCAACCCTATCTTTAAAGAGTAGGTATTTCGATCTCTCAGCTGTGACGTCGTCACTGTACGTGGGCACATACGTGTTACTGTACAGTACTGTACTCGACCTGAAGTGTAGTAGCCTAAGGTATGTATGTAGCTACCTACCTACATGTGTATTACTTTGAGATTAGCCCCATGGGGGGACGTTTGTAAGTCGGTGATTACAAGGTTTCCAGAGTATGACTCCTTCGCCGTCATGGGTCCAAGATAGCTTGCATGTACCTTACGTACGGTCTCTCCCTTGAATATCTGTGAGGATACGTATGTTGGTGCACCACGCGACCTGGAGAGGCCTCAGTCATGAACAAGAAATGATTTCGGATCTGATATCGCTTGAAAAGAGGCTGCCGTGTTGACGCACACCCTTGAACTTGGGCTTCGTCTTACACGCCATTCCACGCATCTGGTGGTGTACCTTAACAAGGTTGTTTAGTGTATTTTTTTTATCCAGTGATTCCAGTCTGTACCGTTTTAGTTCTTTGCCTGTCCTCTCCACCCCCTGTAACTAAGGCATGGGTCTCTTATGGATATCATGGCTGATGCGAATCCTTCTTAGTCGAAGCGAATGGCGAGCAACGCCTATCAGGATTCGGTTTTTGACTCGAATGCCTCTGTAGTAAAGACTCATCACTCACCTCCAACTGCTTAATTTCCCGAAAACCCTCTTCCTGACGCATCCGCCTCGTGCCCTCCTCGTAATCTCCATACGTCAATTCTGCCCTACCCGGCTCCGCCGTTGAACCTCTATGTACCCTCCCTCCATCTTTGATACAGTCACTCACTCACTCACTCACTGGCCAAGATACCCCGGTCCCGGCCGATTCAATCATCCCGCTGTCGCATGGGTCCTTCAGGTACTAGTGTGCTACCTATCATGGCCCAGGGTTTTAAAAGTCGTTGCCTTACATGTATGTGGCTTCGTCCCTCGTTTTCGAGTTTCGTTCATAACATATCCTAATACAATTAAACTCTAACCGACTTCAAGACATCCCTATTCTGTCTGCCTAGTTATCAATCTCAGACTTCCGGTACAAGGCTGTAGTTTGTTTCAGTTGTCATCGCTACACTACAACTCTGTCATCTGAGCCTCAGCATAAAAGTCCTACAACTTAGATGGTTCCCCCCTATCTTGTCAACAAACTCAATACCATCTTTTCAAGGCCTCCAATTTGATGACTCTCTGGGAGTAGATGTCCTTGCCGAATCAGTCGCCATCGGAATTACAAACTCCAGAAATTCGCATTCAAAGTGCTTCCCCTGACCAAGAAACTGACGAAAAGGAGAGATCAAGCGGCAAACGCTCCAAATCTCCTTCAAAACTTGCACCAACACGTCAAACAAGGTCGCAATCCTCAGGTCATAAAGACAAGAAGAAAGCATCTTCTTCCAAATCAGATTCTCACTCTTCTGACAAAAGCAATATGGGCGGAAGCTCAAAACATAGCTCCCACAGCTCCCATAAGGGCAGCTCGTCTTCACATTCCTCAAAAAAGTCAAAGTCAAGTTCAGTCGATGATGTCGATTGGTCAGACATCACAGATCCTGAAGAGAGACGCAGAATTCAGAACCGTATTGCTCAACGCAAGTTCAGTAAGTAGCAAGAATCCCGAAAGGCAATCATGTAACTAACAGAATAACCCAGGAGAAAAGGCTCGAGAAAACAAGGAGAGAGCCGAGAGAGATTCTCGAAATCAGGAGTACGCTGGCAACAGCTATCGCATTCCCTCTGCCAACGACTTCAACTCCTATTCAGACCCTTCAGGACTTCCCTGGGGCAGCATGAACATCGGCCACTTTGTTGGTCGTATTCAGGAGGCCGAGAGTCGACACAGCAGCAGTAGAAGGGGAACACACAGCGCAGACGATAGTTTTGCTACAGCAACATACAGTGCCTCACCCTCGTACGGCACGCAATGGGCACAAGCAAGTTACGGTGAAAGCAGTGGAGCAGACGAGATGTATTACGATGATTCTTATCTATACGACCCAAATGCTGGTCAATGAGCCGTGAAGAAGCTATTGTAAGATCAACCCCTGTTCTCTTGGTTTCCTCGACTCATATCGATACAGTGGTTTTCGAACTTGGGAATAGAAGGAATTTGACGGACTTTTCACGATTAATGCCATTGTATAACTTATTACACACCCTCTTCTGGAGTTTTTGTTTTGGTATTACCCCGCTCGCTCACATGGAGTTGGTCTTCTTGGGCTGGATTGCTATTCTTGGATGCGGCTGAGATTTGGGACGGGATGATTCAGAGCGGTCAGGCAAGGCAAGGCAAGGGACGAAGGACTAATTACGAGAGAAATGAAGATCTCTCTTTCTATTCATAGATCATGTTTTACCATACCTGGGGCACTCCTCTACTCTGCTACTGGTTGGCGTTAAAGATGGCGGCAAGGGGGATGACTTTGCATAATAAGACAATATTTGATCCAATTTGTTTCCACGATAAATTACCCGATGATTGATTAGTTTTTAGAGTTGAATAAGCTGACAGTTGTAGGTATATGGGGGATATGAGTTATGCTGACCAATGAATGGCTACTTGATATCACACTTTGAGGTCAATAGAATGCCCATGTACTTAGTCCTACATACGAGAATGCGGCGGCCTCCAACGTGTATAGCGCTATACAAATTCAGGCATATAACAATCCCGGAGAACTGAAGTATGCCTTGTTCCAGCCATGCCCCATCTTACAAGACGTGGCCTGATACGGACATGATCTCGCGTGTTTATTGCCAGCCAACAGGATAACCTTGAAGCATAGTACGACTGGCATTTTCTTGTATACTCCGAATCATTTAAGTTGAGACTTGAACCATAGAGACTCGCCTCTGCTGCAAAATTAAACAGTGTCGAATGTTATCGGCGTGTATCGTCTGGTAACCGTCAATTAGGTAGTTTATGTATCTCCCGTTCTTAGAATGGTCTATATGCCGAGAGTATGCAATCTACATTTTGTCGTCTAGAATAATTTGGCCATTAGTCGTGTGAGGGAGGGACAGGTAGCATAGCTGTGCTCGCTCAGTAGTTGTATTCAATAAGAGAGGTGTAGGTATGTGCCCGCTTAATGTCAAGACGGAGGGTCAATAATGATCTCTGGGGAGACCATAATATCATTTGTATCGTGGCATTAACGTAACAGTTATCCTTCTGGGTATCAATCTCTTACATGAATGTTTCGTCGTTCCAGAATGCGATATTGGAGGACAAGTAATGTAGTATGCATGCTTCAACCGTAATACACCAGGACAAGGCTCAATTAACATTTTTCCAAAGCTAGCAGTTGACCCTACGAACACAACACTTCGATTAGCTTTTCATCTCCTGAATCAAGCCACTTCGGAGCAATAACGAAGCTCTTGTTCCTCCAATGCTGAACAGCTTGCAATGAACCTTATAAGATAAGTTACTTAGGTACCTAGTAGCCTTGGTAGTGGCACAAGCTGGCGTATAAACCGGCGATTGCCCGTTTAGGCAATTCTTCATCCACCCTGGGTAAGTAGTGGAATGGAAGGCACGGAACGCATTGCCCCTGCTTCCATGTGCGTGCACAAACAGTTCCTGCCCCACCCAAGTCCAACGCTTGGTCTCCTGTCAACTTTTTCTCACCGCCCGGCAGAAAAAGTGGTGATTCTGCCCAGTGCTGCCGCGCATTTCATGAAGCTATCGTCAATTCTTCTTTGCGCCATTCACCACTCAACCTTGAACACTAAGAGAATTGACTTTCCTACTGATTTTTGGCACACGTCAACGACCTTATCGAAACTTCGAATTGTCTTTCTACGTCCAACTCTATACCCAGTTTGTTTTTTGTCATTCCAAGACCGTCATTATGTCGTCCTCCACAACTGGCGGTGTTGGTCTCAACCCTGAGGTGAAGTCCAAAAAGGGTAAGTCATAGATAACTGCCATTTTTCTCAGCTCCTTAATCTACCTAGTCTGAAACTCATCTAACGTTTGCGACATGCAGACAAGAACCTGAAGCGCAAGCAAGACAAGTCAACCAAGCTTGAGCAGCGCAAGAAGAAGCGTTCCGCCAAAGCAGAGAAGCGGGCTGTCAAGGCTGCCGGCGCCGTCAGTGCTGAGCCCAAGGAGGTCGTTGGTGGCAAGCCTCGAAAGTCAAAGACCGTGGCGAAGAAGACCGTCAATGCTTCCAAGCGCAAGGAAAAGCTAAAGGCTCGTGCCGAAAAGCTTCAAGAAAAGGCAAAGTTGTTGTTGGCTGAGGCCAAGAAAGCTGCTGCCCAGTATCAAGCACTTCTTGATGCCGAGGTAAGTCCAGCCATCCTATGATTGTTTATTTACACACTGATCCCTCTCACCAGAAAACCGCCAACGAATCTAAGTCTGAGCAGGACGACGATGCCTCTTCTAGCTCCGAGAGTTCAGATTCTAGTTCCGATAACTCTTCTGAGGATGAGGGAGGTGCTCCCGTGGCCAAGCAGCCAACCGAGGTTCCCACAAACATCCCAGCCGACGAGATCGTGATGAAGCACCGCCGACTGAGCAATGCCACTTCCGAACGTAGCCATGTTTCCGCCGCGGATATTTCCCCCGAGGCAGAGGAAGAGCCCGAGGAATCTAAGAAGGACAAGAAGAGCAAGAAGGGAAAGAAAGTAAGACTCGTCGAGCCTGAGAAGGAGGAAGAAGAGGCTGTCGAATCTGAGGCTGAGGTCGAGGAGCCCAAGGCATCTGACAAGAAAGCTAAGAAGGACGAAAAGAAGAGGAAGCGAGCTGAGACCAAGGACAAGAAGGAAAAGGAGCCCGAGTCTGCTGCTCAGGCTGAACAATGGCAAGTCGACAATCTCGAGGGAGGCTCTGCTCGACAGGCCAAGTTCCTCCGACTTTTGGGTGGGAAAAAAGCTGGTGCTAGTGTCGCCGCCTCCCATAACACAAAGGGCGCATCTGATTCTACCAAAGCCGAGGCCGACATCCAGAAGCAGTTCGAGGCTGGTATGAAGATGAAGAACGATGGTGGCAGCAAGCGTCGTGGTCTTGGTGCATAGTTGTTTGACGCACAGTATATGTTTGGTGCTGATATTCGCATTTGAAGCTGCTGGCTTGGCAGAAGCTTTCCTCATATGAAGAAAAGGTTGTTGTTTTAATTCACGGTTCACGGCATGGCGTCAGGTAGACAAAAAGCAAAGAAATAAACCTCTTGTTCTGTTCTTCGAGAAGAAGTTGATTTATGTTGATTCCAGATTGCGCCTATTCTCCTGAAGTCAAAGTTCCTGCGAATTCAAGACAGGTTCTCCCATGGCGAAATACAATTATATGTGCCCTTTCCCCCCTTCAGCTCCTTTGGACGTTGAGCTGGTGTCCCGTGCTTGTCCATAGCTTTTAAATGAATCATAGACCCTTACTCTCCCGGAGATCAAGAAAAAAAATGTAGTACCGTCGCTGAGAGCGAGGTCTGGTCGGGGTATTGTTGTTTGTGTTTATGGTTTTATAGTATAGAAAACTTCAATCGATGGAAGCTTAACCGAAGAATCGGGAGATACCCTCGAAGACGAGGCCACCAAAGATGACGAAGCCGAGGATAGCTGTAGTGGCAAAGTGTTAGTAAAGCGCAGCTCTTGTAATCATCAGGGTTCAAGTATACGTACAGATCCAGAACAGGGAGATGGGAGACTTCTGAACCTTCTCGACACGCTTCTTGATCTGACCCTCCGACTTGCCCATCTTGGCTTCGTTGCCCTTGGCAAAGGCCTCGTTGCGTCGTCGCTGCTGGGGAGTTTGCGCCTGCAAGGAAGTATCATGTTAGCTCCATCATGAGATCGACACTGGATTCTGTAGGAGGGTCCTGGCTGTGGCGTACCATTGTGTCTGACTTGAGAGTCTGAATAAAGGGTCTGTAAAGAAATGTATAGAAGAATTGGATGTTGAACGGTTTCAAATATTGCCAATGGTCTTCGTCGCGTTAAAGTACTAAGATCGTATTAAGGGACAGATTTCAAGGGCCCGTGAGGGAGTGGAAGTTTAAATGGGCTGCTAACAATTTTGGGGACATGTGTTCCTTTCCCCTTAAAGACAGACAAGGGAAGGTGACAGGGGAGCCTAGGTACCTACCTACCTAGAGTGAAGATTGTCTCTTTCCCCCACCGGCCCCGCCCCCACTTCACTGCCACATGTGGCTGGTGCAACTTGAAGCTTTATCGATTGTGTTGCTTTCCGTTTGTGAACTCTTCAACGAGTCACCAACACAATGATTTCAACAACATTAACGAGGCTACGGCCTATAGTTTCGTCTAGGAGCTCAAAAATTATAGGAGTTTCTAGAAGAACATATGCGAACAAGCCACCAAGCCCAGTTGTATGTTTGCAAAAGTATTCGTAAGATTTATGTTGACAATCTGGCAGTCTCAGTTCTATCGCACGTTCACTCGACCTATCGCAAAGACACTTCTCATTGCTGTCTTTACGTACCAGTTGGCTTACTGGACTTGGGTGAAACTTGAAACAGATGAGATCCGTTCGGAGCGAGAAGGTTGGTTGCAAGACAGAATATGAGAAGATATGAGGGCTAATGAGTGAATGAATAGCAACGATAGAGAAACTCGAGACAACTATCAAGGACTATGATGCTGCTACAAAGGCAAATAAGGCTTGAAGCGTATAAATGAGATTATGGGGGTTCAAAACAACCTATTGTCTTTAGTTGTTCTGTGTAGAATACTGATACCTAATCGCCGATGTTATTCAAAATAGCCTTACCTGTATAAACGTTATGAGCATTTCAACTTTGACATGAAATTCAGGCTATCGCTAGATTTAATCTCAGATGCATCTCCGCAGAAGTCCCTCTAACAAAAAAACGCCCAGCATACCCAAAAAAGAACGAGAAATACACCTATTATAACGACAACCAGGCCATCAATGATACAGCACCGAGCGCAAAAGCGCTTGGTCGAACAACTATACCTGCACTAACCCTCGTCCTTGGCTCGCCGGGATAGTTACATGTTATACTCGAAATATCCGGATTCCGTCGTCCGTAGCTCACACTAAAACTTGGGAATCCAGGCTGTGGACAAGTGAAGCCTATCGCGGCGGGACACGCTTGAACAACTTCGTAGCAGACGTCCTCGCAGGGTAGCAACTCCTTGTACGGACCAGGCTTGACGGTTTCGTCGATCCAGGCGTTACGCGAGGAGTTATTTGCTGCGGCTTTGAGACCCTTGCGGAAATTATCGGGAAGCGTTGTTCCATTGGGAAAAGCTTGGAAAGCGTCGCGAACAACACTGTATCTGCTACCGCCCATAACGTCCTCGCAGCGAGGTATCGTGACGGTGCAGAGCCAGCGCTTGTAGGCATCACGACACTCATCGCAATCTCGTGCTAGCGAGTAGCGAGACTCGGGGGGTGCTTCGCAGGGTACTTGCATCATGACTTTTTCGAAATTGGCGTACATCTTTCTGGCATAATCATCGTAATGCTTGGCCAGAGCAGTATTATTGAACTTTTTGTCATTGCCAGGCACTGCATATTGTGTCTCGTTGCAGAAGTCCAGATTTGTTACCATCTTGCAGTTTGTGCCTGATGATAGGTTAGCTAATATTCCGGCAGCTTGAAGCGCAATTGGCCTTACTGGACGAGGTTTCAAACGTGGTGGCCTTGTAGACAGTGCCTCCACCGCCTATCGTACGCCCAGACTTGGTATCTCGTTTGCTATCACTGTCCGGCATCTTGACGAGGATTCCCGAGTAGGTGGTACTGTGGTTAAGCCCTGCAACCAGGAATTGCTGCTTGGGCAATCCTCCTTGTCCTCGTGTCGTGAGGCCGGTCGTAACGAGATCGTTGTTTCGCCCAGTCTTCTTATCGTTGGCCCAAATTTCCGCGTGGTCTGCGAGGCCACACGTTGAGTGTCGCAGGCCATCGATGGATCTTAATTTGTCGTCCCCGATAAATATCTGATATGGTGGCGGCCTCTTCATGATCTGCTGTGTCTCGTCCGAGTCCTGGGTCAAATCACTGGTGAAAAGGAGGGCTGATGTTGAGTCAAAGTCCATCAACAGTAGTTGAGCAGTACCATTTTTGGCATCATAATTGTGGTAGTACTCGTCGAAGGAAATAGCGATTTGGTATTTGTAATCTCCATCGGCCTTTGATATATTCGGAGCCACAACACTGATGTATATGTCATCGGTAGCATTCATAGTTAGCATAACTGCGCCCTCGTCGAACGGTATCCTGGCGGTATCAGGATTTGACTTGTTATAATTGCCTGCTGTTGGGCACTTGATCTTGTTTGTTGTTGAAGTATAAAGACTGAGCTGTGGTGCCAGTTCTGTATTCCCGCTCTTGTCTTTAGTCTTTAGGGTTGGCCTGGAACAAGTATTGGCAGACACATATACAGTCTTTGTCTCTGCTCGACGAGAGTTCTGATGCGTCTCCCCGGTTGGTTTATGATCATCGTCCCTCTTGTCCTTCCCGAACAACGTCTTCTTATCCACAATGTAACAAACAGTCCCTCCGGGAATTATCGATCTACTATCGGGGCCATTATTCGTTAACAACGGTTGTTCTGGCGCGGCACGACCAATAATACTGCGATCAAATGCCGCAAACTCTGGTTCGTATATCAATTCCGATGTATCGCTTCGTCCGATAAGTGTTTCAAAGTCGAAGACCGAGTTGGGTGATGAAAGTGTAGCTTCAGTGTTTCCAGGAGCCCAGAGCATCAAGCTCAATGCCAGAACTGATAGATAAGTAATTATCGACGTGGACGGTCTTGACATGGGCAAATTGGGTATCATGATGGTGGCCTTTCCCTCCAGGGGCTTTTGCCTTTTCGTTGAGTTCGAGCTTGATTTATCGACACGCAATCAGCAAATGAACGTGCGGGTTTCTTCGCATGTGGTCGTTATTGGCTCCGAGTTATCATCGTGAGCTCTCCCAAGATCGAATCATAGAGAGCATCAGTTATCGTGGTGAAAAGACGGAAAATACGAAACAGATTGAATGGTTCAGCGCAGGATAAGATGCTAACTTAGTCGTTGAGGCTGACAAGCATGTGCCGTCCACTTGTTTGATGCGCCAAGGAGTCGAGGGTCGCAAGGGGAAGTGAGGCGCAGTCAGACGTTAATTTGTGAACAGCACAGCCACAGACACACTCAGCTCTACCAGTATGTAACAATGGAATCGGTTCGGATCTTTTTGGGTCTGGGCGAACGGGTACAAAGCTCGGGCCACTAAAAAAAGGGTTCTGTGGCCGCTACTTACCACTAGGTACGTCAAGTGTAGGCCAAGTCAGGCCAGATCGGATCCATTAAGATTGGATCGTAGGCCAACAAGCTTGGAGCTTGGCCACCAGTGAGAGATTGACGATTAGTGACAGAGCAATATATGTTGATGTTTTGAGACAGCTGAGTAACTGAGCACGCGACAGTTGCTGCTGAATGTTTATAGAACGAAATCCCCGATACCATAGGTAAAGAGGTGTTCAATTGCAAAACCAGAGATGTGGGGTAGGCAGACGTTATACCGACAATACGTGTTCTCATGAAGCTCCAAAAAGAGCATCTCTCAAAGCAAAACAATATATTTCTAGTGCATTCATTCATCACACAAAGTCATCCACGCGACACGAGTCTTCCTGAACAACCCAGCAGTCCAATACAGCTTCTCTAGCTGGTATAAATCCTAATCCTGGCCAGTTCTCCTCCTCATTCCCTCCAATTTACGTAGCGTGGTTTTGAAGCTGAGTAGTTCCTATAAATAACCATTTCCTGTTCCTCTAGTACCGAGATTGCTTGATCCGGGGCTTGCGACAATCCGCAAGAGTTAGTTTGGCGATCAAGCTACACCTTGGAGACCGTTTACTCGGTCTTGTCGAGGCCGTCGGCCTTGGCACGGAGGCCAGAGGCAGTCGAGCCAGTCTGCTGGAAGTATCGGCCGAGGGTAGGGGCCAGGAAAGATCGGAAGATGAGCTCAGCACCCCTAATCAGTTTCTGTCAGTATTTGAAGCAAATACTCCGGATAGCGGGGCAGCAGGACCCGCAAGACAACTTACCGGAAGGCAGGGAGAGAGAGCCAGAGGAGGAAGATAAACTTGAAGACGTAGTAGAAGGGGAACCAGTAGACGACCTGGACGAAGCTCTCAATCACAGTGAAAAGAGAGAAGACGACCCAGTACTGCAAAACTAGTTAGCGACCGCTTGTGATCGTAGGAAGCCTCGGCAAAGCCCGGAATCAGCTCCGATGGTAGGGAAAAGGCCACGTACAGTCAACCACTGAGTATCATCCTCCTTGTTGTGGGTGAAGAGGGCACCAAGAGAGTAGTAGCCGGGGATGACGAAACCAGCCAGGTTGGTCAGAAGCTGGCCTCCGAGGTTAAAGATAATGAGGAAGAAGTAGAGAGCGCCGAAACCGATGGCGGCGTAGGCCTTGGGAACACCAGCCTGCTTCTCGAGGTTGTTGAGGGCGGGGTACTTGGAGAGCTATACGGATGGCATCAGTGTCAGCATTTTGCAAGGTAACGTTGCGCAATTTGTGCTCGACTGCAATGCGGCGGCTATAATCGCAGGGTGAGGGGATATGCGTACCTCGCGGTCGAGCTGACCAAGGTATTGCTGAGCCTTATCCTGGGCGGACATTGTTGGTTATGGCAGATTTTGTGTGAGTGTGGTTTTGTCAAAGAAGTTGTGATGATGCTGTGAGAGAGTTGAAAAAAAGGCGTTGGAGGGGTTGGTTGTGTGGTGTATTGAAATAGCTAACTTAGCGTCCAATACGTAAGAGGAGTTGAATGGGCTGGAAGAGGGCAGCTTTTATCGCGGCGCTAGCTGGAGCTGAGATGGGGGGGAAGATATGGAACCCAATCACTGAGGTACAGGGCCTAGCGAATCTTGGAAGCAGGAAGAAAATTGACGCGGAGACAATCAGTGACAATGACCGAGAGTGACTGTGTGTGAGTGGCTTGTGACCCTGTAAGTTCGGGGGTTTTTGCGAGATGAAGTGCTAAGTTGATCAGCAAGACGATTGAGGCTTGTGATGCTGTGCAGGTGATGAATATTTTAGTCGTTAGTATCCATGAAAACTGTATGACATTATATTATTATAAATACTGTCTATTTGCAGTTGACTATTTCGATTTTTGGTCACAAATACATTGGATATCTCCTGATAGAGAGAGCAATCCGAACGTACCTATACGTCAGATTTGACGATTCCAGGTATGACGCAGTGTGCTCTGTTCCCTAGCGCCGTTGTGCACTATCACATGTACCTACAGTACAGCAAAAATGGCAGCACTCGAAAGGATTACATCATTCGGGAAGGCAAACCTCAACGGTTTGGAGGCTACATACAGCGGGACGCAGGAAACTTGCATAAAACTCAGAGTATTGGATTCTGCAATGATATCGCGTGAAAATATATATATATGTCCATTATAAGTGGTTCCTGGGATATCGAACATACATACAAATTGTTATGCTATAGGGTCGAGACACAATGAATTGTGGCAGATGTAAGCAAACGAGGTACGGAGTACGGAGTATAATGCCGTGATATTTGTATAGAAGGACCGCCATCAGCCTGCAGAAGTTCGTGATAGAAGAAAGAATATGTATAGTAATCATCTTGACTCTTAATAACACTAAGATGCTCATCGTCTGATGCTCACCGTCTTTATGTCGTTTGTTAGCCAGATGTCTCGACGGTTGTCCGGGCCCAGGCTTATTTATCTGTCTCGTTTGCTTCCCTTGAGGTGGATTGTGACTGTGATCATGATCTCGTGTCCATATCATACGCAGAACATGTGCTTCGCATCTCACATCTCCCCTGGACAACTGAATCTCTGCCAAGAAGCTGGATGGAGGTTGAACTAGTCTCTGTCTACGAGGACTCACGTCGCAGTGGACGATCATGGGCTGTGAAGGGCAACGGAGATCTCCTCCATAACTGAGAACACATCCGAGTTCTCGCGGTGAGCACCTTTGGCCGGGGATGGTATAGCAGTTTCAAGCCTCAAAACACAGATCGAGAGCATCGTAAAAGAAGCAATGAGTCGCAGCCAGTCAAATCTCGTTTCTCATCATAACAGGAATTTCGGCTAATTTACCGTACCCTTCCAATGAGAGCTGGGTGAGACAAGCCAATAGAACAAGTGGATAACGCCCCCGCTCTGGCTGCGAGCAAGATTACCTAACTGAACTGAACCACCGACCATCCATTTCTCGTTGACCTCGCAACGACAAAACAAGGACAACAACAGCTCCAGGAAGGTCAAATTGTTACCCTCAGCGCCGCGCCAAATTGCACCCGAGTAGCTCCTTGAGCGGCATCTTTGAAACGAGTTTCTTTCTATTCAGCTTCTGCTGGTCTTTTTTTTCCTTTCTCGCGACTCTTTTGAGGTCCCCTTTTCACTCGAGTTTCATTGTTATTGACGTCGGCGCATCCGAACGCCCCAGCTCAGCCAATGTTTGTTGTTTAGCCCGCCCACAAATTCCTCTCTTCCGTCAACCAAGTCAACACAAAGTCCCCGTCGGTTCAGGTTCAGCCCAGTCCAGCCCAGTCTCGTCTCGTACCTCACTCAATTAAGTATGGAGCATAACAGTAAGTTTGCTTTCTCCCTTGTTTTTCTTCCCAGACAACCCCATACCCAAACAACCTCATCTCCTCCTGCTTGAGGCACCTAATACGGACGCGCTACTCCGTGGGAAAGTCTAAACACAACACAACATAACAAGCTTTCGACTTCGCTGCTAAAGCATAACATCCCCTCATTTTACTCATGTCAAGCTACAAAGCCTCCGTTTGTTGACAAACTCAATTCAGTGGATATAACAGACCAGAATCAAGCTCCAGGTCCAACCACCCGCGCCGCCAACAGATCGACTCGACGACCATTATCCCGTGCTTCAACAGCTTCACTCAACAGCTTAGAGCAGCCTGCCTTTCCCGACGCTTCAGACATGTTCCACGGGCAATGGATGCCGGCCCAGCATGGACAGGTTCATCCAAATGGCCAAGTACACCCAAATGCACACGTCCACGGTCATGCTCAGGTTAAGGACATGAACGCGCCCCAGATATCGGCAGAGGATATCATAATGGCTCAGCAACTCCAAGCAACCCAGGATTTCTCAATGGACGCTTCAATGAGTGCACCAATGGGTCACCAGATGCAATATCAACAACAAAAACATGCCATGCAAAGGCATCCGTTACCCGCTGAGCAGTATAACAGCCATGCCAGTTTCACCGAGGGAGATAGCCAAATGATGGAGAGGGACGATAATGACGAGAACTCCTTTGCTGGAATGATTGGAGCCCCAAAGCCCGCATCCAATAGATCAAGTGCAAACAACGAGATTGAAATGAGAGCTCTATTCAAAGCCAACGAGCATCGCAGCCTCCCTGACGTGGCCAGCGAGCTTCATGGAAATGAACGAGGTCCAAACTCAGAGCGAACCCGACAGGTTTTTGCAATGCTCTGGTACGTCGTGAAATGTTTACCATATTTTGCAACAGGTATGCTAATCGTCCCATAGGATCCATGGCGTCTGTGAAAGGGGCAAGGGTTCCGTGCCTCGAGGCCGAGTATACGCCAACTACGCGTCGAGATGTGCTACCGAAAGAATCACCGTACTGAATCCCGCTAGCTTCGGGAAGCTTGTTAGGGTGTTATTTCCCGGTCTGAAGACACGGCGACTCGGTGTTCGCGGAGAGTCCAAATATCATTATGTGAACTTCACGCTCAAGGAGGACCAGGCCGAGGTTAGGGAGCCTTCAGTGCAGCCAACCCGCGCTCTCCCAGAACCTCCGGCCTTCACTCAAAGCTTCAAGTTAGCTTTATCCCTGACCGTAATTTGTATGTGCTTGCTAACAGAAGTAGCACTCTTCCTTCGCAAACGACCATCAGTTTGAGCCAAGGGGCCCTTCCGTCCCCTCAAATTGGTAGCACTGAGACCATCCCGGCCCCAGCATCGCAAAAGTCCGGCTCCCAGTCACGTAGCATATACAACCAGCCACAGATTGCCAACATTGCCCATCTCAGCTCCAGCACAACAAAGACTCAACTCGAACTCGGCTTCCGTCCCAAGTCTGATGGGCCTGTAGACCCTGAGGAACCTCTTATTCTTCCTAACCTCGAGCCTTACCTCCCTCAAGGCACCGACCCCGATGCTGCCAAGTCTTTATTCGCATTGTATCGCGCTCACTGCACATCACTAGTCGATTGTATCCGTTTCTGTAAAGAGAAGACTTTCTTCCATCTTTATGGCGCTTTCCAAGGGACTCTCACCATGCCTGTGTTAAAGTTATTTGGGAACCCGGCCTTGGCTCCTTGGATTGAGGAGTGTGATTTCATCCTCTACCAGCGTATGATGAGCATCGTCTCTGGTTTGAAACTCCAGGTTGTTCCCAAGTATGTTTTGGATATTTTCAGGTCTATATCGGATAGACTGGTGATGCACATTCGTGAGTCTTTTCAAGGCCAGCCACAGCACGTAATCCGTGCTAAGGAGGGACCCGCGGCACTCTTCGTTGGACTCATCGACCGCGCGCTGAGAGTCAACTTGACAGCTCACGCTGCTGCTAATTTCCTCTCATCCCGTGAGCAGCGTAATCAGATGTATATCGACTGGATCACAACAATCCGGCCTCGAAAGATTGCCGAATGTGTTCCTACCCGGGGTATGGACGATGTCGTGAATCTTCTACTTAACGAGATTCGAGATCTTGTTGATCCCACAGACGTGCCTTGGGAGGTGGAATGTCTTACTATATACGGAGACGTTTTGTCGCGCAAAGGTCGCCCATCTGATAGTGATGTTGACGGCGGCGCCGAAGCTTCCGGTGAAAAGGGCGAGTCATACCAGCTTGATCGTTGGGTAGCATTCCTCAACAGTCTACCGACCAGGTTCCCTTACGCCTCAGCGAGCGACATCATGCTATGCGTCGAGAGGATTGGTACTGCTGTGATGCGAGACCTCACCATGAACCAGGGTAAGAGCTTCAGTTCATGGTGGGTGACCAAAACATGGATAGATGAGCTAGTCTGCTTTATGGTGGAGGAGGGAGGTTTTATGAAGCAAAAAAGGAGCCAGACAACATGGTCGACAACGCCGACGCCACCCCAAGCAACAAAAGACACGAGCCGACAACCCTCCCGGTACAGCGGCGGTAGTGACGAATTCAACATGAATAATTCATCACAAAACCAAGGAGAACGTGCCCCCTTCCCCCCAGCCAACAAACCTAACCAGAACTCGATGGGTATGAGTGGGGGTGATGTCCACGACGACAGCGGAATCGGTATTAGGACGCCCGAGGAAGACTTCCCCATGGACAAGTTTGGGTTCACCGGCACAGACAACCAGGAGCATGCCCTATTGGAAGGGGCAGAATTCACTGTTGATGAGCTTTGAAGGGTTTCGAGCAAGGCCGCAAGGCCCGCGCGTGTGTGTTTATGGGTGTCTACCTGACACGGTGACTGGCGTTCCGGGATTGGGATATCGATTATACCCTTGGTTGATTTATATTAATACAGTTGTCAGTGTTTCCCAGAGGAGGATGTCCTAATTGCCAGACATGATGGGACGATGGAACGACGACATGATGATGGCCTAGAGGCAGAAGCGGGAAGTGAAGTGCGATGAGTTTGGCCAATTGAGCGGAGCCGCCCGAAAGACTGGAAGATAGAGGATTGGGGATGGTTGTTTCTGTGTACACATTAGCTGAAAGGTTTGGTTCTGGAGTTTTTGAGTATAAATGGTGTCGGATTTGGCAAAGGCGCACCATGAGAACCATTGGGAGAGGTTGATTTCTTCGCATCGTCAAATACATTGCAAGCTTTTGGCTTATTCCGTATGATCCTTTGTTCATTTATAAGCGAGGTAAAGGTAATAGAGGAACGTGTTAGTAGTACGCAGATACCGTGCCGTCCTCTCTTCGGTGAAAGATTTTTTACTACCCTATGCGAGAGTTTTGAAGCCTGCGTTTAAGCTCTGATTGGCCAGCAGAGGGACTATTTTGCATCATCCTCGATTTCATTCGCCAGGTCGAATAGACCAATCCCTTGGATGAAGTTCATTGCGCTTTTGTTATAATAACACATCGCTCTGAGCTCTGTGTATATCAATGAATGACTGACTGACTGTTGATGGCCGTGTAAGTGAGTCGTAGCTTGAGTGGAGTTTCAGTATTAGCGTAGTGGGGGTCATGAATCTCTAGGTAGTGAGCTTAACCTAAAGGACAAAGCCGAAGACGGAACCTGTAGCAAGGTCGAGTCATACCATCCGTTGAATATTATAGAGGGAGCACCCCTGTATGAGCTGTTATTTCGGAGGCAACTTCGGTCTTGTTCTCAAATACTGACTCTAGGTAGAGTCCATAGTATGATGCTACAGCATGAGCCATGTATAAATAATATTTCTTGTCCTAATTTATAGTCCTTGGTTCTTGAAACTCGATATATACATCTGTGCCTCTTTTCTGCTGAGACGTTGTTCTTGGCTGCACTTAATCATCTTGAAACTCGAGCTCCGTTCCCGGACAACTGCTTTCATAGGTATCCAGTCGTTGATATTGGACATTCGCATTTATTAGAGCCTCCAACCGTCCGTCGCTGTATCAACACCAAATCTACTTTCATCTTTGTCTAGGGGACTGCAGTTTGGTACTGGTTTCAGTATTCGATAATTCGCAAATCGTATACAATCGCTGCCGATCTCTCATCCATCTACACTTGGCTCGTCTTTTCGCTTCAATTCGATTCAATCTATCGACTGCACTGTCGCATTCTACAAATCATATCATACATACACCGTACTATCCCACCATCGGTCGTATCCCTTCACCTTGGGGGTACCGATTCAGGAATTCCGGAGGTGGTTCGGCGCTTGTCCGTGGGTACAGTGCCTCAATAAAAGATCGGTCGGTACATTATTAGTGCCTCAATCGAGCTCAATTTTTTTTTCTCCCTCGTTGTTACTCAGCCGGAAAAAAAAGGAACTCCACCACCATTTATTACTCTCTCTGAATCAGCTTTAGTTTTGGGGGATCCACGTTTCAGAGACTCGAATATTTGACATCTGGTTTTGAACATCGAAGAAAAAAGCAAACATGGGCAGTCTCTCGCATTGCAATTCGCCGTCTCTCGGCTGGGTCGTTCAAAAATTCGGCGGCACGAGCGTTGGCAAGTTTCCAGACAAGGTTTGTTGTCCCCCGTTGAGCTTCGGAGAGGCACTATTCTGTGGTTTTTATACACATTGCTAACTAGGATGTGCAGATTGCTACAGATATTGTCAGGTATGAATGATATTTCCCTGAAGATGCTTGGATATGTAAAAGAAAGAGGAAGAGAGAAATGGCTTGAAAATGTCTTGTATGACTGTAACTGACCCCGCCAATAGAGCCAGCTTGTCTCAAAACAGAGTCATTGTCGTTTGCTCTGCCAGAAGCACGGGCAAGAAAGCTGAAGGAACCACCAGTCGGTACGTCTATGCTCTGTTATTTTAATAAACAGAGACTGTCTACAACTTCAATTGGCATGATCGGAATACTAATGGCGCAATAGACTACTCGCCGTCTATGGCAAGCTCAGAGGTGTCGGCGCCGCCATGTGCGTCGATGAGGAGCAGCAGAATGAATTGGTTGAGCAAGCTCGTGGTTTGATGCTTGATATCTGCAACGATCACGTCTTTGCTGCTGAGGCTTATATCCAAGATCCTTCTTTACGTGGAAAACTCATTCAGACAATCAAGGATGAGTGTCAAGAATTGGTCGAGTATATCGTCGCTGCAAAGCGATTTAACCTTGAGATCAACTCAAGAGCAAAGGATCGTGTTATCAGCTTCGGTGAGAAATTGAGCTGTCGTTTTATGGCGGCTCTTTTACAGGATAAGGTGAGTGACACGCTGTTGACTTGTATCTATGAGTTTCACACTAACATCAACCAGGGCGTCGAGTCTGAATATGTCGATCTCTGCGATTCATTCCACTACGATGCTAGCGAGAGACTCGACGACAAGTTCTACCGCACTGCCTCAGAGGCTTTTACCCGCAAGATCGCCGCCTGTGAGAGCCGCGTTCCTGTCGTTACCGGTTTCTTTGGCAACGTTCCTGGCAGTCTCATCGATGGCGACATCGGTCGTGGCTACACTGATCTTTGTGCGGCCCTCTGCGCCGTGGGTGTCAAGGCTGAGGAACTCCAGGTCTGGAAGGAGGTTGATGGTATCTTTTCCGCCGATCCCTCCAAGGTGCCCACCGCACGCCTACTGTCGTCTATCACACCCTCCGAGGCAGCTGAGTTGACATTCTATGGCTCAGAGGTTATCCACCACCTCACTATGGACCAAGTCATCCGTGCTGAACCGCCGATCCCTATTCGCATCAAGAATGTCAAGAACCCTCGCGGCAATGGCACTATTGTCGTTCCTGACCGCATCCTCTCGGCCAGCCATCAACTTACACGGGACTCTCCCAAGCCTCAGGCAGAACACAAGAAGCCGAAGCGACCTACAGCCGTCACCATCAAGGACCACATCAGCGTGATCAATGTGCATTCGAATAAGAGATCGATTTCGCATGGGTTCTTCGCTCGCGTCTTTTCTATCCTGGATACTTACTCCATCTCGGTCGATCTTATCTCTACTTCTGAGGTTCACGTCTCTATGGCTATTCACTCGAGCAGTCAGCAGGTCGAGGCTTTTGGCAAAGCCACCAAAGAGCTCGCTGAGTGTGGTGACGTGAGCGTGCTTAACGACATGGCTATTCTGAGCTTGGTTGGTGCTGAGATGAAGAACATGGTCGGTATTGCAGGCCGCATGTTTTCTACTCTGGGAGAACACAATGTCAACCTCGAGATGATCTCACAAGGTATGCATGATTCTCATCTTCGAAGAGAAGTCCACTAACGAAAGTCGAACAGGTGCCAGTGAGATCAACATCTCTTGCGTGATAAGTGCACGAGATGCTACTCGGGCTATGAATGTGTTGCACACACATCTCTTCACATTCCTTGAGTGAACAACATGTAGGAGCATGGCATAAATGGCATTCGCATGCAATGGGAGTTGGTAGGGGTATCCTTACGGACTTGAGTTTTTGTATAGGCAACTCGTTCTGCAATGTGTTTGACCATGTTGTTCAAAGGTGTTTTTGGAGTTTTGCTGGTAAAAAAAAATTGGGTTAGAGGTTGGCATGATGAATGAATAGCATTGAAAAGGCAGAAGATTTATATCAACTATTGTTTCAGAAGGGAATTTCAACGATAACTCTCATGGATAGACTGTTACTGGCGAAATAAAAAAAGGGGCTTTAAGGAGGTACCTAAGTTTACTTACCTACCTCTATACAGAATGAGCAGATTGGCAGTAAATAGTTGAATCCAAGACACGAAATAGCCATAACTTTAAGAAATGTCCTTGTTTCTGGATGTACAGGGTAAGCTCAGATGCCACCTCCAACTTCATCGTTGATGCGGGGCACTTGTGGGCGGACTGCAACTTCCCCTGTCAGAGCTAACCAGGAGCTTCCATTCGCAAGGTGTAACATGACCCAGTCCAACAACTTTCTCTTCTTACAACTAACTCATTGTGAGTTATAAACATCACGAAAATCACCAAGAGACGAAAACTACGACCGATCCAACAACCCCGAAGCTCAAGTATTCTTCCAATGTCGGTGTCGCTATAGGTGGAGAGTCCCGCTGCCACATGCTAGACCAGATCATCTAAATGAACGGATTGGAGGACGCCCCATGGCATCGCAGAGGAAACAATCGTTGAACAGCGACCACGAGGAGACAATTTACCCAGAGGGTATCTCCAGACACGAGACAATATAGTAACGACCGAAATCGCGATAGATATACATCTCCAATCATGTATAGGTCCAAAACGGGTGCTGCCAATCGTGGCAGCATCCTTAGCACTCTGAAGGCGACCGAGATGCTCGACACGAAAGCCAGTCTTCCAGCGGGTATGCAAGATATCAGGTTCGCGATACGAGCGCCTGCGACTAACATGATATCCAGAGATACTGGTGACAATTCTCGATTATTTGCCAGTTGCCGATCAGCTGCGTTTTGCCCGCGCATCACACCGCATGCGAGATATGGTTTACGATGACACTAGATGGGTCTCAAGATTAAAGAGCATGGATTGTTGGGACGAAGTCGAGGCTCGTCGTCGATTCGAGGACGCAGTGCGACGAAGACGAGAGAGTGCAAATGCAGCTGCAAAACTAGCCAAAGGGCTTGCAAGCCCCACGCAATCTACAGGAACAACGCTATTCGATGCCTCATTAGAGGAGGCCAGGAATCGCGCCGTGGCAGATATTCGTGATGGTTTCGAGACGATGGCGGTGGGGGCTTCAACAAACCCCGCCGAAGACCCGGCAGCATATCTAGATGTCTTCAAAAAAGCAAGGAGCATTCGGGGTGGCGCGAGGCATGAGTATGGAAAGATATACGGCGCCTTGGCTCCCTTCTACTTTGATTTGGTGAAGGCGAGGTCTCATGCGGACCCTATCGTCTTCCAAGCGTTTCGCGACCCGGAGAAACAAGCGCAAATGCTCGCAAATCTCAAGAGATTCGCTCACAGCGATTGGTCAACTGGATGCCAGGAACGAGAGGAGAAGCTCTCATCAATGATGGGGATCTTTGAGAGTGCTGTCCTACGGGAGTTTGAGCAAGGATACGAATTCTGGGATGTTGACGGACGAATGCATCGCTACGCACATGTCCTGCACACACTTGATGGCGCCACTGGAGGGATAGATCTCTTTGTGCATAAGCACCCTATTTTCAACGATGATGAGTTATTGGTGGTAAACGCGATGGACTGTCTCAATCAAGCGACACAGGACGAAAGCATCATACTCGAACCTTCACGGCTATTCTTCGAAAAGTTGCTGGCCAAAGTCAATGAGCAGGCCTCAGTGATGCAACGCATCTTTCCTAACCCTGAACACGTATTCTGGATATTTGTGGAAAAGGTCAGGGAAGATATTATCATGGAGTACTCAACACCATTGTTCGACGAGGCACATGAACGTAGTATGGAAGCTTATTTGAAAGCCGTGTCGGGCGTTTTTGAGCAGACGATGCTTTTCTTTCAGTCTCTTACACCCCCTGAAGGGTCTAAACGAGATGTCAAAGAGATGGCAAAGGAGCTTTCACTGCGCGTCTTCGAGCCGCATCTAGACTTATACCTCCAAGCTGAGCTAGACTTCTTCACAAACCATGCTGACACAGAAGTGGCAAGCTGGGAGAAGAAGCTTTCCGAGCAAGACTCGTCCCTGGAGTCGTTCTATATGTCAAACATCAATCGCTCAGCAGACAAGAAGGACTTTTTGAGCTCTTTCAAAAAGGTCGTTATGATGCCTGTTACTGTGCTACCCAGTTTTCCGATGGGATCTCCTTTCGCAACTAACAAACCCGCATCATCGAGGCCTACATCAACAGTGTCAAAGGAGCTGAATGGCTCTGGGACACTTACACCGCAGCCCTCGCGACCTGAGACCCCCAGTCTGGCACTTGATGGCCAGAGGACGCCATTGCCTGCCCAGGCACCAACGGATGAGCTGGCAGCCAAGGCTGCAATCATGGCGTCGAAGCTTGAAGGTATCAAGTCGCTTTTCAGCATTGAGGTGGCGCTCAACCTGGTGCATGCTGCCAAAACCAGTCTGGGACGTGCTTCAGTTTTCATTACCCTTGGTGGACAAGCTGGTGGAGAAGCTCGAGAGCAGTGTGCGACCATATTTGTGGTGTTGCTGCGTATCTTGGGGCAAAAGCATGTCAAGACGGGCTTTGATATGGCTGTCGATCATCTGTCGCACTATAACCCGCGAGAGGTCAACGATCATAACAAAGCGGGCGTGGCACCGCTCGTCACTTTCATCGAGCTTGTCAACGTCGGTGACCTTATCTCACAGATGATTGACGTTTTCTATGAGCAGCAACTTGCTACCCCGAAAATTGCTGACCGCAACGATTTCTTGGACCCAGCGGGTCTGGCTAAGAAGAAGTTTGAGCAAATGCTCGACGAGAGTGTTGCGGCCGGCCTGAACAAGGGTATCGATGTCCTGATGGACGAGGTTGAGTATCTCCAGGGCACAACTCAACCACCCACAGATTACAACCCAGTTGATCCCTCAACGGCCACATCGTCCTCTGCATTTGGATCTGGATTTGGCGGCAGCTCTAGCACTGTCGAGAAGCCTGCTGTGCCTGCTGCTGAGCCTGATATTGGCCCCACAGCCACAGCAAAGCGTATTGTAGAGCTTGTCTCATCACACACAAAAATGCTTGTCGGTACAACAGATAAGTCGATGCTCGATGTATTCAACGGCGAGGTCGGCCTTCGTCTCTTCACAGCGATCTGCAAACACCTCAAGCGACAACGTATCAGTACCGAGGGCGCGATTACTCTCATTGCTGACATGAACATCTATTATGAGTACATTCGGACGTTGCGTAACCCTGATCTGCTCGCATACTTTGCTGCTCTTCGTGAGCTTAGCCAGATTTTCTTGATTGACCCTAGACATGCGCGTGAGATGGCCACAGTTATCGCAGATGGCGATCGCTTTGGTGGCATCTTCCGTGCTGAAGAAGTCTACGAGTATGCGCAGAGAAGGGCGGACTGGTATCAGGTCCGAAAAAGTGTCGAGAGAGCAATGTATGGGCTTGAGTGTGCTCTTATGTGAGTAAATAGAATAGATCTTGGGTGATTGGATATACTTACGAAATCGAAATGTCAACATCACGAAGATATGCCGAGAGCGAGCGTTTGGCTATGAGAAGTATATGGATGGCTTCAAATTTATGATGAAAAAGAGATCTAAGTATCTAATAAAATGTCCCATTTTGAGCAAGCTATGTCCTTTGCGACTTTGTCGCATATTCCTCTCCTTATTCTGTATATATCCGAACGCCCAAGAATGCTCACCCGAATTACATGTCATGTGTTCATTAAAGTCTTTTCTCTACGGCCTGTCTCTCCATGTCTATTTCATGCCGCCAAAATCAAGCTTGCGTGCAACTTTGGAGCCCCTGTCATCGTCAATCACGCCTGGCCTTCGTTTTAGATCAGCGCCCATCTTGTCGTCAGCCCCTGCGCCACCTTTTCGGGGCAGATCTTGCTTGCGAGTAGGCTTAGGCTCAGAATGCCACCAAGGATGCTCAAGCATACCACGGGCAGTGATGCGCTTCTTGGGGTCGAGAACAAGTGTTTTCATTAGCAGGTCCACACCGTCAGAACCAACAGTACCGAAGCGCATCTCATACCAGTCCTTACCGCGAACTGGGTGTTGTCCAGGAACAGCATAGCCCGGAAGTTTCGTGACACCAGGCCAGTTGTCATCGGTGGGCGTACCGACAAGTTCGCAGACAAGTCGAACTTGATCAAGGTCTGTGTTACCGGGAAGATAAGGCGCACGCATAATGAGTTCAGCGAACACAGTGCCAACAGACCAGACATCAACAGCACCGCTGTAGTGCTTCGCGTCGAAGAGAAGCTCAGGAGGTCGGTACCAGCGAGTGATGACGCGTGAGGACATGAGTTGATGAGGATCGGCGAAGCTTCGCGCAAGACCAAAATCAGCAAGCTTGACTTCACCGTCCTCGGCGATCAACAAGTTGTTTGGTTTGATATCACGATGGAGAACAAAGTTTTCGTGGCAGAACCAGACGGCGCGGGTGAGCATGCCCATCCAGGTCTTGATATCAGCGGCGCCGTAGCGCACAGATTCGGTATCGCGAATAAGCATTTCTAGATCGCCGCGGGGGAGGTACTCGAGGACAAGGTTGAGGTTCTGATCTTTTGACGAGAATACGGAAAGAAGAGAGATGATGTTTGGGTGGGAGAGCTCCTGGAGGTGCTTCAATTCGCGGACGGCGTCGGGAGCCATGCCCTCATCGTATTCCTTCTGGACCTTGATCTTCTTGATAGCGACGAGAGTGGTGGGCTTGGAGCGCAAGTGACCTAGGAAGACAACGGCGTATGTACCCTCACCGAGCTTCTTGCCTAGGAATTGTTAGATCAACGCTTGAGGTGTTCAACACTGTAGCATACCCTTGACGTATTTGCGCTTCTCCTCATCGTTCATCTGCTCTGCAAGATCGAGAGTCGTGGGAATACTCGTCGGCGCAGGCGCTGAAGTGACAGGAGGCATAGGCGTTCCATTGGAGGAAGATGTTTGCGAAGTGACGTTCTTTAGAGGCGAGGAGATTGCGCGCCCGAAGCTTTGCGGTTGCGTTGCTTCAACAGTGTGCGTTACGACTGGTGAAAGCGCCATGTTTGATGTCGATGGTTAACAAAGATGATTGTGGATAGTGATTGAGGAGCTGGAACGGCCAGCGGAATGGCGTTGCGAGGCGACTTTGCGTGCCCGAGATCTTCCGAGGCGAGATATTGAATAATGAGTGATTGAATGTTGATATGACCAGTTGGTCTGACTCGTGCGTTGAGGTTTATTGAAGCTGAAAGTCCATGGAGAGGTTAGGAAGCTTGCTAAAGAGCTTATCGTTATCGCTAATTCGAGATCGGAACGTCGGAGCTTACCACGCCGATAAGCTCCACGGCCGTGCTTCCAATTCTAGAATACGTACTCCATCGTTCGACTTAGACCATTCAAGTACACCACTTCTCTCTCCTTTCCTTGAGGTATCTTTCCTTACCTACCTACTAACCTTAGGTATTATCGAATTGTGTGTTCTTGACACGAAAGAAACGCGAATCGTCAAGCTTTTAGCCACCCAGATTGACTTTGCGTGGTGCACACAGCAACCGGCGGTATTATTCTTTACCTTTATGGCCTCATGCAAGCATAATGGTCGTATTCAGTGCCTTGTGCTGTAGCAAATATGGTCGTCGCCCGTGGAAACGAGGAAGCCATGGTGTCTTCAAGTGAAAAGGGCATTAAGGTGCTACAGTAACGGTGTTGTGCCTCGGCGGTTTTGGCCTTCCTTTGACTGTCCGCGAATACGGTTATACGGGCGCCTCGTGAGGGGCATCTTTCGAGCACCAGATCTCTGAAGCAACCTTTCAAAATGCCTGGAACTAATGAGTGCGAGGCTTGCAGAATCGTAGGGAGGCGGTAGTTTTGAGCAGATGGTATGAGATAACTTGCCTGCAATTGCCCGTATGTGCCATAGAGTTGACTTTTCACCGGTTGCCAGTTATGCCTACCCACCCGGATGGCTGAAGAGTTCATCATCGTGGCTTGGGAATCATCAGCCGATGATTCTTTGAACTCAGAAGAGGCTCTGGCATGGGACGGCAAACACGAGCTATGGTGGTTATTTAAGACTGCTTCAATTCTTGACCTGTTCTGTCTTTCTCGGTGTCGTTCTTCACTTTCGCTACATCCCCTGAACACTACTTCCACTCTTTGTGATTTGTTGCAGGCTTTGAATATGAGACTGTCTCTACCTTTCATTGCGCTCTGCGCAGCACCAGCCGTTGTTGGTCTTGCTCTCCCAGAAGGCGCCTTGACGATCAAGGACCACGATCACCACGATCCCGACCTGGTCAAGCATCACCACAAGCACCACGATCACAAGCATAAGCATCTTCATCCCCATGAGCATGTCCACATCACCAAGCACAAGCATCCCGAAAAGCCTTGCCCCATCCTCACCGAGGAGAAGACGTGCAAGCTCTTTCACTATGCCACCAAAGACGTCGAGGAGCTCATTCATGCTGTGCAGACCTATGACTGTGGCAATGACGCGAGTTGCTGGCATGTGAGTTACTCTCTTTAACTAACCCGGAACTCTGACATGGCTAACAAGAAACGAAAGAAAATTGTTTACAGGATCTACAGCCTTGAGTATGGGCTAGATGCCTTTGACAAGTACGTGGATAGCACCACTCTTAAAAAGTGCTTGACCTGCGGAAACGACTCTCCTGTCGTTGGCTGCTTCCTTCACGTAAGCTCTACGGAAAGGCTCTTCAGGGGTTACTGTGCTAACACGACTCTAGTATGCGGATGCTCTGATCCGCCTCCTGAAGCTCCTGCGGCACCAAACCAAGACTCTTGATGGAGAGGTCGAACGACCCGTCCTCACTGCCATCAACAGTCTTCGTGTTTCCAACTATGTGAGTTGCCCTTGAGATGAGGAAAACCAAGATTCACATGCTGACTTTGAATAGGCGTTGGTCTATGAGATCGGTCGCCGTATTGAGTGCAAGAAGAGCCTCAAGATCATCATGTCCAAGCAGGGAGCCAACGATGGCAGCACCAAGGGCAGCATCCAGGCGGCCTTTTCGAAGTTCCCTTACACTCCCCTGATCACAGGCGAGAACTTTGAGGGCAAAGTCTCGCTGGACAAGACCGGCGGCAAGGGTGACTCGGAGGGAGATGGAGAGAACAAGCACAAGAAGGTGCACAAGCACTACCACAACCATCACCACGGGCACAAGCATGGGCACAAGCACGGCCATGGACATGGTCACCTCCACGAACACGGTCACCTCCACGGACATAAGCACGGGCACAAGCACGGGCACAAGCACGAGAATGTGCACCACAAGCACGAGGATAAGGACCCTGAGGACGAGCACGAGTATGACCATCACGACTAGGATCCCCATGATCCCCCACGATGAGGTTCGTGTCAACGATGGAGGCCCTAAACTTCTGGAAAGAGCCGTGACTAACAGTGAGTCTAGTAACTGTGAGAGACATAGCAAGCTCGAACGCCGCTGGAGATACTGTTGAAATTATGTAACATGGTGCTATGACTACTGTGGACGACCATATCGACGCTGCGTGTGTTGAGGAACAAAACAAAACATGATCTGTTTAATAATAAAACTGAATTTGTGCGTGTGTTGAGGTTGTGTGTGACTTGAAGCTTGTTGAAGTGAAGGATGTTGTTACTCCTTGAGAGTGATTGGATGTACTCGAGTAAGGGTCGAGGTTACAATGTAAGGGCCCTGCTTCAGCTCATGATTCATGCAAGGATTATGGTGAGGCCCCCCCTGAATCTTTAGTGTCTCCACAGAACGACGTCGTCGGCTGAGGCTTGTTTTGGGCAGTGACAGACTAAGTTTTGTTAGCGAAGAATGTGATGTAATCAATGTAATTAATGTAAACAAAGAGATGATGTCATTCGATTATAAACTATTCTCTCTGTCTCTGTCTCTGCCTCTCTCTCTCTCTCTGTGGGAGGAATACCCAATTACCCCATTGGCATTAGTTTAGTGATTCTTTTTCTTCTTCTTCTTCTCCTTCTACGCCACTGCAAGCATTCATTCATCCACTCACTCACTGCATTAGATCGATCCATGGGGGTTGACTGCCGCGTAACCCCCCCCTGTAAAACGCCGCGTCAATGCCAAGTCATTAAAGAGTTACCACAGCCATTCTTGGCTCTTTTCCGCTGCAACAAGGCTGATGACGAGTGACGAGCACCGCCATTAAACACATCCCGGACTTTAGGAGCCGCGGACACGTCCGAGGACCCGAGAGATCTTCGGCCGTGGAGTATTTAGTGGTGATCTCAAGTACTAATTAACTAGTTCCCGGCCGAGAAGGAGGGAGAATTGTAAGCAAAAGCTTGGAATTAGTATCAAGATCGAGAAAGAAGAAAAAAACGCTGGAGTTGCAATACGTAACGCAGACCCATAATATAATTCCAAGCCTACAAGCCCAAACAAACCCAAGCATTGTACGGGAACATAATTAATTAATACCCTGCCCCTTGTCTCGTTTTCTATTTTCCTCTCTTTTCGTATTTGTTCCATCTATTTCATTTTCATTTACTTTGTCCCTGCCAAGAAGTCAGGTGCCTCTGTCACTGCCTTATTCGGGTCGACTCTTAAGAATTGCCCGGTTGTACCTATTGGATCACATCACCAGTTTTACGAAACACCAAGTCTACACCAACATCATCACATCACATCACATCATAGAGTCACCAACATAAAAAACTAACTACACAATGGCTGTAAAAGGCATATTCTCATACTGGGTACGTTTACTTGATTGAACCTTCCAAGAGGGCATACACCAACTAACATGATCATGATCAGTGGTTTCCAGTCATCTCAGGCCTTGTCTGGCTCGGAATGCTTCTCGGTCTTCTCCTCGAATGGCAAGTTAATCAACACGGTCGTCGATATCCCACTCAATCGATTCACTCCGACATCGCCTACATCTCCAACGTCGGCGCCGGCCGTCTCCAGCCTCTCTTCATCGTCGGCTGCGTCTTGACCTCCATCTTTCTCGATGCCGCGTTCTTGTCTGAGCGATGGCTACGACATCGGGGCCGTCTTGTGCCCAACACGACCCTCATGGAGAAGGTCCTCAGCGGCCTCTCCATAGCCTTTGCGACAGTCGGAACCGTGGGACTTATCTGTCTTTCTATCTTCAAGACTGGCAAGTATAGCAGACTGCACAACACGTTTCTGGCGCTCTTTATTGGAGGCTATTTGTTCTCGGCTGTCTGCATCTGCTGGGAGTACCAGCGCCTTGGAATCAGTGAGTCTCTACATCTATCTATCTATCTTCAGCCATTACCCACTAACAAACGAACCCTTAGACTACCGCGAGCATCGTGTCCTTCGCATGTCCTTCTGGGTGAAGCTCACCTTCATCCTGCTAGAGGTCGCCCTCATCATCGCCTTTGGCGTGTGTAGCCTCCTCAAGAAGCGAAACCCCGCCGCGATCCTCGAATGGATCATATCCTTCATCTTCACATTCTACGCCCTCTCCTTCGTCATCGACCTCTATCCTGCCGTTCGCACAAAGAGCCCTGACGCAAGGTACCAAAAGTCCAACTACATGCCTTCTGCCCTCTCTGATTCGACGAGCCCCAGTCACGGGTCGCGCAGTAACTTGGATGCTCCCGCAAACGGTCACCACGATGTCGAGATGGCGCAGAACGATAATCGTGTGCCTCCTAGAGACTTCTAGACAGGCCGCAACAATCACACATAGGCTCAGCCCATCACAGCACAACAAACTAGACTCACCGTTTGTAATATTCTCTCTACATACGAAATCTTATGTTCTACGGAATAATGCCGGAATGATTCCCCCTTTCTTTCTTTCTATTTCCTTCTTTGCATGGCGTTTGGATTGGGTGGAGCGAGAATTGGCTCGTTTACGGGGACTGTATTACATGGCTTATATCATGTTCTTGTACATGAACTATCACATAGATGAATTCAAGGGGAACCGCCTCGTGTATACTGATTAGACAACAATTAAACAATAACTACAAAATAATTCAGAAATTAGATACCGTTGTTTTTCATCTTCATTCCTTCGTGCTTTGCGTGGTACATTGCTGTATATTGGCAAAACTATCTTGCTTTGTCTCATGATTATATCTGGAACTATGTCATAATCGTCATACTCATCCGAGAGTTCCGAACATAGCTTGCGTCATAGCTCAAACAAAAGACATTGAGTTTATGTATACCACTAGTGTAACAGCCCTTTCAACTTCCCCAATTGCTATAATCCGGCCGTTGAAAACCAATGACGCTTCATTACAGGTACCCAGCAATCCATTCTTGCGCCGGCATAATCCAACCCAATCCCATCATTTCACCTTCCCCCATGAAACTCTCCAAACTCCTGCCCTGGAACAATATTGGCTTAATTATCCATCATCTCTCTAAACCTCGAATCTCGTGAAGGACTTTGGCTCTTCCTTCCAGCAGGGTCTTTAATTGCCGGGGGAGGTGTAATAGCTGGAACTGCCTCATCGTCACTGACACTGCTCACAGGGCTGATGCCGCGCGAATCATGTAACACATCCCGGTCGTGGTCGCTTGACTCAGCGTTTGCGCTGCGACCGGCAAGGGCGACATCTCGCATGCTCGTAGCCCGGTTGTCCAGACTTGTTGAACTTTCATTTGCATCTGTATCCCGAAGAGCGGCTCCGCCAATGAAACTGCTTCTCTTAACACCTTGGCTTTCACGATCTTTCTCTCCAAGAGATTTGCCTCGTGAGAACCGGTTCTTGATCCATCCCTTGACCTTGGAAGTTGGTGATGCAGCATCACTAAGCTTTCTGCGGCCCCTTTCCGTTGTGGCAGCTTCTGTATCGATCACGGTTGGGGCACTAGGCTCACTAGATTCATTTGGCGCAACAACAGGTGGTGATACAACATCTTCGCTTCTTGTGCTCGCGCCATCATCAATAGCTTCTTCGCCTGAGACAGCTGTGTTACCCCTGGTTCGCTGCTTCTCTTCCTTGGCCTGGCGTCGCTCTTCAGCTCGTGCTGCCTTCTCCTCCGCCTTCTTGGCCTTGTACTCCTGCTTCTCTTGGTCTACGAAATGAATTAGTCAGGCAGAGCGTAAATGAATGTTTGCAGTGGACGTACCCTTGAGCTTCCTGGTGATTTCTTTAATTTCGCGGTCGCGAGCCTTTTGCTTCTCCTGCTCAGCCTTTCTTGCTTCCTCTTCCATCTTGAGCGTAGCAAGCCGCTCGCGCTCAACTTCGGCTTTTTCGTTAATGTCATCCAGAAGGGGCTGCATTCTCTTGGCTGCGATGGCGTCTATTTCTTGAGGATCCATGAATCTACCACCTCCGATGTCGATTTTGCCTTTGTTTGCGTTCCGGGTCTCGTGGCTAGCACTCGCCAACTGATGAGCCTTGAGTTCCCACTCACTCATAAGAGTTGGGTTGACCTGGCCAGTTTCATGATAAACCTTCTCATCCATGCCTTGCAGTCTGGCCTTGACATTACGTTGTGCCGCAGCCAGAAGTGCGTTGCGATCATCCTGTCGTTTCTTCTGATCAACCTCTGAAAGCTTGTTGGAGAAGAGTGACATCTGCTGTCGTATTCTTTCGGATTGTTGTCTGTCATCAAGGTCACCGTCACTAGAAGATCGACGACGTAGCTTGGATGTCAATGTAAACCGGCGTTTAGGTGAAGATTCGTTTCCATAGTAAGATTGGTAGTCTCTATTCTTCTGATGTTCTTGTTCAAGCTTCGCCAGTCGTTCTTGGGCTTGTTTGTATGCAGCGTCTTGGAGATTAATATATGGTTTTGGCTGTGGCGCATCGGAGCCTTGCCCGTGCGTTTCCTTGGCTTCGTCGATAATCTTTTGCTGATGTGAATACATCTTTCGGGCCATCGCAACCGCTGAAGCATGGAGCTGCTCATTGTTTTGACGTTCATCTACCTCCGGTTTAACTGGCGGATTGGACGTGAACATGTTGCGAGTCATAGTAGTCACTGGCACCGCACCGGCGTTTTCGGTTGCCGGCTTGGCCCTGAGGCTTGCTTTGTGAGCAAGTGCAGCTCCGCTGAGCGCATCAGGTCGAGCGTTAGACTTGAAGGATGATGGAGCATGAGAGTCAGGCGCTGATGGCGTCGATTTAGCTCGTCGTCTAGTTGTTGACATAGCACCTTTGGCTGCGGCTAGAGACTTTTGTCCTTGCAGAGACGTATCAGATGCTCTTGGATCGGGCTGTTGCATTGAATTGGCTCGATTCGTGTTGAATGCTTGAGTGGCAGCAGAATTTCCCCATCCTTCGTGTGACTTGCGCTGGCTTGGGGATTGGTTCAAGGCAGCATTAGCAGAGCCAACAGCTAGAAGTGCGGCTTTGTGGCCAGCAGAGTTGGATGTTGGTTCCCATGCTGGAGCCATCTTGTAGTCCTTGGCTAAAGCGGCAGCAGCGGATGCTGATGAGGTTTTGTCGGGTTTCCAAAGCTCGATGGGTTTTTGATTAGACCATCCAAGTGAAGCAGCGGCACTTGCAGCAGCACCGTCAGGACGAAGACCAGCAGATGGATAACTAGGAAGATCTCTAGGATCTGCGTATTTGAGCCGACCCGAATTATTGGCCACTATGTATGTATATGTCAGAAAAGTCCCGGGCCATGCGTGGGCGGATGACGAATATCGCTGGGATGCCGGTACCTACCTGTGGCCGCTGCCGGCTGTGACTGGATCATGGTTGGCTGCTGGGATGTGCTGGTGGGCATCGGTATAAGGACGTCAGAAGGTGCTGGCTCAGCCCTTCGTATTGGAGCCTCGAAAGGGTGAGACCTCACTGCAGTACGATGCGAAGGAGTAGATTGGTCGCGATAGAGCCGGCGTGGTGATAAGCTCTCGACAGAGCCAGGGACCTTGTTACAATGTTTTTTTTAATGGATTTCCAAGGCTCTTGGCGGTTGTAATGTTGTATGCAGTTGATATTAATTGACAGTTCCTATGTCGAAAATGGATATGCCGGGTGCTTGTCTTGAGGTGGAATTGCTTCAATGGTGGAGACGAATGGGCTGTCTCTTTGCAGGGAATATCGAAATGTGAGATTAATGCTGAGTGACGACACTGTATAGAGGTAGGATTCGCGTAGGTGTTAGTCGGGCATTTGGTGTTGTCTCTCAATCGTGAGAAAACAGAAGGGAATGAATAGAGTAAAATATGGGTAAAAGCAAGATTTATTCACTAAGACGATGATGATGATGATGATGCTATCAAAGCAGACCCTCCCGTCCGTCGTCTTCGTGGCGCCCTCACTCAAATGGCGTCGTTCTTGCGTTGGCCCCGAGACAAGACGGACGGTGCTTGCCTTCGTTACCTCTTTCCTTCACATGGGATGCATACGTCAGGGTCGTTGCCGTAGCTCTTTCCCTTCCCGGACCTGCGATGCGCTACCCCAGATAGTGCTAGTTGTGACGTCACTTGGTCCTTGGCGATGATCTCAGGTGCAGACGCTAGTGGCTAGTGTTAGCCAGAAGGAGCACAGTATCCAGGTTGTCTTATGATATTCAGCTTTGATTGTTGGTTCTTCGGTATGGGAACTCCGTCTACTTGGGAGCTGAATACAGTGGAGGTTCACTAAATACAGCTCTCTCCAGGCATTCCCTGTCTTGTATTGTCTTGTCTTGTCTTGTCACCGTTGTCGCGTAGCGAATGGCTTCCATATCTTCAGCTTTCTCGGATCCTCCTGTCTCTCCACTATGTACCGACTGTGACACTGCCACACCGCTATCAATTCGCACTGTATCTTTATCAGCTTAGCAAGTTTTTAGCTTCCCGTCATCCATTGAAGATATCTCCCAGTTGGAATTAGATGGCTCTCTTGCGCAGCCTATCAAGCCAAGATCGAGCTGCGAACGACTAGCCACGAAGCCACAAGGTCGAGTCACGGCCGGCCAACAGACAGATCTTTACCTCAAGCAAGCTACTACAAGAGAAGCAGAGTCTGTACCTGAAACCTGGGACGGAATCTGTATCTTCACCTGAGAATCAACGGTGCATCTTGTCTTGTCTCGGCTCTGGAATGATCACTCGGCGTTTTCGGTATCGAAATTGAGATCGACGCTGCTCGTCGCCTTTTGGTGTGTTTTAGCCCTCTTTTAGCGTCCGCTTTGAACCCTCCGATCTCTCGAGGCGCATTTGGCTCGATTGATCGATTTCTCGTAAAACCACAAACCCTGGTTTCGAGTCTGTGTTGCACACCAACTTGATATTGCTCCGGGTTTCCTCCTGTTCCGTTCGTTAGTGCATCGTCAATGCGCTGCAACTACCGTACACAGCCCAGCTGCAATCCTATCGGTGGCTTGAGGACCCTGAATTAGACTTGCTAACTCTATTCCAACACAGCAAGTTTCTTGGCAAACCATTATGACTTCCTCTGTTGACCTTGAGAACGTTCTCAACTTCCGTGATGTGGGCCAAACGGTCAATGACTTTTTGGGCACAAGGTATCGCTACTTGTCGTACGAGGAGACATATTTGACTGATTCTCATTAGGCGGATTCGCGAAGGTTTGTTCTATCGCGCTGCCAGGCCAGGTACGAGACATCACACATAGATGAGACCTATCAATTGCTGAGATGACTCTAGATGATGCCACTCTCTCAGACAGACAAGTCATCAGAGATGACATGGGTGTCAAGACGGTCATAGATCTTAGGACCAAGTGAGACCGAAATGTTTCTCAGAAAAGAACAACATACTAACAACCACCAAGAACCGAGCACCTCAACCAAGCAAAAAGACGAAAGGAGCAGTCCAGCATACCTGCTCTCGTTGAATCCAACAAAGCTCTTGCTGAACCACTCCAAATATCTGGACTGGACTATCGACAAGTCAAGATCACAGGGCGAGCCTTCGAACTGTTCCTCCTAAGTCAACTCTCGTGGTGGGACTTCTTGTAAGCACTATACACCTCAGTGTCGAAACTAGCCACTGACTTCCTTAGCCGTGTGGTGTTCCTGTTTGTTTGTGGCTACCGCACTAAAGCGATCAATATCCTTGGGCAGCAAGTCATGATTCCTCGCGGGCTTGTAGGCTTAGGTCTCGATACGCTCGATCAATCCACTCGGGAGATACGTGAGGCCCTATCACTCTATACAGATCAGGCTGCTTTTCCTTCCCTCGTTCACTGTACTCAAGGCAAAGACCGCACAGGTAATAAAACCTCATGTTTTAAATAGCGCTAAAGCTGACTCCTGAACAGGTCTCATTTGCGCACTTGTGCTTATGATTCTCGATGTTCCTATTTCGGCCATTGAGTATGACTATGCCCTCAGTGACGACGCCCTCATTTCTGAACGTGAACAGCGCCTCGTTGAGATTCGTGAAATCGGATTGACAGACGAGTGGCTCCACACTGCGGATGATATGATTGTTGGTATCCAAAAACACCTCGAGGACAAATATGGTGGACTGAATGCCTATCTAGATGGCATAGGTTTCGGTACGGATGACAGAGCAAAGTTACGTTATCTTTTGCTCTATTAGATTCCCAACACCACTGTTAAGGGAGCTCCATTGCAGCACACATACACGGGCGAATTTGTGTGTTCATCTTGAGATGTTGTAGTCTATTTCTTTCGGAAGCGACCTTGCAGCCAGCATCTATACATCTTGAGCTTGGAGGCTCTGTTGACGAGTAATCGTCGGTCAACACCTAGCTTCTCCACCTCGAACAAGGGTATCTCTGTCTTGATCTCCTCTATGTCTGGGTTCTGAGCAGCATCTGTGCCATTCTCGGCCTCAGCTGTCGAGTCGGTAATGGCAGATTCTAGGGTAGCCTTGACATCCTCGCCGGCCGTCTTGCCAGTCCAGATATCGGCGAGCTGATCCTTGTCAAAGAAATAAACACGTGTGCCGTCGCCTCGGATATAAAAGTTTTCGTCCAGGTATCGACCCTTGCGGAACCGGACCTGGGCCAGATCTCCTCTTCCATAGTCTCGGAAGCAGACCAGGCCTCCAGGCTTCAGTACTCGGTGGACGTTGTGAACAGCCTTGGCCCATTGATCGGGCGACAAAGCAGAGAAGATGAAAATCAACACGGCGACATCTACGGAGCCTTCCTCGAGTCCAGGCGGCAAGTCATCACTGGTGACGTCCCATACGTCAGCCTGGATAAACTCAGGATTGTACGCTTCATTCTTGCGAATGACCTCTACGGCTGTCTTTGAGTAGTCGCAGGCATGGATCTTCAGTTGTGGGTTCTTATTCTCAGCCAAGACAGGGAAGGCCGTATTACCGGCTCCAGCACCAATCTCCAGTATGACCTTAGGACCGGCGTCTTCCTTGGTTACCTCGGCCAGGACAGGGAATTCCTGTTGGAGCCATTTGCGATTTTTGAAAAAGTTGGCAGCATTGTTCTTGTAAAACAAATTCCACCATCTAGCAGGGTCCTGACTGAACTTTCCTGAGTTGTCATGTTAGCAACTCTTCAATATTTCAGATTGCGAGAAGAAATGTGAGGATATGGTGTAGATCAGATGGGAGCGAAAGAATAAGAAGGTATAGTTTGTCTTCAGTAGATTCAGATGAACTATGCATTGGTTGTGTATCATCAGGACACCAGCAGGGAAGGGTACGCTGTGTGAAGTTTTGGGTGGGCGACTTACTCTTTTCAAAGTCCGAGACAGGATGTTGACGCTGCTTCGCGTACTGCTCCTCAGCATACTCCTTGTATGCATCGTCAGTCTCAACGTGGTCCCAGGCATTGAACTCGAAGACATCATCTCCTTCATTCAAGTACCGGCTACCGAACTGGAAGGGATCACTCCGCTTCAAGTTGTTGGTAGGGTCATGCGACCGATGAGGCGGCACCTCAGTAGCCTGTGTCTCGGGCACGGCAGCTTCAGTGACGGCCTCGGTGACCGGATCCTTGACGTCCAACGCGGCCATACCCTGGACAGGAATCGACTCGAGTGTCGGGCTCGCGATGGCCTCGCCACTTGGCGCTGAAGACGCCATCTTGGACTCGTGGTGTCCTTGAAGCATGCACTCGCAGGCGCAAGTAGTTGATACTGCGGAAGTGAGGAAGAAGGATGCTCGAGGTTCAAGAAAAATTTCTGTGGAGAGATGGATTTTGTCTTGATATTTCAGTGTGGGGCAATTTTTTATCCAATTAGAAAAGCTTAACAATCTATGTCGGACCATTAGATAACCCGTGTTCAATGAGGTACCTTCAAGTAGCCAATCATATACGTGCTTTGGTTGATGGTGCACGTAGCATCAAGCCTCCTGTGTTCAATTGACCCGTATCATCGTGAGGTAAACGATAAACGCCATCCTCCCCTCTCCCTCGCCGAATTAGTCACTGCAAGACCTTTCATCTGCCGAACGCTCGTACTTGCACCGAAGCGACTGTCACAAAACCATTGCAACAATATGGTCCCCTCTCTCACCAGGCCACAAGGCCAGCTATCACCTTCTGAAGCTCTCCACCTTGCGCAACAAGCTCCCATCATCTTGAAGGGCAACCCCAAGGCCTTTTCGGCCTCTCCTCTTGTATCACTCTTTTCGGCAGCCGAAACACCTGAGCTATGGACGATCTATGAAAACCTCATCATCACATGCCTTCGAACAGGCGACGACGATTCGGCGCATCTGTGCTTGGAGAGGTTGTTGTTGCGTTTTGGCGATGAGAACGAACGCGTCATGGCACTCAAGGGATTGATCAAGGAAGCCGAGGCAACGAATAACAGCGAGCTTCAGCAAGTGCTGAAGGAATATGAGGATCTTCTGCAGCAGGATGGAACAAACATTGTGAGCATTACGACACCTTGTGGCTGTGAAGATGTTGTACTGACAAACATTAGTATATTGCGAAGCGACGAGTGGCTCTTTTGCGATCCATGGGAAAGACAACGGAGGCAATCGCGGCGCTCGTATGGTTGCTCGAGTTCAACCCTACAGATGCCGAGGCCTGGTCCGAGCTATCTGACCTCTACCTTTCTCAAGGCCTGTACTCCCAAGCTATCTACGCCATGGAAGAGGTTCTTGTGCTAGTACCAAATGCGTGGAACGTACGTTGCTTGTCTATTCTCAGGAAAGACCCCATCTGACACTACTGAATAGTTGCACGCAAGGCTAGGTGAAGTGACCTTGATGGCAGCCAACGAAACTAGTGATGGATCTCCTCAGAAGTACCTAGCAAGCTCGGTCAAGCGATTTTGCCGAAGCATTGAGCTTTGCGAAGACTATCTCCGGGGATATTATGGCCTAAAGAAGGCCACTGATAGAATTCTGACTGAATATGCCAAACTCAAGAAGCAGTCAGAGAGTGATGAGTTCTCTCTGCCAGACCAGCAGACTCTTACAAAATTAAACCAGGCAGCCACATCGAAGCTAGCGGAGATCGTTCGTCGATATGGGGCCCAGGAACCCCTGTGGCAAGGATACAATGCAGACGAGATTGCTGCGGCTCGCGAGTTGCTTGACAAGTCATCGGCAGAGATCGTCCGGTGAGCGACGCATACAGCACACAAGAGTCTTGCCCAATGACAAGGCAGACTTGCTGCATTACGATGCTGTGACTCAGAACAGCGAGTACAGGCGTGGCCAGGACAAGCACCGTATGCTTGACAGGAAGTTCTTCCCGTAGAGTCCGGTGCGTGATGTGCCTGACTAGTTCACTTGCAACGGCCGACGGGCCTTGGGCCAGAAAATTTGGAATGGGAGAGGCAGGGCATAAGACGGACAAAAGCGGTCCTCTAAGGCTTTGACAGATAACTCAGAAGTGGAGGTAGCAATGCCCAACCCGGCATTGCTGGGCATCTGCACGTGGCGCCATACAGGGACAGGTTGGTGGGGTATACCTGACTCTGAGGTGGGTGGTGATAATCAAGCAGTCAAGTCTGACAGGGGAGAAGTGTTGAATTTACAGAACTGGAGTTACCCAATACCAACCGCTGGCTTAGGCAGAAATTTACAACATGCAACAGAGGGATCAGCTTCGATTCCCTTCTGTAATACCCCAGGGGGCGTCGTTGAGTGCCACCAAGATTGGTCTTAGGGTTAGAATACACGATGCTTCGGGTCTCACAGTTACCAGGACACCATTGGCATAGAGACCTGAAACTCAGAGAGATTGATTTTCTCCACCTTGAATGCGGAACATGATGTTTATGCCCCATGAAATGCCGATGATGGCCCTGATTATGGATCACTTGCAAGCGAGCCGCCATGGCGCCAGCGAGACGATGGTTGATCACTAACTCAACTTACATCCTGGGCCTGAGCCTCGTGGCGACCTGGTCTTGTCAACCCATTCTTTGTAATACGGGGTCTGCGCTGCCTTGAACCGTTGATACCTCCTTGATGGGCTTATCTAGCGACATTCTTCACCTGGCTGTTTCCGTTGCTGGGTTTATAGTGACAGGGGATAGACTGTTAGAGAGTGTCAGATGGATGTCACTTGATGGTGAAAATGCGTTATAATTTCTTTGCCACTCTAGCCACTGTCCACTTGGCCACGCCTGGGTGGCTGAGGCTCTGCGGGAAGGTGGAAATGCTAATATTTGGTGTCTGCTATTCCTGGCTAGGTGGTATCAAGTTGAGATGAGTATGTGTAAATATGAGCTATCTCAATTCAACATCTCTACGGAGTACACAAGCGCGCAAGACATTTGAGCTGGATGCAAATCTCAGCAATTTTCATGATAACCATGGCGGAAACCCTGTTGTTTATTGTTGCAGTTCACGGAGTTGTTGTGGGTGTCTCGCGATGGATGAGCTGTCCCTTGGGTTCCTACTTTCGGGCCTCAACGCTGGAAATGGGGCGCAAATCGTGCCTTTTAGCCAGTCGCGGAATGGGGGGCAGCGGGTTGAAGAGGATCATTGCGAGGCGATAGGTTTGCTTTGTTCTCGTTGACTGAGAGAAGAAGGGGAAAACAGAACTCAAAAATGACAGTGAATTAGGGATATAAGGGCCTCGCAGTTTGCCAATGCCTGAGGTTTCTTTCTACTTTTTTCTCTCCATCTTATTGCCTCTTCTATCTGATACTGAATGATTGAATTGATTGATCCCTTCAATCATACAGTGACTTTTAGTTCGGATAGCGACACTGCGCCTCGGTCCGTTCCGATTTCACGTTTCGCAAACGGTCGAATATGATATATCATTGGACAATGACGTTGCACAGCCTTTGTTGGACAGGAACTCTCTGTTTGAGATGTGCTCGATTACCTGTTTCATGATGATATCAGAAACTCAGTATATCTCCAGGTTGAAACGCGATATCTACCGGTATATCCCGTCTACAACACAGATGATGTCCACTATTGAAGCTGGTAGTGTTGGGTTCGACAGCAAACGGTTGACCTCGGCGCTAAAAAAAAAAAAGACAACGATATCATTTTGGCGGTCAGCGATTCACGCAGCGATTCACTGGAATTCTGTGTCTGCCTCCCCAGCAACTAAAAAATTTGTGTATCCAATCTTTGACTGGAGGCTGCGTAACGTTGGGCTGCAGCACCGCCATGGCATCCCTGGATTCTTTTTTCAGCCCAGCTGAAGAGAAAGAGTCAGAGAGAGTCTGGCCCTCGGCCGACTTTTTTCCCTTCTGTTTCGCTGTCATTTTCCTTGTTTTTTTCCCTTTTGTCTTTTCTTATTTGTTGTGCGTGCAACTCGAAATCTCTCTCACTGAAAGAAGTCTTTCATCCATCCCATGGACCCATGCCCTATCTAGCCGAATGAAACTGAATCTTGATTCCTTCACGCTCTAAACAGAAAGTCACTGTTTGACTTGACTTGTACTTACACCTCCCACTTGCACGCTTCGGGCTACTACGAATACCTCCACTACCTACCTACAGTACAGGGCATTAATCTCACCCCACCACCCCCTCCTCCATCCGGGCTCAAAGTCCCCGCTAAACAAGCTGGTTACCGTCCACTACCGATTCACACAAAAACAATCCATCAAACAACAACGCTTTTGTTTGATGGAATTTTTGGTTTATACTCGTCTCCTTGTTGTCTATCAAACTTGTCTCATCAAGATCCTCAAACAAGCATCAAACTGCACTGTTGCAAGGTATGTATTGACTCCAATAACGTCTACTATTCCCGAACTCTCTAGCATCACCATCTTCCTCCTCTTCCTCTTCCTCTTTCTCTCTTCTCCGCATGAACACCTTTCTTGTCTCGGATGTATCTCTGGGGGTGGGCTCAACTCCAGAAAAGATGGTCCATGTGATCATCACTGGCCATGTCAAAAACAGCTGAGCAAGCAAATATGCCCCGGCGGCAGCTTTTAGCTAGCATCAACGGGAAGCAGGTCAATGACTGCATGACATTCATTCCCTCGTTCATTCATGGCCCTGCCCCCTCTGCTTGCGAACCAAAGAAACACCGCCGCACATAGTCCGCAATACCTCTCAGGCACTCTTTTGTCGTACCTCGTTGCGGTCTGCCCTTCCAACGGCGATGCTACAATACTTTGTCCTCGCTGTAACATCACCACTGCCACTGCCACTCTCCCTTCCCTGCCACAGCTCTAGGTCCTTTCCATGACCATCAGGACCATTAGGCTTTGAGGCTCGCTCTTTTTGGCCCCCACATAGGGTTGGGCAAATGCTTTCACAGACCTTGACGCCCTACCACCAGTGACCAGCCTACGAAGACCCAAAACGTAGACGGCCACAGGGGAGAGCCATTTGACAGACTGGAAATGGCAGCGGACGCCTGGGATAAACCGGGAGTTTGGGGACCCTAGGGGGGCTTTCAAGCACGGCCACTCAGATCGATGGACCGCCTAAACATCCCGCCAACTCCAGCCCAACGAGCGCTAGCAGAATGGGATGCTTTAACAGGGTCCCCACCGACTCCATCGACAGGGCGACGAACCAGGGTGCCCCAGTCCAGGGCGGCTGACAAGAACCATCCATGGATGTTTTGGTGCCCAGCGAGTCTTCCCAGCGCAGCGAGCACATGGCATGGCTTCGCGATGCAGGAAACTTTGGTGATCGAGTGTTGTGTTGGTGCTCAATCGACGCTATTCTTCTAGGCTCAAGCCAATATCCAACCCATTGTCTTGTTCGGATCACCGTTTCGAGTTGAGGGACTGGGTTCGCAGGAAACTTTTCCGCGCCGCTATGTTGCTCAGTCCTCATGCAAGGGATAAACATCCTGACCAACCGGGATACTCACTCTTCGAGATTTTATCTAGATGACTTTTTCACCTTGTGCCTAAAACTTTTACTAACTGATTGTCGCCTTCTTAGTTGGAATCATTGATTTCCTCCAACACACGAAGCTTGGACTGGCATCCTGTGACCACGAAGTTGGTTCTTCAAAAATTTAGACCGTACGGACACACCCGGATTTTAGAGTATACTTTACTTACACGCACACCCACAGCTAGGTCTGGTTCGACAAGCTTTCACCGTTGCGATACAACGGTCGTTCGTCGTTTCAGTTGATTCACTCTGGAGCGGTTGTTTGTCAATTCGTCTTCTGGTCAGACAAAGACCTGATTCTCTGCGCGCAAAACATCAATTCGACCTCTGCAGACATTATTAACGCCGCTCTCAACTGTATTGGTCGGAATTTCGACCAGTGGTCCATCAGCAAACGATCTGGAACCCCTCACCGCCGATCGGTTTCTGCCGCTTTTCCATCCTCGCAACCGCCGCCTGAATCCACCCCGCCCACACTCTTTTGCGCCTGATCTTAAACGTGCGCCGTACAGCAAGCAAGCACTCCATCTGCTAGCTAGATACAACTTTGGTACCCTCCTCGGTCAGCAACCACAAGGCACCATCGTTCATTTCTTGTTCTGCGACTCCGCACCAGCTTCACAAGCAGGCATTTCCCCCGTCTCACTGCTTTCGTGACCAGCCGACCTTTCCCTTCCGCTGTCACGCCCTCGTCATCTTTTGGTGGCGTACTCACTTAATTTTACGACCCCTCACTCTACGCCTGTCGCGCAAGTCCAATTCTTCCTCGCCACGACCCTCGTACCAAAACACTTGCCGTTGTGTTTTTTCTTCTACTGCGGCTACGACCTCGTCCTCCGTTTCCCCCATCGTTGGCTCTGTTACTTTGGGGGTTGCTAGGCATTGTTTCTACCCTGTCAGCTGAGCATTACTTGTGCTTGTTGCCTATCTTCTTCCTTTCCATCCTGCGTTCTGCGCCTTTACTCCGGCTTTCTCCTGTGGATTGTCGTGGGTAGAGGGCATCCCACCAAGTATTTGCTATGTGAGTCCCCTCCCTCCATTACCATCCTACCCATATCTTTCAGCGCTTGCGTTCCTCCCCTCCCTCCCCCTTCTTGTCTCTCTCATATCCACCTTACTAGTTGTCTCAACTGCGCCCCCCTCTAGCTTTGTTTACTTGTCTCTCCTACACTTGCGCTTCATCTGTTGCGCATTACTCTCTTGACCATACAGCTCACACTCTCATCTTACCAGGCTCAAACAACGCCCTTCTTCCAGAGCCCCTACCTCCGGCACTCGTCCTACTGAGACGTCCGCCTCCGGGACAACATCTTACAGCGACGATTCTTCGCAGGAGACCAGCCAGGACTACACCGACTCTGAAGAGGACCTTTACGACGACGAATACGACGACGACGACGGTCTTGGCCCGTCTGACTCTGCCTCAACTAGCGATCACGATCAACATTATCGTCATCACCTCTCTCAACGTCAGCACCAGCTCCCTCCTCACCAGCTCCCGCCTCAACCTCAATATCCACCACCACACCATCAACAGCTTGCTCATCACCAGCAATTACCTGGTCGCCAACCGCCACCCCATCAATTGCAACCCCGTCAACAAGGTCCTCCCCAGGATCTTTACCAACCTGAAGAGGAGCCTAGACAGTCTTATCGTCGACCGCGGCGCGATCGTGCAGCGCCACCCACCGCCAATCTGGAAGATCCTCGTGGGTATGGCGCCTATGGCCGTGGCGCATATGGGCATCCCCAGCCTGGTGGGCGCCCTGGCCCCGGTCAAATGTATGGCAGAGGCCAGCAACCAGGATATCAAAACCAAATGGGACCCTATATGGGATACCCTGCGAACAGCCAGATGGTGCCATTTGGCTACGGTGACCCTGCCAGCCCTTACGGTGCTGGCTATGGAGGAGAAGGTAGAGGCATGTATGATCTGATGCCTTACCAACAACCTCCAAGCGGTTACTATGGCGCCGTACAGCCTCATCCCCTCTACGGGCCACCCCACATGGCTGGAATACCACCTGGGCAACTCACTACACCACCTCCTCCTCCGCCTACTGAGGCTCCTGCCAAGCCAGCCACACCCGCTCCTCCAAAAGAGGATCCGGAGAAGATTCGACTGGAAGCTGAGATTGCTGCGTTTAAAGCTATGGAGGAGAAGGTCAAGGCTGCCGAGAAGCAAAAGGAAGCTGAGGCGCAAATTCGAAGAGAAGCCGAGGAAGCCTTCACTCGAAGAATGGAAGACATGAGACTGGCCCAAGAGGAAGCCAAGAAAGAAATCGAAAGGGCCAGACTTGAGGCAGAAAAGGCTGCCCGAGAGAGAATGGAAGCCGAACGAAAGGCTGAAGAGAAACGCGCCCAGGAACACGCTCGCGCTATGGCAGAAGCCGAGGAGAAGGCTCGTCTCAGATTCGAAGCAGAGATGAAGGCCGCTGAAGACCGAAGAAAGGCAGAGGCAGAGGCTCGCATCCAAGCTGAAGAAGAAGCCAGAAAGAAGTTCGAGGCTGCAGCGAAGGCAGCTGAGGAACAACGACAGGCTGAGGCTGCAGCGCGCGCACAAGCAGAAAGGGAGGCTCGAGAGAAGTATGAGGCCGAGATGAAGGCAGCCGCCGAACAGCGCAAAGCAGAGGCGGAAGCCAAGGCCAAGGCCGAAGAAGAGGCTCGTCTGAAGCTCGAGGCTGAATTGAGGGCCGCGGAGGAGCGTGGTAAGAGAGAAGCTGAAGAGAGGGTCAGGGCCGAAAGAGAAGCTCGAATGAAATTTGAGGCTGAACTAAGGGCTGCTGAGGAGAAGAGGCTGAAGGAGGAGGAAGAGCGAAAGCGTGCTGAAGAGCTTGCTCGAGTTCGCTTTGAGAAAGCACTTCAAGATGAGGCTGAGGCAAAGGCCGCAGCCGCCAAGAAGGCCCAAGAGGAAGCCGAGCGCCTCATGAGACTTGAGCAAGAGGCTAAGGAAGCCGCCGCAAAGAAAGCGGCTGAGGAAGCCGAGAAGCTCAAGAAGCTCGAAGAAGAAACTCGCGCGAAGGCTGAGGCCGAGACCCTTAAGAAAATAGAGGAGGAAAATAAGAAGGCAGCAGAAGCTGCCGCAGCTGAGGAAGCCGCTAAGAAAGCCGCCGCAGAACTTAAGAAGAAAATTGAAGAGGAGACAAAGGTCAAGCTCGAAGAGTCTAAGAAGAAGGCTGAGCAGGCCCCAATCCGATTCAAGGATGCAGTTGGTCGAAAGTTCAGCTTCCCTTTCCACTTGTGTGCCACTTGGCAGGTATGTACTTCAGATTAGGACAAGCGACGAGCGATGGCTAACGATATTACAGGGTATGGAAGATCTCATCAAGCAAGCTTTCATGCAAGTTGATGTTTTGGGTCCTCATGTAATGGAGGGGCACTATGATCTTATCGGCCCCGATGGCGAGATCATCCTGCCATCCGTTTGGGAGAAAGTGGTTCAGCCTGACTGGGCTATCACCATGACGATGTGGCCAATGGATAAGATGCCTCCACTGGGACACCCCAAGATGCCTGGCGCGCCGGGCATGCATGGACACAAGCACGGTGGTCCTATTCCCATTCCACCCCGTCCCATGGGCCCAGGCATGCGACCTCCTATGATGCCCCCCGGCGGTATGCCACCTGGAGGAGTTCGACCACCCCCGGGATGGCCTGCAGGAGGAGGTGTTCGAGCTGATATGCCAATGCCGCCCAACGTTGTCACAGTTGGCCCTAATACTGGCAAGTCCAGCAAGCACAAGAAGGCTTCCAAGGATCACTCAGGAGTGGCAGGTTTTCTGTTTGGCAAACCTCAAAAGAAGAAGTAAGTTCTTGAGTTCTCCAACTACTGAGACAACAGGCTAACGATTGTCCAGGCCTAGCAAGAAATGAGATTTGATGCTGATGAGGAAATGATCGTTTGAGATTGATTTAATTTTACCAGTTTTATTTGTCTATTCGCAGATACCTTGTCGGCATCGGTTGCCGGCCTGATTTCAAAAACATCTCCTTGGCAGTTTCTTCTGGGATTTTCTACGATTGTTTGAGATGGAAAAACGAGGCAGCGGAATTTTGATCCTTTCCCCACTCATGGTTAGCGTATTCATATCGCAGAGGCGTCACGAATTGTCCTATATGCATGTGGATCGGAGTATGATGACATGGTTGAAACGACGATATGGAGGGAATGGGAACACGATCCAATGTTGGAGACTTGTATCGGCCATCTTGGCTCGGTTTGCGCCAGAAGATGATCAAGTCGAGGTATTGGCGCAAAGATGTCGCTCTGGTTTTTTTTATCTGTCTGTTTGGTTCGGTTTGGTCTGGTTTTGGTTTTGATTTGGATACGGCGGACGAGCACGTTTGATAGACACGGCCGTCCTAGACACGCGTCACGTAGAATGAATGGAGTAGGAAGAAGAATGATTTGTTTAAAGTTAAGTTAAGCTTGGTTTTGATCGACATGAGTGAGTTGGGTATGGTCCCTTTTATGGTCCCTTCTATTGTGTCATGCATGTTTTAGGTAAATCGTGGTATGCCCACCTAAGGCTATGCAAGTAATCCAGTCTAGACAGTTTCTAGTTTCCTTCCAGGTATATGAGGGGGGAATGAGGGTATAATCCCATACACTACTGTATGTAGGTAGGTAGGTAGGCAACATTAGAGTTTCCGTTGAGGCCCCAGCTTCTCAAAGGCCTTCTTCTCAAAGGCTTCTATCATCATGCTGGCGACCTTGTCTGACACAGCAGCACTTACAGCTCCGTAGAGTGGGTTTGTAAACTGAAAGTCGATAGAGAGATTGACCTCGGTGCGCGGCGAAGGTGGACCAGAAATTGGTCTCACGGACCAGCGTGTCACGAGGCTTCGGAAGACAGCCGATGCGTCAGGCCCTGTACCCCCGGGAGCAGTCTCCCCACTGACGGCTTCAACAGATTGGCCAGGAACACAGCGCAATCGACTTGTAAAGACCTCGTCAAAGCCTCCCCATCCGACATGTAGATCAGCGAGTGTGGGGTAGCGTCGCCCGGTATCGGGGTCGGGATCGGACCAGCGAGTTACTCGAGAGCGAGAGCAATAAGGGACAAACGATGAGTAAGAATCCACGTCGGCTATGAGATCGTAAAGAGGTTCATGTGAGTATGGTAGGGTGCGGTTGGCCGTTAATCTTTGAGGCTCGGAGGATGGGAGGGTGATGAATGAGCGGTGCAGGGGTGTTGAGGCTCGAGTGAGGTTGGTGATGCTCGATCTAGAAGCCGATGAGCGGGCGACAACGGCTCTGGGGGGGAGGAAACGGAGGGCCATTGGAGGGTATTAAGAGGATTATCGGAACTATATTGATCTAGTGTCACCGTAGTGAGAGTCTCATGGTCTAGAAGCGAATAATGAACGGCTACACAGAGGGAATAAATAGCTGTGACAGAAAATCTATGATGGTGTTGAGGCTCTGCTAAACTGAGTCGAGAATAAGTTGGAGGCTTTCCAGGTTCCGCCCGCCCCCACCTCGGGCTGGCTCCAGTTGGTGCGGGCAGTGTAATCCGTCCGCTAAGCTCGCAAGGTTAGGGGATTTGACCACTGTAGATACACTCCCCAGCTCGGGCCGTCCTGCTCGCCGAGCCAAGGGCGGTGGATGATTCCGTCACCTCATGCTCGGGCATGGATGCTGTATGTACAGTACCTACCAGTATAGTGCTCGTTAAGTTTAGTGCACCTATAGTTACCTTACTCAACACCAACCAACCAACCATCCATCCCATCTTCCTTATCCTCACCCAGCACGCGACATCTACATCCGCTGCTGATCGAACCACCCTCCCCCTCACGATATTATACGAGATGCGCCGGTCGAACATACCTTCACGAAGCCCCTGAGACCACGTCCTACCACCTCAATAAGCATCTCCTCCTACGGTCGGCCCCACGCCCGCGGGGCAGCTTCTCACCATGTAGGCTACGACATCAACGCCGAATCGACCTCTTGGGAGAGACATTGACCGTGTGCGCGCAGGTTCGAAAAGTCGCTCTACGACCTCATCCGGGGGCTACGGAACCACAAGGGCAATGAGAAGGAGTATATCCAGAAGAGCCTCAAGGAGTGTCGCGCCGAAGTTCGCAGCCAGGATATGGGTTAGTTTGATGCTATGTTAGGGAGAAGCTAGCCATACAGAGGGTCTGACTTTGGCTGTTTAGATCTTAAGGCGACGGCGCTGCTGAAGCTTATTTATCTGGAGATGGTCGGGCATGATATGTCGTGGGCCTCGTTCCATGTCCTTGAGGTCATGTCGTCGCCCAAGTACCACCAGAAGCGAGTTGGATATTTAGGAGCTGTCCAGAGCTTTAGACCCGACACTGAGGTTCTGATGCTGGCTACTAATCTGCTGAAGAAGGTCTGTTGGTCAGATGCTGAGCTTCTTGATGCCTCCAGCTAACATCATGATCAGGATCTTGGTTCGACGACTCCGACGGTTATATCTCTCCCTATAGCCACTCTTCCCCATGTCATCACCCCCTCGTTAGCGCTCTCGACATTGCAAGACCTGCTACCGCGATTAAGCCACAGCCATTCAAACATTCGAAAGAAGACACTGGTGACGCTATATCGCCTTGCGTTGGTATACCCGGAGGCTCTTCGTGCAGCATGGCCCAAGATCAAGGAGCGCCTCATGGACCCTGATGAGGATCCCAGTGTCACAGCAGCCATTGTCAATGTTGTCTGTGAGCTTGGCTGGCGAAGACCGAATGACTTTCTTCCTTTGGCTCCTCGACTGTTCGAGCTCTTGGTTGATGGCGGTAATAACTGGATGGCCATCAAACTCATCAAACTCGTAAGCTATTAGCACACAACCTCGTGCGCTGCTGTACTAATCTCTGTTCAGTTTGCCACTTTGACACCGCTGGAACCTCGACTCGTGAGAAAGCTGCTACCTCCTCTGACCAATATCATTAGGACCACTCCTGCTATGTCGTTGCTCTATGAGTGCATCAATGGAATCATTCAAGGCGGCATCTTAGGAAACTCTGATGACTCTGGCACTGATGAGATCGCAACGCTATGTGTTAACAAACTGCGAGGCATGATCATGATAGATGGCGATCCTAACCGTAAGTGCTCATCTGTTGTTGCTTGAAAGTGTATGTGTATTGACCACAACTTTAGTCAAATATGTTGCTCTACTAGCGTTCAACAAGATCGTTACCACACACCCTTACTTAGTATCTCAGCAGGAGGATGTGATTCTGGAATGTATCGACAGCCCCGATATCACTATCCGAATACAAGCACTAGACTTGGTCCAGGGCATGGTGACTGGCGACAATCTCGTGTCTATCGTGAGCCGCCTCATGAAGCAGCTCAAGTCGTCCATGCCGGCTCGCGACAAGTCTCTACCTGGAACTCCTCCGAATGATCCCAACGAATCTGAGGACGAATTTGCCGAGCCAGCCCCGAGGCCAAAGGTCGAATCCGCTCCTTTGCCCGACGACTATCGAATCGACGTCATTGGAAGGATCTTGCGAATGTCCTCCAAGGATAACTACTCAAGTGTCTTAGACTTTGATTGGTACATTGATGTCCTCACACAGCTTGTCCGTATGGCTCCCGCCTCTCGCAAGGTCGATGATGATCTTAGTCCAGTTGAAAAGGCCAGGGCCAATGTGTCTGAAAAGATCGGTGACGAGCTCCGCAACGTGGCTGTCAAGGTCCGGGTGATGCGATCAACGGCTGTCAGGGCAGCAGAGATCATTCTCAGCCAGCTCAATACAGATACACCGCCAGGATACCAAATCACTTCAGGGGCGCTCAAGTCAGTTGCATGGGTCATGGGTGAATACGCTTCGCAATTAGCTGTACCAGATGAGGGTCTGAACGGCCTCTTGCAGCTCATTCCCCGAACAAACAACCCTGAAGTTTTGACGACGACCCTACAGGCAGTCACAAAGGTTTTCGCCACTATAGTTGGGGATGAGAGTGAACCTTGGACAGCGGAGAGAAAGTCGAGGGTATCGCTACTTATGGCGCGCATTATCCACGTCTTTGAGCCTCTTGCACTGCACCCTAGTCTTGAGGTTCAGGAACGAGCCGTTGAGTTCACAGAGTTGCTGAAGCTCACGGCTGAAGCTGCTTCATCTCAACCGGTGTCGACAGACGATGTTGACCAAGACCCCCCGCTACTCCTTACTCAAGCTATTCCTTCGCTTTTCAACGGCTGGGAACTTAACTCAGTATCCAAGGGTGCTCAGCTGAACGTCCCAGTACCCGTGGGCCTGGACTTGGATGAGCCCATTCATGCAAACCTGGCCAAGTTACTGTCAGAAGCCGACTCCATCACGTTAGCAACAGACGACTCGGATGAGTTTGAGACGTATTACCACCAGAAGCCACCACCTACAAGCATTGATTCATCAGCACCAGCCATTAGCAGGATAGCTGATCCTACAGAGGAATACTCAACCTCTTATCAGCAAGCTGATGAAGACACGTATCTGGACGCTGATATTGTTGCTCGAAGAAAAGCCGAGCGTCTCGAACGCAACAGAGATGACCCCTTTTATATTCCCAGCAACGACACTCCTCGCACTTCGACCCCTATTCACAACATTCTCCAGAGCAGCAACGGACCCGACTTGGATATCGACTCCATACCTATCATGCAACTAGAGCTATCGAGAGCCGGGACGCCTGCTGCACAGCCCCCGAGGCCACAGCCAAAGCCACGACAAAAAGTCGTAATTGCCGCAGATGAGACACTCGAAGGCAGCGCAAGTGGCGGTCTTCGATCCTATGACTCGGAGAATAACTCTGACAGCTTCACAAAGTCCAAAGCTCGCAAGCCCAAGGCCAAGCAGACTCTGCTTGGCGTGGACTCGAGCGGCATCGGCTCCTTCAGTCTTGAAGGTCAACCATCAACTGGTTTCGACTATGAGCAGCAACAGCGTGAGGAAGTTGAGATGCAGCAAGCCATGAAAGAAGTCGAGCGACTCCGCCTCGAGATGCAGCGCGCGAACGAGCGCATTCAGGTGGCACAGGGCGTTGATGTCGAGGGCACAATTGTCAAGAAGAAGAAAAAGAAGCCCAAGAAGGATGCTGGTGCCGAGGGAGCAGGGGGCGAAGATGTAAAGCCAAAGAAGAAGAAGAAGAAGGCACCGCGGGCTGCGGTCCTGGAGGGAGAGGGCGGTGATGATAGCAGTGCTCGTGGCGTCGAGTCTCCTGCTTCTGGCGGTGAAGTGGCTGTTGCTAAGAAGAAAAAGAAGAAGAAGCGTGTTGCTGAGATTCAAGACGAGTAGACGAGCGAGCATTCGATAGTAGAACAGAGACACTGAGTCAGAAGGAGGAGGATCAAACAGATAATAATAAGTATCAAAAGTCTTTGAATCATTCATTTCTCATGTCCTGCCTTTTCATGTGCTAGGCCGCTTTTCGCTCAATATTTACAACGTCTCAAGAATATCATCAAGCCCGAGCTGGATCAATGTCCTGAAACAAGTCTCTTAACGAATAGGGAATCGCTGCGGTATCATGATGTTGATACGGCATAAATACAAAAATAGACCAGTTCCAGTTCCAGTTCCAGTTCCAGTTCCAGTTCCACGTCCAGATCCAGACCCAGAAAAAACGACAAGAAAAAAGTACACCGATAGTTCTTTTTTGCTCATGTTCCATTAACACATACACATGACAAAGGTAGATTAGCCGACCGAGTCAACCCGAGGGGCTCCCCTCTATTCCTGCAGTCCCGCTGTTAACCAAATCCCAACTCCGTTCAAGATCAAGATGAAGGCGTGGCTCTATTTGGATCTGTCATGGCTCAGAACCGAAACTCCGCCTCCAACCGCTGTCTAAAACTTGGCTCCGTGTCGTAAAACTAGTCCTCCATCGGAGCATCTTCAAGCTGCACGCCGCGGTTGGATTCTGAAGGAGGGGTCGATGGTACAACAGGAACTCGCTTGCCACCAACAAACTTGGTTGGCGTGCGTCCTGTGCTGTCACGGCTGTCTCGCTTCTCCGAGTCGGCGTCAGACCTGTCCTTCTCAGCGTCGCCATTTACAGGGGCAGCAGCACCATCGGGCTCGGGGACTTCAAGACTCTGTCTCTTAATAACTCCGCCGAGACTGGTGCGGTGTCGGTCGACCGCCGACGTTGGGCTGGCAATAGGGAATCGGGTCTCTGGTCCACCAGTGCTTCGGTCTCGGCGGTGACCACGGGGGCCGGGCGCTGGGCTCTTATCACGACCGCGGCTTGCGTTGGCCTTTTCAAGCAGAGCTCTATTCCGCTCTTCCATAAGGGCCTTGCGGTTGCTTTCATCGGTACTAATAGCTCGAGGGCGGTTGTTGCTGCCAACAGAAGTGGAGTGTGTAACCATAGACATACGCTTCAATGCACTGAAGATGGCATCCTTGTGGGCAAACAGATCTCGGACCAGTCGGTACGCATGCTTCTCTTCCATGGTGAGTGAGGTCTCCGTTCGTGGCCGCAGGATGCAAGGTGCAAGTGTGCTAGCAAGAGATGCAACATAAGTTTCGTCGGCAGAAGTCAGGTCGATCAAGCGAGTGAAGTGGTTCATGCAAGCATCGAGAGTGGCAATATTGGTGAGGCGGAGCTGTGACAGAGTAGATTGGAGAGCAGCAATGCGAGAGGACTCGTCAGCGTCAGTAGATGGGGTAGAGTAAATAGTTCGGATAATCTCGTAAACGTGAGAGGAGACCAGAGAATCTGTATCATGTTAGTTTATGTTATAAAGATGGGATTCATCGAGCTTTTGCACTTACCGGGTAACTCCAAGAGGTAGACCTTGAGCAAACTGGCAACCGTGGGGATATCAAATTCATCAAACACATCAGGAGAAACAGGCTTGCCGTCATTAACCTTGGCGCGTAGACGGTGAGATTGTGATAGCGGAACTTCCAGCAACCACACACCTCGCCGAGCCTCGTCACCTTCAAGATCAGGGTAATGGTGGTCTAAATAGGTCAAGATGGTGGTAACAATCATGGGCACGCGCTTCTTGTCAGCCCTGGCACGCGCCTCGAGATCGATACCGAATGTCTGCTCATCGACCTTATTATAATAGTTCTCATAGACGACCACTTTGGGCACGAAACTTCCAGTGCGATAGGTCTCGAGAAGATAGCGTAGATCGCTCTGGGGCTGGATGGTCTCCTGGAAGAGCATCATCTGGTCTACAGTAGACTGCAGGCTTGGGATGACGTTTCCAATGGTGCCCGAGAAGTCGAGGATGACAGTCTTGACAGCCTTTAGACGGTCAAGCTCGCAACGCTCAAGGAACTTGAGATGAAGATGAATAGCCTCCTCAAGCTCACATCGAAGCTGGTCAAGCTTGCGGACGCCCTCACGGTACCTCTCATCGGCCTCGGAAGCCTCTCGCTTAAGACGCTGGCTAGGGGTCTCGTTCGGGTGAGAGTTGTTGAGAACGTTCCAGTTGGCAAGATATTCGCTGACAGTTCCAACCGGGGAATCAGCGCCCTCAGAACCGGTAGAAGCCAGTGAGAAAGTGCGGTTAATAGATTTCTTTTCGGGAACACCAGCCATTTGGAAAGCCTTGGGTCGCCATTGATAAAACATCTTGGAGCTGTTGGCAAATGTACTTCCAACATTACCGATGAGACGAAGGAAACCGTTGTTAACAAGATCCTGACCAATTCGCTCGGCATAAGCCACGCCGATGTTGCCCATGCTACGCTGCAAATATTCGACGATGTCGGAACCGGAGGAAGTGTTGAGATATGTTCCCAGGATTGGCACCTTGGTCTCGCCCATCTTGATGCTGGAAAGCATTTGGGAAAGGATCTTCTTCACTTGCTCGGGCTGGTAAGTGTCGTCGCCAATTTCATATAACTCTTCCTCTTCAGGTTCCTCCTCCTTGTGAGGCTGAACCTTGATCTCGGGAATATTCTGATTGCCTTTGGGGCTGGTTTCAGGATCCTGGAAAGCAAGCTTATTTTCCTCTTCGAGGTCCTCTACTAGTCGGCATTTGTTGAAATACACGGATCGGAGCTTCTTGACTGCCTCTGCCTGACGGTCGTGAGCTTTGATGCGCACTTGCAGTTCATCTTGAGAGTCCTGGATACGAGCTTCGTGGGCGTCGCACCAGCGGGAGAAAGGGTTGACAACGAGGTCGCGAATGCTCTGGGCGATGCGACGGTGGTTGCGAGCAGCATCTTGCATCTCATTTCGCATGCCATCAAAGGCCTAGATTTTGTCAGTTTGTAAGCTCGACCCGGATTTTGACGTTATCGCATTGTGAATCCCAACAAGTGACTGTGGCGCAGACTGTGGGCACTTGGGAGAGGATTCAGAAGCATAGTATCGTACCTTGCGAACGGTAGCTCCGTCATCACGGCTGAAGCCACCAGTGATCTTGTCGGCGGATGGAGCAATATCGCCAAGTCGCTGACCATACGTCTCCTCGGCTTCGGCTCGTAGGCGTGCGATGGTCAGAACCTGTCTGTTCTCATGTACACCTTGTTGAAGCTTGCTAAACAGGACACCAAGTCCCGCAGCGTAATCGCTCGACCAGAAGGAATCAGCGAATCCCGGCATGATGGTCTGCCTTGTCCAGCCCCTTCGATTGATGCGGTGATTATGTGATCCCTTTTTTCTTCGATTCTATCGGAGGGGGAGTAAGAGCCAAAAGCTCACTATAGCGGTGGAAGGATTGTCGGAGATCGACTGGCGATGTAGTGGGTGACGTAGGCGTAGACGTACGCAGGAAGTCGTCGCGATCGTCGTAAATTAAGGGGGGGATTGGGCGAAAGAACGTCGCCGTTTGCGTTGTGCAGGTTGATAGCCAGTCTGGTATCTGCTGCGTGTCTCTGTCTTGCGTAGACTAGTTCGGTGAGACGGCTGCTGCCGATGCAGGGGGAGCAAAGCAGTTGATTTATTGTTGTGCGAATTCCAGAGATCGAATCGGGAGCGACAAGACACCTACGGAGTACGGAGTTGCAAGTCGAGACAGCTGTACAGTATGTACTCTGTATCTTGGTTCGTCAAACTTTCTGTCCCCTTGGGCTGACACTGTCTGAACAGGACAAGGCTGGACGGGGGAAAAGATCGGGCGTGCGTGTTGACTGGATCGGAAGCTTGCGAACTGGGGTCCGTCCGTGTGGGAGAATTGGGACGAGATGATGGTTTGTTAGCTTGAAGGAGGCTGGCGCTGGCGCTTGGTTGGCATCCGCTGTCTGACTGGCGACGTGGAGGGGGGGACGTTTCTGTGCTAACTAATTAACAGGGGACCTTGGATGTAGAATGCTTCTTTGGGGTGTCATAATATCAGATCAGAGAATTTTGTTGTTATTGTGATGATGATCTATCATAAAGAAAGAAAATGGAAAGATCTAGCTTCTTTGTCTACTAATAATAAAGTAGCAATAAATTTTATATGACAGCCCAGCAATGGTCGAAATGGCAGGAGGTGGATCATGTCTTTCTTTCCTGCCTTCCATTCAATCCTCAACAACCGAACCGAGCTTATTAGCGAATCCACCAAGATGAACCAGGAAGAAGGAACGATGGAACGGGCAACGTTGAACACGAGAGCGAGCGTCTTTGTGTTGCTTGAAAGCCGTTTGATACTACGTAGGATTATCAAAGTTGCATTAATTCACTGATATAGAAGCAGCTTAGAACTCTAAAAGAAGATTCAGCATAAAAGAGTTGCGTACGCCTTCCAAGTCAATTCCGACTGATATTTTTATTTTCCCCTGTCGTCGCCAATCTGAAGTTCTGTTGCTATTGCTACGGGCTGTTGAGAGGAACATGACAGCCACAGCCAGAGACGCAATCGGCATTTGTGGCCGCTTTAGAGGCCTCTCACTGGGCAACTCTCTGTTGTTAGCGGGTTCGGGTCCCCAGCCACTTGCTCAGGGCTGAAGTTAACCCCTGAGGATAGTCTCCTGGTAAGTTGTGGGGACAGTACCTAATTTTAGAGGCACGTTTCAGAAAGACATTCCTGGGTAGTTCAGGGGTCCGTGTCAATCAAAGCAAGATTCTGGGCTCTCCTATGACGACGGGGACAAAATCTGGGTTTGAAGATGCTGTTAATCTCACATCTTCGTATGTATGATTTTTTTAATTACTTTTAAACAAATTTATGCTCCCATGATTCATACACAATTCTACAAGAATAAATGAATTAGCCGAGGGCTGATCCAGAGCTGGGCCCGATCTGACCTCAGCGCTTGTCGAGGATCTTCCTAGCTCTAACTCAGTACCTATTCTGGAAGTATGCCACAAGCTACCATAGTAGGAAGCTAAAAACTTACCATCTATGATAGAGTTCTATAATCTGAGATCTTATTAGACTACAGCTATTGAACAGAGCCTCGGCATGTACTGTTGCTTCTTTATTAATCCCGACCTTTGCCATATGTACCTCAATCTTCTTCACAACCAAGCAGTAGGGAGGTCTTCATCATCTATGGACAGGCTACTGATGAACGGCGAAGCGACTAAACGTTCCCGATTATAAGCCCAGTCGGATCTTGGGAACTCTTTGTATTCAAGTCCAATGCCAACTTGTGAGAGCAGATCTTCGGTATGACTTTCATCGAATATTTTCTTGACGTCACACGTCACCCGTTTCAGCCTGGGGAATCGACCCTGCTCTCTTCTGAGATTCGCCAGTCCAGACAACCCCTTCTGTAGACGTTCGGGAGGTGGAGGGAAGTCTGGCTCCACAAGTGTGAGAGACGTGATGCTGGGCGGAAGAAAACTTGTGAGGGACTTCTCATCAGGGAACTCCAAACTCTGGGTGTTGTACACTGCATCGCTGTTGAGGAACAGCTCTCGTAGGATTGTGAAGGTCTCCAGGTGGGGCATCGGGTCTATCTTGGTATCTCGGCTCATAAAAGCCCGAATGCGAAGGTCAAGATGAAGCGATTCTAGACTTGTGCGGTGCTTCTCGAGATGTCTGACAACATCGCTGGCCTGAACTTGCCAGTTGTAAAGCTCGTCAATGTGTAAGGAAGTAACATCTGTGGCTTCATATGTGAACGCCTTCAGACTCCCAGTACACGAGGGGAGGATCTTGGCGAGCTGGTCGGGACTCAACCTGAAACCTCTGAGGTAAAGTGCCTTCAAGCTCGATATTTCAGGCAGTGGCAGTGATTTGTATAGGGTCAGAGCTTCGAGACCTGGGGAGATAGGAATAAGTTGTGATGAAAGCCATTTCAAATCAAAGGCCCCACGGAGCTCGAGGTTTCTCAAGGGAAGACTGGATACCCCAAGGACCTTCAATGCCTGCATTTGGTCATACAACTGATGAGTTGAAATGTCAAGAGCCAGGTGTGGGCATTTGGGCAACAAGGCAAGCAGAATAAACAACAGCTCGACTGATAGAGTACTCGCATGTGATTTTATGTTCTTTATCGCGTCTGGGGACTGAACTTTGCCGAGGATGAGTCCACGAAGGAATGCCTCACGATAAGGTGATGTATCTTTTCTTTGGTCCCAGATATCCGGCTTGAATCCTCTCACCTTGGCTACCTTACTTGTTCGAAGGCCTCGTGAGCTTGTTCAGGGTCAATTGATGAAGCCCCTTGTGTGGAATAGAAGAGGACGGCTTTGGTAGATGAGGCGAGATGCCGTTGTGAGGCGATGGTCCTTATGAAGAGAGGTAACGATATCTGGGTCAAGGACTTCCGTAAGGGCCAGAGAAATACATGATGAAGAACATCCTGACTGATGTCACGAAGGCGTCTTGAGACGAGACACAGCGACGCCAGTACCTGACGATCCTGGCGATAGTTGCTGGTGAGCTGTTCGGTGTTTCCAGTTAGATATTCTTGTTTGCCACGACAGTGTAAGCAGAAGTAGCCAAAGATTTGACGTAGTAACTCTGGGGACAAGTTGACAAGGTTAGGTATGTGTTGTTGGTTCTGTGTGTCTTGACTTTCCATGTGGTGCATTGTATTGGCTATAGGCAGTATGTATGATGAGAACAAAGGTGAATTAATGACTGTTGTCAAGGCCAAGACATGAACTATTGGTTATGGAGAGGGGGTTACAGGGATGGAACCAATGAGTATCTTACGGTGTATGTAGGTAGGACTTTAACCGCCAACTGATAGGGCAAGTATGTATAGGGCGAAATGGCCATGCTATCTGAAACATTTCAAGAATTGTCTTCTCTTCTATGAGATAGCCGTGTACACTACCCCAAATAGATCAGACTTTATCTGGGGTCTATTTAATTTTCTCTGTTGTTGTAACTCTTCTTCCCTTTGCCGAAGTGGGAAAGGATTGACCTATTTTCAGGGTGTTACAAAGACCAGCCAACGTCAAGGGGTTGATCCAAGACGAGAGAATTGGTCTGTTGGTTGGTTAGTGCAGATGTCACGTTGCGACTCAACAAAGACCAAAGAGCTTCAAGGCTATTATTGCCTGGTATCATTCGACTTGGTTCAACCCTGTCGATACGTAGGATCTGCCTGATTGCCTTGCACGGGTAAATCTACGATCTTCAGATGATCTACATCACGTGTATCGCTTCTTGCCGAGAGCCATCAACTCCATCATCAGATTCAGCTCCAGCTCCAGCTCCAGCTCGTAAACTTCCATACACAAAGCAAAAGCAACAAAAGAACCAGAACCCTTGTTGGTGCCAACGCAACGAGGACCATTATTTCCGGGGACGTCGGCCAAAAACTTACGATGCTTCCTCTAGACGAACCGCCCTTGACTGGCGTCTCCTCCCCCTCCAAACCAATAATTGGTCACTCCCCTTCACTACTTAGCGCTCGGGGACCTGCGTCCCCCACTCACACCTCGTTAGCTTCTTTGACGACCATGCCCTGATGTAAGTGCTTTTCGTAGTCGAAGTTCCAAATGGGGACATCATCTCTTTCGCCAAGGGACCGACCAACCTGAATTGGTCCCAGAATGGGCCCTTGTATTCAATTTTGAGGGTTGGTCAGTCCCCTTATAAAGGAGCCTGCATTCTGAAAATGAAAAAGGGTGAGGTCACTTCCATTCTCGTGTAATTCATTGTTTGTCAGTTATCTTCGTTGCTACTATATAGAGAACTTGCAGTTCACTCTTTTACTGCAACAAGACTCACTATAGCTCACTCACTCACTCACTCATTCTTCTCTTCGATTATATTCTATTCTCCTATAATAGGTATTCGTTACATTTCTTCTCTTGCAATGCCTTCAGTCAACACATTCATCACCGCCCTCGTGGCTGGTTTTGCCATCGGAGCTCATGCCGGTCCTTGCAGACCTCATGCTTCAAGCTCTGTTTTTCAGTATCCTGTTTCTACCACTCAACAGACCGCAGCCGGAACTTCTGCTGCCTACACTGATGCTGTGAGCAAGTCTGAGGCCAGGACTTCTCTTTCTACTACCGCTGTGCAAGCCACCAGCACTACCAAGGAAGAGTCTGAGCCTGCCACTGCTGAGGAGACAACTACTGGATACCCTGTCGCTGAGACGACGTCTGCTTCTGCTTCTGCTGAAACCCTTACAAATGGGTCTGCTTATCCCACTTCCGAAGCCGAGACTACTGAGCCTGCCGCCAAAACTACACCAATCGCTAAGGAGGACACAACATCTGCGCCTTACACTTCAACATCAGCCCCAGAAACTACTTCGAAGCCAAAGACCACTCTCGACACCACTACCGTCGCCCCTACCACTACCTCCAAACCTACCACAACTACCTCAGAGCCGTACACAACCACCTCTGCTGCTGCCACCTCCAGCTGTCCTCCAAGCTCTGAGCTCACCTGCGCCAAGACTGGCTTCTTCAACAACTCCGACAGCAATCTCATCCAAGTCTACTACGATTATAGCCTTAGCCAGTGTCAGGAGGAGTGTGACAAGACTGACAACTGCAAGACCATTGGTATCACCACTAGCAACCAGTGTGAGCTCTACGATGCTGCTGTTTCTGCCCTTGGATTTGAGTTCAGGGAAGGTTGGTACTACTCCGTCTACGATGCTTGCTGCTTCAATGGCGAGTAGACAGAAGGCTGAGCAGGCATGGATGCTATGCGCAGGTAAATATAATCACTATATATGGGGTCGTATAGGGTGTTTAGGAAACTTTCTCGGCTGGAAAAACCCAATATCTCATTCAGATGGTTTTGGCAATAATTTATAATTCTTTTTATGTTTCAATATATCATTTCATCTTAGTCTTTCCACTTGGATACTGGACGCTTTTGTTTATCTCATACTCTTGCCTAACATCGTTGAATCGCTAATGGTAAAGTGACGCTGGTTATATTTTGGAAGCTGTTTCTTCTCTTTGTTTCGGTTTTGTGTTTTTTCTTATGCAGTAGGGTTGGCCTCAGTTTCCTGTACGTCTTTGATTGTCAAGTCCTCGGCTTTCTTTGTTACTTCGGCCTCGGCGTTCTCACCGCCCTTGGCTCCGGGGAATCGGGTTCCCCTGTTCTTGACCTTCTTTTCCTTCTTGACGGGAGGGGGGTAAGCCTTCAGTGTAACCTCCTGCCACTCTTTTGAGGCCTCGAATTCAGCCTGGATAGGGCTCATAAGCTCGTGAAAGCCCTTGGTCACGGCAGCCTTCAGGTCTTGGGGTGTCAACTAGAACGCATTGTGTCAGTGACCAGCTTCAGCAATGAAATCATCCATAACAGAACATACCACATCATTTCGGTAATCTTCGTGAACCTGCTGGATATCACTGTAGACCAGGGGTTCGCCTTCACGTCTCTCGACCTTGAAAGATCGAGAACCGGCCTTCAAGCCAGAAACTGGTAGCAAGACATACTCCACAAGTGCAAGGACACCGTTGCCCTCAACCTCCTTGGGAACACATTCTGCCTTGCGAATCTTCTTGGCCACAACGTCAGGTGCGTCAAGGAGGTCAATCTTGCTATCTAAAGGCCATTATCAGCATGATTCACATCAGGGGTATACGGGAGAAGCTCTTACTCTCATCACTTGAGCTCATCTTGTTTCCGTTTAAACCAGCAACCATGGGGTTCATGAGATGGGCACGCTTGTGAAGTCAGCACACTAAGTTTTATCCAAAGAAAGGCACGAGCGCACCTTTCGGTATCCGAGCTTGGGCAGCCACTCAGTGGCAGCTGTGAAAAGCTTTCTTTGATCGACGCCGCCAAACTGAACATCGCAGTCGAGATACTGCTCATCCAACACCTGCAGCAGGGGGTACATAAGACCACTGAGGGGCGCATTGCCAGTCTGCTTGACGACCTCAGCACCAGCCTTCTTGGCATCGTGCTCGGACACCACTGAAGCAAGCTTGTAGAGATCCATCACGTAGTCGGCGGTCTTTTGGTAAGAGCTTCCAAAGACGAAACGCAGCTGATCGGTAGGGACTCCACAGGCCTTGAGCATTTCAGTGATAACGAATTTGTAGTACTCGGCGCGCTTCTCCACGAGCTCAATCGGAGCCTTCAGGTTATCGAGGAAGCCATGGATGTCGGCAAGCAACACAGTGACTTCGCAGCCGGCAGCGAGGTACTGGGCGATCTTGACGGCGGGCACGAAATAACCACAGTGAGGGCGGCCCGTTGTAGCGGTGCCCCAATAGATCTTGGGATTTTTTCCCTCGGCCAAGATGGACTCGATGATTTCGGGGTTGAGGACCTCTGCGAGGTTTTCCTTGATGAGGGCGAGCCTCTCCTCGCTCGACAGACCAGACATTTTGCGTAGCTGAGGAATTGTAGGTACAGGAAAGTATTAACTTCAGGCGTGTTACTGCCCCTCCAAAAGTCGACTTGGGAGTCACCCCGCCGGAATCGGAACCTGGCTTTTCCGACATAATTCAGCCCAGTTTAGACTAAGGTATTGTTCATAGCCCATAGCTCATCATAACTCTGGTCTAGATTTAGGAATAACATAATCTAAATTTTATACAACTCGTCAGAATTGGTCATAAAGCTTCTTTCTCAGTCAGTCGTAAGAGAAACAATTGATCAGCTTGGTATAGGTACATCAAACTTGTACTCTCGAATTATGAAGAGAAAGACTCTCATGTCCAATGCCTGCCTCCCTAGGTACCTCAACTGTAGAAAACAGTATCTCCGTTTTGGTTACGGTATCAAAACGAACGGTAAGTGGGGCCCAGAATTGCGCTTCTGTCCTTAGGGTTCTCCGTAGCAGGGCATCCTCAGTGATTGTGCAGCATCTGCATAATTGATGGAAATGCCTTAACGGACATCTCGGAATGGTAGAGCCATGTAAGTACCGGCGAGCGCTGAGATATCCTCCACCTTTCATTCGAAGCAGACAAGTGTGTTAAAAATTTCCAAGCCTTTCAATTGAAACATGAGTACTCTGGCTATCCATCGTTTCAATGTGATCCCTCTCTTGCTAAGCGTTATGTGTTCCTAGATGATCGGGGGACTGAGTGCAAGATAGTAGTAGAACTGTGACGCAAAGAGCCACTTGATGGTGTTTGGCGATGTCTTGTCGTGGTTGATTTGTGAAGCTATGCCTCATGTGGAGTTAGTGTCCGCTGATTCTCTATCCAGAAATGGTTAGCCCCTCCATTCTCCAGAGGTCATTCAAATCAAAAGGCTGCCTGTTCGAATCAGATTTCGGGGGGTTCGTTTTCTTTCGTTTTCCTAAATCAAGTGTCAAGAATCTTTGTGTATAGGTAAGCTAAGTAAGCTGTAGATTTAATGATATGTCCTGTATCCAACTTGACTATCCTCTTCTTGTTCAAACTGAACCCCAGGACAACTGAGAGATACCTAGTCTAAGCGTACCGTATTTGTCAGCCCTTGAGTCCAGGGCGTCACATACTGGTACATCCATCTTTATCCCTGTAACTTTGCCCAACTCAACGACTTCAACTAAATTACAGCGTCATATCACTTTCTTATTCACATCGACCTCTCCTCACATTGATTCATTGTTCATTTCATTTTGTCATCGCAATGGGGCGGCAGGAACCTCTCCTATCATACAACACCACTCGGTCATCGAGAACCAGGGGCGCAAACAGATCAGTCAAGGGAGGATTACTATCTCAGCTTCATACAGGCTCACACCATGAAATTCCATCTACACCGAAATTTTCGCCTCGAAAGACTATTATAGCTATTTTCCTGGCGTTTTTAGGACTCAGTTTGTTGCATCGGCCAGTCAGTAATCGTTACAATGGTGTTCCTCGTTATGGAAACGGATTGCGAACGCCCGAGGAGCGAGCACGACATATTCTCAGCCATACGCCATTGATAGGTATGTCAACCTGCACTCTTGTCATGATAGCATGTGTATTAACTTGGTAACTCCAGACGGGCATGTTGACTTTCCAATCGTGCTACGTTTCGCGTACGGTAACCAGATTTATGATGACAACTTCACCCAGCCATTCGAGCAGGGTGAGCTTACTGGACATGTTGACTTGCACCGTCTTCGCCAGGGTCAGAGTGGTGGTGCATTTTGGAGTCTGTTTGCTCCATGCCCATCAAATGGTTCCGACTTCTCTGACCAGAACTATGCTTCGAGTAAGTTGTCACGGTTCTTGATTCATATGGCTTGCTAATTACATATATAGGCGTGCAGTTCACATTGGACCAGATTGATGTTATGAGCAGACTGCAGGCAGCCTATCCTAGCCACTTCTCTCAAAAGGTCGACAGCTCCAATGCCTTTGAGGCCTTCAAGCAGGGCAAGCTCATCTCACCCTTTGGTATCGAGGGTCTACATCAAATTGGCAACAAGGTGTCTAACCTCCGTCGTTTCCATGAGCTTGGTGTGCGCTATGCTACCTTGACTCATAACTGTCACAACAAGTTTGCCGATGCTGCGATTTTGTCAGATCCTGACCGGAAGGCTGAGCCATTGTGGGGAGGCGTGAGCCCCCTGGGTCGCAAGCTTATCGGCGAGATGAACCGCATCGGCATGATTGTTGATCTTTCTCATGTCAGGTATGTGGGACTCACTTCCCACCATGAACCCATTTCTAACCAAGACTGCCAGTGAGGATACCATGTTGGATGTGCTAGGCGGCAAGGATGAATGGACTGGCTCTGAAGCCCCCATCATCTTCTCTCATAGCTCTGCCTGGAGCGTCTGCCCTCATCCTCGAAACGTCAAGGACAATGTTCTACAACTCGTCAAGAAGCGGAATTCCGTAGTCATGGTCAACATCGCCCCTGACTTCATCTCTTGTGTTGACACCGGAAAGGAGAATGGTCTTCCTGAGTTTTACCCCCAGAACTCGACTCTTGCACACGCAGCTCAGCATATTATCTATATCGGTAACCTGATCGGTTACGATCATGTTGGTATCGGTACGGACTTTGACGGCATTCCATCTGTTCCTGAAGGCCTCGACGATGTCACTAAATATCCTGACCTGATCGCCGAACTCCTTCGACAAGGTGTCAGCAATGTTGATGCAGCCAAGGTTGTTGGAGGCAATCTGCTGCGCGTTTGGAAAGACGTCGACACTGTTGCTGCTAAGTTGCAGGCCAAAGGCCAGCTGCCGCTGGAGGATGATTTGCCAAAGATGAAGTTTGACGAAGCTCAAGAGGTCTCATTGGAACATGCGTAAGGTTGGTAGTACCGCGCTTGAGCACGGCCATAAAGAATTCATTTCCATTTGATCGTACATTATGTATACAAGTCTTGTATGACAAGGAGATGACCTGGCTTGTCGTTTCTCCTTGGTATAATATCTCTAGCATTTAGACATGCCATAACATCCTCTCGGGGGATATTTGCCGATATCCATACCCAATTCCAGGCAACCCGCTCTTCCAATGATGCGCTTAACCTCGTCGTTCCACTCTGTTGAGTTTGTTGGCCGTTGCCGTCTGTGTCCTTGTTCGTTGGCCACGGACTGGCAGACCCATTGCGTGACGTCTACCCCGGTATGATCCCATATCCTTCAGTCGTCGAATTTTCTCTTGTAGCAAGCGACGGGCGTCCGTTTCGATGGTCATTTGTGTTAATTCGGCCGTGATTAGAGTGACGGTCCTGGGAGCGAGGGATCCGACCTTGGCGAGCTTGTGGATCGAGTATTTTGCCATAATTCGGGCTGATGTCTGGGGCCCAAGAGCGTAGAAGGACTCGAGGGCTTTCTATGGAAGGGTCTGGTGTGAGAGCGTACGAGAGAGTTCAGTGCCTGTTAGACTTACCTTGACAAGCTTTTTCTCGCCGAAGTTGACGCCTACGAAGAAAACCTGCGTACTGTTAGCCTCGAGTTGCTTTAAGGGGCAGCATTAAACGTACCATGATGACGGATTATCGTGAGTATCACAGTCGCATGCTTCTATCTCCAAATCGAAGCCGACCTGACGTGCAATTGGAAAAAAGATGGACAATTCGGTAAAACTCGGGTTAATTGCTACACTTGGAAAGTACAAGATCCATGGCCACCACCCTACCACCTCAGGGAGCTCCAGTACGGCGGGGTCCACTGGAGAAGTGAGCCGCGACAGGGGAATGAGGCTCTGACTTAAAAGTTAGTGTAACTCTACTCCGTATGTACGTTCAAGCCCGTGTTCATCATGCCGAATCTTTTATGTCGCTTCAAGGCCCTAGATTGGCAGGGCACCAATGAAAGAACTCGCTCTTCTGGTGGCTTTTAGCCGCTGAAACGTGCTGGAACGCAGAGTGAGCTCTCCACTCCCAGTCCGGCAGCGGGGACCATCTGCAGGCAGTTTAGCGTTTAGTTAGGTCCCCCAGGGCCCCAATTGCGCACGCAGCGGGGACCAGCTACCCCCCGGTCAGTGGCTATCTCTACGGTATAAGTGTCCCTTCCGACCGTCCCTCCTCTCCGATCTTTCCCTTTCTCTGCCTCTGTATTCTTTGATCATCAGAGGAACAACAATCATGTTCAATCTTCGTCGCCTTTTCGTGTCGGCCCTGGTCCTTGGGCTCGGCCTCCTCTTCCTCGCCCAGACAGCTGAGGCTGCCAAGGGCCCCAAGATCACCCACAAGGTCTTCTTCGACATTGAGCAGGGTGACCAGAAGCTCGGCCGTGTCGTTATGGGCCTCTACGGCAAGACTGTCCCCGAGACAGCTGAGAACTTCCGCGCTCTGGCTACTGGCGAGAGGGGCTTTGGTTATGAGGGTTCTGCTTTCCACCGTGTTATCAAGAACTTTATGATCCAGGGCGGTGACTTCACCAAGGGTGACGGCACCGGCGGCAAGTCCAGTATGTTGCGATAGCTTCGTCTCGGTCAAATCTGTCAATTGCTAATATTTGCCTTCAGTCTACGGTGACCGCTTCAAGGACGAGAACTTCAAGCTCAAGCACACCAAGAAGGGTCTTCTCTCTATGGCCAACGCCGGTCGCGACACCAACGGATCCCAGTTCTTCATCACCACTGTTGTCACCTCGTAAGCGCAATCCCTATCTTCAACGAACCAATGACAACTGCAGCGCTAACCCCCATCTCCAGGTGGCTCGATGGCAAGCACGTCGTCTTCGGTGAGGTCCTCGAGGGCTACGACATCGTCGAGAAGATCGAGAACACCAAGACTGGCGGTGCCGACCGACCCGTCGAGGCGGTCAAGATCGCCAAGAGCGGCGAGCTTGATGTTCCCCCTGAAGGTATTCACGTTGAGCTCTAAGAGGCAACACTCTTGTTTTGCACCAGTCCGTTGCCTCGCCCTCATTGATAATCCTAAAAGGCCGGATTTGCTGATGCGTAGCCTTCGCCTCAATTAGACCTTTACGGCACATCTGAATTCGCCGCGGAGGAGGTTTCCGCTGGTTGGTCTCCTCTCCAGAAGGCCGGCCTCTTTGCCGTTATTGCTGGTCTCGTCTTTGTTGGACTTCGCCACGCCCGTCAGCGCTCTCGATTCTAAGCGACTCGAGACTCAGTATTCAATAAGAGACAATACAACACCGACCATATCAAGACTATATCTGTGTTTCGATTTTTTCCAACAACTACTACTCGTCCCTATCAATTGTAGAATTATAGCCAAAATTTATGGTGAATTGGCGTTTTATTCCGTCTTGTCAGTACTGTAGCACGTAGCTCTACCATCTACTAAATAGAACATCCCTGTCACGTGGGGCTCACTCAGTTCACCACCAAGTCCCTCCCCCGCCATAGAAGAAAAAAAAGTTGTGTAAGTACAAGACAACATCAATTTGACGATTCTCGATCTCTTACACGACTGCTCAACACGTCTTGTGCTCATTTGTCTCCGAAATCAATATGAAGGTCCTCAGCCTCAATTTTCTCACTTGCGCCGTCAAGGCCTGCAAGTCCTCTAAAGACTCATATCCTCTTCACCCAAAGGACGCTGAACTCGTCCAAGACGATATCGAGTTGAACCCTGACATGATCCTGAATGTGCTTCCCCGTCTCGACTGGACGGCTCTTTGCACAACGGCTTCTGAGGTGAGTGGGCGAGAACAAGGCGAGCGATCATGAAACTCGCCCAGTGTTGTTGAAACAAGTTTCTGACACTTTCATGTTACAGTTGGGTTTCCCTCAGCTCCCTGAACAGCCTCCCACAGCAGTTGAGCTTCGGGCTGATGAGAAGACCCTCAAGGATCTTCACCATCTTCTTCTCGAGACTCAAATGTCGGAGGGAAAACTCGTTTGTGGTAACTGTGGGCACGAGTACGCCGTCAAGGAGGGTATTGCCAACTTTTTGCTGCCCAGCCACTTGGTATAAAGATGACAACACGAGCCAAGATTGGTTATGTTTGCAAAATTTCATCGGAGATGCATCACCACTAGAGAGGTCAGTTGTTATGACTAGAGGTGTCATAACGGAGTTTGGCGTTGAATTCTTGGTAGCTTCGAGTCGCATCTGGAAAAAGTACTCAATAAATTTGGGTCAAGACCCTTTATCTGGATCCCCGACCCTATGTCCTCTCTACAGCTGATGCTCGCAACATTACATGCCGATACTAATCCTCCCATCAAGTCGCACCGAAGGAACCCAAACTCCGTAATCTGATATACAAGTATCATTCCGCATGGAAGGCCGATACATGAACAGCACTCGTTTATTCAGCGCAAATGCTTTACTGCTGCTTCTTTTGAGCAGCGGGGCCCATGTCCTTCTCAAAAGCGCCGTAGGAGACCTCCAGGCTAGCCAGAGCCCGCAGACCAACGCCAAGCAAGGAGAACAGCACAATGGCAGCGATGATTCCCATGAAAATACCTACAATTAGTTAGTACGGAGTCAAGCATGCGCAGATTAGAACGAGGAAGCTTACCAGGAGTAAAGAACTGGTACTTCTCAAATAGACCACGGGTATCGCGTGTGGCATTTCCAGGCTTCTCCGCATTGCCCGAGACATCGCGCCTCAAGTCCATATGCAGAGGCTCAATGAAATCGGGCTCGTAGATGGTCTTCTCGGACTTGGATGCGGCCGTCTTAGCCTTGGTGGATGGCGTGCCAACGAAAAGGACAGTGTATGAATCGTTCAACCATTGCTCACTCTCCTCCCACTGCTTGATAGCATCTGTGATATGGTCAAAATTTGAACTCATAGCGAGGTTCATCGTATAACTGACCTTCCTCGTTCGTCGAAGCCTTGATTAGGGTGAAGTGAGGCTTAACCTTCTTTGCCTGCTCGTAACACGCCCTCTTGATGTAGTCCTGGATCGCAGCCGCATCGATGGACTCGCCAACAACCTCAGGAACAATAAACTTGCCCTGGATTTCCTTGCGGCTGATAGCATGGTGAAGATTGGACTTGGGGTTCGGTCGTCGAAGATCAGCGGCATTGACACCCTCATGAGCGATCAGGACGTAATTATCGGTCGGACATGAAGTCAGGAGGTCCTGAACCTGCTCGAGAGCTTGGGATCGCGTCTGGATGTGGCTGTTGCTGGGTGCATCGGAGAACCTTGATCGTCATCGTTAGCAGGGAGCTCCAAGTATAGACAGGACACGGAGGCGCGCGTCATACTTGGAGGTAGAAAACATAACCAATGGCCATGAGTCTGAGAAAGCGGCGGCGGAACCGCTGAGCGCAAGAGCGCTGGCAAGAATTTGAAGACGCATCACGGATGATATTTGCTGGTTATTGGGCGTTGTGTCTGCCTATCGATTCCAGCTTGTGATGATAATGCTAGCATGGAGAGAGCTGATGCAGGAGCAGTCACCTTACGTAACCGTCCTGATTTATGCAAAGCCCCGTTGCATGCACACCTCGGTGAGTGCTGGGATCCATTCCGTTGTGGAGCTACCCTGGGAAAGTTTCGCGACAGTGGATTTTTCGATGTTCAAGAGACTACCTATTCTTGCTATAGTAGCCAACAAAATAGCTTACTCGATACATACTCAATTTCTTCATTTACACTTCACGACTATCGTTCACATAAGCAATCATGTTCGCCAAACCAAGACCCAAAAAGAGCATTCTGCCTCCGCCATCTAAGAAGCGAAAGATGACCTCTGCTGTTGAGGAGGTTAACTTCGACTTCGAGGCGCGACAGGAATATTTGACTGGTTTCCATAAGCGCAAGCAGCAACGTATCAAAAATGCTCAAGAAGAGGCTGCCAAGAGGGCTCGCCAGGAAAAGTTGGAGTTGCGAAAACAGGTACGCCCAATTTTTCAAGCGAGATTACGACTGTCACTTTTGAATAGTACTAAATTATTCTACCAGATACGAGAAGAACGAAAGCGCGACATCGAAGAGCACGTCCAGACCGTAAACAGATTGTTGCAGGAGTCGGAGGCTGCTGGGGCGGTTGAGCAGGAATCTGACGAGGAAGACGGAGAGTGGGACGGTTTTCCTGATCAGCCAGAGCTGGATATTGTTGATCACGAAGAGGAGTACATCGACGAAGATCGTTATACCACAGTCACGGTTGAGTCTGTGTCGGTGACAAGAGATGGATTGCACAAGCCCCAAGTCGACGACAAGGAAAATAAAGAGGATAAAAAGGTTGAAGAACCCAAGGACGATCAAAAAGCAAAGTCACGACGGGAACCCAAGAAGAAGAAGAAGAAGTTCCGATACGAGACCAAGTTCGAGAGGCAGTTGACGGATAAGAAGCAGAGAATCAAGAAGGCAAAGAGGAGGGCATGATAAGTACGATGGAGCTCAATGGATTTGGAAAACATAGAAGGATGTAAGAAGCGCACCATTTACAAAAAAGATACCCTTTAAGAAAAAGCCAGCTTCAATCAGCTAGTAGTAGAAACGTAACATGACATGCGGCAACTGCTCCATTCGCTCATCTGGCTAACACCTGGAAATACCTGCAACCAAGGCATCATACAACTGGACGAGTATACTGATGTCTGCGGACATGCTAACGAACATGGATTCTGCATCCGGCGCGAGTGCTTTAAGGATTGGGGATAAATTAGATGTTGCCAATCTCGGCCTGGAGCTCCTCCAGCTCCTTCTGGAGAGTGTTGTACTTCTGCGACATCTCCTCGTACTTGGACTCCCACTGATCACGCTCGTTCTCAAGGGCTTGCACCTTTCGCTCGAAGTGTCCGGCCTTGACGTCGGTCTGTCGGAGCCTAGAGAATCACTCTGTTAGCCGCTGTATCATTTATGGTGTTTAAAATTGATGGTTGTGGAAATGGCGGTAAGGGGGCTTGCTAGGGGGGTTCAACGTACTTCTCGTTGGCCTCACGGAGTGTCTTGTCAGCATCCTCGGCCTCCTCCTCGAGGAGTTGCAGCCTTCGCTGAAGGGTTTCGTTCTGAGTGCCGTGTTGCTGGCCCTCATCGGCGGCCTTCTTGAAATCCTTTACGGCGTTCTCAAGCTTCTCGACCTCACCCTCGAGGAGGTTGTTCTTGTGCTGGAGGGAGGTGATTTCCTGCTCCTTTGACAGGTTCTCTTGCTCGAGAACCTTAACCTTGCTCTGGAGCTCCTCAACCTTGCCACTGGCCTCGTCGGCCTCCAGACGGAGCTGGTTCATTTTCTATCCACCATCGCCATATTAGCATGGGTCGACCGACGATAGTTTACCCCTCCACAACGGTTCCTTTTAGGTTGCCATGGCGGGGTAGCAAGGAACTTTTTGGACAACTAACCTCCTTGATGCGGTCCATTTTGATAAGCGGCGAAAGGGTTGTTTAGGTTGAAGAAAAGGCTGAAGGGAAACCGGCGATGAAGACAGAGGTCGTGTTGTTCGGGTGTAAGATGAAGCGGTTAAGTACCTATCAAGAAAGGGGAGGAGTGATGCCCCTCCACAGCTGCCCCGGTGGAGGCCGCGTCTGAGTATAGCCCCATTGGCTTGTGGCGGTCGTTGAGGTGTGGCGCTCACATGCCGGTACTTTCCACTGTAAACTCAAGGAACATGCACCCAAAGATAGCGGTTGCCCCGCCAGCCAGCACAGACCGACCAAAACATCCCGGCCGCGAATGTCCTGGCAGATGAGCAAGTGACCCTTTCATCTTCCAACCGTAATTACCTCTTTTGATTAATGAATCCAATGACGGGATCAACATCTGCCTAATTCTATCCCGGCGACAAGACAAAGATATACTGAATTCTTGATTCGCTCGTAGTAGCCATCATGTTGGCGGCGCATCGCGACCAAGAGAATCTGGTCGTCAGCCAGCAAGTTCCGACCAAACAGCAACACAATGCACGATTTCCAAAAACTCCATCTCGATTTCCTCAGCATGACGAGAATGCTCCCACAGCCTTTACTGGCAAGACCGGACTGGGTGGAGTGAAGACGCTGAACAAAGGCAATGGAACACGACAGGCCATAGTCACCCCAATGGGTACGCATGATTCTTACCAGGACAAAGAACAATTATGCTAATTGGAGATATGCTATCAGGTACCCAGAATCGAGCTCCTCTGGGCAACAAGACCACCAATGCCAAGGCTAAGAACGGGCAGCTTGGTGGTGTTAAGAACATCATCCAGGGTATTGAGCAAACACAACTCAAACCAACAGCACAGAAGCCCAAGCAGCGACCAGTGGATCTTGCACCTCTTGAGATTCGACTCAAAGAAGAACAGAAGCCCATCGAGCCACAAGAAGAAGAACCGGAATATGCCCCGCCGAAGCCCAAGGATCTCCCATATGAATCGGACTGCTTCCCCAAGGATATGCTGACCCTCGAGGGATTGAAGAAGGAAAATATCATGAAGGGATACTATCAGCACTTCTACAACCCGATCGATGATGATGGTATTTCTAGACAAGACCGGGAGTTTGCAGAGACAATGAAGAAAGTTGCTGCCAAGGCGGAGGAGAGAAATAAGCAAGAGAGGGCTGCTTTAACCTTCAACATTGACGATCTTTCGGACAGCGAGGTGCAGATCAAGGCACCAGCACCAAAGGCTACTATTGCGGACTCGGAAAGGAAGGCCAAGGGCATCCGAACCAAGCAGCCCTCGAGTCTGGCATCAAGGCGCGCTGCATCTGCTTTGTCAATCCACTCGGACGCCAGTAGCAACAGCAAGGCTTCGAGTGTGGCACGAACAACAAAGATTCGAAAGCCCCTCACCTCTTTGTATCAGAGCAAGAAGCATGTCGCCAGAAGTGTGGTGCCTGCCAAGACATCGGCTGCAGAGAGTGCTACTGGCGTTGCTGCATCACGAACCACTATCGGCTACAATCGAGGCAGATCAGCATCCTCAATGGTCAACGGTCAACGTCGCGGGCCTACGGCACCTGTTGGAACACAGCGTGCTGTCAAGCCTGTTGGGACAGTCAATTCTCTTCAGTCTGATCTTACTATAACCCCAGCTCGCCTCCGTCAAGCAGTAAAGCAGCAGCAGGAAGCAAAGCCGAGACCTCAGTTCATGTCTATCTTCGATGAAGATGGAGATGATGATGATCTCCCACCTCTGAGCCAACCGCTTGGCATCTCTGACGATGAAGAGGAGGAGTTTGAGCTGAAGCTGAACTTCTAAACCCTCATTTTATACTGTAAAAATATTCGGCGTTTGGAAGAAGCTTGCCGTGCATGATATTGATATGGGCGACGAGACGGAGTTTGGGAGGTTCTGAATTGAGAGGTCACCATGGCTAATGGTTGCTTTTTTTTATGTCCGTATGTCAGATGGTCAAGTCGAAATATTAGTTGTACCTTTCAAACATTGACATAAGTAAATTTGTTAATAATGATTTGACATGACTTGTATTGTGATATGGCTTTAACGGGTACGTTACCACTGTATGTAGTTATAGGTAGAGTCTAGGTTGGCATGCAATGGATGTAAAATGGTACAGGTTAGGTCTAATCCAAATATTGTCTTGTACCTCATCAGAGATTTGGCAAGCTGCATCCGAAATATCAGCGTATTGATGCTATTTCCGATATTTCTCTTTATTTGGATTGATACAGATATATCGTCTTGTCTTTGTTTACTGAGAAGAATCTTTTTCAGCTTTGTTCTTCGGACAGATGAAATCCTTGGACAAAGGCCTTGCTCTCATGCATGATGACATCTCCCTTGTTTCCAAATAAGGCACCTTGTCAAACGAATGGTTCAACAACAGTGAACAAGGCATGGATATTTAAGTAAGAGGAGGCACCGCATCGGCTATGAGATACGGGCACTGAAGCTCAAAGCCAAAGGACGAGGGAGTTTGCAGTAAAATAACGGACAAACCGATTCATCCAATCCAATAATACCCGACGTCCACTGACGCGGTGTCAGTGTCAGTCCATCCAATACCTAACCTAGGTACCTACTTGAAGTCTTGTGGGACGCGTTAATTGGCAACCAAACAAATCCCCACCCACCTACCAACCGTGTATCAATCCAAACATAACATCCAATCAAAAGCTACAAGAAACCTCCAAGCCACTCAAACTGTGGCTGGGCGATCCTCTCATTTGACCTGGACCTTACCGCTAGAAGTAACTCTACTCATCCCTGAACCAAAAGTCAAAGCAGACCGAAGCGAACGTCAACTTCCTTGGTCGTCAGCCATTTTTTCTCATTCTCCCACCAATTTCCCCCCTCGTTTCTCTCGACACTCTGGACATTGCTATCCATCATCGCGCCCGCCTTTGTCGCGCGCATCATCCATTTGATCCAGTCTGCTTGTTCACGCTCTGACGACTTTTTCTACTCCTTTACTGCTCGTGGAGTTGGTCGGTGACGCCGCTCCGCCACATTCAACCTCAGCATCCCTCGGTCGCGTGAAGCATTTCTCTCACCCCCAATCTCTTCAATTTCATCGCTACCTCGGCCAAAACAACTCTTCTGGAATCGCCGCAGGACAAAGATTATCCAACCGTTAGGTGTACACTTAACGCTTCAGTTTAAGGGTATCATGGTAAGAGCACGGGGGAAGAAGTAGGAAGAGCGCATCGTCACGATGACTCGCCCGCCAGGCGCGAGCTTCGCGCAATTCTTCCCCACAGCTCCAAAGGTAAAAGCACAGTCCCAGACTCGTCCAGACCTCAATAGAGATCGCGAACAAGCCAAACTTGGGTCGACACCGGGCTCCATGACCGGCGCTTGCGACCCTACATCAACATCAGCTGCATCAGACGCAGCCGCGAATGCTGGCCAAAACAGCACTGTTTCATCGTCGGATACTATGCCCGCACAGCCCGAAGACACAGAATCACCATTCACAGACATTCCCAGCACTGTCGACTCGGCCAGCTCATACAGTAGCACGGCCTCATCAATATTCAGCACAACCGCCCGCCACGGTGCCGCGGCAACTTCAGCTTCGTCCCGTATTCCCACCTCGAGCCTTACTCCCATCGCTTCCAAAGATTCTCCCAACTCATTGGCTTCGGCCACCACAAAGCCAGACATGTCTACATGTCTGACCGCCGATCGGGCCGCGAGACAGTCCTCCCGAAACTCACCCGCCGTTGGTTTTAATGGCTCGATATCAGACGGGCTCCTTTCCAATGAGCGCATTCCGGCTCGAGATCCCATGCCCTCCGTCAAGGGCCTTAAGTGCACCTATGATCCGCTCCTCGATCGAGTACACAATAAGAGCGTCAGCAAGAACGCGAAGCCGACATATAAGGAGTTCGGTCGAGTACGTATAACTATAAATATCCCTCCTTAGGGGGGGCGTCATCTTTGGTGAAAGACTCATGGCTAATGAAAATGATTAGGACGATGACGCCCCCCCTAAAGACCCTCGACTGGCCAAGTCGGACGGTCGCCTCGGTTATATCAACACCGATTACTACCTCCCTAAATCGCGTTTGCGAACAGCACCCGAGAACATCAAGCCCTATCCCTATGATTCCAAGACCTCAATTGGTCCTGGTCCACCCACGCAGATTGTAGTGACGAGGTATAATCCCCTTGTTCCTTTTAGCAAAGTAACGGCCATTTTTGCTACCTTCGGTGAAATTGCCGAGAGCAGCAACAAGATGCACCCAGAAACAGGTAGCTATCTTGGATTTGCGACAATTCGATACCGAGACTCTAAGCGAACCGATCGACCTCCCGTTTCTGCTATGGAGGCAGCTCGCCGAGCTGTACGGACTCGAGGCATCAAGGTTGACGCCGACATCGTCCGTGTAGAGTACGATGCGGAAGGGCGCAGAAGCCGACGTATGCTGGAAGAGCATCTCAAGAGGGAAAAGGAAAAGTTTGAGAAGAAGGAACAAGAGCGACTTGCTCTTGCAGCCAAAGCTCCTCCGACTGGTCCCAAATCTGGAACTGCTCCTGTCTTCACTAGACCTCCCCCAACCGCTCCTAAGGGTCCCTCAGCACAGCGACAACCTGTAGTCCCGAGCGCACCACAACTTTCTCTACCCCCCTCGCAACAAAAGGGCCTTAATCTCGAAACTTCAAACCTTACCCAAAAACTCGCGGACGATCCATATATTTACGTTACAGGCGATAGTGTCCCAGTACTACCAAGTATTCTTCCACACATGAAGAAACGACTCAAGAATTACGGATTTGAAGAAATCCGAGTCGACAAGTCGGGCTATTTCATCGTGTTCCGCAACTCGTTCACCGGGAAGTCAGAAGCTGAACGATGTTTTCGCGCTGTTAACCACACCGAATTTTTCAATTATGACATGACTATGCAATTATGCTTACCTCGTCCCCATCGAGATGGCCCTTCGAGTCACCGACGATCCAGTGCAAGTCCAGAGCGAAAAACGAATCTCGAGCCACGATATCGCGACGAGAAGGAAAGGCGGCGAAGAGAAGAGGAAGCAGATCTTGAAGAGGAGAAGAAGCAAAGAGCTAAGAACTTTGATCCGGTAATCGAAGCTGTGGAGGTTGTTAGACGTGAGATGACAGAACATCTGATTCGACACATTCGCACCAAGGTCGCCGCACCTGCTCTCTCGGACTTTCTGGATCCTGCCAACCATGCTGCTAAGCGCCGGAAGTTGAACATTGAGCATCCTGATGATTTGCAGGAGATGGCCAGTGTCGAAGATGGCAATGACAGCTCACGTGTAGGAACTCCCAACTCCCGTGCTGATCCAATTGAGCGACAAGTTGGTCGAATTGCACCCAAAGCCCTACCGAGAATTCGCAAAACCAAGGTTAAGCAAAAGAACACTTTTGTTGACCCCTTTGCGCGAAAACGGCCACCTGTTTCTCGAAATCCTTTCCGTTCGCTGCACCACCGTCTTAGAGGCCTTGATAGTGATGTCGAGTCTGATGACGACACGGACACTCGTACACTCTTGGCGCGTGAGACAGAAGAAGCCGAATCGCGACCTCGCAGCCGCATGAGCACTGATGACGAGGCGTCCAAGGATGACTTTGTGCCATGGGAGCAAGGCGAGGACGATTCTATGACCGAAGCCAGCTTCGCTATAGCAGATTCTGCTCATTCCAGAAAGCGGAAGTTGGCAGAGTCAGTGGAATCGGCTTTCAAACGTCAAAAGAAATCTGATGAGGAATTGTTTGGCGTAAGGCTCACCGCGCTTGGGTCTGGATTTGAGACACGCGAAGGCTCTGCGGACATAATCCCCGAACCAGAAACAGGCGACGACATTGATAGTCGAATATCCCGCTCCGAAACGCCAGTTTCAGTCGTTGGTAAGCCTCTGAAGAAACGACCAGCCAGGGCAAAGAAGCCAAAGGTTTTTGAAGAGCTCGAGGCTCAGGACCTTCGGACAGAGACAGACTCTCAACGTGATGAGGAGGAAGCTGTGGAACCGCCAAAGGCCAAGAAGACCGGAGCGAACACCGAAAAGTCCACTGCAAAAGAGGTTGTCACGGACAAGTATGACGAGAAGCTCCTGTCAACAGAACCCTTGACTCCTGCACTGGCGCTACCCGAAGGCGCCAAGCCTGATTTACCACTCTTTCAAGGATTGGCAATCGGTCAGAGCGACATACCCGACCTATCCAAACTTTCCAGGAGGTTCACTGCCAAGGACATCGGCAACCCAGAGTTGTGGCTATGGACCCGTAACCGCATCAGGGAGCTCAACTCTGCCAACAGGACATTGGATTCTCCGGTCACCATCGGTGGCTACTATGTACCCAACTCTACTGGCTGCGCACGCACCGAGGGTGTCAAGAAGATTCTCAACTCTGAAAAGTCTAAGTATTTACCTCACCATATCAAGGTGCAGAAAGCAAGACAGGAGCTTGAAGCCCGCAACAAGTCGGGCAAGGATGCAGCAAGAATCGCCATCGAGAAACAGGCCGCTACTGATAGTGAACGAAACAAACGCGCTTCCAACCGTCGTTACGTGCAAGACCTCAACGACCAAAAGAAGACACTTGGCCAAGACGCCGATATCTTCAAATTCAACCAGCTCAAGAAGCGGAAGAAGCCCGTCAAGTTTGAGCGCTCAGCCATTCACAACTGGGGTTTGTATGCCATGGAGAACATTGCGAAGGATGACATGATTATTGAGTATGTCGGAGAGCAAGTTCGACAGCAGATTGCCGAGATTCGCGAGAACCGGTACCTTAAAAGTGGCATTGGAAGCAGTTACCTATTCCGTATCGACGACAATACCGTCATTGACGCGACAAAGAAGGGTGGTATTGCGCGTTTCATCAACCACAGTTGTGACCCTAATTGCACTGCCAAGATCATCAAGGTCGAAGGAAGCAAGCGCATTGTCATCTATGCACTGAAGGACATTGCCACGAGTACGTATCCCCCTTTGGCCGTAACCATCCATGCAATGCTAACAAACATACAGCCGATGAATTGACGTACGATTACAAGTTTGAGCGTGAGATCGGCAGCCTAGACCGCATTCCTTGCCTCTGCGGCACAGCGAACTGCAAGGGCTTCCTCAACTGATGCTATTATAATACCTTGAAATTTTGTTTTTTGCGAGTCTTTCTTCGTCATGCCTTTCAACTCTTGCATCATGCTACTACTATTTGGCACCACGCCGTCTTTGGGCATACTACCCCTGAAAGCACAAAGACGTAAAATGTACATTGGGCCGGGATCCATTTCCATCATGGCGTTAGGAGAGAAATTGGGGGTGGTACTCATGGCTCAGAGAAAGCTCGCTTATATGGGTTTTGGGGATGAAGATACTCACGTATAGTGGGGGGATGCTTTGCGCTGCTTTTGCAGATTCGTTCTATCTTATAAAGTTGACGGAGAAAGGGGCCTGGGCTTTTGTTTTACTACCTAAAGATGAAAAGGAAAAAGGGGGGACTTGAGCTTTCGTGGGGCGTTCAACCGGCCAGTGCTAGGCTTTTCCACCTTGATCTTGGGTCGATCAGTATCAGTGATTGCCGGGCTGATGCTACTGTATATACCGAGCCAACTCAACACAGATAGATGCGGAGTTTATGTAACTCTGGCGCAAGGAATGAAAGATGACAGCGGACTCAGGAGGGTCAGCATGTGAGAAGGAAGAGTCCAAAAACGGTGAATTGACATCGCTATGCTAGCAAGGGCTGAAGTGTAGGTGCTGATTCCCTACCTTACCCCTTAATCAAAGTAATTCAACTATCTACTTGCTTTCTTCCTTTGATGGTGAGTTTCATTCCATATGCTGTGTCTAGCATCGTATCCAGTCCATCTATCATATGCCCGGAGCGGCTGCCTTCTACTATGAGCCATTTGTAAGATATGTGCTTCTGAACACTCCTCATATGATCAGTCACGTTCCTTTTTAACTGTGACAAAATGCTCGTTGAGATCCGGCGGAGCCCTCGGCCCAAGCATCCAGTCTTGCATTGCAAGCCATTCACTCCAGTTAGATTCAGCGGCCTGTATCTCTTCCTCGGTGACGTTCTGTAGCGGTCTCAGAAATGGAACTGTTTGCCCATCGTCCATATCATACTGAGTTTTGACTCTCAGCCAGCTATCGCTCTTAGCGGCAAACATGTAGTTTCTGCGCTCACTTTCGTGAACCCGTCCAATCCCAAGCACCCAATCGTCGCCAAAGAATCCATGGAGAACGGCAGGCGTATCGAATCCTGTCACTATGAGACGGCGAATGTAAGGAATGAGGGTGATTGAGGTAGATCCCAAGGGTAAACTTCCAGGGACTGACCCTCTGGAGGAAGATGAAGATGAAGGAGGCCCATTGCGCGTCGGCGTTAGAGGATGTAGGTTTCCTTTCTGGAAAGGGAGCAGAATGTTGACGCAGGCAGCCACAGTTTGAACTGCTGGGCTATACTGGGCATGGTCGATAAAGTACCGAAGACAAGACAGGAACTTGGGATGCCATTCGAAAATGTCAAACTGGTCTTGTTGGAACTACTGATATGTTAGTCTGGTACTAAGTTTTGGAGGCTTGGTAAGCAAACCACATACGACTGGAAACTGCGTCGACATAATGGCCGAAAGTAAGAGTTATTTTATGACTGGTATGAGGGCAAGGCAGCCGTTTTGCTGCAGACCTGAGAAGTGATATAATTCAGGGGGGCTCGGAGTGATGGTTGCAGAAGATGAAGCGTCAAAGACGTAGCTAAAGCTAAGAGCGACTGTCTCTCGTAGCCAAACTAACTACCTCACATTCAAAAAGGACGGCCCTCAGAAACACCAAGTCCTAGCCCTCACAAGAACTTCAGGGTCCAGAAGAAGAAGATGACCCGATAGCGGATACCCGAGGTCACTTGGCACCAATTCGTTGAATAGAACTGCGTTGAAACAGAAAAGGATCGGCAGTATAAGTCTGGACTGGCAGAGACTAGAGAGAGTTCCACCAGTGGAAGTAATGACGAGAAGGCGGATATGACTTTGATGGGGCGCGTAGTGTAATCGGAGATAGGTAGGATAGTCGAAGAATACCTATAAGCTAGAACTTGTGAGCTGGTGATTGGCTGGTGGAAGCACCGGGGTCTTTGAGTGGGTTGTATGGGCCCGGTGTAAGTCGACAATTAATGAGGCCGAGGACAAAGAGCTAGGCGAGTGTCGCACGGTGATATTTCGACTTGACTTGACTTGGCTTGTACTGTGCTGCACCTCCAATACGTCGATATATAAGGTAGTAGGTAATTTGCTGGCTCAAATCAGATGCTGAGGAGGTCAAAACACACCAACCAACGAAAATCTTGACCTGTGTGCTTGTTGAGATGGTTGGCAAAAAGTATGATAGGATGTCCAAGATAGTAGTAGTTCATGCAGCAGGAGATTTGCCGATCGGGCAAACAATCATGGTATACAGGATGTTTGGTGGAGGTTGATAGAATGACAGTAGAGAGTAATCGCAAAGGCTTAGTACTAACGTTTAGTAGGTAGGCCAGGGTAGGTACTAGGTAGATACCTAGGTAGGTATGTTTTTATAAGATGGCTGGGTAATTGAAGAGGGAGCTGGGAATACAGAGTGCCAGCGGATGATGTGATGAAAGCATGAATAAAAATAGGTAGGTAGAGTAGGTATGTAAGCACACGATGGGGCTTTGGCTGTGTTTCTTAGGTAGGTAGGTATGTTGGGTTGATATCAGCCACAAACATTGGATGGGGATAGATACAATGGGATGCAGAGAGCAATTAAAGTAGTAGGCAGGTAAGGTAGGATATGTAAGAAGCAGGAGGGATCTGGGCAGGTATTATATTTCCGGGTAAAAGGCAGGCATACCGAGAGTATGAGTACCTTCCTTGCCTCAAATTGTAACGCTCCAAAGAAGCAATAATATATGGGAAGTCATGGGTCAAGGTTGAGGCGAAAAAGTGGTCAATCAGTCAGAAAGGAAGTACTGAGGTAGAAGGACTCCTGGAGGTAGGTAGGTAACTAGAGGGACCACCTTCGAGGTAAGGCAAAGGCAAAGGCAAAGGCAAAGGCAATGGGCAAGGTGAGGTTGGTTCTCCTTCCTCCGTCCACCCATCTCAATCTAAACTTAATTTATAATAGTTAGTCGTACTTTCCTACGTAACCTCCGCACATCCAATGTGCAGGCAAGGTACATACCTACTCACTGTACATACCCAGGTACCTTGCCTACAGGGCAGTTCCATACCTAGGTAGGTCTGCCACCCCCTCCATTACATCCATTGGGACAATCACCTCTTCAACACAATGGGCACTTTGTTTCTCTGAAAATGCCCATTTTTGACCTTGTTCGAACCAATACCCAGTCAGGCCGAAACACAACTAAACTTTCCAGGGTGAGTGATGAATTGAGGTTAAGTGACAAGTGATCAGTGCTAAGCGAGCCTCTAAGTTACCACCTCATCCTTGTCTCGGTTGTCTCAACTCTCAACCCCCCCTGCCCCTGTACAAACCTCACTTTTCTTCTTCAGCGGGAGGGAGCAGTAGCAGCATCATTGAGCCTATGTATATACATAGACAATGACTGCTACATGCATGCACTAGACTAGATCACCCTGGATTGCCCGTTCTTCACTCACCGACGGACTCCATTCGAGGGACTGTACGGTATCCCAGCGCCCTCCAAAACCACCGATTCGATACCCTCTGTCTGGCTCTGGGGCAGACCCCACGTCTGTCCGAGTCTAGCTGTGGTGCTACTGCACAGCTAAGCTGGAAAGGAACCTCATTTTCCGTGTCCGCATAGAGGTACTATACAGAGAGTGTCCAGTCTGCTTGGTACACCTAGAAGGCGACACATATCCAAAATGAGGCTCTTGACAATTCGAGCAGGAGAACGAACCATTGAAGCCACTTGCTACCACAGTCTGCAATTATAACTATTTCACGACAACCTCGTCATGCCAATGTTGCACAAGCACGCGCACACACGCTCATTCAAGCACATCAAGCACTCGTCATGCATCCAGCGGTACTCTCTCGGCTGCCGCATCCATCACCAACTTCCAGGTACTTACTCCCGGTCGATCGACTCCCGTGCACAGGAGACCAGCGCCCACTCATGATAGCGCAGGTGTGGTGCAGGTCCCTTGCAAACCTGTGTCTTGCTGTTCACACCCCTGTTCTTGTTAACTGCGTGTCATCGTCCATGGCCCTGTACATATGTAGTATCCATCCATGCCTAGTTGCTGTTCCTTGGATGGACCTGACGGCGTTCCCGTCAAATGCGCTTGGATATCTAACTAAATTCTTTAGTCCATTCACTGGTCTGCTATATTTCAGCTTGCCAATTGCGCTAAGAATTGTCTACTTGACTTCAGTCCCTAAGCTTATGAGAGCTTATCCTCTGCCGTATACGAAAATCTTCGTGTCGTGCCTCTTTCTGAAGCCCCGGTCTCTCCTTCTATGCTGTCTCCACCCCCGGCGCAGATCAAGAGCATGAGTGATCTTCATGGGTATTTTAATATTACTCAACAAAGGTGATGGTTGGTCCACGAGACCTCCTCAAGTCCAAGACATTTAACGGGGGCCTGGAAAGAGGCTTGTCCGCTAATGCATCGTTCCCTCTTGTCCCAGGATCAGAGCTGAGGCGCAGCAGGGGTCTAATGCTGATTCCAGCGACTTGGTTGGCCAATCCTCGCATCTTTAATGTCTTTTCCAGATTGATAGGGGCGCGGACCTCACGACCCAGTTCTACGGTTCTTAGCTGCCGGTTCTCTCGCAAACTAATGACAGCTACTCCGTACTCCGTACAGTCACCAGGCTGCCTCAATCTGGGAACCACCCACCCGGTGTCACTTGACTCGACGAGAACAATATCGATAGTCTCCATGACGGTCCAGACGGCTCGGGCCAGCATCTCTGCCACCGTGCCCGACACCATCGAACTGTCCTATCGGCCATCAGTTCTCATCTACAGGAAATATCTAGTCTCTAGAGGGCCGAGGCCTACCAACATCACAGTTAGACAGTAACAACACAGACATTTGAGTGACAGCGGGATGCACTCCGCCAAAGGTCATGAAAAGCAAACAAGGCGATGGCACCTTCAAGAGGGCCAGGGCCAGTCCATGGGGTGACTTAGTGAACCCCACACAGATGGCATGCAATGGATACCGACATTCTTACTCGGCATGACTCGTGCTGGGCCTGGCATAGTAGCGATGCAGATGAACGAACAGTCAACCAACAAAGTGCAACGGTGTTATAGGTCCTAGGATCACGACATTGTTAGATGATATGCGGGCAACAGACCCGTCAGATACTTTCGAATCACTACGGCCTGGTAAAGGATTGCTTGTGGGTCTGGCTCAGCTCCCTCAACCACAACTTCAGAACCCCATGAAGATCAGCTTCGCTTGGCATTAGTCGAGTGTATGTGTTCCTGCTGGCCGACATGCGAGGGAATCACTAATGCTGGCGATTCCAAGACAACTCCTTTTGATACAGCAGCTCTACTGCATGATCGCTCAACTTGTCCAAGTTCAGTTCCAGCGATAGACTGAAGGCAGAGGGGTGCAGGTTCTGGGCCTCCCAGGATTTCTAGCCTAGGGGAATGACCCTGAGTGCAGAGCTTGGCCGGCTGGTTTTACGTAGCTGAGGAGTATGCAAGCGATGTGTGCCTCTAGTTGTTCTGATTGGTTATCAAACCCTGGCAGTTCCAGGTATTCAAAGGGATTGAAATTGGCAGCACCCAACAGTCTCAAAGGGTCCAAGATTAGATCTGCAACTCTGCTCTGGCGGCTCTGTCACCATTCCGTCGAGCAACCCCTATCAACAGAGTGGAGAATGGGTGACGCAGTTTTCAGCTGTGACCTCTGCAATACTGTTTCGATCTTGGGTCAAAAAAGCAATGTCAAGTCTGTCGTGGTCCAGAAATCCCAAGACAAGTATGTATGTATGTATATATGTATGTATGTATGTATGTATATATGTATGTATGTATGTATGTATGTATATATGTATATATGTATATATGTATATATGTATATATGTATATATATATATATGTATATATGTATATATGTATGTATATATGTATATATATATATATATATATATGTATATATGTATATATATATGTATGTATGTATGTATGTATGTATGTATGTATGTATGTATGTATGTATGTATGTATGTATGTATGTATGTATGTATGTATGTATGTATGTATGTATGTATGTACATACATGTGGCTATCAGATCACGTCGGTCCGGCGAGGGTAGCACAACTGCACTTGCGTAAGCGATATAACTTTAAACCCGCTGTTCATCCCTTTAGACCCGAGAAGGCACGTCTGAGGTATCTTTAGGGCACCTAGCCAATTAGCTAACTAGTATCAGGGGTACTTTAAATTATATAAATTTTATACCTAGATATAGGTATCTCTAATACTGCAGCCTGCAGATCAATACCTCTAGCCTCACTCTTCTGCCTCTTTAAGCGTGGTATCTGTGGCGTAATGATCAACAGCCAATCAATACTGGGTCGGGCCCCATAAAAATACCATAGAGGTGCCTTATCGGCCTCAAAGGGATGGGTCAAACGCTATCATATCATCTATATTGAGGCTGTCTGGGCCACGCATGGTGGTCCACAAAATCGCTACATCTGTCCCGATCACGATTAATTGTGCGGTTTGTATTTGGAACCAGCTGAAAAGCTGTAGGGTTACAGCACATTGCAACTCTTTGACGAGCCATTCAGACGACATGGCTAGGTCGGAATGGCAATCGGATATGTTTTGTCAAACTACCGACAAAAGGGTTTTGCAGCCTCCCTTGCCTTGCCTTGCCTTGCCATGGATGGCCGGGTGATGCGACAACTGGAGCGAAGCACTGAGGCAAAGTGAGAGAGGCGTGAGTTTTCAGTGTCTTGATGGACAAAACCCATTTAGGAAGTCTAACCAAGCGTTAGATCAAGCCATCCACAGGGTAACGACTTGAGGTTTGAACGTGCAGCTTTACGTCAAGGACAAAATTCTGCGCCACTCTCCTACACACATACTGTACTCCAGTTTCGAAGTGCAACCAATCATACAGTACATAGGTATGAAGAGGAGGCTTGGAGTCGGACAATTCTCCTCTCACACAGCAAGTTCCTGCACCTGACATCATTGCAGATTGAAGAGAAAATGGCCTTGTTGATCACATATGTGTTTCTCGGAGCGATCATGTAAGAAGCCGAGAGCCTCAACTGTCAATCGTCTTGCACAAAAACCTGCCCTGCCTACGGATGGTGGGTGTCCCGAGCCCAAGTTGGTTAGCGAGACATGAAACACGAAAGAGAGAAGAGAAAACATAGAGCGCATGAAGGTTCCAGTAGTTCGGGAACATGACGAAACAAAGGGAGGAGCATGTATGTACTGTACAGTATGTATGTGGCAGCCTTGGACGTGCGTGATCGAGGACACGCCAGATCTCTTGTGCTACCAGTTGAAAGCACAAGTCGAACTGATTGATCAATTGTCATGTCACACGAGCCACGAAATGATTGATGGACAGAGGAGACAGGTGCACAGTCACAGTCGTAGGGCTGGCGGATGGCGGATGACGGATGACGGATAGCCGCAGGGATCCTCCTATCGTGTCGTGTCGTGTCTAACTAACAAGGAAAAGAAACGAAACGAAACGATGAATCAAAAGGTGGCTGGCAAACATGACGGTTCCTTGGCTTCCGTCGCAGCAACGCCACAACAGGGGTAGCTCTTGAGGTGACACAAACACCCGTTTCTTACCAAGATCTGCTGCCCCTGTTGAAATGATCTGCTACCGTCGCAATGTCTCGGATCGGTAATGGGTCCCGGGGCCGAAATATCACGGACATGTCAAGTGCAAGGCTTGCATGGCTTGCATGCCCAGTCTCGTCACAATCCTGACGATCCATACAACACAGCACAATACTGACTCTTGGCCTCATCTCGTCGGACTTTGTGAGACAGCATTCTAGGGGTTCTTGGTGTCATCGATTCGACTGTCTTCGCTTTACAATACGATGCACTCCACGGAACCAATTCGAGGCGAGGCGAGGCTCCCCCTTAGACCAATGCAATGTAAAGAGGGTGTGACATGATGCTCTAGGGATTGTACGGATGCCGTGCGTCGTGGATCTAGTGCATCTTGGCAAGTCTCTGCGCCGCTCGTGTGCTTGATCTCGTTCGTGCAGGATCGTGACATGAGTCACTGGGCTTCTCCCGAAGATGCAGTACTGCAGGTTCTCCGTGGGTGCTTGGCAACCTGTCACATCTCGGACTGGAAACAGTACAGCCTGTCCCAAATATGCTAGTACGTAAGTCTTGTCTCGGCAAACTCGAGTGAGTAAACGGCCAAGGTGCATGTTCGAAGCGTACTGTAGTGTGTGTAGTGTACTTTACTGTGTGTACTCTATCAGCCAGCGAGTGCCTTTCCTATCAGCTCCTTGGCCCTGTCGCTGTGGTTCATCTCGAGGGCCAGCTCCCGCCCCCTTTCTCCCATCTTGCCCCATGTCTTCTGAAGGATGCCTATCATCTTTGCCTCGTCCAGATCCGACTTCTTCTCAAAGTCGTCAAACTGATCGTCGAGAAAGACCAGGCATGCTGTGTCCTCGAGAACCTGTGTCTCTTCATCCGCCTTGAGGTTCTCCTTGCGGATCAGGGCAGCCACTCGAGTGCGGTCCTCCTCGGGAATGGGGGGTTGAATCTCTGGGGAAGCAAGGAGCTCGGCAACTTGAGCGGCGGCTTGGGCCTTGAGCTTTGCTCTCCAAGTCAAGTAGCCGGGACGAGTCATTGGGTAACTGCTTCGAGGGATCTCCCATCTGTACATGTTTGTAAGCATTGGGACTTGAGAGGAGCTTCAGGTTCTGACCTTCGGAAGTGCTGTGCTCGACAAGCGAGCTGGAGAACAGGGCTGGCGTCAGGGCATCGGCGGGCGAGCCACTTGGTCATCTTTTGAGCGTAGTTGAGCTCGAATGGGATCTTGGTCCCGTCAGGGGCTTCGACTGTCCTTGAATCTTGGGCATGAGCAGCGTCGATGAGCTCGAGGCCTCGGGCGTACTCGGCAGGGAGGGAAGGGAGATGGTCGGTCATTGTGAGGCCGTTGTCGATGGTCTGATACTGTCTAACTGTCTTCTCGGATGCTACCCCGAACACTATGAGTTATTAGCGGACAGAAAAGGATAACTTTTGAGAATGTATGGGTATCTTTGAACTGTGTGTGATGAAGACGATAAGTCTCGACTGGTGTCGTGAGATGAGTCAGCAGCATTGGCAGGTGTCCCATTGGATCTAGTGTGCGTGGGTGCGTGGGTGCGTGGGTGCGTGGGTGCGTGGGTGCTGTGCTCCGTGGGACTATCTCCGAGGACCAAGGTCACATCATGATATGGGAACAACAATAGACGATTTGACAATAAGTCTTTACTTTCTATGCATGCAGATTTAAGCATTTGTTCTAGAATAAGCACCCTGGTTAGTTCTAGTTGCTCAGTGGGACAACTGCAGTGGGTTATTGTTCCGTGTGCCAGTGACAATGTTCGTCCCCAGATGCAAAAGGCAGCACAAACAAGGAGATTCTGGCCGTCCATTGTACGCTCTGCGTTCATGGTATCCAATAGAAACAAGTGCATAGAGAATATAGGCCATTACTCGTTCTAACATCGCCCCGTGGTCCCTTGCCCAGTGATGGAAGCCCCTAAGCGTCCGACGGGCCATAAACTAATCGAGCAGCGTAGCACTGGCAGTGGCAAGCCAACTGTACATTGTTTCTGCACCTCGAGCCCAGCCTAGAAAGTATTCCATCTTGCATCTCAAAAGCGGCTGTGCTTGATTTCCCCTTCTACCCTTCTACCCTTACTCCTCATCACAGACCTTGAGTGTTTCCCTCTTCCTCAACATTCCCCTCAGAGCAATACTGCATCTACAAAGAATACATCTTGCAAAGGCAAGATACTATCTTCTTCCTTTCTTCCCTACCGTCGCTTTTCTTTTCCTTGCTATCATCACCCAGCCCGGTGCTGGCCCCTTTGCTATCACCGTTCTTTCTTGATTCTTCCTCGCGAGGCAACACCTCGCCCGCTACTCGTATCGAGGCATGTACAGGCTTGCCACAGACTGTTGAGAATCGGTATTGACCTCCCGTAATAGTATCGACATCACACGAGCGCTGTGATAGGCCCTTTGCTTCCGCGCCCTCGAAAACACATGAACACGCGCTTCCTACCACTTCTCCCTAAGTGAACACACCACTCACTACTCATTCGAGGTATGCAGAGGCTTACTCAAGACTTATGAGCCCTACATGTTAACTCGTGGTGACAGTATCGACATCGACACGCAATCTTCGTAGTAGATCCGTCGTTTCGCAACACTCAAACACTACTTCTTGATTCTGCTCTGCAGCACATACCAACTTCGCTTCTAGCCTCAAGGTATGTTTAAGGTCGATCGGGACTGACAAGCAAATGATATTCACTAACTGTCGATGATAGTACTCGCATCAACGCACAGTCGTGGTTAGTTCCTTTGCTCAAGACACTTGGACTGTACCTCTTTATTCAGCTTCGACGCTCTACACCCCTCGCTGCTCATCCTGAGGTATGCACAGACTTAACAAGATGGATCTGATGAGAGCCAGATGCTAATTTGTGGTACAGTGTCAGCATCAACACCATTCGGGCATAGTCACATTCGGTCCTACTCCTGATATCAGGGCATCTGGCATATCATGCAGAGATTTCCCATCCCGCCGCCCACTTGGGCTGCATACAGACAGCATCGAGAATACTATGATCGTTTATACCAAGGGCTCAATGGTTCCTGGCATAACCACGACTCTGTTGTCCCCGGCTTCATTGAGTTGCCAGCAGATTGTGTGCCCCGACCCCCGGCTGTCAACCAAGTATCGTCCTCTCGGGCGGGCCCGGATCCTAATAACCCTACTATGCACTGCGACAAGCAGCTCAGCAAGCACTGCGACAAGCAGCTCAGCAAGCACTGCGACAAGCAGCTCAGCAAGCACTGCGACAAGGCTTGTTGTAAGCTCAAGCCCAAGGCTCGAGGCCGCCGTGTGACAATTGCCACTGCCAGTGATGAAGAGAATGGTGTGGTCACAGACACAGAAGGCAACATCACGGACAGCTCCAACCCTGTCGTCAAGGGCAAGATGACTACCAAGGCGAAGGGAAAAGATAAGGCGGTCCAGACCGATGGTGATGCCTCGACTGACGCTGACACGTCGGTCCTTTCATCCGTCGCCTGCCTCAAGGACACTGGCACTGACACTGACAATGCCACTGAGGACGAAGACGACGACGCTGACGATGAGGCGTCTGATGACGAGGACGAGTCTAATGAGGAGGACGAATCTAATGAAGAGTCCGATGACTCTGACGACTCTGACGAGGATGAGGACGACTCTGACGAGGATGAGGATGACGATGAGGACGAAGAGGACGATGATGAAAAAAACAAAATTGCCAAGCCAGATCACGTCAAAGGGCCCGTGTACCCAACCCAGTACCACCCGGAGCCTTATGCCCCCTGGGTCAAAGGAGACTGTGCCCTCCTTGCTTCAATCGACAGCAAGTATAAGCGATCTCGCTGGCTCGAAATGCAGGCCAATTTCTACAATGTCACAGGACAAATGATCCCTCTTGTATGCTTCAAGGCCAGATGCGAGCGCGCTGAGGCCGAGAAGGCAGAGCGCTCCAAGACCCGCGCACTCGAGAAACGCATCAACAAGGTCGAGGACTGGATTGCGAAGCAGGAACGTGAGAAGTCGACCAAAGCTGAGGACTCCGAGGGCTCCAACGACACTGACGATTCCGACGACTCGGATGAGTGATTCACTCCACTTGGATCAGCCAACATCATGTCACGATAGGTGCGTTGCGTGAGTCTTTCTGACGGATTCATCACAGAGTGGCTCTCGACTGTTGCGAGTCTCTACAAATAGAGACGAATATGCCCGGCCAAGACGATTGAGGTCTTGTTTCGTGATTGCTGTGTTTTTCTTGGCGTTAAGGGAGTAAAAGGAATGATTCGATAGATACCATCGTGATGGCTCAAGTTACGTTTTGGTAACTTAGACGGGGACAAATCTGAGACTCGGTCAATCATAGAAGCACTGCGAATTAGAGAAGAACAGAAAAATAAACAAGCCGGGGGCATTTAAATGTCCTAGGTATTTGTTTTTTGAGAAAAGTAACATGCTTGCTACCTTGGTGATGGATAAATCTTCTATTAACTGCGTGCGCCCGGAAATGCAACCGGCACCCGGGCTTAACATCAAACTCCTTTCTCTATTTTCCTAACCTCGGTTCCATGCAGAACTAAAGCATAACCGTAGAAGCTAAAATTTTGTACAGTATCTGATGATAAATAAATAGGGCAATGACCCAATGCAGATGCACAAAGATGCAAATAGTTGTGGGTATCAAATAACAGGACAGAAGTGAAATAAGACCAAATGTGCGCTGAGAACAGTGTAGGCTGGGATGGAAGTTGGCCTCTGACGGGTGGAAGCCAATTGGTAGGTACAATACCAGAAGAGTTCAGCAACACCTGTCTCCAGGTGATGTGCGTTCCGATCCTTGTGCCAGAGTCACCATGTGACGGCTTTGCTGTTTCATCAGCAAGCTAGTGCTGCCATGGCCTGATGCAAACTTGCGCTGTTCGTGTCGATATCTGAGATGCTCACAGGAATGTGATTTGATGTGGTGTTGCGGAACGGGCCGTTCGGCGTGAATCAAATTTGGGGCCCCTTTAGCGTGAGACGACTTAGACCCGAGCCGTGTTTCTGCTCATCTCAGTCGGTGTCGCTCAATCTGCTTCGGAGCGGTTCATCAAGCTACCACAATTTTCTCGGGCTGTTGCGAGTGTTGTGGCCTGTGTTGGGTGCCATGAGCAGCTGGCCGTGCCCTCTTCAAATGGGGTTCTCCATTCCTGGAGGTGGAGTGGCTCTTGGTACGGGATTCTGGTTCACCACTGGAGGCTTACGTAGAGTACCACTGGTGCCGAGACCACGTTTCATCATCTTGCCGAGGACCGTAACCAGCTCACAAGCATCACCAAACATGTCGTCGTCCATTCCTTCCGTGGCCTCGTATACTTCTGCGATAGTGTCCTTGGCAACTTTCCGACTTCCTTCAGCATCGTGAACACATTCGTATAAGAAGGCAGCATATTCAGTTTTGACTGAGAGGCGAAGAGAGTGAGAGCCCCAGAGCATCGAGTCGGCAAGCTGGATAGCCTCCTGAAAATGCTGTTTTGCCTCGGGAAGGTAATCTTTGGCTGGGATGAGAAAGTTGGGCGATAACGTAAAGTTTTGATCTTCAAACCCCGGGGGAGGCAACACTGGTCCACCTTCGAGGGGGTGAGTTGGTTGAACAGAGGAGGGCCTAGATTCGACTTCCATGTCGGCAGCGCGTCCCTTTCCCTTATCCAGGCGCGGCGTCAATACAGCAGTGACATCTGGCGTTTGTCTTCCCAAGTTCGAGACAGAGGGTGTGTTGCCAAAGAGAGCAAAAATATGTGAGAAAGAGGCACGAAGTTTGTAGGCGAGGACCTTGAGTTCGACATAGTTGCCAACCATTGGTATGACATATTGTTCAAGCATTACCTTGCCCTCTCGGGAGAGCCATATGATACGCAAGACGCGCCGTATCGCGTTAGGTGATGGCTCATAGTCAGGCCGGCGCTGCTTCTTTGCGGCAACAAGCTGTTCGGCAAGGTTGAGAGACAAGCCGAGAATCTTAAAGAGCATGCTGGCCAAGAGAGGATTGTCATTCTCGACAGCTTTGGCAAGCTTGCCGAGAAACTTCTGGTCGACTTCAGAGGACGCCATGCAGCTCAGCCGGTACGTTCAAGGTGAAACTTGGGTGTAGGTGAACTAGGCGTAGAATGGTCCACGACTGAGACTAGGGACTTTGCTTTAGCTTAGATATATCGACTAGGGCGACAGAGGGGAGAGGCGACGAGGGTGGAGGGAATAGCCTCGCATATGAATCAAAGCACGGGTGTCAAGCGTCATAGACGACAGCAGGACATGCGACGAAAGAGAAGCAGGGAAATATGAGGATATGGAGGCAAGGAGAAGGAGGTTGGCTGAACTAACCGTTAACGAGCTCCACAGCTGCAGCAAAACGCACGGCGGGAACGACGCGAAGTGCGCGCAGGTCGTTACAGCGGCTCACACGATGCAGCCCAGATGAGAGGCAGCCAGATGAAACCGGGACTCGTAAGGCAAATCCTATTGCTTGGTTTGTAGAGGGGCGACTCTACGAGAACGGCGAGCCAAGTTGAAGGCGCGCAAGACAGCTGGCAAGCTGTGATTGGGTCCGATGCGTATTGGTGATTTTGACTCGGATTGCAGTGATTAGATGAGATTTGAAGATGCACAACGACGGCGTCAGGAGAAGAACGAGTGACAGATGACGCTCAAAAGGCGCAGTATCGACCAAGGAAGCTTCCTGAAACCAATTGGCCTAATCCGAGTTTAGAGTCGAACTGTATGTGACGGCGCATACGCATGAACTGTCAAGAACCCCGGTGTTGATCAACTGCGGATGCTTCAACGTGCAATGACGACGAATAAGAAGCAGGTGAGTAAAACGCGATTGAGGACAAAGGCCACTACAATGAAAAGCTCGATAACAAACGAACGAGAGACTAGCAGCAGGAAACAAACGCAGAATTAGCGGCACCGAATAGCATGGCGGAAGAACGAACGACAGGATGGCAGGCTCGTTTGAAGGAAGTTATACGGCCAACCACTCGCGCGCGGTGTTGAAGATGGACGGGAGCGAGAGCGACCAGCAAACAAGGACAAGCCGAGGCGCCTCTAGGTTCACTGAATGACTGGGGCAGGCGGTGAGCAGAGCGGGTAGCAGACAGTCCTAGTCCTGACAAGACGGTCAGTGGGTTGCTGACCGGGGGGGCCTCTGTTCAAAGCCAGGTCTGTGAGATGGATGGACAGGCTAGACCAGGGGACCCTGAGCTCCAAAAGGCACCGCTTTCAACAGTGCACCACTGAGCGTGGAGAGTCTCGACAAGGGTGGAAGGGTTCCAGAGCTTGTCTAGTCTGATCGGACGCTTGTTTGAAGATAATGATGAGAGATGACTGACAGGCGCAAGGACGATTTTTGATAGTCTCGAGGTTCCGTTGGAGTATGATTTTAAGATCCGCTAAGTTATATTGTTGAGTAGTGGTATAAATGCAATTGTGTCGAGTTGGATATGTGGTTGACTCTGTTGGCAGGGTAAACAAAACTTGCTCTCGCCAAGTCGATCAAACAAGTGATAAAATGGGTGCTATTTTTTGTCGTTCCAGACTGACGTCGTTTAAATGGATCTTTGCCTTCTGTACAAAGTTGCCAGATGCACCTCGATCGACATTGATGTGACACAATTTGAGGAATTGAAGATTCGAATTGTAAGATGAGACTAGAGAGAAGAGCTCAGAAGTGACACGCGCGCCACAGGCAACAAAACACAGTACAGTACACGGGGGTTTAGGTGAAAATCGACGCGGCACGACGCGGTGCGTTTCGCAAAGACCGAGCGAACCTTACTCTGAGAGTCTTGGTAATAAAAGTTGAAAAAAACAAACACGAACCCAACGGGCAGGTGAGTTAGGTAAACGTTAAGGATATTCGAAATAGGTCAAAGTGCGAAGAGGCGGCGGGACCGATGTATAAGGAGGCTGGGGATATCGGCAATGTCAAAGCTACCTAGGTAAGTCTTGTAAGGAAGAAGAGAAGTTTGAGAGGAAAAAGCAAAATACAGAAACATCAGCGTCAGGTGGAAATGAGCTTCATGTCCGACGCACCTCCCTCATGCATGCTCTTTCCTACCTGAACACGGCATGAACACAGACGATTTTGGGCACAAAAAGGAAAGAGTCCTTGGGTACAGAGTACAGAGTAGATGACCTGCCTTTCTTCACTTCCATGGATCTTGTGGCTTCCAGTCCAGTTCCCGACATGGATTGGCCTAGATTTTGAGTTTTATTTCCTAACTGGGCGTTTCCGTTGCAAGTCTAAGGTAAGTATCTATCTAGGTATCTTAGCTATCTCATCTCTGTCTCATTGTAAAAGTCAATACAGCCATAGCTACCAGTAGTACCTACTAAGAAAAGTAATTAGGGTCGGGTGGGTTACTTTCACATGAGAAGCTTTCAAAAGTTAATCTTGAATTTTTGAGCACCTCCTCCACCTGCGCAAATGTTACTCTGCTCCCCGTTGGACTGTACAGTTACAGTCAGATCTCAACGGTCTCCCCGAACTGGGAACATGCTTGACCGTTCAGTTTTAAGTGAAAGACACAATTAGTTACAACAACAATATGGAGTAGAGAGTGTTCAAAAGACACACAACTGACCCACGGACGGGGATTATCCCGAGACCTGACCCGCAGACTAACTCACTAACAACCACCGTCTCAGACTAACGTTAGAATACACTGCGATGCGATGCGATACTCCAACATCAATGTCCGTATGTGGCTCAAGCCTGATGACCATTAAATTCATGCATGACGATGGAGAGCCGTTGGCCGTTGAGTATACGCAGTATGAGGTAATATGACCCATGGTTATGTGTCTGGAAGGCTTGCTTGACCTTGTCTCTATCATTCTCTGTCAGGCTTCAATGCAGCACAAGTGTAAAGCAGTAGATACCGCCCAAGTCACAACACGGCTCACAATTACCTATGATCTAGGCCTACCTTATTAATCACAGCGGCCTCAACCCTCTCTAGGGGAGGAAAGAAAACTCAGGCTCTTGATCCTAAATGACAAAATAATGTAGGTAAACTTATCTAAATTTGAGATATCTTTTGCTGAGTCTATTTTAATACCCTATATCAAGGCCCGGTATCTTCTTGCTCTTCTATCTTCTCCCATCGACGTCAACTTGACACTCGTCTTTCAATCATTTCCCTCCAAGTGTTCCCATTTCTGGATGTACATACACTGCTGACTTGACCCTTTAAATGTGATCCACGTTTCTTCAGCCAATCGTCGTCTACCCTGCACTTCCCAGCCACCTGAATTGCAACTCCCACCATCTCGTTCGTATCTTCCCTTCCATTCAATCATGATCCGTCCGACATCACGGGTGGCCTCTCCTCATGCGACCGCCCTCTCGAACACGTAGCTTATGCAGAATCCAATAACTCGTCGCCTTGATCAGGCTAATTTGCTCTCTTCACTCACGGACCTCGTCCTGACGATTTTGACTTACACGTTAGCTATAAGCCCCATATTCAGCTACGAACAAGCCTAAAATCCCAACCTCTCGGTTTTTGACAGCATCCCACTTCACGTCATGTTTTTGCTCCTTATACAGAAGGCCAAATCAATATCTATACTAAAATTTATCTCTTAGTAGGCCAATCCTATACTATATAGTACTATAGTTAATATTCCTTATAATTTAATATAAATAAAATGAATATAAGTTTAATTAATTATAGCCTTTTATTTAAAAAGGTTATATAGCCTTATATAACTTTATAATAATTATTATTAATTTTAAGTTTAATTTTAATTTTATTTTTTAAATTTATTATATTTTATAAAATAAAAAATTCTTATTTTTAATATATTATATTTATTTATAATTATATTTTATAATTTAATATATATTTTATTAAATTTATATACTTTAAAGTTTTATTTTTATTTTATTTTAAAGTAATTTAAAAAATATTTTATTTTAATTTTATATTTAAAGTTAAATTATTAAAATATTAGGCTTTAATTTATATTAATCTTTTTTTTATTTTATTTTTATATCTTTTTATATTTTTATATTATATTAATTAAAGTTATATAATTAAAGGCTTTATTTTTTTATTTTTTTTATTTTTTATTTTTTATATTTTAATATATTATATAAGTAATTTAAGGCTAATATTTAATTAAAGAACTTATTTAAATATTATAAAGATTTATATAATTTTATAATATTATAATTAAAAAAACTATAAAAATTAAAAAAAAGTATTTAATTTATAAAATTAAAAAAGTCTATTTTATAAAAAAGGTTAAAGCTAAGTATATTATTATTAAAAAGGCTAAAGCTAATTATATTATTATTAAAAAGGCTAAAAAGAAATATATTATTATTAAAAAAACTAAAAAGAAATATATTATTTTTAAGAAAAAACTTAAAGCTAATTATATTATTACTTAAAAGAAAAAGGCTAAAAAAGCCTATATTATTATTAAGAAATTTAAAATAAAATATATTAAAAGAAAAAAGTATTAAAATAAGCTTATAAGAATACTTATTTAAATTAAAAAAAAAATAAAAAATAAAACTTTTAAAGAAAATTATATTATTAAAAAAAAGGAATTTAAATATTAACTATATATCTTTAGATATAATAAAAATAAAGACTATAAAGCTATAAAAAAAGCTTTATAATATAACTTAAGTAATTATATCTTTAAATATTTAATTAAAAAGGTTAATAAAATTCTTATCTTTACCTTTAACTATAAGGCTATATATTTTTTTATAAACCTATAATTAATTATTTAAATATATATAAATATATTAAAAAATTATTTTTATAAAAGCCTTATATATATAAAGTTTAATAAAAATAAAGTAAAATATTTAATTACTTTTTATTTTATATTATATTATATTAATTTATATAATTTATTAAAAAGCTTAATTTACTTTTTTTATATAAAAAAAAGTAAAAACCTTAGTATTAAATATATATTTAATTTCTTTTTATAAAATACTAATATTATATTTTATTTATTTATATAGATTTATATTACTAATTTACTTTTATATAATAAATATATATTTTAAAATAATATTTTTATTTATTATTATATTATAGTTTTATTTAAAGGCTATATTAATTATCTTTAAAACTATTTAAAATTAAATTATAGCTATATTAAAGATATATATTTATAATATCTTATATATTTTTATATTAATTTAATTAATAGTAATTTTTAAAAAATATAAGGCTAAGTTTAATATTATTTTTATTACTAGTAATAGTAATAGCTTTTTATTTAATAATAAAGAAAACCTTATAAATATATTAAAAGACTTTATTAAAAAGAAATATTATAGACTTTTTTAATTTTTTTATAAGGTTATTAACTATAAAAAAAAGAAAAAGTTTAAAGATAAAAATAAGTTTAAATTTAAAAAGGTAAAAAGTAATAAATAAGGTATTTTAATTTTATATATAACTATTTAAAATAATATTAATTTCTTTTAGCTATTTATAATTAGTTTTTAGGTTTTTATTTTTATAAAAATATAGCTTATAGCTTATAAATTATAACTAATATTATAAATATATAAAATATTATAAAGTATTATAAGTTATTATAAATAATTATAAAATATATAAAGTATTATAAGTTATTATAAATAATTATAAAATATATAAAGTATTATAATATTTAATAATAAAATATTAATATTTTTATTAATTTACTTTATTAATTAATTATATTTTTAAATTATATTTATAATAAATATATATATAATATTTTATAGTATTTTATAATACCTTATCCCTAGTTTAATATACTACTTCTTTACTAATATTACTTTATTTACTCTTATATATAAGGTTAATTAATTATATGCCCTAGTATATATAATTAATTAATAGATATTAATTTAGCTTTTACTAATTAACTTATATAAAAGTTAACCTAATTCCTTTAAATCTTTAATCTAACCTTACTATTACCCTGCCTTTATCCTTATATTAAGAGTAATATCCCCTTTACTATAATAACCCTTTTAGCTATATTAAAAAGCCACTTTTTATATATATTTAAGCCTATAAAGGTAGCAAGAAATATAGCCTAATTTAATTTAAAGAAATAACCTTTTTTTAAGACTTTTTTTAAGTCTTTTAAACCTAATAGCTTATTATTAACTTAATTTAAATTAATTAAATTAAAATAGCCTATATAATAAATTAATCTAATTAAATTATAATTAAAAATAGCTATTCTAATTAGGTTAAATTAATACCTTAATAAAAAGTTCTTTTTAATAGTAATTACTATTATATAGATTTTTTTTAATTTTTTTATATTAGCTTTTTATAAGGCAGGCTTAATAGCTATATTAAGGTTATAGCTAGTTATATAATAGGCCTGATTATATAGTTATTTTTTTTTTTTCTTTTATTATTAGCCTAATAAGGCTATTAAGCTTCTAACTTTTTATATAAATGCTTAAATAATAAGGCCCCTATAGTAGGCCTATATCTCTAAAGTTAGAATTATATAAGGTTTATTTGCCTTAGTAATGTAATTGCTACCTTAACTAAGCGGTATTAATACTGCCTGCAGGTTCCTTAGCAGCTATATTAGCCTTCTTCCTTTACCCTAGCTAAAAAGAATACTAGGCTAAGTTTATTATACTTCTAAAGTATATTCCCTAACCTGACCATTGGTTATAGCTACTAATATTAATTATAGCCACCGGCATAATACCTGCTATATAAAATAGCCTATAGCTATATAATTATAACTACTATATAACTAGCTATAACCTTAATATAGCTATTAGGCCTGCCTTAAATAAAGCTAATAAATATAAACTAAAAGAAATCTATATAATAGTAATTACTATTAAGAAAAACTTATTATTAAGGTACTAATCTAACCTAATTAAAATAGCAATCTTTAATTATATACTAATTAGGTTAATTAGTTATATAATTTATTAGCCTTATCTTAATGCAATTAATCTAGACTAGGTCTATAAAAAGCTATTAGGTCTAAGGGACTTAAAGAAAGCCCTAAGGGAAGGTTATTTCCTTTAGTTAGATAAGGCAGCCTTCTTTACTGCCTTTATAGGCCTAAACTTGAATATATATAAAGAGTGGCTTTTTAATATAGCTAAAAGGGTCGCCATAGCAGAGGGGGTGCTGCTTCTGATGTGAAGCGTGTCTGCAGATAGAGTTATATGGATGAAGGTGGGGTAATGGCGGGGTTCTGGGATCGAAGGTTTTTGTGTAAGTTAGTCGGCGAAAGCCAAATTGACCTGAAGTCAATGACGACTAGATCCACCAATTGATCGCACGTGCCGGGGCACGTGACCAATTGACCTTGCCTATAAGGGCAGATAAAGTAATATCAGTAAAGAAGCAGTGTATTAAACTAGGGAATTATATAGCTATAGGCTATTTTATATAGATATTATATTAGTAGCTATAATTAATATTAATAGCTATAACTAATAGTTAGGTCAGGGAATATACTTTATAATAAACTTAGCCTAGTATTCTTTTAGCTAGGGTAAAGAGAGAAGGCTAATATAACTACTAAGAGGTAATATTAATATTACTTTATTAAGGTAATAATTATATTACTAAGGCAAATAAACCTTATATAATTTTAAGTTTTAAGATATAGGCCTATTATAGGGGCCTTATAATTTAAGCCTTAAGATAAAAAGTTAAAAGCTTAATAGCCTTATTAGGCTAATAATAAAAAAATAATACCTTATAATATCTTATAGTTTTTTATTATAAGTAATTTTAAATATTTTTCTTAGTATTATTAGCTATAGTTAATATAATATACTTATATATTATATCTTAAGGCTATATATTATAATATAAGGCTATATATTATTCTTTATAGTTTTATCTTAAGCCTCTTAATATAAATTTATTTTCTTATATTATATTAATCTTTCTTTTAACCTTATAATAAGCTTTAAAAGGCATTTTTTATTAACTTTAATACTTTTTATATTTAAATCAAATAATAAAAATATTATAATTAAATAACTATAAATAATATTATATAGTATATTTTAATTAAATTTAATATTTTTATTTTTTATAAAATATTATATTAATATTTTTAAATCTAATAATTAAATTAAATAATATTTAATATTACTTAGGCCTAAATAAAAAATATTAAAGTATTATAAAATTATATTAAAAAGCTTTTTTTTTTGAAATATTTTTAAAAATAAAAATATCCTTTTATAGTTATAAAAAAAGGCTTTATAATAATTAATAAAAGGCTAATTAAAATATAATAAAGCCTTAGCTTCTTATAGTATTAAATCTTTAAATAAAAAAAGAAATAATTTATTAAATTATATTATTTTTTTAAAAATAATATCTTATTAAATACTAAACTTTAATTATTTAATTAAATATATTTTTATATTTATATTTAATAAAAATAGCTATTTTTAAATTAATAGATATTATATAAAGTATTTTATAACTTTATATTTATTAATATAATTAATTAATAAAATATAATATAATACTATTAAACTAAATAGATAATACCTAGGCCTAACTTTATTTAATTAATTAATACTTATAATAAGTTAAAGATATAGAGAATTAAATTATATATATTAATTAATATAATATAGAATATACTTAAGTAATATCTTTATATTTTAAAAAATTAAAAAAGTATATCTTTTATTATTTAATTAAATTATAATAATAAGACTTTTATAATAATTAAAGCTTAATTTTACCTTTTATAAGTATAAAGCTTTTTATAGGCTATTATAGCTTAGTAAATATAATTTTATAATTATTAAATATATAGTAAAAGTATATATAATAAAAAGATTAAAAGTTAGTAATATTAACTTAATAATAGTTAAATAAGGTATTAATATATATATATATATATATATTAATTACTTATAAAAATATTTTAAAAGAATTATAATTAATAGGTATTTCTTTATTAATTTTATTTTAAATTAAATTACTATTTTATATCTTTTTATATTAATTATATATATAAAACTTTTTAAATTTATATATATATAAAATATATATTATATTTATAAATAATATAATAGGCTATATATTTTTTCTAGTTAGCCTTAAGTCTTATATTATTAGCTAAAGATTTATAAAATAAAAAATTATATTTATTTAATATTATTTAATTAATTATAGCCTTTTAAAAAGCTTTTTAAATATAATATTATTAATTTTAATATATATTTACCTTAAGATATAATTATAATATATAAAAAGATTTTTAAAAAGCAAATCTTTTTTTAAGATATTTTTAAAAACCTAAAGCTTTTTATATACTTATATTTATAAATATAATTAAAAGTATATATATTTAATAAAAAATAGCTAACTATTAGTCTTTTAAAAATATCTATAAATAAAATTAATTATATATAATTTTATTTAATTATATATAATATTAATATATAATTATTTAATTAAAAAACTTAAAATAATATTAATTAAAATAAAATTAATTATAAGATTAAGATTTAGTCTTATATTATTTCTTAAATCTTTATATTATTATTTTTTTTACTTTTTATCTTTTTAGCCTTAATCTTAGCCTTAATTTTAGCTTTAATATTATTTTATTTTTTTTATTTTATATAAGTTTTTTTTTATTTTTTATTTCCTTTTTAATTTTTATTATATATTTTAAAGTAAATATTTTATTTTTTATTTACTTAATTATATATTTATTAGGCTATAAAGTATTACTATTTTTTAAATTATTTTATATATTAAAATATAAAAATATAAAAAAAATTAAAACTTTAGCCTTTATAAAAAGTATAATATTTATTACTTTAAAAAAGTCTTTTAGCTATAAGGTTTTATAAATAGTATTTTTATATATAATAGGTTTATTTAAATATATATTAATAATATAATTATTAATAAGCTTTTATTTTATTAATAAAAACTCTTTATAGTAACTTAATATAATAAAATAAACTATTTTATTATAAAATAAAAATATAAAGCCTAATAAGATTATAATTTTATTTTTAATATTTTTATTTTTAATTTTTTATTATATTTTAATATAAAAATATTTAAAATAATTTCTTTAAGGTATTTTAAAGTAATATAAAATATAGCTTTTAATTTAATAATAATTATACTTTTATAGCTTATTATTATAATATTATATTACTAACTTTTAATAGTTATATTAATAATATTAATATATATAATAAAAATTAATAATATTTAATATAATAATATTATATTACCTAAAAGCCTAAAGAGGCCTTTAGTGCTATATTAGGGTAAATAGAGTAAAAAAAATCCCTTAAGATAAATTTTGGCATAGATATTGATTTGGCCTTCTATACCTTGCTTCTCGCTCAGCTCCAAAACCCTAACAAGGCAGACACATGACGGCAACGGTGAGTTTTGCAGTCGAGCCGCTAGGGCGCCATGTCCCATAGCTTTGGCGGGCCTGTTGCCATATACCGTTTGACCTCGCCAACCTTATCCTTAGAAAGAATCCGGATACAAACAGGCACAGACAGTAATTAAGCACTGAGAAATATAAATATATGTTGCTACACTATCTATTCCCCCTAAACACTGAAGCCATTTCCAATCATCTATGGTATCCGCACCAGCCTGTTTATGTGCCTTCTCCTGACTCCAATCAAATATTCCCAGCTATAGAAAATGACTCCGTTGCGCCTCTCTACTCCAACCCAGACGTGTGCGCCTAAAACCCACAACAGTCCCTGCCTACTAAATGCCCAATATTCCGAGACAAAAAGCTCCAGTCCTCGCTGGCAAGCCTAAGTCCAAGCTCTAGGTCGTGCCAGTGCGCCTGGCTTTCGACGCCTGCTTCCAATATTCAAGTTTTCCAAGCTCTTATCTGCCATACTATTCTCAAACCGCTCGTGCCCTCCAACTGTGACCAGTTTCACCACGTTGCCAAAGCTAAAGGCAACTGATCGCTGGCCAACTCGAACCATAGGGCCAATGTCTGTCACGACCAAGTGCCCAGCTCTCTCGTTATCTCGAAATAGTGGTCGCGTCTCGTCAGTTCTTAACTGGCCACTCTGTGGCGCGGTCCAAATCTCCCAACGACCAAATAAATCCCGTCCTGGTTCTTTGCGCGGGGATCGGTGTCGAAGCCCATCTGCTTTGCGCCGTCCGTTGGTTTCGACATCTGGAACTCGGGTTGGCCTTTGCCGAATGCCCACAACACAACCGTCAGATAGAACACTCCATGAGCCAGGGTTCTTTATATGTCTTTTTGTTTCCGTGACTGATTCCCACGCACACCAGCCTGGAGCTTCAGGGACCACAGAGCTTTGGTAATAAATCATGTCATGCTCTCCTGGAGGGACGAAGGTTTGTACAATGCAATCCCCTGACTCGGCTCCAGTATAACATAAGGTAAACCATGCAAGGCCATTGGACACTGGCTGTGAGGAAGGCCGGACGAAGAAAGCGCTTTGAAGTGAGCGCTGGGCCATGGGTTCCGTTGAAAACGTATAGACAAGAATGTAGTCTTCCATATCCACAAGATGAACGCGACTGGCCCCTGCAATCAAGAAGAGACCTAGTGAAGAAAGAGGCACTACTTGATGAACTCCGTCTTGTTCAATGCCCTCAAGATGAACACTTCGGGAATTCCAAGAAAGTGTCTCTCTTGTCGCTGCGTGAACACAGCCTCTTCTAGATGCGGTGATAATCGCAATTAATGGCGCTGCCTGCTTGCTCCCTGTTCATGGTATTAGTGCATTGACCAACTCTCTGCGAAAAATATTACTTACGCTTCCCGATCAGAGGTCTAACGCATGTAAGTGGGCTTCTACAAATGCCATAGTCTGCCCCTTCTCCTGCATCCGGCATGAATTCGGTAAGTGTCCCGTTTCTGCGTACGAGAACCAGTCGAGGAATATCGCTGTTTGTATCGGACGAGCCGAAAAAGAAGGCCTCGGATTTCTGACCTTGAAGGTTGACGGAGAGTGGAGGCCCCCAGACTTTGTCTTTTATGTTCCATAAAGCTATCTTGGTGGGTGATAATATGGCCAACCACTTGGAGTTGTCATCGATAGTCATGGCGAGCACGGGAAAGGGGGCATCGTCTGTGCGGCAGCCATCAACAATGGTATACGGGAATATGTCGTGCCGGGCATCCCAAACTTGTATTGTGCGATCCAATCCGACCGATACAACATGGCCATCGGCCGCTGCGGCAAGCATCACAACATCCAGTCTGTGCCCTCCAGTAAAAGACTTGACGTCAAGTGTGGGATCGGTATCCGAGTGGCGATCATCATCGTCACTTTCGTCTTCCCACAGGAGGAACGATGTGAGCAGCCGGACACTCGCAATCACGACCAGAAGTATAACAACAAATCGAGTGAGTTGATGATTGATGAAGTCATAAAGTGCCGGTAGTAGAGTCGGTTCCTTAAGATGAGGCATACGATCCGAACCTTTCATGACGAAGACAACCGGCTCAAATACCCTCGCAACGTAGCTATGTGCCGTGGGTTTGATGATGCTGATAATTTCTTGAGCCGTTTCGTGATCTTGTAAACGAAGCCAGGACTTAGGGCTGCGTGCTTGATGTATAGAGTCCAGAGGGCTCTGTGGTGAGCCACTGTTCTCCAGGGCGCCATATCCTCGATGAAGGCGTGAGAAGAAGTTAAAGACAGTTCCTTCCTCAAAAAAGTGCCATTGGGCGATGAGGACGAAACCAAGCATGATGACGGTGCCTGCTATGCGTGTCGACAAGGTAGCTTTGCCTTGAAGTACAAGTTCCCACGTTCCCCGAGGCTTAAAATCAGAGCCTCTACGATTATGACGCATCGAAGCTTTGGCAAGCGCATCACTAAGTTCGGTACGCCGGACATCAACGCTGAGAACAGACAAGAAGAAGGTCGAAAGGTAAAAAAGGTCGAACACAATTGCGACAGTGGCAAATAAGCAGAAGGCCGAAACACCGGGCGACACCCAGCGTGAAATCATCAACAGAAGAAACACGTTTTGCGATGAGCTGGTGATAGCTGTATGGGCAGTTTCTCCAAATGCATTGCCAATACGGCTACTTGTTGAGTCTTCAGGAGGAGTGAGGATGACGGCATTAATAAGCCTAAAGATATTCTCGAGACTCATGGAGAGAACAACTAGCGGATAGGCTGCTCTTGGGATGCGTGATAGGTCAAGTCTGAAGATGGCGCACACGGTGAAGCTTGACATGACAGAAAAAGCGATCTGGGACACGACCGTGACAATGAGGCCAAACTTGGACTTAAAAGCCCTCAGTTTTGATAAGCTCATAAGGAAGTAGATTGACGTTAATACATACGCGACTGCGAGAATAGCTGTATCTTTGCGAGATATAGGGCGAAACTGAAACTCATAAAGCTGGCTCGAGGTTGACCGACCGTCAGACGGGTAGATGTCCCATTTATTCGAAACCTTGTCAGGTAACAAGCCGGCTTTTCTTTCCCACTGTTGGCCGACTGGCGAATCTCGTAGATAAATGAGTGTGATGACAAGGGCATCTGCAGCAACGAGACGACGTTCCTCGAATCGTTTTCCACTAAAAACGATGGAGTGTCTGAGCGTGACATTGACTGATGTAGACTGAGTTTTTTTGTCGTTGACGGTTACCAGGATATCAGGGTCGACTAATATGTTCTCTTTTATGCAGTCCCAGTACTGAAGTGGTGAGTGAAAGAACCAAGACTGGTTATTCAGGCCGTTGATAGCATGGAAAGCATCCCGCTGAGTTGTCGAGAGATCGGCTCCTGGTTCTGGTAAAGAACGGGCAACATGTCGAGCGCGGATTGGGCGAAAGTTCTCAGTGCTTCCAAGCAACTCATTTTGCAGTTCCAAGGCAGAAACAAGCAGGTCTTGTTTCAATGCCTGCATATAACTGCCATGGACCCAGATTGAGCGCATCATGACATCGGGACGAATGCTGGCACCGTAATGTAGTGGCTGAGCGACAGTCCAAGCATGATGAGGGAGGTTAGAAGCGCCGTTGACGTAGTCGCTTGTGAAGAGGTAAGGGATGGGATAAGTTAGCATGGTGGCCACGACGACCGAAACGAGAAGAGTTGCGACAACATGGCTAGCAGCGTATGATCCATATCGGTGAAGGGCGCTGCGTATAGGATGAGTAGGCGCGAGAACCGGAGCTTCCGTTGTTCTGCAACAGAATGTGAGCTGAAGACGGAGGACGGAGCGGGGGACGGAGACGGAGAGCGGACGGAAGCACGGTAGGGATCGGGGCAAATGAGACTGACCCTCGGAGTGGATACAGGAGGTACCAAATCATGAGGACGGCAGATGAGATTGGGGCCGGGTATTATCCCATGTACGAATAACTGAGAGTGAGAGCGAGAGCGAGAGAAAAGAGGCAAGATGGTCGGGGGCTGAAATGAAGCAAGAGCGAGAGCTTAAGCTTCGAAAGGCCGTGGAAGACGGCTGGCGTGACATGGACCAAAATGTCTGTTGATAAATTCGGGTTGAGTAATGGTGGTTCGATTCACCAGGGCGGGCAGGGCCGCCTGAGAGGACCAAAGGCCAGTCGTTGCTCGACAGAACAAATGTGAAGCCAGGACCCGCGGCAGCGACCAGGGCGCGTTGAGGCTCGTGTTAGTTAGCGATTTCCGAATTCCACAAGCGCCTTTGTTGTCGGGTCATGCCAGATTCAGGGCAGAGCAGGTCACGAGACTTTGAAGATGCTTGGGAGCCGAACTTGGGAGGACAAGGACCAGGTGTGGCTTTTCAGGTAGATCGTGGCTCGCACAATGGTAAGGTAGTATCGAGATTCGATGGTCTGAGTGTTTGCGACAAGGTGCTGTGACTACCTAGGGAATGATTCTCAGGGGTTCTTGTCGTTCATAGGGTACCTGACTGAGCTTGTGATCGAGGAGGTGATGTTGATGAAGGAGGCAAGAATAACTGACGTAGGTAGGTAGGTAGGTAGGTAGGTAGCTACGCCATGAGAGAATGGAAGAGGGAAGCCCAACGTACTAAGGTAGTTGAGTTAATAAACCTTAGGTTGAAACTAAGACGGGAGAGATAGCGGCGATGACACCAAGGCGCGATGCTAGGCCACCAAGCTACTGCCCTGGATCGATCTCCGAAGTAGACCTAAATAAAAGCCATAAAGTCAAAAAAAGATGGGCGTGCCTTCCCGTCGTATCCAGGCCGAGGTGAGATTGAGTTCCGAGTGGGGATTGGATGTGTTCCTGAGAAGGAGAGACCGAGAGAGGAACCTAAAAGTCGAAGGAATGAAGAAATCGAGACCGTGGCATTGATTGGAAATGGAATGTCCCGACAAATCGGAGATCTTGAGTCTAAGTACTGTACTCCAGAGGCTCAGAATTGAAGTAAACCGCGAATGGCAAGTGGGAGGGAGATCGACAAGACGCTAAGGGTTGGGTCTGGGTCTTTTTTTTTTTCATTGGCATCAGGAAGAGGCCCATGTACTATTCTATAACTTCCATCATTACTACAAACGTTTGTCTTTGGTTGATATGTGTGTTTTAGAAGAAAGACACTGATTGATTCACCGAGACGAGTGAGAGAACTTGGGGGTAGGGGGACCATGTGGGAGAAACACTACTGAAACATATGGCCGATGGGTATGGCGGGAATGTACTGTACCCAAGCATCAGCTGTATCTCTCTAACTAACTTAACTACGTAGGTAGTTGTTCAGTGCCCAAGAAATCAAACGTAACAAAAGGAAGAAAAAAACAAGCCAAATGAACCCAAGAACCAAGGCCGTGGACCTGAACCTTGCAGAGAGTACCCCCCTGAAAGGCTTAGATCAGATCCACCAAGTGTCCCATTCTGGATCTACTTCCCGTTCTAAAGCGCTCCTCCACTTGGACGACTCTGGCTTGTGATACTTGAGCTGGTTGCACAAGAGCAATTTTGGCGTCGAGGTGAAATGAAATAACAGGGAAGACGCTGGTGAGCATTAATGAGCCATCAAATAATCAATCACTTGTCAAGCCTCTAAAACTGCCAATGCTACCCCTTAAAGTAAGGAATTGCACTTGATACCACCCAATCGCCCAATTCTGGCAACCACTTCATACCCATGTCCTTGCTTCCCGCCTGAGCAATATCCTAACAGGAAAGTCACAAAAGCAACTTCAACCTTTTCCCGTGTCATTGACTCACTTTTGAGTGGGTAATTCAGCCCACCAACTCCAACTCCAACACCAGCCCCAACTCCACCTCTGCCGTTGCCATGAGCTGCTAAGTCATTTTTAACGCCTACATACCTACCTTTCTTGGAGCCATGCTATCGCCATGTGGTTTTCACTGCAGAGGTTTCACTTCATTCAGCCATGACTTGTGCAAGGGGGGCATGATATGAACTTCTATCAACCTGATTTGTCCCACACAAGACATGGCATCTATGTATTCTTTCAGCTCACAGCCCCTCTGTCTAAGCTCAATGCCCCTCATTGGGGTTGGTATCATGCGAAGGAGAGGCAGGAAGCGCCAGTGGAACACATCCTCCGACCCATCTCTGCCACGGGGAGGGGGTGTTGATTCTGCTCTGCCCGATGACTTCGCGAGACAACTGTGCTGGTCATCGTTACCGATGGGTCGGTGAGCTGATCCTGATTTGAAGCTGCTGAGATATGTGATTGAGCCTTCTGGGGAATACATACCCCAATTATCTTAATTGCTATACTCTTCTCAAATTGTTGAACACCAAACTACCCCCAACATAACCGAAACCATACGCGAGGTGGTTCATAACACTTTCTGATCTTATTGCAATTATGAATTCCTAAAGAGACGAACTTGCTGAAGCAGAGTATTAGAGGCCTGCCCTTAACAACTTGGCCTGTTCGTGTTCCCGAATCTTTCTATACGCCTCCAAAACATCCGCCCTAGCCTCCTGCAACTCCTCTCTTCTCTTCAGACTGCCCGCAGCCTTGGGGATATTTCTAACATCCGCAGCAGCATCTTTGATCTTGATCTGCTTTGTCAAATTCTTGTTCAGCTCAGGTGGGGCTTGCGCCTGGTCGTGCACAGCAATCTTGGCTTCCGCTCTCTTCTTCTTCAACTCCTCCCAAGGGTCGTCGACCTTTCCACCCTTTCGTCGTGCTCGCTTGCCTGTTGCTTCGTTGAGTGTTGCTCGCGCAATTGCTGCAGCACCAGTAGGGTCTTCGTCGAGTTCTCGCCCGATTTCTTCGTCTGCCTCTTCCTCTTTTTGCTCCTGGATCTTTCGCTCCTCTTCTCTCCATTGGGCGTAAAGCTTGTGCATGTTTCTCTCCTTTCGAGTGCGGTAGACCTTGAAGCCCTGCTCATCCTTGCCATCCTTGATGGCTGTCTTCTTGGTGAGGCCTGCGACTGGTAGTGAGGCATCGACTCGTTGAGCAAACGCCCTTAGATCTTCGCCTGGACGGATCTTAAGATCCTCTGCCTTTTGTTTTGCGGTCTTCGTATCTTCGCCGTCGTCGAGCCCAGATCTCACTTTCTTGCCCTGTGCGACAGACATGAGCCGTCTGAAAGCTCGAGGTGCATCGTTGTCCTTGCGAGCCTTCTTGCCCTTCTTCGTCTTTGGGGCAATATCTTTGGTGTCTTCTGCCTCCTTTCTCCCCTTCCCTGTTGTCGCCTTCTTCTTTCCTACCTGTAAAGGTCGTGCCCTTTGAGTCGGAGGGAGGTTGAAGCTATAAAAAGGTCAGTTGCGCCTATGCAATCGAGATTAAAGATTGACGCACTCTGCTTCGTCATCTCCCCTCTTTCTTTTGTGCTTGTGAGGCATTTTGAAGTGCTCGGGTATGTATTTGGACCTATTGAGGGCTGTCGGGAAGACTGGGAAATGGTATTTCTGTAGTGGCGTCGCTGAATCGCGCGTGGTACGGTCACAATTGTTGAAGATAGGTAAACCTGAAGATGCGAGTTGCGAAAGTTGAGTTGCGCCAAAAATTCTCTTATCGATAAGCGTCTCGAACCAAGTTAACCCCCACGGTGCCCAGAATGAGGTGAGTAATGATGCCAAAGAATAGCATAACCTCGGAATTTAAGGCTCAGTAACTAATACAGTTTCTTTAATTTTACTGGAGTACCGTAGAAAGAGAGGCTCCTTTCTCAATTTAGAAACCTAGGAATGATATTGGTAGGCCGAATATCTCATCCTCGCCATCATCTAAGTGGATCCACTGTAGAGAACTTCCAGGCTGGGTTGTTAGACGATGGGTTTGAAGTCATGATGCGATTTGTCAATTTGAACAATTGAATTGCATTTATCCTTAGGTTGTTCATTCTTGTTCTTTTGAACGCTATGTATCTTGCATCATTGAGGCTGTTTGAGAAAGTCACTATTGGACCATGTATGGCAGACAAGCGTCTAAGTGAGGTGGGTGTAAGTCAAGGCTAGAATGAAGTGGTCTGGCCGAGTCATGAGATTCATATCACATTCGTGTAGCATAGAGGCATCAAAAGTAATTCAAAGGCTTGTATTCAAGAAAGTAGTAAGTCGTCCCCATCCTCCTCCTTATAGCCGTCCAGATTCCACCTCGCGACTGATGAAACCGGCCAGCCCGGTATAAAAATGGCGTTCAAATGTCGGCGTCCCGTCACTCAAAGCCAGGTAAACAAAAGATTAACCAAGCCAATTGAATCCTCTCCTTGCCGAATCACCTCCATCTTCCTCCAATTCGTAATCTGAGAGCGAAATGCTCAGCCAAGTACTGGTATCTTGCATTTGTCGAGTTGTACAAGTTCGCTCTCAAGAAGCCCAGTGGAGTAGTGAAGCCGTGAGTTGAAAAAAGTTCATCTACATGACAGTGCAGGTCAGGGGGTAGCCGGGGGTTTGACCGTTGGCAGCTGGCTTCTTCATGACGCTGCAAGTCAAGGGATAGCCGGGAGTCTGGTTGTCCTTGGTGGGCTTGGCCATGACGGTGCAGGTGAGAGGGTAGCCGGGGGTCTGGGCGGTGGTGTTCTTGGTGGAAGGCATTTTGAAAGTTGGGGTTGAAAGACTTAGAAAAGTCGGAGAGTGTTCTGTGTTGAGAATGGTGAAAAGAGTGTTTGTGTGTGTAAGTGAATGATTGTTGTGCGCTGATGAGAATGAGATATGAGGGAAGGCAGTCTGGTCTTTATACTTAGATTTGGCAGACTTGCTATGAGAAGATTATCTAACATAATGGCGATAAAAGCGATGTTCGCGAGAAGTTGCAGTGTTGGCCGTGAAGCCTGTGATCCGTGCAAAAATGCTTCATATTGTTCTCGAGATGGTGTTGCTGCCAGACAAAAGAGTATCCGCCGCTAGTCCAGCCACCAAACTGTCACCGGCCTTCGGATTTACCCCTGGCTTGAATTCTACATGGAATTGGCTTTCAGACTGTTTTTAATACCTGAATTCTGATCTAATTGTAGTATCATGTGGTACAGCGATAGCGACCGCATGGGGTCCGCATGTTGGTATTCCTTTGTAGAGTGCTTAATATTGTTCTCTCGCTTCATATTGTTCCTTGCTATATCGCCACTTTCCCCCAGGCAAATTTACTAGAGCCATGCGGTGTTATTGAATTGATGAGGCTTTGAAATTCTCTCGCTCGCCCAACTGCAGCAATTGATATCTGAATGGTCATTCTTCCAAGTGGCACGATATGCACAACGGCCATGCCGAGACCTGCAAACCCAATTTTGCACAAGAGTAATACTTAGAAACGACTAAAGGGAAGCCTATACATTTTAATTAGTATAGTCCTAATGCTAAGAATAGCTTGTGGCTTACCATTTGCCCTTCAACGTGATAACGACCCATGGTGAGCCTGCCTCATCTACCTCCTTATCCACGGTAGTCGAGAAGCAAATAGCGCTCATGATTCCATCTCCGAACTTCTCATTTAGAATAGCCTTGTAAGCATATCCATAGTTCTGAACAATCTCGTATAGTCGGTAGATGAGAGGCTCAGTGGGTGGCATGGGCCCAGCCTGGCCACGGTTAGGGAAGCCCGTTAGTTGGGTAGCCAACGTCTCCTTTGGAAGATCAAGGATCTCTGATAGCTTCTCAACATCCTCAGGCGAGGCGGTGGCCTGTCCGTAGAACAATGCTGCCACTGCAACTTCGCTACGGCCTAGATGCTTTGCAACTGCCTCAAAGCTCAGGTCCTTGGCGGCCTTTCCGTCAAAGAGAGTCTTGGAGAAGGCTGGAAGCCTATCGGCGATGGTTGACTGTTGTTGAATAAGCATGATTTCGTTTTACATTTGTGTCACAGTTGAGCTGTCTTACATCCAGAGTGGCGATGCGTCCTTCGTTGGCCATTGTGACTGTAGAGATGAATATGATATAGTTGTCGATTGTTGTAAGGAGGGAGGTTCAGTCACAATATATCATGTATCGAAGAAAGGTATCAGGTCAATGTCAAGTCATGGCGGAGATGTTTCCATTCCTGATACAACTTGCGGGGTTATCGATCTCCATGACGTGTCTGTCAATGGGTTGCACTAGGTAATATCAAGAGTGAATTCGGTGATATTCCGGAGACTCGGAAACCTGATTGATCTGGATGTTTTTGGGCGGATCACAACAATGATTAGATACGGACGTTGATTTCCGTGATATCTCTTTAGTTTCTAAGTGTGGCGGACGACCGAGAAGGCAAAGGATAGAATATCGTTATAAAAGAAAATGACTTTCTTCATTTATAGGTTGCGTACCAAACCGTCTATAGATTCATTCACGTTAGCCTTCCATACATAAGTACATAACTCACTAACTTGACTACCAAGTACACTTTAACTCATTAGCCCATCCGACTTCTGAGACCGCTGACATCATCATGGCCTCAAACTATAGATCTCAACGCCCCGAAACCATATTCAGTTATCTTCAATTACCATTACAATGCCCATCTCACAGCGCATAGCCAATGGTACGACTGGGACAGAGCCACGATAGCACGATATAAGACAGTATGATTGATTCCCACATATCGACACGGTAAACTTAATGTGAAAGTGTCAAGAGACCACAAAATCTTCCTTAAAGTTTAGGGAAACCATATATTAAGCAGCTTCAATTCATAGTAAGCACAAAGAAAATCTTCCTCAGATACATAGCAGGCCATACGTCTACCTCAGTCGCCAACCTCTCAATGCAATCATCATCTATGAAACAACCACAAGAAACCGCTACAGCGGAAATATACTCATCATCCCAAGGGCAAAAGGCAACAAGAATAGTCTCCAAAAATGGAGTACCTCGCCTGAGGGTCAGAAGAAACCCGTATATGCTTGCCTTTGGTATGACAGTAGCCGCTATCAGGTAAGCCTCGAGTTCTACTATACGTTATCTGCTTCTGACTTCGAATAGTTCAATAGCCCTGATGTTCGTTGCTATCCTTGCTACCACATCCATGATCTGGCCTTATAATCCTGAAGTACGGGCAGGCAGTCTTCACATCAGACGTGACTCGGGGCCTGACGACCCAATTCCTGTACCATGCCATTCGCATAACGACTATTGGAAACCCAAGCCTTTCACCGATGCTATCGCGGCTGGCTGCATTGGGATCGAAGCAGATGTCTGGAAGGTCCGGGATGAACTCATGGTTGGCCATGCCAAGGGCGATCTATCAGCCGAAAAGACTTTGAAGTCAATGTACATTCAACCTCTAGTGAACTTACTCAAGGTTCGAAACCAAGACAGAGACCCAAGGCTTCTGCCTCGAGGTGTATATAACCGCGAACCCAACCAAACTGTGGTGTTGCTGGTGGACTTGAAGTCGAACCCGGATGAATCATGGCCACTGCTACTGGAGCAGCTAGAGCCGCTTCGTCAAAGGGGGTGGTTGAGCCATGTCAGCGACAGCCAGTTTGTGTCAAGGCCCATCACAGTCGTGGCAACTGGGGAGACCAAGTTTCATCTGGTGAAAGAAGCCAACCCTTCACACGACGTCTTCTTTGATGCGCCACTCCAGAGTCTAGCCAAAGGCCAATACGACAAGACGAACTCATACTATGCCAGCACCTCGTTAAAAAAATCCATTGGCAATATTTTTGGACCAGGGAAGATGCAGTTGATACGCGATCAGATCTCCGAAGCCCATAGTCGAGGTCTCCTGGTGCGGTATTGGGGAATTCCAAAGGTTTCACCGATGGCACAGAGACAAATTGACAGGAGATTGCTTAACGAAGGCGTTGATGTCATCAATGTAGGTTGTCTACAGGAAGCAAAACGTACTTTTGCTGAGAGGAAACACTCGAATGACTGAGGCTTGTCCCCGAAGTGACTGAAGAGAGAATCGATTCTCTATAGACATCGAGGATCATATTAATACAAGAAGAAAGAATGTAAATAATCTTAATACAACTTTGTATTAGTATTGCAAGATCTTAGACCTGTGATTTCTTTAATAATCTCAAGTGTGTCTACCTCTGTAGGAATGGTGAGAAATGAAACACTGCAGTGCAATTATAGGCGAATACAAAGACTTGCTTAAATGCAAAAGATATCATAAACTTAGGGCGGCCCAAATAATTACTAATAAGTTGGCATATCTTCTGGAGACTTTGTCTTGATAAATGAAGTTTGGGTCCTGAGTAAGGTAAGTGAGGTGAGCGAGTGCCCCCAAAAAGGAAATGTCTCCACTAAAAAAATGTCAAGGCGGTCAAGTCAGTCCCGCGGCAGAATTTGGAGATTTTTCCTATTAGCACCCAGTAACATTTGCCCAGAAGCTTTGCGCCGACTACCAAACACGACAAAGTCGCATTCGACATTTACATACGCAAAAATGGTCACAAAAAGCAAACTAAAGATGGCCCTCGCCGCCGAGAAGGGCACAGACTTCAAGAAGCTCAAGCTCCTGAAAAAGCAGAAGGAGGCTGAGAAGCGCAACGCTGCTGCTCGCGGGGCAGACAAGGACGACGAGAAGAAGAAGACCATTGAGATTGAGGCTGAGTTTGAGGACGATGATGAGGATAACGAAGAGGAGGAGGAGGAGGATGACGAGGAAGAAGAAGAGCCTCAGGTGCGTTATGTACCATCTCGCGCTCGAGAATTTGACTAACAGAATTCAGTATGATTTGAACGCCATCAACGACAGCGACGACTCAGATTCTTCCATCGAACTTGAGGAGAAGATTGTTCGCAAGCCAAAGAGAGACACACTCAAGAAGAGCGAAATCGCAAAGCTGGCAGCCGAGAAAAAGGCCGCGGCCCAAGAGGACGACGACGAGGAGGAAGATGAAGATGAAGAGGATATCCCCATGTCTGACCTCGAAGACCTCGAAGATGAGGACAAGGAAGACATCATTCCCCACCAGCGCCTCACCATCAACAACACAACCGCTCTCCTCGCCGCGCTGAACCGCATCTCCATCCCAACAGACAAGTCCGTCCCATTCGCCACCCATCAATCCATCATCTCCACAGACTTGACCTCTGAGGCTATCCCCGATGTGTCAGACGATCTGCAGCGCGAGCTCGCCTTCTACAGCCAGAGTCTCGAGGCCGCTCGCTCTGCCCGCAAGCTTCTCCGAAAAGAAAATGTTCCCTTCTCTCGTCCCAAGGATTACTTCGCCGAGATGATCAAGGAGGATGCCCATATGGAGAAGGTCAAGGCTAAGCTTGTGGAGGAGGCTTCTAACAAGAAGGCTGCCCAGGAGGCCCGCAAGCTGCGTGACCTCAAGAAGTTCGGAAAGCAGGTCCAGGTTGCTAAGCTCCAGGAGCGCCAAAAGGCCAAGCGTGAGACTCTTGAGAAGATCAAGAACCTCAAGCGAAGTAAGCATTCCCATCGCTCACCAAACATACGTTACTCTTTACTAACAGCCATTCCCAGAGCGCTCAGAAACCGGTGGCGCTGGTCTCGACACCAAGGAAGCCGATATCTTCGACGTCGGTGTCGAGAAGGAAATGAAGGGCCACAACCCTCGCGCAGGCGCTGGTCGCGGCCAAGTCGGCGCTGGAGCCAACCACAAACGAGCCAAGAAGAACGAGAAGTACGGCTTCGGCGGCAAGAAGCGCCACGCCAAGTCAGGCGACGCCATGAGCTCCGGCGATCTCAGCGGCTTCGACCCCAAGAAGATGAAGGCCGGCAGCAGAGTTTCCAAGTCTCGGCCTGGCAAGGCGAGACGGAAGGCCATGGGCTCTCGGTAAAGAGAGGGAGAGATATTGTGTTGATAATCGTTGGTGAGATTAAGGGCGAGACTGGCTTGCGTGATGCATTGCTGTTGAAAAGAAAGGCTAGAGATGAAGTACAAGGGCTGGCGTTTAGGGTCCTCTTGCATGTAGATCGAAACCATTTGGTCAAGATTCATATTTTCTGTCACAATCCTATTAATACTTGCACAATGTGATTGATCTCAAAGACTCGGACTCAATTATCTTGAAGAAGGAATAATAAAAAACTTCACGTTGTCTACAAAGTGTTCGAAGTAATCCAGTCCATCATGATCAATCGCTCCAGGAGCCAGGTATTTTGAATTTTTGGTCATTTCATCTATACCCAAAGGAATATATAGCAGATTCTGATTTCGACTGCATGTCAAGTCTGGGCAGTCCCGATAACCTCCAAGATGATGCCCCTTTATGGGCTCAATCACCAAGCAGGCTGCACATCCAACCCTGTTGAACATGCAAATCAGTATCCACTGAATCAATTTTGCAGCCGACTCTGCCCGTGTCGTCTTTTTGCGAATCACCATCGCCTCCTCCGTCGTTCTCCGTCGTCAAGTCATATCCAGATGTCCATGCCCTCGAAAGTGGTGCCATCCGAGAGCCCCCAGCAGTCAAAAGGTATCTATATACATAAACGAGCACCATTGTCGTCTGCTTAATGCCCGCTAGTGGTCGAAAACGCCAGAGCTCAGAGATATATAATCCCCGAGCGGTTGCAGCCACACCAATAAGAAATAATCAGAAAAAGGGAACCTCCAAGGTGAGAGAAGTGTTAGATAAGAGACAAAGAAACGTTGAATGTGCAATGACATGCGATGATGCACCCAAAGTCAATGACCGTCAATGATGCCCAACCCCCTACGCCCATGAAAAAGAAAGCAGAACCAGTGGTATCGAGAAGAAACGCCATGCGATCATGACACGCTTTGCTGTACAATGCATTTGCGACCCTTGAAAGAATAATGCGTATGAATCAAGCATTGATGCAGCAGGATGCGCCGAGAAGATGCTGTTATGAATTGATTGTCGTGTAAATCATTGTGCTGAGCCACCACCAAACAAACGACCTACTGTGTGGCCGCTACACACCAGTGGCGGTGGAAAGCCCATGCACTCTTCTGGCACTCTTTGCTGCAGTATTTGGTGCGTCGGCATCGACGACACTTGGCAAATTGGCGAGTGTACTCTTCCCATTTGCCGCACTGGTAGTATGCACATTGACGGATGCCTCCGCGTGTGTCGTCCTTGCGGCAGAGATTTCGCATAACAACGCCGGCCCAGTACTGCATATCAGTGCTGTGGTAGCGAACTGTGAACTTCTCGACCAGTGGGAAGAGGTTGAAGTCGTTGGGGAGCAGATACTCCTCGTCGTCGGCATCTTCCTCGTAGACCTCGGGTTCTTCCTCTTCTTCATCCATGGCAGACATGTCCTTATCAATGGCAGCGAGCTCCTTGCCAATCTTAAGGCGAGGAACGAGGTGACTCTTCTGGAAATAAGAGCGAAGACCACAGTACTTCGAGACATAGGCAAGAAGCTGCAAAGACATGAGCACATCCTCTTCTCGCGGCATCGCAGCGACCATCTGAGGGTTGGGAACAAAGTTGCGATCGAGGAGATATCGAGGGACGGTAGTGGCGGCTAGAGGGGGCTGAGGGGGCGTGTTCAACGTAGGACGGTTAGGTGAGAGACCAATTGCAGGAACCGGAGTCGGGGCGTTGTTGTTGGCAATACTTCCGTCCATGGGGCTACGGTGGTTAATGTTGAAAGTACTGGCCTCCTGGTGGGTCTCGGAGACAGTTGGTGTAGCCAAGTCAAGAGCTGTACCGCCGAGCATAGTGTCACCATCTTCCATTGTGATGTCCTGGATACCAACAGCTGACTGCAGGTTGTCAGTACCTGTCATCTCTGTCTCAGGTGACTCGTCTGACGGCATGCTGTCTCCATTAATGTCGTCGGCATCGGCAGTCGAGTTCTGGTGGCGGATCGATGGGCGTCTACGAGAACGTTGGGAGCCAAGAGCAGATGCTGGGCGAACGGTGGGCGACCGCATCTGGGGTGGCGGCAATGGCGTAGTCGGTGATGTGGGTTGAGATAACAGATCTGAGCCGAATGGTGCCATCGACGCAAGGCGGTCGATATCACGAACAGGTCTCACAAAGCCCTCAAGAGTCTCAGCGGCGGGGACTGCAGTTGCAAGGGGCTGCATGGCCTGACGAGGGGCCGAAGTCGTGGCGTGACGACTTTCAAGACCTCTCAGGGGCTGGTGACGAGATGAACCCCAAGACGTAGATCGATCTGAAGAAGACTGGGACCATTGAGAGTTGCCCATAGCAGTATCTGTGGGTTGTTGCGTCTGCTGCTGGGGAGCAGCGGTGGATGGCCCAGCGTAAGAGGCTGAGACATCAATGGACGGCGGTGGGCCGTGACGACGAGATCGCTGCTCAGTGGCATCGACACGAGAACTAGATCGATGACCAAACGCAGAAGCACCTACTGTTGTGGAAGACGAAGATGATGCAGAGGCTGAGGCCGATGCTGAGTTGAAGGACGAAGCTTTAGGGGTTGAACGGTGTTCATGGCTTCGGTGACGGTGATGGTCGTAGCTCTGCTTCTGTTTGGCCTCCTCTGCCTTCTCGCGGCATTTATCAACAGCTTTTGTATAGTTGTCGAGGATGGTAGCGATAACAGGAACCATGTCAGCCTCAACAACTCTGGTGCGGACGTTTTCCGTGCCTCGGACGCCGATATTGACAACACACTGAAAAGCAAGGTTCCACTTCCACATTCCCATCATATCCTTACTACGGCCTTGTTTGAGAATGCAGACGAGACGCTCGATGCCTCCGTCGACGGTGAGGATGTCACGGATGCGAGCAGAGGATGTGGTGAGATAGGCGAGATGGTTGAGGGAGTTGATGAGGGGGAGGGTCGAGGTGCAGTCAAGAGCACGGCGGTCATATAGGGCGGTGGTGATACCGACGGACGCCTTGTTGACGTTGGGAATACTGAAATTGACTTCCCTCATGTTGGCGGTTGATGATGTTGAAGGATAGTCGAGGCGGGTTTCGGAGGTATAATATGGGAGGGATTATTAACGACCCCAATTTGTCGAGATGGTGTGGCGACCTGAAGCCTGACGACAATAAAGCGAGCCAGATTCGCAACGTTTAACAGACAACACAATAGAAAGCGAGGTCGATGATGCTATGGACAAGCCCCTCGATGGGGGAACTGGTCAAAGGTAGATCGAGTCGGACAGGATTTTGAGGGTATCGTAACGGATCGTGACGCGGTGGAGCGAGTCTGGCGCAGGATTACTCGTGAGATTGCAGGGGAACGATTTCCGACGGCCAAAGGAGAAGATTCAAGGACAGACGTTATGGATGGAGGATACGTCCAACACCAGTAAACGAGAAGAAGAGGAAGATGGAAATGAAGAGGGTATTTTGGGGGAGATGGTGTTGGAGCGGCTGCAGAGGTGAGTTGATGGGAGATGGGAGAAAAGACGGAGTGGAGAGTTGGTTGAAGGGGATGGGGTGAAGAGTGAAGAGGCTGGTTTGGTTTGGTTTTAGGCGGGTTTTGGAAGCCCAGGCATTCGGCCGATGAGTCCCTCCACTGATGAGGTGCTGTAGGTGACCTATGGTAGGGGCCGTAGGGGAAGCCGAATTAGGCGGGCGTGCCAGGGGTGGTCTCTCTTTGGGCGGGTTTTTGGGGGAGGGTCTGTGTGTTTGTGTGCGTGTGTGGCGGTGGAGAGATCCGACAGACACCTGATGAGCTGCAGCAAGGTACAGTAGGTATGTACTTGTCTTGAAGGTGATGAAGATATCGAATTGTCAGGTATCTCGAATTTGCAGGATGTATTCTAGAATTGAAGGGTTATCGATGAGGATGACGAATCAGATATGGTGATGATGAGTTTAGAAGAGGAATCGGCAAAATTTGGGGAGGACTTGAGAAGATATTGGATGGTTACCAAAAGGGAGGATCGAGTGGATGTGTTGTTACAGCGTACAGCCAGCTATGGATGACTACAGCTACAGCTACAGCACACAAACCTCTCTGGCAGCTCTAACATTGGATTGGATGGGATAATATCATGTTCGCAGCAATAGTTCTGTCCCGTCAAAACATTTCTCCTTTTTACTTGTTCATCACTCGCCTCTTCAGTCAACAAACCCCGAATCGACTGCATGAGAATGGATGAGATTGTGGATCTTGGCAGCAGGCAAATATGTAGGTAGGTGGCTGAACTGGATGGACGGGATGGCAAAAAAATTATCGAAACTCGGACACGGCGAGGCTACTATCTGTAACTAACTGACTATCGAAGCTGACGGGTGAGGTGAGCACTGAGTAAGGTGACTCAAAGCTCCAAGACAAGCTCATCAAAGAAGCTCGTGCACGCAATAGGCCCCAAACCTGGTTTTTCTGTTGACAGCTGAAATGAGAAGAATATGCAAATGCCTTGGATCTGTCAATTCAAGTGAGGTTGGGACCCTTTCTGAGTGGTTTGATTTTGATTACATATGGCCACGGGTGGAATTGTTTCAGGCGTAACTGGAGATTGACAAGGGCTTTGGTCTCCCTTCCCTCAGGGGGCAAGAAAACGGCGAACCTTACTGTGAGGTGTCAAAATAAACTTAGCAAAGAGTGCCTTAACTTTAGGCTAGATTGACCTAAATGTTTCTATCGCTTAGTGTCAAGGTCCTGTGTTTTCTTTCCTCCCCTAGCCTTCCCATCCATGTCTTGTCTTGTCTTGTGTCCTGCCTGTCACTTTGTCCTCTTTTCTTTTGTTATTATTACTCAGCTCGTAATTAATTAATTAATTAATCTATCTGGTTAACACAATAGTCGGATCCGATTCTCGGGAACTCCTCAAACCTGGTCTTGTCCCTTGTTGAGGGGTTTCTCAGCTTCAGACACAAAAGAACAAAGGTCGATGGCGCCAAGACAGTGTCATGACTGCCCGTATCAAGATGGATCGTGGCTCCATTGACGTGAGTAAGGCAAGGACACATGCATGATAAACAACCTTGACGAACACCTTTATGGGTAAATAAATAAATAAATAAGCAACTCACCCAAATCCATGCAGTCTTGACAGGGAGATGTGAAGCTTGACAGGCAGACAGGCTACGACAGGCAAGAAACTCAGGACATCGATCCTCGATGGGTAATTCAGCTTGAACTTGGGAAGGCTTTTGCTGACTTTATCTTTACATCCTATGCCAAGGTCCGATGTTTTCTTGCTCTCCAAGGGGGACAGGCTCTCGCATGATGATTATGATGGATAACTTCTGATGCAGTGGCTTGACTTGCTTTGTATACAGATGAAACACAGCGTTGTCACATCACAAGTTGGATCACGATAAGCCAAAATCTCCGCACTTTCGATCAATGGTCGGTGACAGCTTCTTTAGTGAGATCCAAGATTCAAGGTCTCTCGCTGTAGAAAATCATCACGAGACCTCAAAACTTACCCTCATGGCCATGTCCACGAGGTAAGCTTGTGTCGGGCCGCCAGCCAAGGAAAAGGGCGGGAGGCTAATTATTCGGGCTTGGGTCACTTCGGCTCGGATTTGATCCCCCACGTCCCGGATGGATGCGCTTTTGTTAGTTGGGGGTACCAGTATGAGCACGGCTTTGGCGGCTATTATACGAATATCGATCAAGACATCTGATCCAGGTTACTGCGAAATATTTATAAGTACCCATGCAGCATTGACTGAGAACACCATCTCATGAAGTATTCCTGCTGCCAAGATCCTCGGCCTCATGATGTTGATACTGGCCAAGAACCACATTGTCGGAAGCGGCGAGTTCTCGACCTCAACCCCAGTCAGTCTCGAGGGATGCTCTTGGGGATTATCTCGCCGATCTCTGCATGCGAATCAACCGTTGGACAGTTGCGCAATCTCAATGGGGTAATGATTGATGCCCTCGGGGAATTTCGACACCATTAGGTTTGATAATATCTGATTTCCGATAGCTACCCTATATCTCCATATTTTACCAGAGACTGCATTCGATAACTTCTGCTTACGGTTATACGCATCGACATTGACCACTAATCATGCTGGAATATTGCCGTCGTAAATGCACACATCATCTTGGCTGCCTTGTGCAACAAAAGACTCAATATCGCCACTCATCCCTTGGCTCCTCGCTCGGGAACACAAACATTCAATGAATAGCAGCCATGGATTTTTCGCGCCCAGTACGAGCCCTGCATCTAGAGGGTCAAATTCCTGCAAAGTTAAACTTGATGCGTTGGTTCCATCCAACTTCTTCGTCAAAGGCTTGCAAAGACCCCGCTGAGCGTGCCACGATTTAATGTCGCTACTTGTTGGTCAGGATCAGCAGTGTCCTGATTGGCTGCCCTGGCGTGTTTTACCGCTGTATGGGCGCTTAACTTTTGAAAACACCAATGAGATCTGCGACAAGGAATTGGAAGTGTACAGCTGCCAACAATTGATCAACCAACAGCTGCAATGTCCAGCTGATTTGGAATTGTCAGCTAAATTAAGACATCAATCCAGCTGAAAAGTAACCTGTCAAGTTCACTACCGAAGCCACGATGTTCACAGATATTAATCATAGCAAGTTGTCATTTATTATCATTAATGGCATCGAGTCAAGACCGTGTCAGAACTCAATTCGAGCCTAGATATTAAGCCAGAAATAGCCAAACGCTCGCATTAGTCGCCGCTAATTTTGGCATGCCGGAAATACTTCATCCCAACCCAAGCGACAACAACCCATACCCAAGCCATAACGCCTGTGAGGATGATCAACGCTGGATAGTACCCCACGATTGGTAGAGTATCATCGTCCTCGAACTCTGGTGGCGCATACGGCGTCTTTCCCACGTCCCATGCCCAGCTCCAGAGATCAAGACACGATCCCATTCCTACAACGAACATAAACCATGTCACGCATAGGACAACCCATCCCCACCATTCTGTCTCCGCATAGTCCCAGTCTTCGTGAGCGGGGAGTGTGTTGGATGAAAGACCGCTGAATGATAATGGTGACTTTGCCCGGTTCGCTGGTCGTCTTCGTCCGTGGGATGAGGCTGACCCTAGACTATTAAAATATGAATCCTGCCCCGAAGACATAGATAGGGCCTGTCGAAGTGTCGATGAGCTCCCCGGTATCTGGAGCATATCTTCTTCGTCCGTCGATGTGTACGATGCCCCATCTTGATCTACAAGTGATGTTGGGCGACTTGTTTGTAATGCTGTCCCATTCTGAGGAAGTACTGGTGCTGTCCCAAGTCCTCCCGGGAGAGGGGTGAATCCATTGACCAAGTTCCGTTGAGCGTTGGCCGACGCAGCATTCAAGTCCAACGAATCTATCGATGATGGACTTTCCGTCTTCACAGCATTAGGGTCGAGACCATATGCAGCAGCATGTGAAGTGTCAATGCTCAACGGCCGGCTTTCCCTACGTTCACGTTGCGCTCCTCGACCAAGCAGTGCCGCTTTCCTAAGTGATCCTCTTCGTCTTCGAGTTCTTTGGTACTGTATCACACTCGCCGACGGTCGTGGGGACGGGCGAGGAGAAGCCGGAATGGCATTGTCGTCAATCGCATGTTCGGTTTGCTCGTGTCGTTTTTCGGGGGATGTTCTTAAAAAGGGGAACTTGGATAGTATGCTGGAATTCGAATGGGTTCGTCGATGGGATGAAGATGGCGTAGGTGAAATATCCCGCTTATTATTAGAAGTGTTTTCCATCACGAGAGTGGAAAGAAGTTGTCGAGCGCAGCAATTGTGTTGAATTGCTGTCGCAGGCTTCGAACGAGTGGTAGTCGAGGTGCTGAGTTGGTATTGCGAAGCGAGTGTGAGTTATTCATGGCAACAGTCGAATGCCGAAATTGACATTATTGGGGGAAGAGAGTTCGCTGCATGACTCCTAGAACCTTTCCGTCGTTGATTATGTTAAGATTATGGACGTTGGAATAATTATTGAAGCCAGATAGAACCACTTGAAGCTAATGACGACTACTTTGAGGCTTGTGTCCATGTACGCCACATCAAAGACAAGGGACTTATCAATCCGCTATACCGGACGTGGGTAGTTCTCTGTGGCTGTTGTCTAACCCCTGCATCTTCTGGAGTACCCCTGGAAGATTCTAATCTACCCCCCATCGGTCCGCCTCCACAACCTAATGGCTAGGAAGGTAATGGATATCGCGACGTCAACGCATTCCAACTCATCAGGCTTCTTTTCCACGACTCGCGCCATCGACGAAACCAGGTTTTGTGCGACCCAAACTTTGGGAAACCCCCCCATGACATAATTCTCAAACCTCTAGTTCAGAAATAGGGGGTTCCTGAGATCATCGTCGACCTAGACCGAATCAAGAGGCGCGATATCCGAAAACAGCAGCAGACACATGTCGGACTATCAGGGTGCTTCTTCTTTTCAGAACCTTCGTCCGCCGAGTTTGGTCATCCGGGGCGACAGCGACGACGATTTCGACATCACCAATCACGAAGCGTTTATTGACTTTGGTGGTGACCGAGACAACGACTCTATCGCGGTCAATCGACAACTCAATCGCGAGGCTATCGCTCAGAACTCGGCGACTTCGAATCTCCTCATTCCCTCTCCCGCGGCTGCGTCCTCGTCTTCCCTATCGCTTCCAACAATGGGTGGTGAAGATGAGAAGGGGGAGTCTGCTGCGTCCCCTGGATTCAAGAACCCTTTTAACTTCCAGACGCAAGTCATTTCTACAGGGCCTGTCAAGTCGGTACGTTGATCATGCATATGGCGTAACTTTGACACATGCTAACCTCTTGAAAGAACATTGGACAGCGTCGCGGACATAGATACAAACACAGTAGTATCTCCTCGCAACATCAAATCTTCAAAGAGCCACCGCAGAGGCCGCCTCCCGTTCTCCCCGCTTCCCTACCGATACCAACCGTTCGTGAAGCATGGAAGAGCATGACAAAAGACCAACGCATCCATTGCTACTGGAGCATGTGCCATCTTGCCGTGGCTACATATGTTTTCTTCCGTTCGGAAGGATCTCTTGCTACAACAGCCCTCTCGCACCTCGTCTTCTTTGACGCTGGTAGTGCTGCTGTTTGTGTTATGGTTGATGTTCTCGGCAATTTTGAAGTCTGGCGACGTAGCAGTATCCGACACCCTTTTGGCCTTGAGAGAGCAGAGGTCCTTGCTGGTTTCGCCATGTCTGTTTTCCTCCTCTTTGGAGGCTTTGACCTGATCTCCCACACTCTCAAACACTTCCTGGAGTCTCTTGGTAGCCACGAGGCTCATCATGAACATGTTCATGAAGGCCCAGATGGCTCTGTTGACCTCGTGTCTGCGGCCGCAATGGTGAGCACCTTGGTCTCGGCATATGGCCTTCGAAACCATGCTCGTATTGCTAAACTCATGCGTGTCTCATACCTTGCTTCTCTTCCCAGTGTCCTCTCTAACCCTTTCCACTTCCTCACCCTTTCCTTCTCCGCTGTCATCGCTCTTCTTCCCTTACTCTCTATCTCACTCTACACATGGCTCGACCGTCTCATCTGTGTCGTCATTGCTTTTGCCATGTTTGCTCTGGGAATGAGACTCGCTGTCGCTCAGGGTCTTATGCTACTGATGTCTTATGGCGGTACTGGAGGCAACGACGGTGTCAGCGCCGTTCTGAGGGAGATTGAGACCGAACCTAGCGTGGTGACTATCGATGATGCCCAGTTCTGGCAAGTTCACTATGGTCTCTGCATGGCCAACCTCAAGTTGAGTGTTGTCAAGGGCTACGATGAGATGTCACTCAGCAAGCTACGGCAGCGCATCTCAGCCTTGATCCAGAACAGATTGGGCGAGGGATACGGCCATGGAGGCAGTATTCGATGGGAGGTGACATTACAAATGACCACTGAAGGTAGTACATAAGAGTAAGGAGTTTTCTATCATTGGGATAATAATGATAAATTCTGTACATGATGATTTACACACAGTCACATATATCTAGAGAACATAAATGGAGCGTCATGTTAGTAGTTATCGTTATTTGAGTAGACTGTACTATTCAATGTTATTGAGGAGGGTATCCTTGCGCGCAATCAAGCACTTCTATACACATCCTCATACAACGTGCGCCCTGCATCCGCCTCCCATCAATCGATTTTGCATACATACATATGTTGACAAGATACAGTCAGAGAGACCAACAGGTCTCCCTTAAGCATACCCAACAACCGCGTTCCTCCGGCAATTTTGTCTTGTCTTTCTGGCTGCGGCGATATTCTAAAATCAACAACCAAGCATTCAACTCCTTACTCCCAGTATGACCTCATTTCTCATTTTTAGAGGGGACGCCCATTTAGAACAGACCCCATCGACTCTGCTTACGGTCCCGTTGCGAGCCGGAGTTTCCTTTCTCGCGATCCCGGCCCTCAAGCTGTCGTAGACTCTCCATCTTCTCAAGGACCAACTCAAGCAGCTCCTTGCGGCGAATAACCTCCAAGTGTCGGCGAATCTTGGGATCCTCCTTGGCGAACTTCTCAATCTGATCCTCGGACAGGTGGCGTCCTAGACGGAGGTCGAGCTCTCGGGGAAAGTTGTAGTAGAACTCGGAAAGGAGCTCAACATTGAGGAAAAGGACGGCAGTGGATGCCATCTTAGTGGCAGCAGCATCGAGGAATACCTCAGGGCAGTAGTACTTGTTCTTGGGGTCAGCGCACTGCTTTGACTTAACAGCCAGCAGGCGCATCTTGATGATGTCGGCTCTGTCGCGCAAGAAAACAGCTTCACGTCCTGTGAATTCGTTAGTATCTAGGCTTTCGGGGATTTGTGGTCAACTTACCCTTGCTCAGGAGAGCAGCGCTGAAACCACCAGCGCCACTACGGTTGTCACCCTCGACAGCGACTTCACCCTTACGGGCCTTGTCGACAAAGGCCATGACTTCCTTGATCTTTCGTCGTCCACCGACGCTGTCTTCCAAGTTCTTCATGGCCTTCTCACAGTCTTGAAGCTCCTTCTTGAGTACACCTCCAACGTGATCACGGCCCTTGGTCCACTCTCGGTCCTCAAGCTCAATCTCAAACTTGTAAGGTTTGATGCAGTTTTCCACTTGGTCGCTAGTGCTGTAGAATCTCTCATTCAAAATAGTAGAGGCAGCCTCCATGATGGCCTGTCGGGCGAAGGGGTGGCTAGCGAAGCTGGAGTTGCTGATAAGAGAGTCGATATGAGCCTGAATGGAAGAGGCAACTGCTGTTGTGGCCAAACGTCCAACACCAAGCTTCGTAAGTGCGGATGTGGAAGCATCCAACTGTCGGTGCCAATAAAGAGAGTCTGCAGGAGCCTTGGGGAGATCAGCGAGGTTGTCAAGGTCGGGATTGATGGGTGAAAGGTCGTCGATGGGCTTGTTCCAGTATCTGGCAGCTAATAAATCAAGAACCTTCTGGTCGAGCTCATGCTTCAGAAGCTCATGCATCTGAGGGCGGCCAAACTCCTCTGCAAATTGCTTGAAAGAGTGCTTGAAAGCGTCAAGGCTCTCCGCAAGGTAAGACTCGGCTGAAAGAGGTCGGTCGTTGTACTGGACCTTGAACTCGTAAGTAGCCTCCTCAAGTTCTTGTCGAATAGCATCACTGGTGCTTTGCAGGCTGCTAGACATGGTCTGTTCCAGAACATGCATAAGCTTCTTACGCAACGTGGGGGTTCCAACATTAACGCCGGCCTTAGGACCGAACTCCATGGGGTGAGATGAGAAGAAAGCATTCTCGTGCTTGACAATTTGTGAAAGTAGATTAGTATTTCCCATCTTGAAGAGACCCTGGTTCTGAGGAGCCTTAGGAACAACACCAACATAACCCAGTCTTAGAGGGTATTGCTGGTCATTCAGAATGCTGGCTCCGCGGACAGGGTCAACCAAGTCCATCTTGGTAATGACACCAATAGTTCGCTCGCCTCGGGGGTCAACTCGGCGAGATGCTCGAAGAGCAGTTGAGTTTGCAAGATCGACATCGGCAGCTGAAATGGCGAGTATGACATTGGGAGGCTGAATGTACTTGTCGCAAAGTTCAGAAATCTTCTGCTTCAATTCCAGAGGCTGGTTTTGTCCCACAACTTGGATGTAGCCGGGAAGATCGATAAGTGACAGGTCGGGAACGTTGGGGGAATAAATAGTAAGATGAATCGGGTCGTCGGAGACACACTGGCTATCAGGAACGGCAAGGTTAAGTTCTGTCAACGTTCGCTGGATAGATCCGAAGTCGGAAATACGCCTCAATCCGAGATCCGGGAATTCACCATACTCTTCCCTGGATGAGGGTGTGTTGACAAGTGTGAGTTCGATCGGCCTCCTTGTAACCATATTGGATCCCTTGGGAAGAAACTCGTGGCCAACGATGGCCTCCAGGACGGAACTCTTTCCCGAGGACTGAGAGCCAATAACGACGATAGAAGGGAGTGTGAGAGTGCTTGACTGGCCAACTCTCTGGAGAATGCTTCGGATCTCAATCATCTTCTTGGTCAGAACCATCATTTGGTCATCCTTGGCCGCCTGTTCGCCGTTTCGAGGGTCCTCTTCATCCGACTTGTCGTATCCATAGGCGGCGGCTGAGGCACCAACAGCAGCTGCGGCGCCGAATTTGCTCTGCTTTGGCTCACCACCGCCGCCCGAACCTCCCGAACCGCCGGTCCCGATATCTTCTTGAATTTTAAAGAGTTGTTTGGCCCAGTCAGGTAGTTCTGCTTTCTCTTTCGTGCTTTCCCATCCTCGGTTGACCTGATCGGCGATATCCTTGGCACCTCCGAATAAGCTCGAAGCCGTACTCGATATAGTATCTGTAGTCGTGTTGAATAAATTCACGGCGAATGTGCCGGCCTCTGCGTTAAGTTAGTGAAACCGTCGGCAACTTTGTTATCCAGGTCTTGACGTACGGGCAGCTTGATATTGTACCCAAGCAAAAGCACCGATGGCCACACCGCCAAACATTGCCGGCACCCTTAGAAACTTGACCATCAGCTTGGGTAAAAACCTCGCGAAGGAGGCATTCCTCGTAGTAACAGCATTGTGAAATGCATTCCCGCCCTGCCACATTCGCTTTCGGGTGGCTCGTATCGCAGCATCGGCTTGAAGGAGTCCGCCAGTAGATTGGCGATGCAGGTGTCTAACGGGAAGAACCGCAGCGCGGCGTGGGAGAGGCCGTAGCCCTGCAGCGAGGACTCGTCCGCTCATGATTGTCGCTGGCCGTTTTGCAATAGCCCAAGATCAAAGTCTTGATGGTGAGGGCCGACGACGCACCCGAGTTGTTGGTGACAATGACCGAGACAGGCGAGGAGCATTCAAGGTCGAGTGAGTTGAGCCGCTTTTTAATGTGGTCTGTTCTCCCAATAACTTCTGATATCATTCGTGCCGCCATTTCGAGAACGAGAAGCTAATGCGGGAGTTAGGTAATCAGCCCCACTATATTTTAGTGGCTTATCGACCTTGAGTTCACTGATAATCCTGTTAAGCATTTGAGCAATTAACAAAAGCAAGGTCTCAAAAACATCCCATCTTTTGTTCGAACCAAAGGCAAAGTAATGCCCTACGGACCCTGAGTTTGACTCATCGATCGCCCAAGATGTCAATGTCGATACTAATTGATCTATGTCCCAGAAGCAAAGGATTAGGCTTTAGTCTTATCTGCACGTGACTGGCTTATCGGTCGCAAAATTTCTGGTGGGGCCAAACTTTTTTGAGTATTGAGAAGATCGTGTGTCGTCCTTCTTTACAACATCCTCAACACAACATCCTCAATACCGCTTCCTTAGGACCACGGCCTCGCCTGTACTGCCAAGGACCTGCGCTTGTCTCAAGTCCCCACAATGGCGATCCAAAAGAAGGTAAGTAGATGATCCTTTTCTTCCAGCGACCAGACTAACAATGAATCTAGCATGGCAAGGGGCGTCTCGATAAATGGGTAAGCTCGTACGAACTGTGAAGCTAGCATTTAAAAGCTAATGAAGGGATCAAGTACAAATTGGCAAAGGAGAAGGGTTTGAGAGCCCGCGCAGCTTTCAAACTGATTCAGCTAAATAAGAAGTTTGGCTTCCTCGAGCAGAGCAAGGTTGTCATTGATCTTTGCGCCGCACCTGGCGTAAGTCTTACGATCCTCACATGTCATGACTTCTTAGTAACGGTCTTAAAAGAGCTGGTTGCAAGTATGCCAGATGACTTGTCCTCGCGAATCGATTCTCATCGGCTGCGATTTGTCGCCTATCAAACCAATTCCGGGCTGCATAACTTTCTGCTCGGACATCACATCCAGCCAATGCCGAACCACTCTAAGACAGCACTTGAAAACATGGAAGGCCGATACTGTGCTGCACGATGGAGCTCCCAATGTTGGAGCAGCTTGGGTTCAGGATTCTTTTAACCAAGTTGAGGTTTGTGCTTCTACTCCACTGGATTCAACAAATCTCTTCTAGTAGCAGCTGACTGAGACTCTCCACTAGCTCGCTTTACAAAGTTTACGCCTGGCGACTGAGTTCCTTCGCCCCGGGGGAGTATTTGTGTCGAAGGTGTTCCGTTCCAAAGAATATAATAGTTTTCTTTGGGTGCTAAACCAGCTCTTTACCAAAGTAGAGGCAACTTCGCCTCCCGCAAGCCGTCAAGTTTCAGCCGAGATATTGCGAGTTTAAAATCCCCTATGGGCTATTTGCATTGGTTTTGCTAACTATTGTAGCGTCGTGTGCCGAGGGTATAAATGTCCAAAGAAATTGGACCCGCGACTTCTCGACCCTAAATACGTTTTTGCGGAACTTCAGAATCCAACCCCCAATAATGAGGCCAAGGTCTACAACCCTGAAGTCAAAAAGCGCAAGCGAGATGGTTACGAGGAGGGCGACTTCACACAGTTCAAGGAGATGACGGCCTCAGAGTTTGTACAAACAACAGACCCAATCGCTGTACTAGGCTCCTACAACCGACTTTCCTTCAAGCAGCCACCCAATGGAGATGTTGCCCTGGCTGCTCTTGACAGACTTCCCGAGACTACAGACGAAATCCGAAACTGCTGTTCAGATCTACGAGTGCTGGGAAGAAAAGACTTTAAAATTCTACTCAAGTGGCGGTTAAAAATGAGGGACATCTTCCAACTCAAAACCCCACAGGCCCCAACAGTCGAGGAATCCGAGGAGGTGGTCGAAGTTGAATCAATGGATGAAGAACTCAAGATCCAGGAAGAACTCCAGAACATGAAAGACCGAGAGAACACCAAACGAAAACGAGAGAAGCGCAAGGAAAACGAGCGAAAACAGCGCGAGGTAGTACGCATGCAACTCAACATGACTACACCTTTCGACATCGGTCTAGAAGAAAGCGGACCAATTGGCGAGGGGGCAATGTTTTCACTCAAGAAAGTCGACAAGACAGACGCCATGCGAAAATTGAACCGTGGCAAGATGATTGTTCCCACCCAGGCGACACAGAAGGAGGCCGACAGTGGCCTTGGCTCATCTGGAGAGACAGACGATGAGAGTGACCCAGAAGAGGATCGCTTGGAGCGAGAGCTCGAGTCCATGTACGATCAATATAAGGAGCGTAAGGCTGAGGTCGACGCGAAGTACCGAGCGAAGAAAGCTCGCAAGAATTTTGGTGATGATGAGTGGGATGGCCTGTCTGGTGAGGAAGCAGTTGAGAAAGACGACTCTTCGGAGCTTGAGGAGGACGATTCCTCTTCTGATGAAGAAGAGGACGCTCCTACAGAGGGACTCATCCGCGATCTCGATTCCTCAAAGGGAGCGAATGGCTTATCGAAGCGAGCAACGGCCTTTTTCAATCAAGACATCTTCTCGGGCATAAGTGGAATCTTGCCTGAACAGGAAGATGCTGCTGAGGACAGCGCGGACGAAGCAGTCAACCGAGATGCGGCAGCCATTGTGGTCCAACAAGCGAAGAATCGTAAAGCTGAGGCTCCTACTAAGCCTACTAAGACCAAAACGGCCCCTACCGACTCTGATTCTGAGATGGGAGACAATGAGAATGGCTTCGAGGTAGTGAAGCGAAATGAAGATGATGATTGGGACAAGGACACCCGAAGAGCCGATGGGAGACCAGGTAAGCGCAAGACTTCTCGGACAATGGCATGCAGCACTAACAGTCACAAAGACATCGATATTATCACGGCTGAGGCGATGAGTTTAGCACATCAGCTAGCTACTGGCCAGAAGAGCACGTATGATGCTATTGATGACGGCTACAATAAATACGCCTTCCGTGATCGCGATGGTTTACCAGATTGGTTTGTCGAGGATGAATCACGGCATGACAAGCTTCAGAAACCCATCAGCAAGGCTGCTGCGCAGGCGATCAAGGAGAAGCTGCGAGCTTTCAATGCTCGCCCCATCAAGAAGGTGCGCGAGGCCAAGGCCCGTAAGAAGTTTAAGGCGGCACAGAAGCTAGAGAAGCTCAAGAAGAAGTCAGAGTTGCTCAACAACGACGAAAACATGACAGAGAAGGAGAAGGCTGACAGCATCTCACGCCTCATCTCGAAAGCAGCAAAGAAGCCCAAAAAGCAGGCGCCCAGGGTCGTCGTCGCCCGTGGTCTCAACCGGGGCATCAAGGGCCGTCCTGCCGGGACCAAGGGGAGGTATCGCATCGTAGATCCCAGACAAAAGAAGGAATTGCGAGCGCAGAAGAGGATTGCCAAGAAGAAGAAGTAATCATGGGTGGCAACGGGTTGAGGCGTGGATACAGATCTGGTGTTTTGGTTTTTTGCTGTGTGGGGCGGGTTTCTAGACTACTTTCTATTTCCCAGGCTTATATCACGAACAAAAGTCGATGTAGGATAAATTGGACCTGCAAAGTCCAAGTCATACCTAGTTTAAAGGTTCTGGTCAGCATTGCAGGGGTAATCAAAAGTATGTGGTTTGGTACCAGTAGTTGACGGCGAGGACGAACCCTTCGTCGTCCTCGGCGCACGATTGGAGCACTTTGTGATACCTGGCCGATGTGAGTAATTGATATTTAGCAAGAGAAAAACAGGCTTGTAAAATGACTTACCACATAGCAGGAAGATAAAGCATATCTCCGGGGTTCAATGTTACTCGTAAAGGCCGGGCAAGATGGGAGAACTTTGTGGTATTCTGTTCAGGTTTATCCGGATCCCAAATTGCGAAAGGAACAGCCTCATCATCAGGATCCGTCTTCAGCTCCAAGCTATTCTCTTTGCGCGTGTACGTTGCGGGCTTGAGAGGTTGCTCGTTGACGCAGGGGTGGCATAAAGATGGTAGTAGAACGAAGTGCTTTCGTCCCATAATCTGGACGTAAATATTTTCGTAATTGTCTTTGTGCATGGCTGTAACAGATTTGGAGTTACCGATCCACAGGTTTACGGCATCGGGGCTCTTGTCTAGTGCTATTCTGGCAAAGGGGATGTCTTTTTGTACATCTGAGAAGAGAGTGATGTACTCTTCACGCAGGTTGTCATTTTCTTGAGGACAATCAGTAAAGCCTCTGAGAGAGAAATAAGGCTCCCTTACGAGTTTGGGCATATCGCACTTCGGCATCAGGAGGAAAATCAGGGTCCGCGCCTTGGCGTGCTACATACTCAAGTAGCTCTTCGAAGGGCTGATCCTCATAGTGAGGCTTTGCAAAGACCAGTGATTCTTCACCGGGTGGCACGGTAGGCATATCAGCATTGCTGTCAGAGTCAGCGAACAACTCCCTTTATTGCTCGTATCCAGCAGAGGGAACTAACCCATATGGCGTGACAGCAACATTCACATTCTGCCCCTTCATCACAGAGAGCAGATACGCAGAATTCCAATCCTGACAGGCTTTCCAGGAAGACGCCCCGCTCCTTATGACAAAGGGTGTGTTGCGAGCAACATATCGCATGAATTCTAGGGGGCTTGGTTCGTTGTGGAGTTCATCGATACTATTGCTGTTGAGTTCATTGAAAGTGGAAATGAGATTTTCAATGGCTTCGTCTGTAGACAAGACATTGTCTTTTGACATATCTGCTGTTGGATCTGTCAAAGGAATTCCTGCGGTGTTGTCGGGTTATTCGTAATAAGAGAATGTTAAAGTAAGGTTTGATAGATTCATGGTTGGGCAGAAAGAAAAACTCCTAAATCGAACCTCAAATCTGGGGTTCAGCGGACCACCTGCCCGTATACGTGAGGTACAAGATGATACAAGGTGCCTCTTTAGCATAGTAGTTAATAATATAATATGTTAGATTACGGGAATTGAAGGAAATACGTGCTCTCGCGTAATTAATGTGTTTATGCAACAGTTATCAACTCTGACTACCTACCCAGAGCCCCTGTTTTCTCTGTTTTGCAGAAATCCAATGGCCGTACGATTATCATGTAAAGACATGCATTGCTTGACAATTTGGTACTTCTTGTTCAAGCAATCTTTTCAACTGTCTTCTGCCTGATCTGTTCATTTGGAGGAAACCCAGAAGCTCAAGATGCCCTGTACTTCATGGTTTCACCTGTTTCAGTTGACTTTTTGAATGTGTAACTACTCCCAAGGCTTCAGAATTGAGAATTTGAAATTGGGAAAATGCTTATGTCATCATTTTCCAGCTTTATGCGGCTCTGGTTGTAGTCCTCCACCTTTTCAGGTCCCGCCATCCCCACTTCATCATTCTTTCGTGCAGCAACAAGATCTTTGCGCTGGGGCTCATCAGTTCAATTCGCCCCAGACCAATTTCGTCAAGTTTTTTGTAACGCGTCGCATCGACTTGAGAATGAGCTGTAGCATACATGGAATAAAATGGCATCCGAGCTCGAAGGCTTGATCGCGGGCCTTTTGGTTCATATCTCATGCCATGGCGAAGAAGGCAAGTTTATTACTTTAATTCCTGCCGCTACTCAAGAACCAATCACTAACTGCTTCACTCTAGGCTGTCCTGTGGATGGTGTTTTGAAAGCTATTCAGCATCCCTCAGCCCAAACAGAATCATTGTCTGAGGGCGATTCTGCTGTGCAAGCCCGCACTGCCGCGACCATTTGGAGCTGGCTCACTGCGAGACGGGATATTTCTGTCGGCGCTGATCGCGAGTACAATCACCTAACTCTAGACCAAGTACTAGCGCTTTCAACTGCTGGTGGTACCCCTGGACAGAATGGAGAACCCACAGAACCTCACCATGTTCGGGTCTACGCCTCCGAGGATACCATGTGGGAGTCTCTTACAGGCCATGCAGTTGACTACAAGCGAGTCCCCAAGTCTGAATGGATGCTACTACTAGGCATAGCCTCGACCACTACCCAAGGTATCCTTCAGGGAGATCTGGGGCGTCTGACAGACCAAGACAAGCGCAGTGTGCCAAAAAGAACTGATAGTCTCCTTAAGAAAGGATACATCGTCAAGAGAACAACGCTTGTACGCGGCACAAAGACGAGTAAGATGTGGCTGAAGCTGTTCGCCCCTCCTTTACCAAAAGACGGCGAGGGTGTAGACGAAGCACGGCCAGACATGACACTAACTCGGCAAGTCCTTGTCGAAGATCTCGAACCCGTCCCTTGGCGCGTACGATGGACTGGCGAATCCATCGACTACATAGCATTGGCCACGACCATCATGGCCATCGTCAAGGAGTGGGGGGTCCTCCAGATGAAAGACATGAAATCCAAACTCGGCGTGTTAGGGATGCGCTGGCAGATGAAGGTCCTGGCTAAAGTGTGCCGCTTTCTCAACCAGCGAGGCGTTATTCAATATGTAGCGGCGAAGCTGGGAGAAAAGGTGTTCAAGGACTGTGTTAAATATGTCCGAGATCTCAACGCAGAAGATTGGTCCCTGTATCTTTCAACAGGCAAGAGAAAGAGCAAGACCCCAAGGAACCCGGATTTGGATGGCTATGATGGGAACAAGCAACTCATAGGTCAGGCTTCGAATGTTTCCGAAGTATCCAAATCACCACCATGGTCTTTGGACAAGCCGATTCCTGTTATAATCGCCGAGATGGCAAAACGCCTAGGAGACGTTGGACTTACAAACCCGGATGTTTATGCCTTGACGTTAGGCCCTTCATACAGTCGACATCTTTCCTCGATGACCACTGCATTGGCAATTCCTGGCCTACAACCACCTCACCTGGCCCATTTTCAGATTTATAGCGAACATACGAGATCTGGAAAGGTTGCCTCTTATCGTTACTTTGCACCAAATACTCCTCAATCACCGGCTGATGTCGCTGGCCAAGAATCAACACCGACTCCTGCGGATATCTATGGTTTCCCCTCACTACCCTCGTCATCGATATCCCATGGGGACTCGCCAACATTGGCTGAACTTTGCAGTCTGGGAATGACCAACAGAAAATCAGTGGGCCGCCCTAAGGCCTCCAAAGCTAGGAAGGGGAAGCCTACACCAACCCCAAAGGCAAAAAGAGGCCGAAAACGACGTGCTCCAACACCAGAAGCCTTACCACAAGGGGACGTTGTGCAAGAGGATGAAGTCACTGAAGCAGTAGTGATCCCGCAGATTCCAGAAACAATTGTTCAAGAACCCGAATTACCTCCAGAGACACCAGCACCTGGACCACTAGCGCCATCTGAAATTGATGAAGACCAACGGGATGATGCTGTATCTGAACATCAAAAGGCTGATACCCTTGTGGTGACTCTCAAAGTATCACCGGCAGCCCTTAAAGAACTTCTTGCAGTGACGCAGACAGATGTGGCGACACCTGCACGGCCAACAAGAACCAGGCCAACAAGATCTTCCGCCCGGAAAGTCCAGACCAGGGCCGCCGATGCCGATGCCGGAAACGAAGAAACTGATAACCGAATGGATGTTGATGATGATGAACTGGAACCCCATAACGCTACCGAGAGCCTACTCACCGGGAGGAAACGTGGCCGGCCGAAAAAGGGTGAGGATAGGTTAAAAGGAAACGCGGAACAAGCCACTGAAAATGACAATTCCACACGGCCTTGGGTCTGCGAAAAATGTGGCAGAGCATGGAAAAACGATAATGGCCTGCTTTATCATGTGACCAAGTCAAAGACGAGTTGTAACCCATCATTTGATGTGTCTACAGTGACACCGACTCGACGTGGAAGAAAAGAGTCGGTTATAGAAGTTGATGATCAAGACACTGCGACACCTGTTGTTGACGAATCACAAGAGCTAGGCCAGCGAGCTGTGAACGATGCAGGAAAAGAAGAGTCCCAGGATAAAGACAAAGGCCGTGATATTAATGGGGATAATGGAAGAGAAGTTGGCAACGATGAAGGCGAAAAGGACAGAAAGGCTCGTGGTGAAGGCATGGAAATAAGCCCAGAAAATGAGGATATACCAACGCCGAAGCCAGTATCGAGGACACGGGGTCCAATTGCAGCCCGGCCAACTTGGTCTTCACGGCCAACCCTCAGTTTCAAAGGAGAGGCATTTCAAGTCAACCCGGAACTGCAACGACCTCCAGTTGCAATGTTCGATACTCCTAAACAGCCCTCACTTATTAACGGTAGTAGTAGTAGTGCCCTTGTGCAAGGCGAAAACAGCCAATTGCGCCCGGTTCTCGGTTCATTGGGTCGATTCAGCATCGCAGGAGCATCTCCCAAGACGCCTCGGTCGAAACTCCAGAGAAGCGGATCTCAGCCAGACGCAGTTCCCCAGTCCGAACAGCCTCAGCCTACGCAACCTTCCGCCAATGAGACACCCAGCGCCGCTGGCTCTACCGTGAAGCCGAAGACGCCTATGGTCACTGATACCCCTATTACCAAGGCTGTCATCAATAACCGTATATCCCAGATCATCCAAAATATCTTGGCAGAGCATCATGGGGTGTTCCCAGGAGGCAAATCTTTGTGGACAGCCATCAGTATCCGATGGGTCGAAGCCTTCCCTGAGGTAGTGCCACAAATCCGCTCGTACCAGGCTGCATTCCGAGAACTATTGAAGCATAAGACCGTGGCCGAACATTGGCTCACATTTCGCAGCAAAAAAGGTGTGACTGAGAAATGCCATTTGGTTGTCACGGCCCGGGTCGATCCTTTTTCTCCTGAAGCTTCTGATGTGGCTCAGAAAATTCAAGAAGCACATCCAGATCTGTATCTCCCCCCTCCATTTGATGCCCAACTTGATAGCGATCTCTTGAAACGGGGTCGACGAGATCTCCCTGAAGAAGTTGAGATGCTAGATGCACCGGTATACGTGGCACGAGCTGCCCAGAAGCGGGCTTTGGATGAGTATGATGATGATGGAGAAGACTTCCCGCCGCCTGCAAAGCGTGGTCGAAAACGCAAGAGTACGTTTGCAGATGGGCGCCCTTCGAAACCTCGGGCGTGGCAAGGCGACATGAGAGAGCCAATGTGCTATGAACACTTTGAGTCCTCTCAAGGTGCTCCTGAAGCCCTTCATTTTCTGGACCCTAACACATGTTTGGAGGAAGATGGCATCGAAGGATCAGAACGCTTTCTCCCCGATGACTTCAGGGCTATTTTGAAGCAACGGCTTTCCAGCTCTTTCTCAGGAGAAATTGTTCTTGACAAGCCGATCATTGTTTCCGGCTACGATGGTGTCTGGCCACGTATTGTACTGGAGGATTTCGAGATGCAAGATGCCAGTTACACGTTGACAGGATGGATGCCTGACCCGAATTGGTTTGTCTGGTCGTCAATGATAGAGATGATTGACAGGAAAGCGCATTCACTGAACCGTGATAAGCTCAAGCGACAAAATGTTCTTGACCCGTACCGCTGCTTTATTGAGAGGCTGTACTGCTGCATGGACCTGGAGCGGGCGTGGTCGGAATCATTCATCAATGCACCGCCTGGAGCAGCCGGCCCCCACAACATCTTCATCTCATTCTCGGGCGAAAGGGACGATCAAGTGCTTGAGACTCCAGCCCCTGAGTTTTCTTGGCCCCTGGATTGGCAGCTTACCCCGAAGTCTTTCCCAGGAGATGTTCCTGACCGTGCTCTTCTAGTGGACGCTTCGTCTGATGAGGAAGATGACAGCACTGAATGGCCAGAGTTCCCGGTGTACAGGCAACAAAAGCTGGTTCGGGGCGCTGGCCGCCAATCGAGAGGCCGAGGTGTCGGTAGAGGCTCAGTCAGTCGACCACGAGCGTCCATCAGTCGCCAGCAACTAGCACAACAACCAAGAGTCAAACGAGTGCGCTTGGTCACACGAGCGCTTATGCCCATTCCCGAGGAAGCTGAGCAGAGACAGCAGGGCCAGAATGACCAGCAGGGCCCAAGCTCCGTTGATAGTGACTCAGAACGTCTTCTAGCTGCTCTGGTCGCCGTTCGTGTTCTTCTTGGTGGTGCCGACAAGTCTGTTGATTGGGGATTACTCCTTAAGCTTTTCCCAAATCTGGCCCTCAAAGATATCCGCCGGTTCTGGATCGATGCTCGGAGAGAACAGGGCGCATATGTCAGGAAGCTAACCAAGGATTTCCAAGATCGGTTCATAGTTGCCTACTCTAAGAATGAGCTCCCAGAATTCGACTTTGAGGATCCTATGGACTATGACTGGGACAATTTGATTGAATGGACCCTTGAACTGCCTCGCAGAAAGGGTGTTGACCTGCCATCGACCAGGCATTATTTCGAAGACAATTTTTCCACCTCTGCAGCCGCTACTCACGAGGAAGAAGACCCACGGGAGAAATTCTACAATCCCCAGTCATCTGTCTTTGCCCGTTTCGAGGCTGTCACTTTCCCGGCATTTGTCACTGTTGACAATATGGTCAGTGGCCTGGGTCAGAAAGTCAAGATTACGAATGAGGTCATTGCGAGGTCTTGGGTGAGATCTCTCTGCTGCACAGATGAGAGTCGCTACACAGTTGACCAGATACAACAAAAGTTTGGAACACTCGCAGACGGCGATCCTGACCAAATCAATGCCATATTGAAAGAAGCCATTGATGTCTTGACGGCACAGCGCATCATTTGCAAGAGCAAGCGACCCCCTCTATCAGGAAAAAGACCATTCAGACTGAATGAAGCTTTCGGGCATGTACTTGGAAAACTTGCCCAACGAACCAAGTACCAAGATGCCGCAGACTTCAAATCAAAGCTGGATGCGACCTTCCGGCGTGGTGAAGCCTACCAGGTTCCTTTCAACCTTCAAGACGGAGCTGTGATGGCTCTTATGAATCTAAACGCGAGTGAGAGGATCAAGCTCACCCCAGTCAATGTGCCTCACATACCTCTGGGTTTCCGTCCGGGGTATTACGAGATGCGCAAGTTGAAGAAAGACAGCTACTTTTGGAACATCGAAGCAACGCCTACGGACTCGTACAAATACGACGAGGACGTGAGTGTCATCCGCAAGAGCATCAATGAAGGACCACCCACTGCAAAGCACGTGCTTCCACAATGGGTTGACTTCTTCGGGCGCAGAGATGCAGAGCGGTGGATGGACGTCTTGGGAGCTTTCTGCTTTGTATACGCTACAAGAGGATATCTTACTATGGAGGGTGTGTGTAACGCACTCAAGCCGATCCTGGAAGAATTCGAGGCCGAGCTTATCATGGACTGGGGCATAAAAACAGGCGTGCTTGAAGAGGACGAGGATGGCCTTGGACTGAGAGTCGGAGAGTGGTGGTGGTTAGCTGTACCGTGGCAATGTGGACGGCAGCTCAAATCGAGAGGCCAGCCAGAAGACTGAGTAATATATAAATGATGGATCAGACAATTCAACCGCTAAACCACAAAGTTGAGGGAAAGCTACGATGCCTTCTTTGACAGCACATAGTGACCAGTGATCTTTAGGATATGCCTACTATGACGATGCTTCAATGCGACGCTTGCGTTGGCTTGTGAGAATTTCTTGCCGCTACTTTAATGTAAACACTAGTCGAGTTCATTTGCTAGGTTTCTATATCTTGTTGGTCTCGACTGCAATATTTAGAAATGATGAATACTTACGGTGATGGAATTTCTCCATTGTACAAAGGAGAAGGTTTCATTGCTGTTTGTTTCTTATTAGGGAATCTTGAGAGTACTGTTGCTCTAGATCATCGGACCTCCTTACAAAGGTGATCAAAAACATCACACAGCAAGCGAGTCCGCTGGCAATCGAATAAAACTTAACCGTGCTGGCCAATCAGATCACTTTTGGGGCAAAAGATAGGGAAGATGAGGTCCATTCCCATTGGAAACCTCCTCTGGCCAGGTCCCCTCGAAGGGAGGTTCTGGCGGAATTGGGGAATCATTAGAAAGGTTTGGTTTGTCGGTAAGATTCCATGATAGAAAACAACTGTCTGTATAGCAGGGCTGCAGTGACTTTGTGGGTGAATGAGGTGAAGTGTTTGAGCAAACAAGCGCGCTCATTCAACGAGGCACAATCACTTCTATCCAACCTACTTATTCTCCAACTCCCCTTCCTTTTCCTTTCCCTCACTTCTTTCTCTCATCATCACCAGACTCCCGATTCGTCCTCTGTGAACATTGACAATATCTCCTCACAGGTAATGACACACATCCCAGAACGACTACAGAAGCTAACGCATCCCCAGGGCTCTTCTCCCAGTCAGTTTTCCATTATGCAAGGACAGGTACGTAGGCGAAGAAGTAGGATATCAGCGGTCCTAATCCATGGTTCTATAGGGAACGGCTCGTTGTCAGGAATGCGGCTTTGTCTTCACATCACAAATGAAAATGAGAGACCACTCCAGACACCGACACGAGACGCCCAGATACCCGTGCCCAGTTAATGAGTGTATGGAAACCTATGCGACCAAGCAACAACTGAAATATCACATTCGAGCGTGTCACCCGGAGACCCTGCACCCTTGCCCAATCGATGGATGTACCACGAGCTACGCAACTGAGGCTCTTTTGCAAGCACATGTTGAATCTGTTCATCAAGAACAATCAACGTAAGTATCCTTTTGATGTATTTATTGCAGAATGTGACACTTTGCTAATGGAGTCACAGCACGAATGAGACCGAGACCAGTTAAACGTTGCCCTGCCTCGGGAAGCAGGAAGGAAGGCCAACTCTCAGATTGCATAGCACTGGAGGTTGAGCTCTCGGATTTGGAAAGTCGGACAAAAATCATACGTCCTCTTTCGATTGATGAGGTTTCATGTGGTTGCCTGATGCCGCCTTACTTTGATTGAGAGTTGATGCTGGCAGAAGTGACTTGATATCAGTAGAGACAGTGGTTAATATCAAGCTTTCAATAATCCGAAGTTTTCCCTTTGAATATATCTAATGGTATTAAATGAAACAGGATAAAAGATTTTATCACTTGGTAAACCTTAGTAAACCTTGGTCAAAAGACAGACGCCCATTCTACACGGCTAGGTAAGGCTGCAAAGTGTACACAATCTTCCATTGCACATTAGTACCTTGTGAAAGAAAATTACAACATACCAAAGACTTCATGAACCAGGAGAGAATACTACGGGAAGTTTTGTCGCTTGTTTGCGTCCGAGGGACTGCTCTTGATTATCTCAAACAAACTGATATGACTTGTTTTTACAAGGGGCCTGTTCTAACAATCTTCTTACAAATACTCTATACAACACACAAATTTCCTCGATTACTTTTGAACAGGCTCGTATCCTTCCGTCCTTGATCTCGTAATCCATGATATTCCTGATCAGCCCAAGCACCTCAGAATTCATGGCATCCTGCGATTGAAAAGTGAAGATCTCTACCACGAGCACAAGAGCGCACGTTCTTGGTAGATATCAGAAATGTAGCCAATCATGTAGGCTAAAAGTCATCAAAGACCTTCATCGTATGCCACCTGTGAGATCGCCGACTTCTCGGCTCTACAGCTGTTTCTGTTGCCTTTTCCCCTTCGCATCTTGCATTCTGGCCGGTGTAGCCCGCTTCTCTGAGTCTACATCTTGTTAGAATCGCAATTGGGACGTATGTAACAAGTGATGTACTTTACCTTTCTTCTGGCCATTACCTTCCGAAGGATAATAGTCCCTAATAGCCTTCTGGGATGCCTTCTCGAACTTTTCAGGCCTCCAACGAATGCCCCGTTCTGCTACAGGACGGGAGAATTCATCCAATGCATCACAAACATACCGAGTTTGTAGGCAGTCTATAATCGCCCGATGGTTACGGCCTCGCAGCCCACTCCCAGGATACAGAACAGGAAACAGAACTTCCAAATTAAGAGGAAACTTCTGTTTGAACCGATTATAAGGTAGGTTGGTTCGAAAGAGATGGATGAGGGGGATGCAATTCTCATCCGGTGGAAGTATGTCGGTGTATCCTGCAGCCTCCAGTAATTTTCTCAAAAGCTGGAGATCGGTTCGACCAGTGTGCCACATAAGCACAATCGTATCAGGCGATATACCACTTTGCTTAAGCCTGGCGGCTATTTCGTGTACATCCAGCTTCTGCAGCCTGCCGCTTCTTGCGTATATCCATTGCTCGTATCTCTCATTCAACGCCCGCAGGTGCCCGAGCTCCTTGATCTTCGAACGGGGCCTAGGCCCTCTGCTGCTTGGATGCTTTACAAGAGTGTCGATTATTACTCTTCCGGAGACTCGCTCAATCATCGAGAACTCCAATAATCGGGGTTCTTGCTGTGGGAACATAGAGAACTCATCATCGAGGATCACAAGGTCAGTACCAGCTCGATGCCCTTCTTTTATCTCCTGGATGCGTTTCTGTACTCTGCTCTTGTAGTCTTCGGATGTTGACCACTGTTCCTGGATTGAAAGATCAAGCATCTTCTTGAGAGGTGCCAGGTTGGTGTTTTTTTTTCTTATCGAGCATAGCTTCCATGCCCTTCACCCTGAGTTTGATGTTGTTGACTGTTTGACACTTCATACAGCGGCTTGACAGTGTCAGGCATGGTTCTGTAGTAAATCTACTGCAGCGAAGTCGGGAAGTGTCTAGATCGATTATCACTTTCGCCGGGCATGGCTCTGTGATAATATGGTCTGCGCCTAGGCTGGGGCCACGACAATATACTCCTCGATTTACCCAGCTCACTTTCCAGTCTTTGTGGCATTCTGCATTAGAAACTGTCAGCCTTTGGAATCTCAGTTATAGGAATAGTCATAGGAATAGCAAGACACCCCTTCTGCTCATACATACCCCACCAATCTGCATTTTCTGACATGACAATGGAACGATGACCCTCAGTGAAAAGCTTGTCATTGTCAATTTCCAAAGACTCGAGATCGCCCTTGTTGGGAAGGTCCAAATCTTGGATCTCCAGATCTTCATCTAAATTCAATTCCTCTACAACCGGAAAATCGATGTCTTCATCGTCGTTGTTCAATAAAGACTCTCCGGCATAGGTGTAGATTTGATCAAACAATGCTAGCCTCCGGAACGGTCGTGCTGTCACTGGAGTGTAAGTCGGTTTGACTTTAGATGAAACGTGCCTTTTCTTTACATGGGTTTCCCAGTGCCTCTTCAATGCTGTCTTAGACATATGTCTCCCTATCACAGCCAAGTCACAACTGGGAAAAGGACATGCGTATACCATGGCATTCTGATAATGCGAAGGGTCTTCAGCGTGAAACAAAGCTTCATTGCCAGTTTTGAATCGGCGTTGGCAGTGCGTATGCGGACAGACGAACTTATGCGTGTGTACTCTCTGGTGCTTTCGCATGTACTCTATAGAGGTGGACTTTGAGTCGCAGTGTTCGCATTCATACTCAGGACGAAGATGGCGGCTTTGATAATGTTTTGTTGCGTTGGACTTCAGTGAGAATGTCTGTTCGCATTTGTATTCCACTGCTCCTGGGCAAGGGAACTCTTTTTTCTCTTTTCCCTCATGCTCAACTTGTGCATGTGTCTTGGCCAGATTCAAACGTGAGAAAGACTTGTCACATCGAACGTTCGGGTCATCCTTGTAGGCGCAATAATATCTCTTGCCTCCGTGTTGTATTCTCACGTGCATAGAAAGCCCGCCTCGGCTTTCAAACACTCTGTCGCAATGAGAGCAGATAAATGAAACGTCAGAGTGCTTTGCTTTAATGTGGTCGAAGAGACTTGAAGGGTCGAAGTAGGTGGTATCGCAGTGCTTGCATTTGTACTCATTGTTGCGATGATGAGCCCTCACATGAGTGTCCAAGCCACGGACAGCGAATCCGCTAAAGGAGCAAGTGTCTGAAAATGGGCATGGGATAGGTACTCCCTGCGGAACATGGACGCCTTCTAGGTGTTGACGAACTTCTGCGACTGTCTTGAAGGTCGATTGGCACCCGGATTTGCCGAAATGTTTTGTATAAGGGCATAGGTACCGGCCATCTTCTCTGATATGAAAAGCTACCACGTTGTGAGTACGAATGGCATGAATTGACGCTTCTTCTGCCGACTGAAAAGTCTCGTTGCATGCTTGTTTAGCCTTATGAGGGCAGTAATATTTCTAGAATAGTAACACATTAGCATGATCTACCAGAGTTCTCCTCCTAAAAAGCATTATACCTTTTTGGCTGGCATCCTGAAAAGGAGTCTGATGGTTGACGTATCACTCGCTCGTTTGTTCCGTCGATGGAGGATAGAGATAGGCGGGTGATGGTGAGAGATGGTGAGAGACCTGGAAGTTGGGAAAAGGCTGCTCATGTCTAGCCAAGGTACTAAAGCCGGTACTTACCTGAGCTCTATGTACCTATGTACCTTGGTAGTCTAGAACCCTCGGTTGGGAACAAAAGAGTAGGTAAACAGGTGGTCTTGGGTGCCGTAGCTGGCAGCTGCTGTCACTGCTGCATGTACATTCACTACCACGTCTCTCCAGTAACCGTAGGAAACATATGGTAGCACCACCGATAGCTACCTGTCGGTCTTACTATACTGTAATCATGAGAGAGGTCAAATTATGCATCTGTCTTTCAAGATGGTATAGTCCCAGATGGGGATAATTAAGGCAGTAAAGACTCCATACAGGAGAAATTGTATCAACAGGCCAGGCAAACACATTTACAGATCATAAACTTTAAATCATGAGTATAAATGATGAGATGGCTAAAAGTGCTTGCAAGTCTGATATAGCATCTCCCTGTCCCCAGAAGCGCCCGGGAGAAAGAATGCAGTTCAATGTTCCTTTTTGTCATTCACATAATATCCCCATTGTCTTAGAGGAGTCATATGGAAGACAAGCCACTCAATAGTGGTGATAGAACAAGTTCACAAAAAGGAAGTACTTATTTAAAGATGTGTTACAAAGTACCTAAGAAAAGAAACAGTGGAAGAAAATCGCCAATGATGCAGATAGACACTGCCAGACTGGTAACAACTCGCACAATTGATGAATCAAGGTACAAAATCGCGGTTTCCCCCATTTCATTACTCCCTCATCTCATCTCAAATTCGTTTTTACGACCTTGTCCGCTTTTTAATAAATACCTTAACACTGCTCAAGTTGTGAGGCCAAGCAAAAGGCCGATGCCGATGGTTACGTACTACTGAGAGGCAGCTGAGCAATACATATTCCACCTCCGGCAGCACTGTCTCGAAACTGGGAGTAACTCTCAGAAAGAAGAGAATGAGACAGAAAATAACAAGTCTGCGGGCTTGGCAGTGACACATTTCCTGGCTCGTCAACTCTCCTCAACAAGGAAGATACCTACCTCACGAGGCGCTTGTAATATAAAATATGCGAGCACCACTGGAAGAGGGGACCCTGTCCATCTCAAAGACTGGCAGACAGCTCGTGGAACAGTATGGCTATCCATAGAGGATGCTGCACAGGACGAGCAAACCGTTCCAAGACCAGCGAAGAGAGCCAGTCCTTGCAAGGATGCATCAGGTATGCCCAAGCATATAAAGGGAGACCACACAGTACAAAGATGCACAGAAATATTCTCTGACAGATCCAGCCCAAGGAACCAATATAGAGGCCTTGTATATATCTTGTTGTTTTACTTATGACTCGGACTGGCTTAAAGGTTGTTGGATGAAGTAGTTCAGACCGATCTAGTGACTTAGACTAGAGATCCTAAACTTAGGATAGTTAAGTATAACTTAGGATCAATTCATCATAAGTTTAGGATGAGATCTTCATAACCTCATCTAAAGATCGACTAGTATTTGCCTTGTGATTTGAAAGAGTAAAAGAAAAGTAATAGTTACTCTAAACGGCAAAAACATACAACAGCGGGGATTCGCTGGTCGTCACCGACCCAACTACTAATCCGCCCCTTACCAGCTTGACTATGGGAGAGCGGACGGGATCCCGTATTTTCTGGTAGGTATGGTCGTATGTACAAGAGGAGGCTGCAAGCTGGCTTATAGAATCTTTCTCAGACTGAACTACAGCGGCCTCTAGGGACCCCTGTGTCAACCTCAACTGCACCATCGATCAGATCAAATACAATACTTATTCTCATAATTCAAGTAACGAACCTCGTCAATCAACCACTCGACTGTATCGTTGCCTCAGACCTTCTTCTCTGCCACAGTGCTCGCAGTTCAGGGAGCCTCGTCGTGGCCACGCTTGGTGTAATGGGCGACACATATAACAATCCAGACACCCATGATGAGTTCGCACTTTATTGTCAAAAGGTCATAGACCATAAACCACTCAAAGGATTCATTCCGCCATAAATAAGCAAGGATCAATGCTTCCAAGGTGCCCAGGGTAGATAAATACACCAATAGCCTGGTGAAACTCTCAGCATCCTTTACCTGGAGCGAAGGTGGGCCAGCAGAGAAGAAACCGAACAGATCGGGGATGTGTAAAATCTTGGACTGGATGTAATACCCGTAATTGGCCATCTTCAACTTCCAGGGGTCGAGAGAGTCATGGGAGCGGGGGGCTTCAGGATCAGTGTCGGTCATTTTGATGATGTGAACGATGGGTGAAGTATTCTATAGAAGCGGTTATATTCAGGGCCAATCATGATAGAGATGGATAGGAGGTTACCGTAGAGGATAGTGTGTCTGTAGGTACCTTATGTTTGACTTTAACGGGTGGGGATCTGGTGTCTTTTATATTTTGGTTGAGACAAGGTTCAGCCTGCGCACATAAGCATCCAATGCAACCGCCTTCGAGTTCTCGTTATTGGGGCGCAAGGAACCTTGACTTTCAGGTGAACCTGACCTGTCGTGAATGCTGATACTTCTCAACCCACGGCACAACCCCTATTTGAGGAAAGAAACTCCAATGTTTTGGCTTCCTCGCATCAAAAAGACTAGAATGCCCTAACAAAGTCTGCCTCTTTACCGATCGAGTAGACCAGAGTTGTTCGTTCACTGGGGCTAGATATCAGAATAGCATTAGTAGTGTACAGGACGTCTTGTCTCACGTTCAAGAGGGTAGTCACATCAGACTCAAATTGACCGGATATCTAATTCGCCCCCTAACTGACTGATCCATGTAAAAACACCTTACGCCATGCCGACAATAACATATGAAAGCCGATAATACGCAATCACACAGCAAAGATGATCTTGAGAACGAGAGCCACTAAAAGCACCACCAAAACAACGATGGTTCGATCAAGCCACAGAGGAACACCGTCATCCGTTGCTCTCCGAGCTTGCTGCGCTTGTGCCTGCGCTGCAGCCTGTGGTACAAGTCCTTGAGCCGCCGGAACGGGGAGGGGTGTGGTTCGGGTCGGAGTGGGGTTTGGGTTCTCTGCTGGTGGTTGAGGGGCCGAAGGATCGTTGGCAGCTGTGACAGCATCTGGTGCGGTCTGAACAAATCCCTCTGCAAGCTGAGCGATCTCGGCATCGTCGTTTGTCTGTTCGGGTTTACTCTCGCCCTCCTTCTTGGCTCCCATCTCATCTCGCCATCCCATGTTCAGCTCTTTGGGGATCTCGACTTCCTGTGCGCTTGATGATGCTTCCTTTGCTCTCTCTTCGCATTCCTTGATGATCTCGCCGTTTGTCTTCCCGCAAGTTGCGCATTTGAATGCCGATGACTCGTTGGCAAGACGTTGGCGCACTGCGTCAGTGGTTTCAAGACCTCCAAGCTGGCCACGAGCATCCGTCTCCATAAAACTTCGGAGCCTATACAAGAAGAAATGTCAGCTACTGTAACTTTTTCAAGAACAAGAGGAGAACATACGCTACAAGAGCTGTCCGTACTCCCCATGCAGGTTGCCACGTCTCCTCATGATGGCCACTGATACTTAAGCAGATCTCACGGTTGGCTTCGAATCGACCACTTGGTGTCATGAAGCGGAAGGAAGGCGGTCGAAGAGGATATGTTGGTGGAAGAACTATGCGACCATGATAGATGCCGTTACTGTAGACTGAGTTGGGAGGCCCCTTGAGTGTGAAGTGCCACTCGAACAGGTCGGATTCGAGGGGCTCGGCTGTGTAATCGGCAGAAGGTGAGTTGGAGATTTCGGCTGCTTCACGAACTATTGCCCGGGTTAGTAATGGGGTTGAAAACTCGAGGTGATGATGCTCTAGTATATGGGCTGTATGTTTTGGAGCTGGCCACTTACGTATTCGTCTAATCGTCGGCGATTTCGAGCTGAACTTTGGAGTCGTCATGGCGAGGATGTCTGTAGCTTTCGCTTGCGAGTTTCGTGTCACGGAAATGGGAGCTCCCTTGGAAGATATATATGTATATGTATACGTCGTTGGATGATTGCTCTAGACGGTCATTGCTTGGCGAACGTGGGGAGCTCGTTTAGAGAAGCCAGCTATCGAGCTTGCGAAGGACAACGTGGAAGTTTAAACAATACAGTTTTCAGCTTGAAAGTAACGATAAAATCCGAGTAGCAATAATGGAACCAGTCAGAGAAAAAGGAAGTAAGCTTAGTCTAGGTACGAAGTCAACGAAGCTCTGGTAAAACGCAAAACGCAAGGTGGTATCTCGCTGCTTGTCTCGTCTCGTCGCTATGATTGCCGGAACTAGAGTGGGCGGAACCCCACTCATGATGATGCACGCAAGACGCAAGACACGGGCTCTTATACAGCGCTCTATCCACTATTAGCATGCGCATGCACTAAACCGTAAGACATCCCATAGCGGGCTCACCCAATCACAAGCTTCCCTTACCTAAGCAGAGCCATCACCGAATTGGCCCGGTTCAACGACTCCATCACGACTGGCCATTGCCGTATCATCACAATCCTCGTCGCCTCGTCCACGGCTCCCAATTCGGTCTCTACGTACGTCAATCGCGCTATATAACTCGTCTCTATATATCGACCAAGTTCAATTCCCGCTAACGCTTCCGATCTGTGTAGTTCAGAACCCCGAAACGAGCGACTATCACATCCGATTTCATCATGGCTGGTCACGGTCACCACAGCTTCAACGGCCCTCCCAAGCCTCCCGTGGCTCACGTTCCCCGTATCTACCGATTCACCGCGACAGCTCTAGGCGCTGGCATGTGGTTCTTCGTGAGTCACCCTGGAACCTTGCGACTTTGAACCATGGACTGGAGCATCAAAGCGAAGGTTGTAACATTTAGACGAATGGATTGCTAATCAACCAAAACAGCTTATGTACCGGGCAAAGAAGGATGGTATGCATCAAACATTCGCTTTCTTGCGAGTTATTGGTTCAAGGGGTCATTGGCTAACATGCTTCAGGTGCCGTTCTCCTCGGCCTCAAGCACCCTTGGGACCACTAAACGATTACCATATACGATTACTTCTATTCCTGCGGCAATTACAACAGAGAAGGCATTGGGCGTCGATATTAGAGGACAAGGCGGTTCAATGCGGTGTATATAGGGCAGAAAACGCTCTTGAATTGAAGAAAAAGATCAAATGACAGTTCTGAAACGATGCGCATGATAGTGCCAACATATCAGTTCCCTATCATCGATTGCATTCCCCATTTATGAGAAGTCTCGAATTGAAATCATCGAGGACCCTTTCGTTCCCTGGAAAAATAGTCCTTAATGGCACAATGCGCATTATTGGGACCTTCAGGTCCTTACCATTCACAGCGAAGAACTGGTTCGGCAAACATGTCCATAAAAATTCAAGTATTGGTCTTTTATTCAACCAAGGCCCTGGCATTTTGATCTCTCTAATGAGACTAACAGTTTCACGCTTCCTTCGCCTCATACTCTATAACAGCTCCAATCAATACTTACGACATAAGTCTGCTCTCATCCAATGGCTATGCAACTTGCTTGTTTTACTCCAACTTAAATCCGAGAGGCTTCCGCAATCACCTTATACTCTTTGCGCTTCTTGGCCTTGCCGGTCACTGACTCCTTGATTGAGCCTATCAGTCGAGCCAGTCTCAAGGCGAGGAAGTGCTCAAAAGCCCAGGCCATAATAAAATACGCAGCACCCAATCCAATCAGGAACAGTTCATAGTCCCAGCTCATGTCTGTCAACTGCATCAGGTCGATGACCCATTGAGCAGGAGTCAGGATCATGTAGACGGTTATCAAGAGGGCGATGGAGATGGTTATGGCAAATGGCCCTGAAACATGGTCAGCACTGACTGTTAAGGTGGTGAATGAGAAGACTTACAGTTTTGTGTGGTTCGCTGTCGGAATGGGCGTCCGGCATTGAGAATAACTCCCGAAAGGATATACTCAAAGCAAGAGAACAGGAAGAGTGCCGTGTTTTGCGAGTTCTCAATGCTAGGCTCATCCTTGTGCACCACGGGAGGAATATACCAGGGCTGCTCCTTGACAGTGACATACGTCACAGCTTGGAAGAAGATGCAAATAAGCATGAATCCCAACAGAGGCGTAAGCACCTTTCGTGAGACCAAGTCCGCAGTAGGTCGCTTGCGGCAAAGTCTTGGAGCAGGTCCCGCCCATCCCATGAAGATAGCAATCGGAAGAATAAGAGCGAGATCGATAAAGAGGAACTGGAAGTCTCCTAAATTGGAAGCCCTGGCATAAAGGAATGTGACTGATGTGAACTGAATTGCCGAGTACAAACTCATGTACTTGAAGCAACTGAAGCTTGTGACCAGAGCGGCTCGACCCTCCCTAAAGAGTTGTTAGACTACTTCTATCCATTTGCTTCTCTCAACTTACTTGATAACCTCCAATACACAGCGGATGTCAAACACACGGGAAGTGAAAGGAGCTGCCACGGAAGCTTCTGCCTCAGATAAAGAGATGCCAACATCTGCGGCCTTCAAAGCACCACAATCATTTGCTCCGTCACCACAGAAGCCACATGTGTAATCAATGCTCTGCAGCTTCTCGACCAACTCATGCTTCTCATCAGGTGACATTCTGGCAAACACTTTACCATTGATGAGCATCTAGAGGCTTGTTAGCAGGTACAACAGGGGGTGCAAAATGATTTACTAACCCGTTGAAGTGCTTGTGGCGACGCAAAGTCAACCATCCATCGGAACACATCACCACTAACAGCCAAAGTATAGTTACGAAGACTGGTGATCTCAAAGGGCAGTGAAGCATCCGCCTCTGGAGGAGGGGGTAGGGGCTGTAGGTGTTAGTCGTGTTCCATTATGGTCACAGGTGCAACAAGAACTTACAAGTAAAGTCTTTTCATTCAAGTGATAGAGGTTGTTGTCGATACTTTCCCATTGAATCTTGGCTTCCGCGTCCCGGAAATCACCTAGTCAGGTTAGAATAGTTTCCACGAACTCAAAAATCTAAAACATACCCTCAATGAAGCGCGGCACGAAGCAATGAGCTTTTCGATCCATAAGGCCACACTCTCGGGCCACGCTAATGGCCGTCAAGATATTGTCACCAGTTACCATAACTGCGCCAATATTGGATGCCAGGAGCTCCTCCAGAACTGCGGCTGTTGTGGGCTTAAGCTTGTTCTCGAACACAATGAAACCGACAAAGTCGAGATCACTCTCAACTTCAGTTCGACTCATCTTCTGAGCCTTAACCCAGCTGAGCTTCTTGAGATGCCGACTGGCGACACCAATAACACGATAGCCTTTGTGAGTATACCAAGACAGAAGCTCGTCGTAATCATCGGGAACTGTGGGAAGTTAGCCAGTTCGAACCTCTCAATGCGGTTAGGAAACATACAGCTTTCAGGGCGACAGATCTCCTTCATTGCTTCGGGGGCTCCCTTGACAAAGATGTCACCACTCTTCTGACCGAATGGTCGAACAATGACACTGGCTCGTCGCAGATTGGAAACGAATTCAAAAGACTTCTGTACTCCAAGCTCGATGTTACCCTATGAGAATGTCAGTAATCAATTTCCCACGGTCAGCACACGGGCCATACGTTAGGAGGTCGTGCAATAGAGGGCGCAAGTCCACCTTGCTCCTCATCTTCCTCGGAAGCACTCTGCTTTCCTTCTTCATATGTCCAGCGTGTGAACTCAAACATCTTGAGATCCAGTGGATCTCCGACTAGTTCATCATCAACGGAGCGCAGAGAGTGACAGGTGGCCATGGTGTGCAATGCAGCGCGATAGGTATCCTGAGCGTTCTGTCGTGTTGCCTCAGCCAAAAGCATCTGAGGCTCAGTTACAATCTCGCTGAATTTCTTTGAGTTACGATCAACGACCCGAACACCCAGAACATCAAGTCCTTCTTCCGTTAACGTTCCCGTCTTGTCGAAGCACATGATGTCGATCTTTCCGCCAACATTCACTCGCTGAGGACTGATACAGAAGATCTGCTTCTTCTTCAGTCGACTGAGAGCAAAGTTGGTACCGATCGTCAGAGTGGCAGGCAGAGCAGGAGGCACGACAATTGTGATGAGATCGAGCGCTCGCACAATAATGAGATGCCATGCAAGACCAAGTCTGATAAAGTTGACCAATGAAGCCAAGAATCCGATAGCAGCAACAATAGCCATGACACTGATGTACCGGAATGAATCGCGGTAGAACTTGAAACCTGAGGGTTTGGGGAACAGCATCGATCGTACCAGGGCACCCTTTGTAGTGTTGAAACCAGTCCGGACAACGAGGGCGAGCGCAACGGCGTCGTCCCCTTGGTCTTCCTGAGGCCTTCTGGCGCGGATGATTTTGGTACCACAAAAAAGGAAGTGTCTGGCTGTTTCAGGGGTAACTGAGGACGCTCCCAGGTCCATCGTCCGCAAAGTCTCGTCGGTGGCTGGTAACTTTGAAACGGGAACAGACTCGCCAGTCAACATGCTTTCATTGACGATACAGTCACCAGTGAGCAAGAGACTGTCGCTGGGGAACTGTGTCAAACTGGGATCGCTCAATTCGTAGACATCTCCAGGTACCAGTTCACTTGAACTGATGAATCGCCAGAAACCGTTTCGCAGAACTCGCACGTCACATTCGAATCGTGAGATCTCACGGAGACGCTTCATGGTAGCTCGCGTCTCAATGAGGGTGGCAGCAATACTACCAACCGACATGAGGAAGATAGCAATCGCATAGTAGTAGTAGCTGTCCATAGACCATAGAACAAGACTGGCGATCTGAAAGACGTAGAAAGGGTGCAAAACTTCGTCAACTAGAAGCTGGCCAGTTGTCTTCTGCTCGATATCGATGAGGTTGCTGCCAAAGACAACTTCACGGACTCCCCTCTCATCGGTATCCAGGCCAGCACGGGTCAGTCGCACATCTGTCCAGTTGGGGTCTTTCCAACCATTGAAGAGCATAAACTTGTCTTTAAGAGGGTGGAAGCACAGTCGGATATAGCGGTAATCTAGTGTTCGGAGGTCATCGATGATAGGGTCAACATCCTCGTCCAATGCATCGGAGTAGAATTTCTCTGGCAGGCCAAAGACTGTTGACAAAGGTCGGCCGTAAATCTGAGATCGGACATCCATAGTGACAAGTTCACCCCATTGGTTCTCTATCACGACCCAGTCGCACTCTGCAAGCGAAGTTGCCTGTCCAAGCAGACCAACGTACCACCGGGGCAGCCATCGAAAGAGGAGATAAGCGAGACCACAGGTAAGGATACACAAAGAGATATAGATCGCAGAGCCGGTCTTGCTTGTCTTGAAACCGGCGACGACGATTGTGAGATCTTCGTTTTCTAGATAAACTTTTTGACTGACACGCCCATGGCGACGAAAGCTTCCAGCGGTGGCTGTACTATCTCGTCGCAAGAGATGGGCGTTGACCGAATGGCGAGAGTAGGCGGATGAATGTCTGCGCAGAGCATAATTGTCTTCTGAAATGCGATAGTCTCGTTCTGGGGATTCGTCGTATTCCTCGTTACCGTCAACACCAAATTCCAAGTCTCCGATATCTGAAACGCTGCGCCGGACATAATCGCCAGCAATGCTCTGCACAGCTACACTCTCAGCGTCGTCATCACCGGGAAATCCTTCGTTGTCGTCATCGTAATAGGCGAAGCTGGCAGTCGAATCGGCGCGAGGTCGTCGATGGGAAAATGCTGAGACACTGGTGGGAAGACTTTCGGCAACAGGACCAGAGAAAAGCTGATAAGGGTATTTTGTTAGTATTTACGATCATACAATGGCAATGGCTCAATTATTTGCTGTTTACCTCCTCATGCGCCATCTCAACATCTTCAAAGATGCTCGACCTGCTCTGATTAGAGCTCATTCGATAGAGTCCAGCGCGACCGTTGCCATTGGCATTAGCATTGGCATTGGCATTGGCATTGGATGCGCGATGGCGGCGATGGCCATGATCTTGGCCCGGCTCCGGGCTAAGAGGAGCGTCTTCATCCATCAATTCGTTCAAGGCAAATTGGTTCGCATGATACACAAATAAATCCTCAAGGTTGAGATAAGAATTTTGCGTATAAGTTGTAACTAGGTCGCGCACCCGATTACGTCGTTGGCTCAGCGCTCGTGCCCTGACCAAGGCTGACCCGGAGAGTCATACCGATATGCCGAACTGGCCCCGCTATACATCATTGGTCTGTTCCAGTACAAGACGCAAGGCTGAGAACAGAAATGGTTCAAGCCATAGTTAACGTCAATAACACTGAAATTTTAGTGATGACATGCAGTTATCTAGGTACTGGCTTAGAGTGTTCATAGGAGAGCTACAGGATTGGCCAACATGCTGACTCGAGAGCCACGTCAAATTTGTTTCCTGATTGTGGTGCCTTATGAGCAAGGTTCCTCGGCAAAGAATTTGGCTGGGTCTGGGGGTGCTGTCCACCTATAGCATCTAGCTGTGAATGCCATCCGCTTCTTTGTTTGACCACTTTGACGACCGCTTTTTTATTTATCTATTGTCAACAGACAAAGAAGTGGCGGGCGAATAGGATGCTGCATAGACAACCCGCTCCTCCTTCACGATACAAGGGCGCGCGCGATTCGTGACGCATCCCTCGACTTGTTGGTATCGGAGATTCACCAAAGCTGCAGCCAATCGTGCAGGGTCCATCACAGTGCGTGCGAGCCACGTTCTATCACGCGTATGTAGGCAGAGAGATACGATCAGTTGAGTTGTTGGATATGCTTGTGCTTCAACCCTTCTACCCGAACCAAAGGGGTATGTATGTATGTTCTTGGTCAGGACTCCTTCGGATCCATCCGTGGCCCTTTGCTTTTTGATGGTTGGGTACCTACGTGTCCAACAAGCGAACTATTATCAGTAGTTGTTGTAGGGTCGGCCTCGCTTGGTTCATGCTCTTGGATGTAACATGTAACTTTGAAGCGGTTCCCCGAGATTATGTACCTTGCTATAAATGTTTGAGCCATGCTATGCCACGAGCTATCAAACCCGAGTGTTCCCTTTCGGGCGAGGCCGGGTGTATCTAGTCAACAAAAGAAGCCAAAGGCACAACAGTTAGTTGTTCAGTCTTTTCTTCCTCTCTCAGAGACAGCATGTCGTCGATATGTCGTCGTTGTTCCTGGTTTGAGCATTTGGGGGCGCCACCATTCCAGAACCTTTGTGACTGAAAGAGAAGGGCTGGTGACTGAAGGGGAAGGGTTACTTTGATGGGCAAGGGATCGGAGAGTGTTGTGTTCTGGAATCCGTCTAGATTGTGGCGAGTGCTTCCCTTGTAAGGTAGTTACTGCGAATGGATGAGTCGGAGAGAATCACATCCAATCCCTGTGCGACGCCACAGAATGGAATCAAAGTCAGAGTCTAAAGGTACATGCAGATTGTATGTTTGTGGCCTCGTGTGAACACGTTCGGGCATGCACTGTGTTACTGTGGCTGTATGTCTCCTCCACTCCCCGGCTCCCTTGGGTTTCTGTTGTCTCACTTCTCCGCTCTCTCACAGCGCCTCCACACTCAAAGCTATTAGGTACCTGGAGCCTGTCCAGAGGGGAGAGGGGGACCCATTGGATCCTCTCACACAGTTTGGCTGGGCTGGGCAGGTAATTTTTTTTTAGTTAGGCGATCGACCAGTTGAGCTTGGTGCTTGGTGGGCGGCCCAACAAGTTCAAAAAGTGAGAGAGGAGACTGGCCCGACTGAGGGGAACCTCCATAGGTAGTACTACTACGGAGTAGCCCAGTCTACCTCTACCTACCGCCCTCTTCTTCCGTCTCTGACTCCCGTCTCGCTCGCTCGCTCTGTTTTGTAGGTACAAGCCCAGTGCCCAAATTTTTTTCAACTTATCGCCCCCCACCAGAATTTAGCAAACGTCAACGGCCGCTGCTTTCTCAACTTCCTTTCATCCCTCTCCTCTCAACCTCACCTCGTCCCCAAAAGACGTTTATCACAAGCGCCTACTCGGATCTTTCATTATCAGACAAAATGGCCGAGCCCATTCGTGGAAAGCGTGCTCAGGACGCCGTTGCTCCGTAAGTTATTTCCTTCTTTACCTTGCAATATCAATCTTCTGCCTCGGATTGTTTGTTTCTTTGCTTGCCCGCCGCTTCACGATCCACGATGCTAACTACCCCACCTTCGACCAGTACGCCTCAGAACACACCCGCAACTGCTGCTCCCATCTCTTCCCACGCTCAACAGCCGGGCGTTGCTAGTATCAAGGAGGGTGAGTATCTCTTTTTGGTTTTTCATGACTTGTCGTGAAACAATCCCTTCAACACCAGGATCATGGTCTAACCCCGCTGTAGAGGATCTGGACCGTGCCGCCGCGGCTTCAGTTTTCGCCCAAAACCCCAAGCTTATCCAGATGATTCAGGGTCGCCTCGGCTCCCTCGTGGGCCAATCTTCGGGTTACATCGAGTCCCTGCCCGCTCCCGTCCGCCGACGTGTTGCTGGTCTTAAGGGCATCCAGAAGGATCACTCCAAGCTCGAGGCTGAGTTCCAAGAAGAAGTTCTCCAGCTGGAGAAGAAGTACTTCGCCAAGTTCTCTCCTCTCTACGAGAAGCGTTCCGCCATCATCAACGGAAAGACTGAGCCTACTGAGGAGGAGGTCAAGGCCGGTGAGGAGGACGATGAGCCCGAGACTGAGGATGCTGCCAAGTCTGAGCAGAAGTCCGATGTCCCCGACAACGTTTCCGGTATCCCCGAGTTCTGGCTCTCCGCCATGAAGAACCAAATCTCTCTCGCTGAGATGATCACTGACCGTGATGAGGCTGCCCTCAAGCACCTCACTGACATCCGCATGGAGTACCTTGACAAGCCTGGTTTCCGTCTCATCTTCGAGTTTGCCCCCAACGATTTCTTCAAGAACACCACCATCACCAAGACATACTATTACCAGAACGAGAGTGGCTACGGCGGTGACTTCATCTACGATCACGCTGAGGGCGACAAGATTGAGTGGTTGCCTGGCAAGGACTTGACTGTTCGAGTCGAGAGCAAGAAGCAGCGAAACAAGAGTAAGCGACAATTTTGGGGGCTGGCCCCCTTTGTTCTTTGAACCTGGCGACTAACCCAACTCTAGACACAAAGCAGACCCGAATTGTCAAGAAGACCGTTCCTACCGAGTCATTCTTCAACTTCTTCTCGCCACCCAAGGCTCCCACCGATGACGATGACGAGGATGCCGAGTCCGACATCGAGGAGCGCCTCGAGCTCGACTACCAACTCGGTGAGGACATCAAGGAGAAGCTCATCCCCCGCGCCATCGACTGGTTCACCGGTGAGGCTCTGGCCTTCGAGGAGATCTCGGACGATGAGCTTGATGGTGCCGATTTCGACGACGATGATGATGAGGACGAGGATGACCTGAGCGAGGAGAACGATGACGAGGAGGAGTCTGACGACGACGTATGTTACATGGCCGCAAACCCTTTGTTAATTTTTAGGACTGAACTAACTTTTATCTGCAGGATGAGTCTGGCAAGCCTAAGCAGGAGGCTGCTGAGTGCAAACAGAGCTGAGCGGCGCGATAGAGCGCGACGTAACGCATATTCTCACTCATGACATGATTGGCTTTTATCGGGTTTAAGGATTTCATCTAAGTCACCGACCTACTCGGAAGAAAAGGGTGGGCGGTGAACGACGGGAAGAAAAAGGCTACAGAATTGGGAAGCGGTTGAAACAGGTCGGCGATCCAGCCGGTGCCGTTTTTCAGAACAAAAAAGGTAGCATCGTCATTTGATAGGCATCGTTTGCAAGAAAGAAAGCCTACGGTTTTTGCGAGCAAACTCTGGGACTGGAAACCACGTTGATAGACAGACACACAGCCAGAGGGCACAAGTCGGCCCCGCGCGATTATTATGTTGCCCTCCTCTTTTTTGCAGCCTTTTTCTCTTACTTCGTTATCAGGGGTTCTCTGTCTTGTGTTTTACTTGTTTTTGCAAACAACGCTGATTTTCGTTCCTGGCACGGATGTAAGGTAGTGACAGAAGGGATGGTTCTTACAAGGATGGTGCAAGGGTTTACCAGGTGCATAATATATAGAGAATGATTTTGCCATGATGCAATAAGTTGGATGTTGTTGCAGTAATATACCAGCTTTGTCTGTGTAGTTTTTCTTGTTACCCTTGTTCTTTGTTTACTGTGTTTTGACGTAGTGGCTGCATTAGTACTCGCGCAAGACATGTTTGGAGCCGACGCCACGACGACAATGTCTCAGTTGTGACCCGGGGGATATGCATGTACGTCGCAGGACGGCGAGTCATGTTGTTTACATATGCTGTGCTGATGATGATATATCCTATACTCACCCTTGACTGGGCTTTGTGTCATTGCTTGTAACCTACCATAGCTAGAGGAGGAAAGAAAAGTCAGGACTTTGACCCTAAGCGATGAAAAGGCCTAGGTAATCTAGCATAAGTTTACTGCATTTTTTGCTAAGTTTAGGATGTCTTTGCTAAGTTGATTTTGACAGTCTACATGAAGGCCTGGTGTTTCCCTGCTCCCTGAGGCCTACATACTCCCTCAGGATTGCAATTGTGTATATTGTAAAGCACAGGACTTATTGATCAGTAAAAGACTATTATGGTTTCAACTTATTATCTAATTTATATCTAGCATCTTAAGATACAAACTGTAATGCCATAAATATAACACTTTACTGGCATCATATAGGGTAGGGTATGACTTGAACAAAGAAGCTTCATCTAACAGCTGACCGACAACCTTTCGACTGTATCGTGCCCGGCACCAATTATGATGAAACATATCAGCACGTTAATTGACTTTGAAATACACTGATAGTTGAACTGACGGATGAAACCAATAAACGGACGTCCGTCTGTCTATCCGCCGCCCTTCTCCGCTGCATCCCGCGCCGGCCTGCATATCCTCCGACTACGCCGCACACCGAATAGAACAACCTCCGCCAGCGGGACTGCTAGAAGCGGTAACGCACTGCTGTACCTATCCCTAGCAACCGGGCGCCGGGAGATGCAGAGATTGACGCCATTGCGTGACGGCATGGTGGCATTTCCGGTCTCGGTCAAGGGCCAAAGTGAGCAACAGACAGCATATTTTTTTTTAAGTGGTCCTGTCCAGGGCTGAGTGTATTGTTAGCGGCGTGGTAGTCCCAACCGCCGAAGGGAATAATCGGCTTGTACCTCGTTTTCTTTGTTATAAATGGTCCGACGAACTGAGCGAGCTCTTTCGTAGCCGACAGGGGACTAATGTACGTAAAAAGTTTTCCTATGCCAAAGCTGTCACGTCCGCAATGTTCCACTCCCACGTTCATGTATGTCGTGTAAATGCGACTAAGAGCCGCAAGGGTACACCGAGCGAATGCTCTATTTACTTGTAGACGGCCTCTGATTCGGCAGTGAAGGCATCAAATACCCAGGATGAGTCAGTTTGCGGAAGTCGGTAGACGTGTATTTGCCTGAATTCTGGTGCTGCATCCGGCCCGTCGCGACCTGAATTGTCAGCGCTGGCTAGACTGGAGTCATCTCATCATACCTTAGCCCAGCTCATACGTAGGAAGATTTTGGTGGCATCATAAAACCAATTGGCTCCCCTCCTGATCGTCCCAGTCTCTTCCTAGTATTCTAAAATTCTCAATATACCATAATCTCATCCTTTCTTAGACAGCGGGCAATACTTTGATACCTCCTCTGTTCCCAATTAAACCATCTTACCCACGGTAGCTCTCCAATTCCTCACTCCGAATCTCGACTCCCAGCTGGTTTACGACCCCTCCACCCTTCTCCAACAACACCACACCGACCGCGACCGTCGGCACATCTCATCATGGCGCCTGCTCCCCAAAACATCGCCAGCAACCTCTCTTCTGCAGCCCAGCGCGGTGAGGTCTCTCACAGCTGGGATAAGAACGTGGCCACCTCGCCGCTGGCTTCTTTCCAGTCTCCCCCCAGCTGGACCGCCAACCTCCCTAACCGTGGCGCGCCCAAGAACCTGAAGCCTTTCAACACCAAGGATATCAAGATTCTACTTCTCGAGAACGTCAATGTCACCGGTCAGGAGATCCTGAAGGCCCAGGGCTACCAGGTCGAAGCCCTCAAGACCTCTCTCCCCGAGGACCAGCTCATTGAGAAGATTCGGTGAGTTTGCCAAAATACCCCGCCATCCCTCAACTTTTTTTTTGCGAAGTTGTGCTGTGCCCCTCCATCGACGGCTTCACAAATGCCCCTCGTCCATGAGCGCCATGCCCCCACCATGAATACTAACAAATGGTGATCACAGTGATGTTCAAGTCATCGGTATTCGCTCCAAGACAAAGCTCACCGAGAAGGTCCTCCGACAGGCCGAGAACCTCCTCGTCATTGGCTGCTTCTGTATTGGTACCAACCAGGTCGACCTTGAGTTCGCCGCCAAGAACGGTATCGCCGTCTTCAACTCCCCTTTCGCCAACTCGCGCAGTGTCGCTGAGCTGGTCATCGCCGAGATCATCGTTCTCGCCCGTCAGCTTGGCGACCGATCCAACGAGATGCACCGAGGCACCTGGAACAAGGTCAGCTCCAAGTGCTGGGAGATTCGAGGCAAGACTCTGGGTATCGTTGGCTACGGTCACATTGGTTCTCAGCTGTCCGTCCTCGCTGAGGCTATGGGCATGAACGTCATCTACTACGATGTTGTTACCCTGATGGCTCTGGGAACTGCCAACCAGGTTCCTACACTTGAGAAGCTCTTGGGTGAGGCTGACTTTGTCACCCTCCACGTCCCTGATCTCCCCGAGACACGCAACATGATCTCTACTCCCCAGTTCGAGCAGATGAAGACTGGTGCCTACCTGATCAACGCCAGCCGTGGTAGCGTTGTCGATATCCCCGCTCTCATCAAGGCTAGCCGTGCTGGCAAGGTTGCTGGTGCTGCTCTTGACGTCTTCCCCTCTGAGCCCGCTGCCAACGGTGACTACTTCACCAACGACCTCAATGCCTGGGGTGAGGACCTCCGAAGCTTGAGGAACCTTATCCTGACACCTCACATCGGTGGTAGCACCGAGGAGGCTCAGCGTGCCATTGGCATCGAGGGTAAGTGCACACCTAGAATATCACATTGGACTCCACACTAACACTTACATAGTCAGCGAGGCTCTGGTTCGCTACATTAACCAGGGCATCACTCTGGGCAGTGTCAACATCCCCGAGGTCCAGCTCCGTTCGCTGACTTCCGACGAGCCTGATACCGCTCGTGTAAGTCTATGCCGAAACCCGAAATCGACATGCACAATATTAACTCGAAATCATAGGTCATCTTCATTCACCGAAACGTTCCTGGTGTGCTCCGAAAGGTCAACGAGATTCTCGGCGACCACAACGTCGACAAGCAGATTTCCGACAGCAGAGGCGACAACGCCTACCTCATGGCCGATATTAGCAGTATCAAATACGAGCAGATCAAGGACATCTACGACAGCCTTGAGGCTCTTAGCGGTAAGTCGAGTCAAGTGAGACAAGCTCAATGCCATAAACTGACAGTTCGTGCACAGCTCGCATCATGACCCGTATCCTGTACTAAGAAAAGAGGCATGGACCACTCGGTGGCTCTGAGGTTCAACCCTTATCCTCTAACTACGACAACTTAGTAAAAAGAAACGCGATGCAACCAACGACCGCACGGGACTTTGAATGCATGGAGAAGGGGGAAATAAAGGGGGCGGCCCGTTCGTTTTGATCCGGTCCTTGATTCCCGGACGAGGTTGACACATTGATGCATTGGCTATGGTCAATGAAGGCATGAGCAATTCAAACCCCCATGACGCGACTTGACGATCGTGGCTGGAGGAGGGTTTGCTATGGATGATGCAAAAAAAGTCGGAATCGCCAGATACGGGTACGTACTCCATTCTTGAGCGTGGATCAAATCAAAAGGGGGCTGGTTTTTGCGGCTGGTGCTTGATTAAGTTAAGGTAAAAGCTCGCAAACCGACTGGTTGGGCTAGTCGGTGGCACTGTATGGAGTAATATGGCATGGATGAATTCAACGAACAGAAACATTTGAGCTTCAACGCAACTTAGAATACCAAAATAGGATCAATCCGGTGCGAATCGAGAGGGGGATCCCGAGGGACCCATAGACCATCACTTTGTTGACCTTATGTACCTCTCTCTGTATCCGTAGACCAACTTCAGTTCCGCGTAAGGGCTGAGATAAGCATGCATAGAGTTTGTTAAATGTTGGCGTAAGCTGCAGAGTTGCTTGACGTCAAACTATATACATAATAAAATGTTGGGGATATGAGGTGCATTTGCATAGCCGTGTGGTTGCCGACAAGTTCGGAGCTGAAGAAGATAATGTACCTTCGGAATTCGAGGTTGGATCTGTGATACCCTCGGCGAACAAGCTCCTCCGAGCTGCCTGGCTTTTACGATTGTACCTCGCTGATCCTTCAAATATGTCCTTGATGGACTCAGCTCCTAGTCTTTGGGATATGGTGGAGATATATTAATCGGTTACTAGGGTTCAAGAATTCCCCAGTATTTTTTGGAATTGGCATCTCCTTTTTGGAGGATCGGGCCTTGCTCATCAATGTCACTGGCGAGTTTCATCTTTGGGCTTGTTTGAATGACTATTGAAGTCTGAGAGAATTGGTTCATGATGATTGGTATGTCAACTCTGGCGAACCATTGCATTATGATCTTTGTCTTCCAGAACACCAAGTCAAACTCCAAATATTCTAGGAGTATATACGCATTGTGTCCAGTAACTACACAGTCTATACGCACAGCTTTTGTGACGGTTGCTGCAAATACCTACAGTCGGTGAAGTTGTATCAAGACAGTGCGACTTGGATCTCGGAGCGTTTGATCGTCAAATGTCAATTAAGGGGCCTGCGGCGTAACATTTTTTTTGAGCATTAGCTCCAACAAACCCCAATAATTGCTTTGTATCTGTCCTCAGTGACAGTGACAGTCTCACCACGGGCTGATGTTCATGTCCAGTTCCGTGGCATGGTAGACCATGACAGACACAGTGTCGACTCAATTCCAAGAGCCATCTCTAGGAAAATGCATGCATTTTGTCCTTCGCTTGTTTCTCACCCCAGATCCAAGGAAGACAAGACAAGGTCGAAGACGCGGACGGGTCGGCCCCTCATTGGCTCGCGGGAGTGTCCAGGTAGAGGGAGCCCCTAAATTCTTCTGAAGCCAGGAGCTTCCAGGAACTGAAAGGCTGGGTAGGCGTCGTAGAGCTGGAGGTATTTAAAACGATCGTGATTGGTATCCTGATGGTGGTGATGCACTGAAGAAATACTGATGGCTGAGCCCCTAGGTACTGCAACCCCCTAACAGGAGTGCCCCGCCCCCCCTGTCCCTCGACCTCCAACGTGCCCCGTGCGGCTGCAGTGTCCATCCGGCCCTTTCAATCAGGAGCAAAACGCGTGCTGGCATCACCGACCGCATCCATAACTTTTGACCTGCTCTTCAAGGTCTCTCTTTTTGCCTTGACTTTTGCCTTGTGCGATCACTTAATCTTGCTCGACCTCTTTTTTGTCGGCGAGTTCTTTGAGTCCTTGTGTGGGAAGTGAGAGGAAGAGTGTACAAAGCTCGTTTCTCCCGCCCTTTACAGGTTCAGGGTCCTTTTCTACCACCCACCTTCACCCACCGTACTTTGGATTACGGGGCACCGGTGTAGCCAAAAGTTGGACGATTTGCGCAAAGCATCCAACAACCGTTCGACCGCACACTTTCAACGATCCAAGATCGCATAACGCCTCTTTTCATCTGTCATCAGCGGCGTTTTGACGACCACAATCTTTCCCCGGCAGGCCCCGTTGCTTCATCTACAAACAGCTGCTGGCGAATGTCTGCTTCCTACCGCCATTCAGCCCCTTAGAACAATAACCGCCGATACCGCTTCGACATAGTCGCATTTACCTCCCGTTCCTTCACATACCGGCCTTGCGCCCGGTCATATCGCCATCATGGCATCGGCCTACGAGGTTGGCACAAGAGCCTGGCAGCCAGACACTGCTGAGGGTTGGGTTGCTTCAGAGCTCATCAACAAGACCGTTGATGGGTCCAAGGTCAAGCTGACCTTCCAGCTTGAGAATGGCGACGTGAGTTTTCCCTCCAAATGCGTTCAATGATGCCATTGGCGCTCACCGTTTGGGATCACGAAACTGACAGGATGTTTCTCATATAGACCAAAGATATCGAGGTCACCGCAGAGGCCCTACAGAGCGGTAACGACCCGTCTCTCCCCCCTCTGATGAACCCGACAATGCTCGAAGCCAGCGACGATCTCACAAATTTGTCCCATCTTAACGAGCCTGCTGGTATGTCAAACACAAGAGTATTTTCCGCGGTATTTGGACAATAGTGCTGATACCCCGTAGTTCTTCAGGCAATTCGATTACGGTACTTGCAAAAGGAGATCTACACCTACAGTGGCATCGTCCTCATTGCCACCAACCCTTTCGCACGAGTCGATTCGCTCTACGTTCCCGGCATGGTACAGGTTTATGCTGGAAGACAGCGAGCGACACAAGCTCCCCACTTGTTCGCTATTGCTGAAGAGGCCTTCATGTAAGCATGCACTTTCACATGTCAACACAACTCCATACTGACTTGACTCTCAGGGACATGGTTCGTGACAAGAAGAACCAGACAGTAGTTGTCTCCGGAGAGTCTGGTGCTGGCAAGACTGTCAGTGCCAAGTACATCATGCGATACTTCGCTACCAGAGAGTCGCCCGACAACCCTGGTGGACGCTCCAAACGAGGAGCCGAGTCTATGAGTGAGACGGAAGAGCAGATCCTTGCGACTAACCCTATCATGGAAGCGTTCGGTAACGCCAAGACGACTCGAAATGATAACTCGTCACGTTTCGGAAAGTACATTGAGATTATGTTTGACGAGCACACAAATATTATCGGTGCCAAGATCAGGACATACCTTCTCGAGCGTTCTCGATTGGTTTTCCAGCCCCTCAAGGAGCGAAACTACCACATTTTCTACCAGCTTGTCGCTGGTGCGTCAGAGCAACAGCGCGAGGAGCTTAACCTACTGCCTATCGAGGAGTTCGAGTACCTGAACCAAGGAAACTGCCCAACAATCGACGGTGTGGATGACAAGGCCGAGTTCGAGGCTACCAAGAAGTCGCTGTCAACAATCGGTGTTACGGATGCCCAGCAGGCCGACATCTTCAAGCTGTTGGCTGGTCTTCTGCACCTCGGAAACGTGAAGATCACTGCATCCCGAAACGACAGTGTTTTGGCCCCCAACGAACCTTCATTGGAGCGTGCCTGTGCCATTCTCGGGGTCAAGGCCGAGGAGTTTGCGCGATGGATCGTCAAGAAGCAGCTCGTTACCCGTGGCGAGAAGATCACCTCCAACCTCAGCCAAGCGCAGGCCATCGTCGTTCGAGATTCCGTTGCTAAGTTTATCTACTCAAGCTTGTTCGACTGGCTTGTCGATATCATCAACCATAGTTTGGCTGCTGAGGAAGTGTTGAACAGAGTTGTCTCATTTATTGGTGTTTTGGATATTTATGGTTTCGAGCATTTCGCCAAGAACTCTTTCGAACAGTTCTGTATTAACTATGCCAACGAAAAGCTCCAGCAGGAATTCAACCAGCACGTCTTCAAGCTGGAGCAGGAGGAGTACCTCAGGGAAGAGATTGACTGGACCTTCATCGACTTCTCCGACAACCAGCCTTGTATCGACCTGATTGAGGGTCGCATGGGTATTCTGTCTCTGCTTGACGAGGAGTCTCGTCTTCCCATGGGATCTGATGAGCAGTTCGTTACTAAGCTTCACCACAACTTTACTCCCGACAAGCACAAGTTCTACAAGAAGCCTCGGTTCGGAAAGTCTGCTTTCACCGTTTGCCATTATGCCATTGACGTTACCTACGAATCTGAGGGTTTCATTGAGAAGAACCGAGATACCGTCCCTGACGAGCACATGGCTGTTCTGCGTGCCACAAGCAACGAGTTCTTGAAGACTGTTCTGGATGCTGCCTCAGCTGTACGAGAAAAGGATGCCGCCTCATCAAGTTCCAGCTCCGTTAAGCCCGCCGCTGGTAGGAAGATCGGCGTGGCTGTCAACAGAAAGCCCACTTTGGGAGGTATTTTCCGATCTTCGCTCATCGAGCTTATGAGCACTATCAACAATACTGATGTCCACTACATCCGATGTATCAAGCCTAATGAGGCCAAGGAGGCATGGAAGTTTGAGGGACCCATGGTTCTTAGCCAGCTTCGTGCTTGTGGTGTCCTCGAGACGGTTCGCATCAGTTGTGCTGGCTACCCTACTCGTTGGACATACGAGGAGTTTGCCCTTCGTTACTACATGCTTGTGAAGTCTGATCAGTGGACTTCGGAGATCCGCGAGATGGCCGATGCCATCCTTAAGAAGGCTCTCGGAACAAGTAGCAGCAAGGGTATGGATAAGTACCAGCTTGGTCTTACCAAGATTTTCTTCCGAGCTGGTATGCTTGCTTTCCTGGAGAACCTCCGCACCACTCGACTCAATGACTGCGCTATCATGATTCAGAAGAACCTGAGAGCCAAATACTACCGAAGACGCTATCTTGACGCCCGTGAGGCCATTGTTATGACACAGTCTGCTATCAGGTCATGGAAGGCCAGGAAACAGGTCCAGGAGCTTCGCACTATCAGGGCTGCCACTACCATCCAGCGAGTCTGGAAGGGATCTAAGCAACGCAAGGCCTATCAACAAATCCGGAGAGACATGGTTCTCTTCGAGTCTGCCGCCAAGGGATATCTCCGACGAAAGAACATTATGGAGGAGCGTCTCGGTAATGCTGCTCTCAAGATCCAGCGTTCTTGGAGATCACGAAGACAACTGCGAGCTTGGAGACAATACCGCAACAAGGTTGTCCTCATCCAGAGCTTGTGGCGCGGAAGAAGTGCTCGAAAGGACTATAAGAAGATTCGTGAGGAGGCTCGTGACTTGAAGCAGATTTCTTACAAGCTCGAAAACAAGGTCGTCGAGTTGACACAGTCCTTGGGCTCAATGAAGGAGAAGAACAAGGGTCTGGCCTCGCAAGTGGAAAACTACGAAGGACAGATCAAATCATGGAAGAAGCGACACAACGACCTCGAGGCCCGAACCAAAGAGCTTCAGACAGAAGCCAACCAAGCAGGTATCGCGGTCGCCCGCCTACAAGCTATGGAAGACGAGATGAAGAAGCTTCAGATTGCCTTCGACGAGTCAACGGCCAACATCAAGAGGATGCAAGAGGAGGAGAGAGAGCTCAGGGAATCTTTGCGAGCCACAAATTCAGAGTTGGAGACAGCCAGAAGGTCAAGCACGCAACACGAGAAGGACAACATGAGTCTCAGACAGGAGCTGGAGTCTCTGCGGGATGCCCTCGAGCTGGCTCGAAGGAATGCCCCCATCAACGGAGAGCTTGCCAACGGTACCACGCCCGCAGCCGCAGCACCTTCAGGTCTCATCAACCTCGTCTCGTCCAAGAAGCCTAAGCGTCGGAGTGCCGGTGCGGAGCCACGGGAGCTTGATCGCTTTAGCGGTACTTATAACCCTCGGCCGGTTTCCATGGCTGTTACTGGCACGGCGCATCGTCAGAACCTTTCTGGCTCGACCTTCCTACCTGGCGTTGATAATATCGAGATGGAACTTGAGACGCTTCTCGCGGACGAGGATGGCCTCAATGAGGAGGTAACAATGGGATTGATCCGAAACCTCAAGATCCCTTCACCCAGCAGCACCCCTCCTCCTTCGGACAAGGAGGTGCTCTTCCCTTCATATCTCATCAACTTGGTTACGTCAGAGATGTGGAACAACGGGTTTGTGAAGGAGTCGGAACGTTTCTTGGCCAACGTGATGCAGTCCATCCAACAGGAGGTGATGCAGCACGACGGCGACGAGGCCATCAACCCCGGCGCCTTCTGGCTGTCCAACGTCCACGAGATGTTGTCGTTTGTATTCCTCGCCGAGGACTGGTATGAGGCTCAGAAGTCGGACAATTATGAGTACGATCGTCTTCTGGAGATCGTCAAGCACGATCTTGAGAGCTTGGAGTTTAACATCTACCACACTTGGATGAAGGTGTTGAAGAAGAAGTTGCATAAGATGATTATTCCCGCCATCATCGAGTCCCAGTCTCTCCCTGGTTTCGTTACCAACGAAAGCAGCCGATTCTTGGGCAAGCTCCTGCAATCGAACTCAACCCCCGCTTACAGCATGGACAACCTGCTCAGCTTGCTGAACAGCGTCTTCCGTGCCATGAAGGCTTACTACCTGGAGGACTCCATCATCACACAGACCATCACTGAGCTTCTGCGATTGGTGGGTGTGACGGCGTTCAATGACCTGCTCATGCGACGAAACTTCCTCTCATGGAAGCGTGGTCTCCAGATCAACTACAACATCACCCGTATCGAGGAGTGGTGCAAGAGCCACGACATGCCCGAGGGCACGCTCCAGCTGGAGCATCTGATGGTAAGTTCTACATATCCGCTAAGTCAAGGACAAGACTAACAACTGCGCAGCAAGCAACCAAGCTTCTTCAACTCAAGAAGGCCACCCTGAATGACATAGAAATCATTCAGGACATCTGCTGGATGTAAGTAGTGACGCCCATCTGGTCTAACTCGCATACTAATGACTGTAGGCTATCACCAAACCAGATCCAGAAGCTGCTCAACCAATACTTGGTTGCCGATTACGAGCAGCCTATCAATGGCGAGATCATGAAGGCTGTTGCCTCACGCGTGACGGAGAAGAGCGATGTGCTTCTCCTACAAGCCGTCGATATGGACGACAGTGGTCCTTATGAGATTGCCGAGCCTCGAGTCATCACTGCACTTGAGACTTATACCCCTTCTTGTGAGTAACACGAACAACCTATTATAGGCATTGCATGCTAACTTGTCTCAGGGCTCCAGACTCCTCGTCTCAAGAGGCTAGCCGAGATCGTGTCGGCACAAGCCATTGCTCAACAAGAGAAGTTCGACTATACTGATGGCGAAGATTACGAAGATGGGCAGCCACAACATCATGAACTTGCCGGCGTTGATGAGGTGGAAACAGAGTCGTAGGAGATAATGATTAGGCATTTCGAACGCACATAAGGGATAGAAGCCGCATTTTCAGGGTGTTTGATGTCGAATTTTCTAATGGCGGCGTGTAACTGAAAACAGATCTGAGGGAGGGTCTTCTCCTTGTATCTGGACGGCATCATGTATACTGAGCGAGAACATATGTCACCTCTCGGCAAGCCGGTGAGGATATTTATACTCGGCTCTATTTTGTAAGATGAGATACGGCTGTATTGGAGAGTCCGAGAGATGAGAGTACGAAGCGATATCGTGGTTATTTATTCACTACTCGAGTGCCATTGATGATAGTTTTTGATTGAAGAATTGGATGTTGAAGTGGCGATGCAACTATCGAGTCTACCACCTCTTTAGTTGCATGGAATTTCTCTGCATAGGACAACCTGAAGAAGAGCCCATCAATCTCTGCAACCTTGTATACAGACGACAAAGCAGCCAAAATGACCACACGACAACTGCCTAACATCATTATTACGGGCACGCCCGGTGTCGGAAAGACGACTCACTGTGAGGCTCTCGCGGAGCGAACTGGACTGCGCCATCTCTCAGTGAACCAAGTTGTGAAGGACAAGGAGTGTCATGAGGGTTGGAGCGATGAGTTTCACAGCTTTATTGTGGATGAGGACAAGGTGAGGGACTATCATCTCACCCAGAACTGATTTTGGGGATAAACACAAGTTCTGGAGAATATGGTGAGAATTTATGCTGATATTATCACAGTTACTAGATGCTATTGAGGACGATGTCAAGGCTGGTGGACGTATTATTGACTGGCACGCCTGTGATCTGTTCCCCAAGAGCTGGATAGATCTGGTTGTTGTGCTTCGAGTTGACTCATCAACACACTACGATCGCCTTATCACAAGGTATGTTATTCATTCATTACACAGCTCTTGCTTTTCGTTCTGGGTCACATTTACTGACTCTGTATTTCAGAAACTACCCCGAGTCCAAGCTCCAAGAAAACATAGACTCCGAGATCATGCAAGTTCTCCTCCAAGAAGCTCATGAGGCTTTCGATGAGGAGATTGTCATTGAATTGACCAGCAACACATCTGATGAGATGGACACAAACGTTGATCGTATAGTGGCTTGGCTTGATCAGTGGAAGAAGGACAACAATGAGGAATAACCAAACTTCAGAGACAACATAAAAAGGGACGGATATTTGCTACAGGGGTTACTACAAAAGTCTTTAGCTATAGGTGTGGGATATTTTGAAGCGTGGACTCGGTTGGTGAAAATAGATTTTTAGATGCAAGCCTAGGGCAGGCTATGAATTGACATGAATCGTTCTACTGGTGGTTCCGTGCTGAGTAAGTGCATATTTTCATGTACAATCACAGTCATAGTGGGGAGCCTCTTGTTCAGCTCGATTATCTCCAGCTGCTGATTCTCCCGCTTCTGTTTCGAAAAGATATAGAATACAAAAGCGACTGTACGACGTCAAGATGGCTGCACACAAGGTCAACTTCATCACCGGCAACGCCAACAAGTTGCGCGAGGTCAAGGCCATTCTCGAGCCTGAGATCGAGGTTCTGAGCAAATCTATTGATCTCGAAGAGGTTCAGGGCACACTTGAGGAGGTCACAGAGTCAAAGTGCCGTCGAGCTGCTGATCTGGTATGTAAACTATCTTATCTATCCTACAAACGCTGCAAAGAAAATGAATGTTGAACAATAAAATACAGGTCAAAGGCCCCGTGCTGGTCGAAGATACAGCTCTGTGCTATAACGCTCTGAGCGGTCTCCCTGGAGCGTACATGTGAGATTTGATGCTAAAACGCCGAGAAACATGAATGCTGATGGTAGTAAAGCAAGTGGTTTATGACTTCGATTGGTCATCAGGGCTTGAACAACCTGTTGGCTGCTTACACTGATAAGTCGGCCGAGGCTGTCTGCACTTTTGGATACTGTGCTGGACCTGGCGAGAAGGTCATTCTGTTCCAAGGCCGTTGCCCAGTAAGAAACTCTCGAGTCCAGTGACCCTGACTGTGCTGATATGTGATACAGGGCAAGATTGTGCCTCCCCGTGGACCTCCCGATTTCGGTATGTGCTGTGAAAAAATAAATACATAGAGTACATGCTGACATATGAATAGGATGGGATGCCGTCTTTGAGTATGAGGGTCAAACGTATGTATTGTTTGAATCCGAACGATGACCTCTGCTAACTCTCATAGCTTTGCTGAGATGGACAAGGCGGAGAAGAACAAGATCTCTCACCGTGGCCGAGCTCTGGCCAAGCTCCAGGCTTGGTTCAAGGAACAGCAGTAGATTGCAGTGAACTACGATACAGCAGCGTACTTTGTGAGACTAGAGCCTGATAAGTATAAAGGCTAGATGCAGTCAAGGACGGGATTGCTTACTAGAGCACTTCATACTGGTTGTACTTGCGAAAGTAGTGGGAGCCACGACGATACGGCTGCAAGAAACTGTCGATTGAGGACGGCTTCTGCCGAACTGTCCTGCCGATGAGGTTTCGGACCTTTGTAGAATCACGAAAACTGGGATCGAATACCAATAGATTCGCCTGCCCATCCATTTGCCTCTCGAAGCCGACGATTGTCAGAGAGTGGCCTATCTACATTTAGTGCCTGATAAACATGCTGATAGTTTGAGATAGTCCTACCTGGATGTTGTAGATAGATTGGTGGCAATTCCGTGTGATGAATTCGGTCTTCGACGCTTGTGATACCTCCTCGAAAGTATCCTTCGATAGCTTCAAAGAGACGTTGTTTCGACCTGCCACGTTCCTGATCCTTAAATGCTTGAACGGAGCAACTATTACTGTCAGCTGCCTGTTGAGCTTCTCGTGCTGGCAAACTTACGGTATCTCCAAGCTGAGAAACACAGCTTGTGCCTGCTTCTTGTTAGCCGACTGACTTGATACAAGTAGAGAGGATCATATACCTCTGGTGTACCAATGTATTTTCTCGTCCCCTTAATACCTCCCGTCTCTGCTCTTCCCTGGGCATTGATACCCATGTCCCAAGCATTCTCGATGAGATCTTGGATCTGAAAGATGGAGGGAAACGTGCGCCCAAAGTGATTTGAACCTTCTCTCGAAGCTGCGATGATGTTTGAAGTGAGCATCTGGATGTTTCGATAGCCACAGAAACCGCCTGTCGCTTGTTAGACAACTTAGATTACACAGCATTTGTCGACTCACCTTCACGTCTCAATTTGGAAACATGTTGTACTGCAGGGTGACACAGGTAGGCATACTGTGTTGAGGGACTTTGCTCGAGAAGCTGACTTAGAACAGGCAGAACACCTGAAATCGTCAGCTGCTGCTGGGGAACGTTACTAGATGTTACTCACCATCATTAACAACCTGACCTTCATCCTTGAGAAGGTCTACGAGCCAAGGGGGCATCTTTCTCTCATGCGCAAATCTGCCAAGATCGGACTTCTACTCTCGTGTTAGTCACTACATCATGAGTATCAAGAATCATGTGAGATCTCACCCCCAGGCGAACATTGGATTTAGCTCGATCGCCATTTTTATCGCGACTTGAAGAGCCTCTGCTGGTAGTCTTGGTGATACCAGCGTCCTCTCTCTTGGTCTTGTGCCGTGTCCTACTACTGCTACCGCTACCGTTACTCTCCCTCCCATGAGAGCTACGCCCGGCAAAGAGGTCCTTCCAGGCCTGGATAGGGCTGACCTTCTTGTGCTTCCGGTCTCTCTCTCTAGACGACGACGAAGACGACTCCGGCTTCCGAGCCACAGCGGGAGTCTGTTCCGGTTCTGGCACTGGCACTGGCACCAGCCCTGGCCCTGGCTCGGGCGTGGCGTCCTGCGCCTCGAGCTCGTGAAGCTCGAGATGATAAGCTAGTTCGTCCAGCCGAAGGATCTCACCGCAACCTTCTGGACACGAGATAGTGTCTCCGGAGGAGGTGGGTGGTGAGACGTCAGCGTCTGGGTGTTGCTGCTCTATGTGCTAGTCAAGGGGATGAATGTCTTAGTCTCAGCTAAACTCAACGCAAGCGGTAAGAAAGAAAGATCGGTGAGAGAGAGAGGGACACACTAGAATGAGTTCATATTCGCCTTGGCCCGGCTTGAAGCCGCAGAAGGGGCAAGGATCCGAGTTGGACATGATGGTTAATTATTTCATGAATTAAGATGAGGGATGAGAAAGGTTGGGTTTAGGAGCGAAGAGACTGTGTTTAAAATGCGAGATGGAGAACAAGATTCTATGTGTCTATGAGTTATCAAGTGCAGTAATTGATTCGGCTGTGACAAAGATGGAATGATCAAGTTCAAGAACAAAGAAAGAGTTGGGCGCGGTGTGAGAGAGAGTGTGTGTGAGAGAGTGATTCATTCAGTCTGAGCCCGTGAGTGAGGCTGTGATGGCGGTACACGTACCACGTCTCCAGGGTCTCACAGCGTATTCAAAGTCAAATCACGGGAAGGGCACCGCCTAGGAAATGCTACCATTCAGCTGTACCTACCTACTAAGCTTTGACAACACCACCAACCACTATAATTAAGGACTGTTATTTACGGATACATACTGTAGGCACTCAAAAATGCAAACACAGCAAATACACAAGGTATGTACAGCAACGCCAAGTCAGTAAACCACATGGCACAACGTCAGTACCACAACAAAGACCGCGGATCTCTCGATAGCGCCCGGATGATACCCTATTGCATTGTACAGCGGGACCATCCGAATAGAGTCAAGTTCCCGTCCAAATGGATCTCACAGTAACATACAGTACACTCACTACTAGACTACATACAAGACAGACCGCTCACGGGGGGAGAGAGAGCGAGGGAGGGAGGGAGGGAGGGATTTAAAGAACTAAGCAAAGTTAGCCAAACTAACAAGGCATCGTGAATTGTTGGGAACCAATTATCAACGACACCGAGAATCTGGTGCCTTGGATTTGTTCTAGAAACTCGCTCTAAACAAGGTACGTATCGGTAGTTGCAGCTCGATACATCCTTGCAAGTGTCGCTCAGTCTCCTCTATCAGTCAGTCATTCAAGCGGTCATGAATCAGGACATTCACCAAGCAAGTCAGTCACTAAGAGTCAGAGTCAGAGCCAGATAGTGTAAGGCAGTACGGAGTACAACAGAAATTTTCTAATAGTAGGTAAGCAAGTAAGCAAGCAACCAATCCCAAAACCTCCTGAACCTGGACCTGGACCCCTCCATTGATTTGAACCATGTACTCTAGTTGTTAAGGCAGGCAAAACGAGAAAGAAAATAACACACCAAAGCTTGGTAGTTAGACATCAACATGGTACGACTTGACTTGACACCCTTTCCAATAGACAGCAACGGAGAATTTAACCAAAAGAGGGCACCCTATTCAAGGCCCTTGTTGTCTCAGCCCCGAATCACCTTGTGTTGTGACCCCTGTGACTGAGACTGTGACTGCCATCCATCGTGGGACGGCCTGGCCTGGCCAGAACTTGTGGACCGCCCCGCGGCCTGAGAAGACTGAATCGTCATCATGGCGATCGTGATTGTCTGGAAAAAATGATAATTATGCCTCTTTGAACAGCATCCGCAATCGTTGTTTACATCAGAATGCAATTGCTCTTGGCCGGAGCCTCGCCTGGGTTCTGTGACTTCTCAATCTGTCCGATCAAGAGCTCGAAAGCCTTGCCCACGTTCTCGTTGTATCGCGCGCTCGCCTCGGTCCAGCCGCATTGTATCTTCTCCGAGAGCTTCTGTCCGTCCTCGGGTGTGACCTGTCGTTGCTCGGGGCGCAAGTCGCTCTTGTTGCCGACGATGCAGATGGGGACCGACTCGGTGCCCTAACATTGGTGGTTCAGCCTCAGCTTACGAGTTGCTTGTTTCGGGTTCTGAGAGCACTTACCAGGTGGTTGAGGATCTTCTCGCGAATGACTTGCACCATCTCGAAGGATGGCAGTGATGATACTGAGTAGACAAGCATGTAGCCATGGATGCCGATAAAATGCTTCGAGTTGAGAATGCTGTACTCATCCTGGCCCGCTGTGTCGACGATTTCGGTTGAGTAATCTTGGCCCTTGTACTTGATCATCTTGCTGAAGGTATTCTCAATCGTGGGATAGTAGCTGTCGACGAAGTGGCCATCGACGAACCGCACTGCTAGAGACGACTTGCCTGCGATGCATCCATCGTCAGCAACTGTAATTGAGCATTTGGAATTGAATCGCCATCTGTTGAGTAGAGAGTAAAGAAATTGAGAAATACTGACCGACGGAGCGGCTGCCGACAATAGCGACCTTTCTTTGCTTGGGGGAAGGCATCGTGCAACAACGTTGAGTGGCGATGAATCAAAAGTGAAACAGCGTCCGAACTGCGTGCGTAGGTATTGTCGTTGTTGAACCTGAAGTTGGGTTTTGTCGCCCGAAAGGAGTAAAATATTGGGCGTACAGCAACTGAGACCAACAGCGGCAAAAATAGGTTATGAGGGAAAATAGAGAGAGAGAGAAAAGAGTCTCGATGATGACGATGGTGAATGTATGATGTGTAACTTTAGTACTGGAGTACAGTAGGTACGGTACCTCAGCTGGGGGTACCTAAGGTTATGATATGGTTGGATCCATCCGTAAAAGGGCCTGGAACTTCAGGTGCCCGTACTCACGTCAGTCAAATCAAATCAGCTCAGATCAGATGCTACAGGTCTCGAATGCAGTAAAAAAAAGAGCCCATCTTTTTCCCAAACTAACCCAAGATTATTCCTGATGGGCAGGAACTGCAACTCTGCCTACGTCTACCTACTGCAAGCCTCCCCCCCCTCCCCTCCACTCCAACAAGAACGGGGAGCCCCTCCCCCTCCCTTTGCATCATAGGTACCTACAGCCCGATAAAGATAGGTACGTAACTGTGCTGCCTCTCCCCTGTAATAAGTGACGCGTGAGCTTGCAGGGTTACTCACATACCTTAGTCTTTCTCACTTGATGCATAACCCAACACCAACACTGTAAAGTATGCACTAAATCACACCGGGAATAATTCCAACAAGAGCCTCAGATCATGCATTTGCACCAAAGTATGAGCGAATCTCAGTATCAGCATCAGTATCAGCAAATATGGTCTTTCTAATGACCTGGTATCGATTCTTCTTCTCATCTATACACTCTCTCGCTAGCAAATATGCCCAGAAGTGGCTGTAGTCCATCCGCCATACAAAGTAAAAGAAAAAAGAGGGAGTCATACTCAGAACATTGTCCCAAAAAAACATTCCCTAGCTTAAGTCATGTCCATGCGTATATAATCAACTATTGTCGTCGCAGTCGTTGTAATTCGTTGACGAGCCCTTCCAGCTCCGTCACCTTGTTGTCCACTGATCTATACATTCCGATGAATTCCTTGATCGATCCAATAAGACCTGGGAGTCCATCGCTTCCCGCTTGCTCCTTGAGTCGTTGCCGGGCTGCGTCTTCCAGAGACAAGTAGCCTAGCAAGACGGAAAGGTAGCCAAATGCCACGCTCAGTTTCGATTTCTCTACAGAATCAGCCTGTAACATCATTGTCAGTTTCAGATATGTCAGCGCCGACGCGATAACTTACCTCTAGCATCAAGGCCTGGTTCTGTAAGTATACCTTCACCAGGCCATCCAGCTGCGCCCCGGTGATGTTCTCACGGGCGGGAGCGCAGTGTTCTAGTATATTGATCGTCATACCGAGCACTAGAAGGAGCCCATCATAAGTCTCCTCCTTCAGACGTCGGTTGCTCATAGCGTCCAGGGCCGATTTGAAGCCAGATAGAATGCATTTCGATAGATTCGACAACAGGATCACATCACTAAAGGCCGCCGCACCGTGAGTCGTGTTGGACATGTTGATCGAGAGCTTAAGAATAGCTACTTCGATGTTTCCGAGCTTATCTGGCCATTGCTGGAGGCTGTTCTCGAGAATGCGGGCCACTTGATGCGATTGCTGCGCAATCCATGTGACTTCATTGGCATCGTTCATCGCCAGCCCTGATTGTGACTCCAGTATTGATATAACAAGAGCAGTCGCTGCGTCGGTTCTAGGGTTCGTACTCGTACAATTGGAAAGGACGGTCTCAAGATCGTCCTCAACGTCCTTGACAACTACCGATGAGTGCATCGCATCGATTCGTTGGCACACAACGTTCAGCAGTTGAAGTGCAAGAGTTTGAGGAGAAAGCTTCTCGGGGCGACGGCCATGCCAAATATTCATCTTCTTCAGCGTAGTCTTGACCTCGCTCAGAGAGGCTCTCGTCGTCTTGGCGAGCCTCAGTCTCCCTGACGCGAGTTCGTCAATGTCTTCAGGCACCCGTAAAAGGACAGAGAGCATTTGTCCCAGTCCATCATCAACAAGCTGTTGCAAGAGATGGGCTGCAGGACTGAAATGGAGAAACGACACGAGAACGGCTGACAAGGCGAATCCGCAAATGATATCCTGTTCTTGACCAATGTTTGCTGCGACTTTATCGCGAGTTGCGTGATCCCGGAATTGGCTGATAAAGTCCTTATTCTGTAGTTTCTGAGAAAGCTCCAGGAGTGCCCCTCTCCTCAATGAAGATGAAGAGCTTCCAGGGGTTCCTATCCGAGCAAGCAGGTCCTCCATCTCATCGGCAAAGCGATTGTTGGCTCCAGCTCTCCGTAGTTCATGAACGCTCTTGATAGCAGGTCGTGTGCCTCCGTCTCCGCCGAGATCATCGGAGTCGTCCATGGCAAATGGATCGGGGTTGGCGGGTTCTGGTGGCGTAGCAAGAAGCGCATCCAGCTCTTCTTCCACTGTCATGGGCTTTTCCTGGCTGGGCTCCCTGAGCTTCGAGGAAGACTCGGTCAGGATGGATCGAGATTGGCCATACGTGTACTTGACTCTTCGGCTCTTGAGTGCAACCGTAGGTCGATTTCTGGGTCGCATCGTAGAGTCTTGAGAATGATTTTGGGAGTTGTTTTGTGATTGTTGAGAGGGAGTCGCTCCTCCACTATCTGTACCGCTATTCGGGAGCAATTGTGATTTAGGCTTCTCTTCTTCGGAAGCCGAGTCTTCCGACTCTGAACTTTCTGCCCGCTGAGCCGCCAACCTGTCAATTAATCGCGGTCGTCGTTTCTTCGGTCTCGGTGATTCGTCATCGCGGTTCTTGGCCGTTGATTGCGCCGCACTTGAGCTGACTTTTGAGGTTGGGATATCGGATTTACTTCGAGGGAGGGGTCTAGATCGAACATTCGAACTTTTTGGACTCTTCTTTTGAACTGGTAGTTGGGGAAGAGGAGCGCTGGCTTTGGTCTCATTTTCAGAGGCTCCAGCTACAGGGCGCTTTAGTAGTGTAGTCGCAGACTTCATTTGTTTTGGAACAATAGATTTTGTTTCTTCTTCGATTGGTTCCGAAGGCGCAGCTTCTATGCGCTTTCTCTTTCTCGTGTCCGTCGCATCGCGTGGTTTTGGTTTCTGATCATCTCCGGCTCTCGCGCGAGCGGGATCATCGGGTCGCTTCTCGATAACGTGTTTTGGAGTTGGCTCCGATGTCGATCTCGGTAGCGACGGTTTTGATGGCTTCGCGGCGGAGGCGGCAGAATCAGGGCGGCTGCTCGGTGCAGTGAAGGATTCGGTGGGTTTGAATGGCATCGCGTCGCGCATGAAGCGCTTGCGCACAGGTTTGCCATACGTCATCACCTTGCGCGGGACTGACGCTGTCGAACTGTTTCGTGACGCCATAGTGTGCTGAAGTTCTATGAGCAGAACGCGACGGTTGGGGTGGCGGGTTTATATCATATAATGTAGTCGTTGGAAGTTGAAGGGATAAGATAAAACGATAGAGATGGTTGCGGAGGTAAGTCGCACCCTTTTAGTGGCAGGTTGCTTCAACACGCCGGCAAATAATGGAAGAGACAAAGAATGCGGCGCGTTGTCACGGATGCAGTTGCAAAAGAAAGGACGATAAAAGGAAAGCGAGCACAATGGATGAATAATAAAACTGAAGATGTTTCACATTGAATCACTGATGGATGGATTGATCAATGAAACGTTGAAAGGCTAGACTGCGGCTGCAGTGCCGTGATTAGCATAAAAAGCTTGGGTCACATTTCGGCTGTCAATAGAGAGAGAGCTAAAAGCAGAAGCACATCGTTCAATAGAAGAATATTAGTAACAAAGAACAATTAAAGTAAATAAACAAATTAATTGCATAGAGTGCTCTTTCGTTAAATGGTTTCCAATACGCCACTTCCATTGTTCTCATCTCATCTCCATTCTCTCTCTATATCATTGGATCCATATCCATTCTCATCTCCACTGCTGCTATCATGAATCCACGCCCATGCCACTGCCACTGCCACTGTCATGCAGTGACTGGAGCGAGTGCGGTATCCTCCGATCTTGTGAGCATCGTAGGGTAGGGTCCAGGCGCCGCCGGCCGATTTGCATCCCCGTTTTAAGCATATGCAAGACCAATACGATTGAGCATAGCAAGCGGGCAATGCAGGGCTACCGACTTGTCTTATCCTCGAGAGCTCTAGTTGATGCCGAGCTCTTCTCTCCGCCTTTCATTTCATTCAATCTTATACCTAAGCCTCTTGTATTCTGCTCTTTAACCTCTTTCTAGGTTGTACTCCGCTCGCCCACTTGGAAATACCTGAGCTTTACTCGAACCCCGCCATCACCGCTGACTTCTTACACCACCTCAAACACTAACAACAGCAGCTAACATGGCGGACAAGACTCAAGATACTCACACGACACCCGTCGGTCCCTCATACCGCACTCACCAGCAGAAGCCCAGTGCCACCGTCTCTGTCGACGTCAAGCTAGACAATGTCCATGTTCTATCGCAGACCCCTCAGCTCATTGCCCTACTGTCGTATGTCCACCTCCCTAATTGGGCCACCCAAGCCTCGGAGCTGAGAATCGTCCAGGAAAATTCGTAGCAAGGAGACCGAGAGAGCAGACTTCATCTTCTACTCCAACCGAATCATTCGATTGCTGGTTGAGGAGGGCCTCAACCACTTGCCTGTCATTGAGCACACTGTCACTACACCCACTGGCCGAAATTACAATGGTCTCATGTTCCAGGGCAAGATCTGCGGAGTGTCCATCATGAGAGCTGGTGAGGCGATGGAGCAGGGTCTCCGTGACTGCTGCCGCTCTGTTCGTATTGGAAAGATCTTGATCCAGCGTGACGAAGAGACGGCCCAGCCCAAGCTGTTCTACGATAAGCTGCCCGAGGATATTGCTGACCGATGGGTACTTCTTTTGGATCCTATGTTTGCTACTGGTACGACAATATCCCATTTCACGTGTCTTTCGCGTCGCAATCCGTCTAACGCAGATATACAGGTGGCTCTGCTACCATGGCAGTTCAAGTTCTCAAGGCCAGGGGCGTTCCTGAGGAGCACATCCTGTTCCTCAACTTGATTGCAAGCCCCGAGGGTGTCAAGAACTTCTCCGCCAAGTTCCCCCGCTTGAGGGTCGTGACGGCTTTCATCGATGAGGTTTGCCACACCGCCTGCATACACTGTCGCAACCTATTGGCTAACCGGGCATTTCTAGGGTCTCGACGAGAAGAAGTATGGAAGCTCAGCTCGGATGACACATTATATGCTGACCGATCAACAGTTATATCGTTCCTGGCTTGGGAGACTTTGGAGACAGATTTTACACCATCTGAGGAAGGAATCATCGCACAGGTTATATATCCCGAGTCGCAGGCGCATAGAAAGGGGTCGTCGAGTCATGGGTGTAACAAGTCTTGGTATTGATACAAGGCGCATAAAAGAAACGATCAATAGTCATCCTCTCCGTAGTGCTCGTCGTCGTCTTCATCGACCGCCGTTCGGTTACCTCGTCCAGCTCCTGCTCGAGATGTGCCAGTGTAGCCAGGCTCCGCGTTGTCCTCTTTGGCGACGGCGTCTACAAGTTGTTAGAGATTGTCGATAGAGTCGTAGAAGGGATGTTGGAGACTGACCTGCTGCGTCAACCCATTCACCGTAAACGTCAACCGCCGCAGACAGATCTGTCGCAAAGTTAGCACCCGATGCGCCGGAGGCAAAGGAGAGTCCGTGGAGGCCGTACAGTTGACCGCGCATTGGAACTTTTGTCCGCAGACACGGCAGTCGAGTTGTCCTACGCCAGCCTTCTTGTCGAGCTTGACCGAAACCGAGTTTTCGTGGTTACAGAAGAGGCATGCGAAAGTGGTAGGAAGGGGATCTTTCTGGATTAGTGTGAGCGCAAAAGCCCCAGGGCCCCCCAAGACAGAGAATACGAAAATGAAATGACAAGGGATCGGCTTGGAAGACGGACCTTCTTGGGCCCCATGGGCTTGCTTGAGGACTTGCGCTTGCCCATGATATCTGTGAGTTCCGCGATTCGTGCGCGACCGGAACGAGGAGAAACGCGAAACGGCGAAAAAGGATGATAGTGAATTTGCTGATGTCAAGCTTTGGGCTAGGCTAGGCAGCCCAGGGCGGTCGCAGGAAACAAGGCGCCAGTCAGGGATGTTTCGTTTGGTTTGTTATCTTATCAGCAAGAGAAACTCTGTTTGTCGCATTGCACGTGCTCACTGTCTAACAAACGGGTTTGGGCTCTGTTAGTGCGGCACTTGGACGGTAGGCGTGTTTCTAGTGCATCCAATGCATCAAGCGGGGAGACAAGCCCGATCGCCCCGCCCCCGCCTCCCGGCGACCTCCGTGATTCTGTATGTGAGCGCCGGATTCCGCGAAGGCGATCCTTATCGGACTAGAAGAATGAGGATAAGAGGATAAGCTTGGAGAGCATTGATATCGGGATTGCATGGGTTATTTTAGAGGGTCTTTTGTTCGTTGATGATGCCGTATCAATGGATGGATACGTGTTGGGTGTGTGACCATTGACAGACAAAGACAACTGAGTAAACGAGAAAACAGTCAGAGACGTGAGCAAACAGCCAAACTCAAACAAACCAACCAACCAATGGCTAGAGAGACAGCCTCACTAAAAACGGAAGCATCTTCCTTGCATATTCTCCTGACCATCACCTTCTACACCGTCACCTTGACCCTCACCTTGAGTTTGGGCGCTGGCGACTAAACGCAGGGGGATTCCCCCTCCGATTTGGCGGGGTAGCTCCCCTGGCCTGACCGGTGGGGATTGAGGCTTGAGACTGGTTGAACGTCCAGGTGCAGTCTTATCATGTGGTCTCTTATCAGCGAATCGTGAACTGTCAATTCCATGCTGATAGACGCAGGTCAGTCACTGGCTATCATGACTGCTCCTTGTTGGGAGAGCTCCCCTCTCTTCTCTCATTTACTGCACTTGACTTGGTAGCTAGCCCGATCACGGCGGCCCGTTACATGAAAGTTATGATTGTATAGGGGCCTCTCCCGTCGATCTGCTGACCTTGGAAGGTGACACATGAGGTTAGAGTAGCACAGTTAGGGTGATACGGATCTTGATATCTGCAATTTATGTGCTATCTGAAGTCCTTAGAGGTCGGGGATGTGCTACAGCTCCCCCTGTTCATGACAACCCCGTTGTAAGGCATGTGTCACCATGGATGGCTTTCTCCGACCGCTCTTCCTGTTGTTCCGGTCACTCTCCATGTTTTTCTTTTCCTTTCTTTCCGAAAAGTAAACTCTCCTTCTCTTTCTTTTCTTGAACTGTATCATATCGACCTCTCTGCGACACATATCGCAACCTCACATTCGCAACACAGTCTACCCTAGAGATCCGCACTCAACCCCACGTCTAGTCTACGTCTACTGCCATCATCATGGCGTCTGGCGATCAGCAATCCAGCATGCTGGAAGCTCTACAGGAGATTCAGCGCACGCAGGCTCTTCTAGTGAACGCGGTCGAATCGCTTTCTGGTAGATCGATCGAAGAATCAGGTGGAGAAGCCGGCAAGAACACCATCCTTGAGCCAGGTTCTCGTGAAGATGACAATGAGGGTGGAACGCCTTCAGTAGAAGTCCCTGCTGCCTCTGGAGACAAATTGAAAGCTCCTGCGCTTCCCTCGCCCGAACAGCGCCAGCAGCAAGGATTCACATCGCGTATTATTCTGACGTGAGGATTCCTGTGCACCAGCTCCACTAACACCGCTCGCTCACACAAGGTAACTAGGACTTACCCCAAGCAGATTGGAATTAATCCTTTGCCCATGGACTGGGGAAATCAAGACCCCGTTAAGCGTGGCCCTATCGTAGTTTCAAGGGCTGCTTCTACTATTCGTCGTCGTAATGGTTCGTCCGTCCGTCCGTTCGTGTCTGTGATGCATGTGTGTTAGTTAGTGTTACTGACTTTCGTAACTTGCGTTTAGCCGTTGGAGGTTTGTTATGTCCCCCTTTACTGTTGTATCCATTCGTTAACCGTCTTGTCCAGCCCAGTGAGTTATCAATCACCGTTCATTTCGAGAGGAACTATGCTAAACAAGTGGTTAAGTGGTGGTTCGTACTCGATCTACTATGCCCTCGCCGTCGCCAGCAACGAATTGAACGCCGACCACCGGTATGTCCTTTGTATCCAATCCAAAAATCCATAACTAACAGTGCCTTCACAGTCCCGATTTCACCAATACCGAGCCGGCCGCGAACATTGGCCCTTTCCCTCAATGGGGAGACTCCAAGAAGATCGTTGCCATGGACCCCTGGGGACATCTCGCTCCTTGGCTGTTCAAAGACACCATCGAGAAGGACAACGGTACGAATTGTGATACCAATTGATAAAAAATGTGTTACTGACGGCTTCATTAGTCGATATTCGACCAACAATTGCCATCACCAAGGCTCATATGAAGGTTGGTGTTTGGATCGACTGGGAGATGAAAAGGCTGTTGCTGACCTTCTTATCAGCTTCCTGAACTTGCCGAGAGTGTCAAGGCCGGCCGACTGTGAGTTCGCTCTTCCGTTGTATTCGTAGTTCAAGCTGACCTTTGTAGGAAACCTGATGGCAAGGTTTGCCTGAATGACCAGGGTGAACTGGCTGTCACCAAGTTTGCCGTTGAACCAGTATGTCGCCAACACAAGCAGTCAAAACAAGTCTAACCTCACCCTCTAGGTCTGGTACCTCCCCGGTGTGGCGGAGCGATTCGGTATTGGTAAGTATACTGCCATTTCTTGATGTTGTATAACAACTAATACGACGAAGACGAGGCCACCCTACGACGTTCCCTGTTTGAGCACACAGGAGGAAGCTACCCAGAGGTAAGTAAGCTCTGTGCTGGAAGATCTCACTGCTAACAAGTTCAAGCTTATCACCCGCGGGGACATCAAAGTATTCCTCCCTCCGATTGGTGGTCTCACTGTGTACTGCTTCGGAGATCCAGCCAAGATGTCGGATGAATCGGTTCGACTGTCTCTGCGAATCCACGACGAGGTATGATTCCCCGACTTTGTGTAAGACCCCGAACTCACCGTGTTCTGCAGTGCAACGGTAGCGACGTGTTCGGATCTGATATCTGCACTTGCCGTCCTTACTTGATCTTTGGTATCGAGGAAGCCGTCAAAGAGGCTCAGAATGGTGGCAGTGGTGTTGTCATCTACTTCAGAAAGGAAGGCCGTGCGTTGGGAGAGGTCACCAAGGTAAGCGTTGCCTGATCACAACTCACGGGAGCAAATCTAACTATTTTCCCAGTATTGTAAGGAAGAAATCCCTCAAGATTCGGAGAAGCAGCCGTCGTGCAGATCTGGGGTACTAATTCTGGGGTAGTGGTCTACAACGCCCGTAAACGCGGAGCCGATCGCGCATCAGACTATTTCAAGAGGACCGAGAACATTGCAGGTGTCAAGGACATGCGATTCCAGGCTCTCATGCCGGATATCCTGCACTGGCTGGGCATCAAGAAGATCGACAGGATGCTTAGCATGAGCAAGTGAGCGCCTTAGAGTCGAACACGTTGAGGAATTGACAGCTGACATATCTCTAGCATGAAGCATGATGCGATTGTCGGACAAGGGTAAGCTGATGATGAGCCGGTATTGATAATTTTTGATGCGAGATTAACATGATTTCAGAATCCCTATCCATGAGAGGGTCGAGCTTCCAGAAGAACTGATACCCGCTGACTCGCGAGTCGAAATTGACGCCAAGATTACAGCTGGTAAGTGAAATGAGAGCCGGCAGACGAGATGAGGCCCCAGCTCTGTAATCAAGACGGACACTAACGGAGATGAAGGCTATTTCACCACTGGTAAACGTATGACTACCGAAGAGCTCCAGGCGGTCCAGGGAAGAATATGGGAAGAGTGAGTACTATCCAATCCGACTGTTGGGGGCAAAGACTGATGATTGTGGCAGCTTCGATCATTAAACGAAACCGGATAGATACGGGCTCGAGCTGTATGTATGTACATACAGTAGGGACGTGGCGCAGAGGGTCGCGGGGTGCGTCAGCAGCTTCCCAAGTTTGCAGGTTACTGCAGGTCGGTCTGAGCCGTTTTGCGTGGGGGAAGGATGATGATTGCTCAGAATCCATACGATGGCGACGATGCCACGGTACCATTCATCCGTGGTGTTGGGGCTGAGTGTCCCGAACGAGGTACCCGGTCAAGGTGGCAGGTCATACAGGGCAGTTGATGGGTTGGATACAGTGAGAAAAGACCGTTGGGAGCATCCGTTTTCGAGTTTAAGCGCGTCCAGGAGGGGAGTTGCTAGCAAGGTTGTGCATGCTGTAGAGGTTGCGAGATTTGAAGATGTAGAGTGACTGACACCGGATAGTGAGTGGAACTCGGAATGGAAGCCTACCCTACCCTACTAACGTTAGTAAGGGGATGATGGGCCAGGATAGATAGTACATACCGAATGAATTGAATATCCACCTTTCGAGGCCCGTTCGTAGGTTGTTCCTAATGGAATCGGTGAGGCGGTCACAAGTCACAAGGACCGTTTTTAATGAGTTGTAATTGCATATTTTTCTGACTCCGACACCGTATCCGACTAAAGGAGCATCTACCGGACACCGATACAACCTTAACCTTGTACGGTACAGTATGATAAGGCACCCATGTATGATTGTATGTGTGAGAATGGAGTCGCTTCTGTCTATGTCTGTACACGTGTAGAGCACGTCTTGTGGTCACGAGCATGAGCATGAGCCAAGGGCAAGGGTTTGTTCGGGTCAGTCAAAATGCGATGTGAGGCACGAGGCGGAAGAGATTAATACCCAAGGTACCGTAGCTACTACGTAAGTCAGTCGCCTTGAATTGAATTGACTGACTCTGTTGCTATCAAAAGAAAACCTCCGAAGGTTGCTTACCCCGGCCCGAGAAGACGATCAACGGTCCATCACCATGCTATGTATGCTATGCTATGCTGCCATGCCATGCCATGCCATGCCATGCAGTTCCATGTTGTGCCATGTTTATTGCCGAACTGGGTGGATTAATTGCCCCGGGTGATTAACGTGTACATCAATGATCTTGGCCATGGTTCATTCATGTTCATCAGGTACAAGGCCATCCGTAGGTGATGGTCAAGGTAATGATTGTCTAACAGAATGCTCATCACGGTGAATACCTAATTTTCCGTTTCTAAATGGCATCGCATCACACACCCATCATCCTGCTTGCTTGTAACCCAACCCACATTCTAAGATCCAGCCCCCATCCAGAAACGCTCTCGACTATACACCATCAAAAAGGAGACCGATACGCTAGAGAGCCTTGGCCTAACGGATGGCTTGTCGTTCGTTCTAGCTAGTTAGTTAGTTAGTATCCAAAGCGAGGGTTGGTGAGTAGTGAGTGTCATGGACGCGTCTTGTCTTTTCGATCGATGCAGTACATGGCATATAGAGTTCACTCAGATGCAATGCCAATCCTCAAGTTTGATCCCGTTCCAAGGAAAACAAACAATACATACAGCGTCAGCGTTTCGTCTTCCTAAGCGGTATGCATCTTGACGACCTGTTGGGTAGCAATGCGACAGTAGCTCCGACAGGTATTCCCATAATTTTGCCTTACCGCCAGAAGTGCCCTAGGTCTACCCATTCCACTATCCACGTTCCGCCGGGCCCGAATAGACGAGTGCCTCAGCAGGGCGAGTCATCACTGGCTTTACAGGCTTGGAGACCCCCGCATATCCTGGATGCCTGCACGGGAAACCCGCCTGCAGTCCCCGGGGCCCGCGTCCCTAGCCAAAAAGGCCCAGGGGGACAAAGACCAGGATTCTGGGCCATACACCAGGGGACACGCACCAAGACCAGCGAGTCGAAGATGGGTTGGTGTTGGCAACCAGATGCAGCGATGAGCCGACAAGTGGCAAGCAGAGGGAGAAAAAAAGGACTCTTTTGCTATTCCGAGAGTATGAGCCTGGTCTGGTACCTGGACTGCGGCCTTTTTCGATCACGAATAGAGGACCCCATCGTTGCGTGATGCCAAAGAGTCTAACCTCTGAATGGCCGAATACTGCGCGTAGCGAGAGGCTCCCTGTACAAGATCGTGATGGTACCTGTACCGAGAGAGAGAGGTTCGGAGAGGGAGCGGTACCCATGTCGGCCAACTCCAAAGCTTGTTGTTACAGTAGCGAGTAGGTACTGTAATGATGACCTGCTGTGCAGCGAAGCGCACACGCACTCACGCACTCACGCACACGTCCCCAATGCAATGGCACCCTTGTTTATTACCTTACTTAGCTTACCCGCCTGGTCTAACCGCAGCCGTGGTAGCTCTACCACATGTACACGAGGAGGTGGTTGATGTGTGTGGATGTGGATGTGGATGCCTTGATATTTGTCTCTATGTACATACATATTCGAGCTACTGCCAGCTCTTCCCGTCCATCCAAAGTCGCTTTCACTTTCTTGTTTGTTATTCTTCTCAAATGTGAAACCATCTTTCCAACTTACCTATTCTATTTAATGCACATACAACTTTCAGCCTTCAGCAACAATCAACACATCTGATATACACAATGGCCTCTTACATACGAGACAGTCGAAGTTCGGTGAGAGCTCATAGGCGAGACTCGTCGTCATCATCATCATCAAACACAAACTCCAACCGCACAAGACCACGACTTCTTCGCTCAAGTGCAACGGAACCTTCAATCACTGCTTCAAATGCCATCAGAGGTTCATTCGCTGGCCCTGGTTCACCACAAAGAGCAACTGATCTCCTCAACCGTGTTGCCATCTACTCGCCATCGCCGGAAGTCTCGACTCCAGGTTCAGTCTCACGCCACGCCGAGCCCATCTCAATCTGCCGTGATGACCGAGAGCATTCACCCTCCAGTAGCCCAGGAAGCCAATCCGTCGTGATGGTCGACTCACCATCTGGTATGTCTTAACATCAACGTCTTTATAGCAGTCGATACTAACATCAATCAAGGTTATTACTTTAGCTTTCCTAGCTTTGAGGAATGGAACAGGGACAGCCAAGAGGATATGAACAAGGACTCAGATGACTGAGATGCGACGGGAAAGAGGGTGAGAGGAACCAAATGGCCTCGAACCGAAAAAGGGAAACAATATGACTACGACAGAGCGACATCAGTAGTCGCTCAACCAGCACGGCCACATTCTCAACGAGATGGCAGAGGCCTTCGCTGACGGCTCAAAGAGGAGCAAGTGACAGCGAGGCCATTGGAACCAAGGGATCAGAAACGCATCATCGACCAACAACCACAACATACACACCGGGCTTTTACCAATATGAGACTGGAATAAACGAGGTTGTGGCTGGCTGATTGCGCCCTAGGACTAGGCTGGGTGGATAGAGGTGAAAGGCTTCTTGGTAGAAGAGAAGCGGACACTGAAATCGAGCTGTACACGATGAATGAATAAGGAATAGCTGCACCTTTTTAAAAAGGTGGAGTGGAAGGGGAACCAACAACAGAACAGAACGGTCTGGGTGAATCCCAGGACCCATTCATTGACAGAAACCAAGACGCTTAGATCCAGTTGGACGAGGTCTGCCAAAACACAAAGAAAACAGATAAAAAACCATATCCATCTCCCTGAAACATATCATAATTCCTAAGCTGTAATAAATCTTGGTTATCAAATATGATGGAAACAGCATAAACTATGACATACTTTGGCTGTCGGTTCCTTGAACAGAGACTCGGATGACAGCATCCATCCTAGGCCATCGTAAGCAGGATAAGTGTTGTCTATGCGGGCGAAGGTACAGAGGAGACAACTCGAAAACAGACCATTGTGGCTGTGGCTGGCTGGGCTGTGGCTAGCTCCAAGTACGTACCTTTAGCATGGAAATTTCGAACACAAGGCACGTGATGTGGTCGTTCTTGCCCTCCGATCCATTATTTTTCGATCCCACAAAGCTTTAGCGCCGGAAGAACAATTGGACCGCGACTTTTCGATCAATCCCGTCGCTTAGACCTAAGCTGCTGCACACAAAGATTGAAATTATTTCGCCCCTCCAACCACTCTCTCACCAGTACCATCTCTCCAACGGTTCACACACAAGCCAGCAAACATGGCGGTTGGAAAGTGAGCATTACCCACGACGACAAGCTTGCGATGAATACAATGGGCTTACGCGTTATTTCAGGAACAAGAGACTCTCCAAGGGCAAGAAGGGCCTCAAGAAGAAGACGGTCGACCCCTTCTCCCGAAAGGACTGGTACTCAATCAAGGTTGGTTATCTCGAAACGCGGACGACATCAGCTCCTGGCTAACTCGTTCTTCAAGGCCCCTAACCCCTTCAACGTTCGAGAGTGAGTGACGACCGCGCGACGAATCTGCCAAAAAAAGTTTGTGGGATATGGGAGATTAACAAATTTTGCAGTGTCGGCAAGACCCTCGTGAACCGAACCACCGGTCTCAAGAACGCCAACGACGCTCTCAAGGGCCGTATCCTCGAGGTCTCCCTCGCCGATCTCCAGAAGGATGAGGACCACTCTTTTCGCAAGGTCCGCCTCCGTGTCGATGAGGTCCAGGGCAAGAACTGCTTGACTGCTTTCCACGGCCTCGACTTCACCTCCGACAAGCTCCGATCCCTGGTGCGAAAGTGGCAGACCCTCATTGAGGCCAACGTCACTGTCAAGACTACCGACGACTACCTCATCCGCCTCTTCGCCATCGCTTTCACCAAGCGACGACCCAACCAGGTCAAGAAGACCACCTACGCTGCCTCTTCTCAGATTCGGGCCATCCGACGCAAGATGACCGACATCATCCAGCGTGAGGCCTCAAGCTGCACCCTCACCCAGCTTACCTCCAAGCTCATTCCCGAGGTCATTGGCCGCGAGATTGAGAAGTCCACCCAGGGCATCTACCCTCTCCAGAACGTGAGTAGAATCCCTGTTCTCGGTCACGCATGAATTTGAAGGTCTAACAAATCCCAGGTCCACATCCGAAAGGTTAAGCTGCTCAAGGCCCCCAAGTTCGACCTTGGTGCTTTGATGGCTCTGCACGGCGAGTCTGGCACTGATGACCAGGGCCAGAAGGTTGAGCGGGAGTTCAAGGAGCGTGTCCTTGAGGAGGTTTAAAAGGATTATTTTGGCAGGTTGGCGCGGGGTAGGCAATAGGGGCCTCGCGGCTAATAAACTCATCCCTACCAAATTGTTTCGGTCATCGCAAATGGCGTAGCATCACAAGAGGAGCTCCGGGGATTGGGTTCATGTTCCTTTGAATGAATGGTAAAAAAACGTTCGGTCAACACGGCGAATGAATTATGACGTGTGACTTGCTTGTTACGACATTGGCTGCTGTGGTGACTTGACGCTGGTCGTGAGGGACGTTTTGAGACGAGAGCCGTAGAAGAATTCTAAGCTGATACCCTATCTACCCAACCCTACAGTTTCACTCCAAGGCGCTCAATATTGTGTCCATGAAATCTAATATTCAGTGTATATCCATCTATTGAACCTAGGGTAATATTACAGAGGCGATGAAAATATTATCCAGCATTCGCCCCAATTAGTGGGACAAGACCCATGATGCTCAATTCACCTGCGTCACTCGGACTTCTGAAGAAACTCGACGACAGCTATCGATTGTAAGTACCTATCCAAAAACTCTGGCTCCATCAATCGGGTACTCACCTTGTCTGAACGCCTCAGGCTGCTCTGAAATGAGCCAGTGACCAGCATCAATATCAACAAGTCGAAATTTGGGGAAGAACTGGCCAATCAGAGGTAGTACGTCGTCGGGAACATACTTGCTCTGGGTACCTCGAACGAACAGAGCCGGTTTCACAAACCGGACCTCATTGGGGTTCTTGTAAGGAAAATCTCCGAGGTTGTCCAATGCCTTACCAAGTGTGTCGAGAGGGATGCGGAACTTGCGCACCTTTTCGCCCTCTGGGAGGTACATGTTGCCGAGAAGAAATTGTCTAATGGGAAGAGACTCCTCATACTCGCTGAGGATCTTGTCGGCTTCAGCTTGGCGTGTGACACCGGCTTCCTGGATTTTCTTCATGGCGCGGACATACTTGGGGAAGTCTCTGCTGAGTGAGACGTCCACCGGGGCATTGTCGACGGAAACAATATCGGCCACAAGTTCGGGAGAGCGAAGTGCAAGAGCCATTGAGGTTTTGGCTCCCCTGAAACTGTCAGTTTGTTCATGTTGGCTGCTGTGAAGCAACGGCTACTCACATTGAGTGTCCAATGAGAGTTGTTTCCTTCAAACCATGACCCTCGATGAATTCAGCTACGTCCTGGGCCATGGCACTATAATCATGTTTGTTGCTATGAGGTGACTCGCCATGGTTTCTAAGATCCTGTGAACTGAAATTGAGTTTCCATCAACCTTTCAGAACCGTTGACCGTTTACTTACCAAAGCATAAACATATCTTCCCAAGTCTCGGGCTAAAGCTCTGTTTTCACATTAGTTCCAACTCTTGCATTTCAGAAGCAAGATAAACACACTTGCTAATGGCTCGGTTATTCTTCTTTGATCCGAAAAGTCCGTGGAGGAACAAAATTGGAGAGTTCCTCTTGTCATATTTTGGTTGTGAGGGTTCATGCAAATCGTAAACCAGTGGCCCAACAGCTTGGGAGTAAAACCTCGTTCTTGGAGCTGCAGCCCGTAGACCCTGGCGCTCAACCACCGGGATTGCCGTCGTAGCTATCCTTCGCAAAGACAACATGGTTTCTCACACGGCAAATCTTGAAGTTGTTGAGCAAAGAGCCAATTACGTAGATCTTAAAATTGCCATTTTGGGTAAAGCTAGGTCGATTCGCACCGTTTTACTGCATACTTGCATATCTAATCTTCAAGCACCATGATGTCACCCTTCCTTCTTCAACTTTTGAGCTTGCCAATACCTAACGTATACATGGTACATACGGTGAGAAACAAACATAACATCGCATACAACTCGGGCCCAGAAAGAAATTGAAAGAAACGACAACTACCAAAACAATGGACTGGGATTCAGTATGTGGTCTAGCCAGACGCTCAAAAAACGACCAATAGGAAAAACAAGGTATGAGAGTGTACAAAGTTGGAGAAACGTGTTCAAGGAAATATGTTGGTGAAAAGAGAGTGTATGGTTGGGCAGCTTAGCTGTCCCAGATGGCACCATAAGCTGGCACGCCGCGCGTCTCCAGGCCGTACACGACCTTTTTAGTGATCTTCTCGTTGGCTATTATTATCACAGCTTCGGCGTCGAAGCTCTTGGCTAGGTTATAGCCCATTCGCACAAGGTCTGGTCGGCCTTGAGTCTTCGTATTCCAGATCACCGCGTCCGGGATAGCGTCTCGAACCTGGCCAACAAGCTCTTTGCCGAACGACTCTTCTGGTCGTGATGTAGACCAAATCAGCTGCGTAGGACATGTCTGATGGACAATGTGGCCTAGTAGCGGTCCAATCCCGGATCCTGTGGCGATTACGACGATTCTGTTGAAGAGAGTTGCGATACGCATCACACCACATGTCGGCACACCACGTACCCAGATGGAACTGGGAGGGTTTTGTATACAAGAACGAGTCCAGTCGCCGGCATTGGAGACAACCAACGAGTAACCCTTAGCATGCTGATTAGCCTGCGGATTGGGGATGGTTGCAAAAGAGTGCCATTCGACCAAGGGTCGTCGTGATAAGCGGGTGAAACTTCCATTCACGGGAACGGTGTAATCGAAATGCAGGCGGACTGCATGGTCAGAAAGCACCTCGGCCTCGACTGGAACCTTGCGCAGGAAAAACCATGAAGACGCGATGCTGAGTGTGGCCACCACCAAGAGCCAGAAGTCTGGAGTCTCAACGGCGGCGATCCCTAGTCCTTGGTGTTGAGGCCGGGAGTCGTTGATCGCCAGAATTGTCCGAGCCCAAAATAGACCCAATGATGTCCAACCGGCAAAACGATGGAAACGCTCAAAGAAGTTGTGGTATTGCTTCCGGAAAGAGGGCCATGCAGTAGCCACCATGGAGCATAGCAGCCCGCATAGAGCCCACGATACGACCTGTGTCGCCAAGGACCCAATCGCGTGACCCTCGCAGAAACCTGCATTGCAGAGTGTTCCACGTACCGTCGAGATAACCAGCCATGCCGTGGCACAGACTCCCGCACCGGAGTGCACACCACCCAGATGATATATCTTGGCACAGCGTTTCCTGATCCCGAGCGGCAAATGCTTTGGAACTGAGCAGAAGATGGTATACAGGATGTTGATCACCGTATCTTGTCGCACAAGTACTGCGATTACAAGGTTGATGGCAGTAATGATGCCTAGCCATTCTGACTTGAGGTGCAGAGCGATCACGCAGATTAATGCTGCCAAGTTTAGTACTCCTATGAGACTGAACAGGGTGCGGTAGACAATGAAGATCCTATGTCTTAGACCTCTGAGGGGTCGTGCCAACGTCTTATCAGGCATTCCACGCTCAAGATCAATTTTCTCAGTCAGAGTCGACAGAGAGGACATGGACGATTGGGACTTGAGTTCGAGGTGGTTGTCCTGGACTTCTTCTTTCTCGTATGGTTGCGTTGCAACATTCTGCGGCGCCAAGGCCAGCGCCTTGAGTTTCCCCTTGTCGACTTTGCCATTTGGTGTTGAGGGTAACTCATCGAGGAGGTGGAGGTGTGTAGGAACGGCATAGTAGGGCTGGTGTTGCTGTACATGCTTTATGGTGGTGGTTGCATCGCATCGGCGGGGGGTGGTAAACCCATGTATCTCTCCGTCGATCAGCAACGCTGCTGCCCGAGACACGCCTGGGGCCGAAGCTAGGGATGCTGAGATGCCGTCTAGCTCCACGCGGAAACCCTGAATTGAGGTCAGATCATGGCGAATGCACCAAGGGACTTTTGGTGTACCTTTACTTTGACTTGATCGTCGACTCGGCCGAGAATCTCGACTGAACCATCAGTTCTCCAGCGGCAAAGGTCGCCAGTGTTGTATATCGTTGATCTGGACTGTCAGCTTTGGCACAACCTAACCAAGTGAGATACCTTACCCGTCATTGGCAAATGGATCTGGCTTGTATCTCTCCGCCGTCTTTTCGTCAAGGCCGACATAGCCTCTGGAAACTCCACGGCCGCCTGCCCACATCACTCCCGTGGCACCCATAGGGACGGGTTCGCCTAGAGCGTTGAGGATATATACTCGGTTATTTGGAGTCGGCCGACCGATTGATAACTCTTGTCCAACGACATGGCGATGCATAGTATTTACGATCGTTGTTTCAGTAGGGCCGCAGCAATTCCAATATGTGCCGTGATTTGCCCACAAATCGGCAAGACTACGCCGGTCAGTAACTGATGGAAACTATGCTCAGCTGGGCACTCACCTTCTTGTAGTTGGTTCGCCGGCTGTGGCCACTGTTTTTATCCTGGGATATTGTGTAGGATGATATTTGGAGAGGATTGTTGGTGTGCAGATGAGAACATCAATCTGTTTCTCTGTAAGTCGGAGCCTGGCAATCGAGTGATGTGGCCGTCACGAACCTGTTGGAGAGTTTGTTCCCAATCGGAACCTCGGAGAACGAGTGTTCCTCCATTGCATAGGCAGACAAAGACCTCCCATGCCGCTGAGTTGGGTCAGAATTGGAAACATCGTGGATACGAGAAACTCACCCATGTCGAAACTTATGTTGAGGACCGAGCCAACGCAAGTGCCAGTTTCCACCCCCAGATTTCCCGGGGCCAGGCACACAAGATTGGCGACATTTCTGTGTGTGATGTCGACACCCTTTGGCTCTCCTGTTGTTCCTATTTCGCTGTGAGAAGTGCACTCTGAGACATTGAGCTCTGTCTTGACTTACCTGATGTATATATCACGTAACAGCCGGAATCTGGAGCTGCGAGATCGAGGTGAACGCCTTTTTCGACAGGCCTCGTTTCTATTTCGTCAATAATAACCATAGTCTGGTTGGGATGTTGGGAAGTGACGCGGTGCTTTGTCGAAGACAGACAAAGGACGACGCCACCGCCGGCCTGCTCAAGAACTCGACGAATAGTTTTATCGGGAACGACACCTCCGTCAAGAGGAACATATTGAGCTCCACATGAAAGGATTGCCCATATACCAATGATCATGTCCAGTCCTCTTTTAACAACAAGGGGTACCCGTGAGTCAGGACAGACACCTCGAGCAATGAGCTCTGCAGCCAACTCTTGGGCTTGTTTTGCAAGTTGCCCATAAGTAAGCTCTTTTAGTGACCCCGAGAGATCACGGAGGGCTATGGTATCTGGAGAAGTTCTTGCATGGTGATAAAATGCTGAGGTGACTGTTGGGAACGGAGGCTCGACACAGTCCCCTTGGCCAATTTGAAGAGCTGACTCGTGCAGGGAATGTCCCTGCAGCGGGCTGACGACAGTCATTGTGAATAGGGCACCTCAAAGAGTGAAATAAGGTGAGGAAGAGACAATGGGGATTGTTGATGTCTGTTGTTGACCGTTGAGTTGACCCTGAGATAACAACGGACGGGCTTATATATTTTCAACGGCGTGGCAAAGGTGGCACCAGCCCTGGAAAGGATGTTTCATCTTTGTCTTCTGAGATGCCCATACTCATCACTATCGGTCTTTGATCAATCAATCGTCCCTTGACATGTCCCCATGGGGGGTTTGACGTCTTCGTGAGATATGGAGGTTGCCCTGATTTCCACGGCAACTTGGGATCGAACTCACGCCCCCGGAGGGGACGGCGGACCCAGACTGTCATAATTGCTTCTGCATTCCTCTCACACCCGCCCGGGGGTCTTAGTTATACGGAGCCGGCCCCGGGGTACGGAAGAATGTGGGACGGGGCAGCCCGGTCAAGAGAGGAATGTGACGGGCGATGAGACATGTGGACGCCAAGGGGGATCCGGACAAGGATCCGCAATTCAGGTACCGATAAATCGCTTTTCACAATGAGGGACCGGGCTTCTGGGGTAGTCCTTCAATACTACCTTACCTGATTCCGATGGGCTGGATCTTGGTCGGGGTACTCGACCACACCCTGGAAACCGGAACCTGTCAGTCAATCTTAAGAGGCAGTGAACCCTTGTCCAGGGCTAACGATTATGACGGATATGTCTTGGAGATCCATTCCCGCCCTGCAACTCGGGGTGTGTGAAGATACCGTGAAGATATACATAGGCTGTGGCTTTTTGGTGGTGCCAAGAGTGTCTTTGATGATTGTGCTTCCAAATCGGAGTTGATGGCGCGTCCTTTTGGCATAAAAGATACTCGACTAATCAGGGTCGAGGACCTGTCTGTAACTTCCTGACACCAGCTCACAGCTCACAGCTCTACTCTTCCCTTAATAATTTCTTCTTCCAAGTCCCAACGTCATCATTCATCATGTCGGATGCCAGTCTCATCATTGTTGACTCTCCCGCACACGCTCCAGGGGTGTCAGTGATCACACTCAATCGCCCAGAGAAGCGCAATGCCCTCTCAAAAGCCATGATCACTGAGTTCCTCAGAGCTCTCTCAAGAGTCTCGGCTGATTCAAACACCAAAGTCATTGTCGTAACTGGACACGGCTCTTGCTTCTCGGGTGAGTTAAGTTCCGAACCACGTTTTCTCGGCAGTTTATTGATTTGCTCGGTAGCTGGTGCCGATATAAAGGAGATATCGACGATGGACGCTGAAGCCGCCAGATCTTGTCGTTACCTGGAAGATCTATGCCATGGCATGGCAGCCGTGAGAAAGCCTATTCTAGCAGCAGTAGATGGGCCTGCAGTATGGTCCCTTCCAAACTTTGTGATAATGCCCGTAACTGACAACTCGTGATAGCTTGGAGGTGGGTTTGAGCTTGCCATGATGGTGAGACTACCACACAATGAACAATAGCCAGCAACTAACATGCATCAGTGTGACTTGATCTATGCATCGCCACGTGCCAAGTTTGTGCTCCCTGAGGTGAATCTCGGTCTCATCCCCGGAGCGGGAGGCACTCAACGGCTCACGTCTGCCTTGGGCAAGTTCAGAGTAAGCTTCATGATACACGTGCTCGAGATGAGGCGCCGAGACTGGCTTTGTTTGTTGACTAACTCGACCCAGGCCATGAAATCCATCCTGCTTGGAACGCCGATCTCGAGTGAAGAAGCTTTGTCTTGTGGGCTGGTCTGCGACATGTTTAAAGATGGGCAAGTATTGGACAAGACTATCGAAGCTGCTGCGCAGCTCGCAGCTCGAGGTTGTGTTGCCGTTCAATTGGCTAAGGAAGCTATATGCCGAGGTTCGTTGACCTACTTTGTCTCATATTGTGGTCTGGAGCTAATGGTCTGTAGCTGATGATTTGTGCCGTGATGACGCATTTGAGAGGAGCTTGTATTACTTTGCTTTTGGGACCGAGGAAAAAGCAACAAGGGTTGAAGCCTTTCTACGACGGTAACTTGTTGACCCGGAGTCTAGTTTCAGTAGATGCTTTTTGTCTGGCATCACTGGCCAAGTGCTCGTCATCATGGTTCTGGTGGAGCAATATCGGGTTGCTTGAGCTCCTGCATACCAACGAATAGATGTCACTTGTTCCCTTCTGTAGCAATGGTGGTGGAATTATATGATCTATATATTACTTGCATCCCTTTCCCTTGTCGCTTACTGGCTCGCCCTATCGGAAGCTCCCCTGGGTCGTCGGTCGTCAGTGGAGTGAGACAAGAGCTTGATGTTCGGCGACGGACCGTGATCCCGCCAGAGTAGCTGTATCTACTGTGCTCATGCCAAGCTCACAGTTTGAGAAGAAACTATGTGAAATTGATTATCGGGCAATACTGTGCTGAGATTGTCAGTAAAGGGGATCTGAAGACAGTTGGGCCGGCGTTCTGAGACCCGTCGCTTTTCGGCCTCTGTTTGCCACGCGCCAGGGCTTGACGAACTGGCGTTTAGGAATGGGAAGATCTTGTCTCTGTTTTAAGTACTGTGTTTCTAGAAACATGAGATGGGCGAGGGATGGAACGTTGTTGTTACGTGGAGAGAACTCTTGCATGTGTCTGCCAGCAACTTGAGCGATGTAGAAGTCTACAAGGCTCATGACTATCTTCGCAGTGACTAGGTCAGTGACCAAGTTTGACAGGAATTCTCAAGTTGTCATGAGTTAATCGTCATTTGATCGTCGATCAGAGAACTATCTCATGCGACGATATGTGATAGCTGATCATTGGGATGGCTCTTTACTTTTGGGATGTCGTGAGTATCGGCATGTCAACTTTTGATCAGTGTGACAAAGATCACTAGTCTTGGAGATAGCCTTCAACTTCAGCTTGACATGGGCATGAGCATGCCTGAGAGGGTATTAGCAAGGCTCAGCAGTGGATGGGCCGGCGCCAAAAGGGTTGAGTGGCTTGGCTTCTTTTCTCAAACCTCGCCTCAACTCTTACCAAGGCTTTACTTTCATCTTGGCCCGAAACACTCGTACACTCACGAGTGTAGGAGGTTTCGTCTTCACTCAGAGTACAGTACAGTACAGCAGCAGAAACATGAGGCTAGATAGTTCTCGTCGGCAGAAGGGGGGGATCCACAGAGAGAGTAGGTAGTCTCAGTTGACGACCTGAATGTCGGGATATACCCCCTTGATCAGTTGTCATTATGATACTTAGTCCGTGTCTCAGCTATCACTCAGCCAGTTCCGTGGATACGGATTTCATTATATGGTGGTACAGTACTAGGCAGATGAGCAGGTGGACAAGGGCGAGAGATCTGCACAGAGACAGACAGAGACATAGAGAGAGGAGACATGCCGAGTGTTCGGCCGAGGATAACCCCTGTAGAATACCTGTAGAAGCAAAGAGGTGAGATGTATCGTGTCAGTTGAGGTGAGTAATTGATTCAACGAGTGCAGGATCTGAGACTCGTGCGAGATTTACTGCTAGGATGTGCTGTTGACCTTGATCGATGTCCTCTGTCCAGCAGGAAAAAGCAAAAATGGGTCAAGGGGGCTCATCCTGGTCGATCAGTCAAAGAAACTCGAGACATTGCTCACTTTCTCAGCTCAACCAGAGACAGAGACTGACTCAGTCTTGATTCGTCATTCATAACTTTTTTGTGCATTCGAGAGCTTCTGCCTTGTTTTTGTCAAGTATCGAGCTGGTCACTCTCATCTCACACATACCAACCAATTACCCTGTAGGACTACTTTCAACTTGCTTCAGATTAACAAACTGGCCGCTGGCGCTCAATTTTGTTTATATAGTATTTGAATATCTCTCATTAGACTCTGTGTGGGATAGTTAACTGTTAGTTTTCCAGTTCCTTTTCCAAAAGCGCCACAACTCCAGCGTATACATCGTGGGATAGATCCTGATCCTCTAGCCCTACTCCTCTTCCATGAAACTCTCCGTCAATGCATCTCAAGACTGCACTTCCATAACTTGGCCCGATAAAGCCTTTAACTTGATCGGCCAATCGTCTCGCAGTCCTGTAGTCTGTAAAGAATTGAGAACCCGTGCTTGATTTGTCGCACTCGCTTCGAAGAAGGTCAAAGGACTTGCCCAAAGCGAGCTCAATCAAGAGGACTCCCAGATAAAACAAAGGTTGATTTCTCATCGAAGTGAGTCCGAAGTGCTCACTTATGCTAGGGCCTCCAGCAATTGGAAGAGTCTGTAAGACGAAGAAGCGCTCGCAGATAGGGTCACCTAGGTCTTGTATTAGGTAAATATTCCAACTACGAATCACCGCTGGCATCCATGGGCTTCCGTGGAGCTGGAGAACGTTGGCAGCTATTGTGACGGCTAGTTTGAGTCTGTCTTGTTCTGACAAGACTATGTATCGGCTATATCTGCCAAGGACTTGATTCAGCGACGTCATGGTTCTGTCGCTCCTTTCATACTTGCTTAGAATGATCGGGTAAGCACTGTATGTGTGCGTTTTGGGAGCGGATGCATCGAAGACGAGCCCAGAGCATATTGCTGGCCCTGTTATCATGGGCTGCCTGATTCTTTCGCAAAGGTTCAGGGTGGTAGATGTTGGCTCAGGATCCTTAGCGACTGCTTCGAGCTCTATAGAGTCGTCTGAGACCTTGATGCGGTCTATTATTGGTGCAGGAGATTCACGGATACGCAAAGGGCGTTCAAGGAACTTGGTAGCTCGGAAGCGGCGCTTTGTCTCTGGCTTGTTTGTGTGGACGGGGGCTTGTGGGAGTGGTTTGTGTGTAGGTTTCACAAGTATCTCGAACCACGCTCTATCTTTATCTTTACTCGACAAAGGAGGAGTTTTCGACCCAGAGCTGCTGTAAGAGAGAGCAAGGTGGAAACTGATCTTTTCAATGGCAGGGTAGTCTTCTGCATCATCAGGCACCATGTCGATGATCCGTTTCTCCAGTTGTAAACAAACGTGGTGCTCGCAAGGGCAGTCAAAGCTTGCTCGTACCGCTCCAAAGACTCCATTTGCGAGATTGCGCATGAAACACAGGAATTTACCCTGCACACGGCTCTTCCTAGCTGGCTCAAGTTCGATGCCTCTATCCACGAGCTGTTCAAGAATCGAGGTTCCCTCATTGATTCTAGTGAGTAGATCGTCAAGGAATGAGTGGCGGAGTGATTTTCTTAGGTTTGACTTGTCCTGAACTTGGACATTGATGCGTGCTGTAGCTTCCTCTATGGTGTTCTTGATCTCCTCGAGCGTTTTGTTGAAGAGGTCAAACCCTCTCCACAGCCTCCTTCGAAGTTTGATGTTGAGTTCTGGCTCGTCTTTCAAAAGACCAAGATGATTTTGGACAAGACTCTCTATTCGTGAAGGAGGAACGAGGTCGACGAGTAACTTTTCGAACACGTCTTGCAACCTGACTCGCTCATTCTCGAATTTATTCATCAGCCTTTCCAGTTCATTCTCGTACCTGCGGCTTCGTCGGAATATGACTATTCCTTGGCTCCCCATCTTGAGCGTTTCAATCGCAATCGGGATGGCACCTAGAACAAGGCCTGCAATCTCAAGACCAGACATGGCTCTGATTATCTCATGAAACTGAAGTATTGATGAAATGTAGAGTATTGCTACCAAAGAAGACAGCCTGTTTCTCGGGCATTCGGGGGATCGGCTGGCTTGCATGACATGACATGAGGGGTTAAAAGTGCAGACTGATCAGCTGAATGGAGTTGAGCGCCGATGATTGGGCCCCATTCATGCCATGGGTTGTATTATTTGCATACTGAGCGTGTAGAAGCGCTCCATCTAAACTTCCCTTCCATATTTTGGTCCTGGAGTCACCTCTCCTTTGTTATCATCCCTTCTAACAACCCTTTGACTTATCAAAAATGTCAGTACGGATTGATAAACTGATGAATGACTGCGGTGGTGACTTTGAGGCTCTGGTTGAACAACTCAAGAAAGACGCCTTCTCCGATTTACTTAAAAGCAATGAGTTGATACACTTCAAAAACGAACATAGTCGGCTCATTCGATGGTCGCAAAAGGTTGGAGCTCAGTATCCGGGACAGAAATCTTTGGAACAGCGACTACAGAACTCTCAGCATGTCAAGCTACAGACAGTTCGTCTTTTGAGCCACATCCAAAGGTTACTACAAGACGCTATCTCGATTACAAAGGGAGAAAAGGTTCCTTGGGACAAAATTGATGACGAGGAGGAGGAGGAGACTTCAGATGATGAGAACCATTCCCAGGATCATTCTCCAGAAACAGAAATGGAACAGATCCTGACTCACATAACAGAGCTCATTGACAGCCTCTCGTATCTCAGTGGGCCAATTAGAAACGCAGCACCCGGCAATACAACGAAGGGCATTCCCGAGGATGAGAGCACTCCCTCTGAGCCATTTGATATCCAGCACGTTCGTTCAAAGCATCCCATGCTAGGTCAAGCGATAGCAGAACGTCTTGGAAAGGCTATATCTATGAGGCGAAAGCTATTCGAGGAGGGGAAAGACAACCAAGTTCGAGAGCCAACGACATTTGACCCTGACCGCATGCAATCATCAACAACGCTCGAAAATCTCTCAAGTCAGCTTGCACTTGAGGACTTGGCATATATGACTGAAGAGAACCCCGGTATCACAAGGGAAACTTCGCCTGGGACTACGTGTTCATCCGTAAGAGGTATACGAGCAAACCGAATACCTGACCTTCCACAAGGAGCCATTGAGGGGAACCCATTTCGATGCATGGCCTGTCATGAAATGATACAAGTGGCATCTGAAGTTGCATGGAAGTAAGTCAACAGAGAAGAATAGAGTAAAGACGAACTGACAGTAAACAGGAAGCATTTATACCAGGACCTGCGACCATATCTTTGCTTGGAAGAGGATTGTTCTACACCTCACTATCGGTATGCTCGTCGCAGAGACTGGATGAGCCATCTCCTACGAGAACATTGGACGATCTATGTTTGCCCCTTTGGATGTGACTTGAGATCTACAGCAAGAAAGGAGAGTAGGGAACATCTTTGGTACAACCATAGCTACTTTAAGGCCCCAACCGAAGTTGAGGACTTAGTTCAACTCAGCACCTTCAACAACAGTGAAATCCCGAGGCATACATACTGTCCCTTTTGTAAGATGAGACTCAAAGACGTCGAAGACTTTCAGTGCCATGTTGGCGGGCACCAAAGACGGCTGGCCCTCTTCGCAGTACCTCTTAGCACAGTGGGGGGAGGTACCAAACGTGGAATATACGAAGAAGGACTACCATTTACTCAAGATAAAGTTCCCAAAACAGGCGGCAGTGTTGTACAGGAGGAGGTTGGGATAGAGGCACCTCCAGGGCTCGACGGACATTCTGATACATCTGAAGACCCGTTCGATAATCGTTCGTTGGGTGTAGGAAGCTATGCGGGGGGGAGTAGTCGGGCAGGAAGGGTATGGACATGCTGTTACTGCGGTCACGGATGGATGAGCTTGGCTATGTACCCTAGCTGCCCGATATGCCAAGTACAGTGTTGCGATCGCTGCACGTATGCCTGCTAGCTATTGGTATTGATCACACGAAAGGGAACTGAACTTTAGGATGATACGTATCCACCAGGGCAGGCATGAGACAACACGAAAAAAAAGAGAAAAACACAATGTTTCTCATAGCGGTTTGAAGTTCTGAATATCAGATAGGTCTGTACAAACACCATCACACTTTCAACTTCTTCATCGCCGAGACCAGGGTATCTGCCGACCTCCTCGCCATATCAGACTTCTTTCCTAATATCCACAGTCCCTTTACACAATCCTGTGCGCGACGCATACTCTCCTGAAAATCATGACCAGTGTTCGCTGGTGTAGTCAGCCCAAACTCCAAGAAATCGTTTGCTTCATGTATTAATATCATAGCTGCCTTGGCAAACGCCCTGATGAGGATGATAGTCCAAGGCTCTGTAAGAATAGTTGCTTCGTTTACTGCATGGTGGAAATGTGACATCTGAGGTGCCGTCATGTTTGGTAGCTTGTGGCTTGGCGTTGATACTTTTGCCAGATCGGATAGTTCTCGTGCACTCGCCTCACGTATTCTTGTGACCATCTTGCTGGCTAATCTGCTTTGAGACGCTGTTGCTTCTCCAAGCTCGTTCTCATCAACATACTCGATCAGATCGGCGAGCATGAGGGCACCTAGGTTCCAATGTGCTGAGATACAGACAAACCAGCTCTGGAGACGGGCTGGCACTGATTCGTAGTCGTGAAGCAGCTCCTTGAAGAACGCACCATGGGTCATATTCCAATATCGATATAGCGAGGTTGTGTTTTTAATCGTTTCTTCAACCTTCTCACCACGGCCACCTCTTCTGAGAATGTTTTGCAGATAGGAAACATGCCGGAAGAGGAGGACCTTGACGGGTGCTGATTTAGTGACGGCTTCAGCTGCTGATTCATAAGAGCAAGGCCAGTGAACAGTATGATACATGTGAGGCTGCTCCAGATTGTCTTGGATAAATAGAGGTACGTTCCACCGTCCGTTTGTCGTCGAGTCAAGATCTTCGTCTGCATCGTCATGCTGACTATCTGCATCAGCAACAACAACCGGACGCTCGCTCATAGATGACGAAACAGTATCAAGCATGACTGCAAGCCAGTAGAGCAGCCCAACAGTGCCACGATCTTCAGGATTCATCATGGACAGTAAATCGTTGTTCTTAGGACTGGTGAGAGGTCCAGTGACTCCACGGCGGCCTGAATCGAAACGGAATTTGAGAGCATGCATCTTTCGTGCAGCTCTCTCCATGAAGACCGGAAGGCCATCTCGTGATATGATTTCGCCCAGCTCAGCGTTCAAAGCCTTCAAGTCAACCTTTGGAGAAGCACTGATGAATGTGCTGGGGTTCTTCGGGGCCATGGACTCATCATCACGAGTCCATGGCTTTTGCGTGAGACCAAATATTAGCTCAGCCGTCGCCACACGGTATGATTCAACGTCTGAGACTTCCTGCAGGGCTCTTTTTGCTTGCTCCCAGATATTCCGTTGAATGTTTCGATCAAACTCCTCATTGATGTCGTTGAGGATATCCTCTGGTCTTTCATCCTCGTCAGAATAGCGCTGTTGTTGGCGTCGACTGCCTTGAGCCCATTGCGTTGCAAATGCCATGATAGCAAGGTGGAATGCCTTGGCGGCGCCTTGGTCTTCAGCCCGAGTTAGCCGAGTGAGTTTGGCTGTCTGAACTGCATTGTCAAGATTGATGGTGCGGCGATAGATACGATTTGACCACGATGATCCCCATTCTGTAGGGGCGTAATTCCCCGAGGTGACATAACCTGGAGCTCTGTAGGGGCATGTGACTTCCGTAAGCCAACATGAAAGATTATGTTCGAGAACATCATGATATATCTGTAGGAGATTTGTGGAAATGAACTGGTTGTTAGTTCTCGTCATCATCGTCTGGTCAACTGAGAATGGCGATAACGAGTTCGTACGACGATCAGTCCAGATTGGCGATGTGCGCCGACGCTTGAACCTCGTTGTGTCATCTTCGCTGGCTGTGTCCTCTCCAACTGACGGCGTAGATAAGTGACTGTACGATCTCGATGAGTTTGATGGAGGAGTAGATGACCAAGCGTTGAGTTGTGACTGGATTGAGAGACGTGAGTCATTCGGTTGCGAATGAATAGATTGCGGGTAACTGGGTGAGAACTGGCCCGTCATGGTATTGTAATTACTGAGATTTGGTGTATTATTATGAGTGAGAGGTGTTTGAAATGCTGTGCCGTTGATTGAGCTTGACGTGGGCGGTTGAGCAGCTCTATGAAGGTTGGGTAAACGCGGGCCTTGAGTGAGACGACTTGGATCATGAGATAGAGGCCTTGATGAGCCGTTGACGCGCGAAGCCGCAGATATCGGATCTTGTTTCTCAAAAGCTGGTGTTGCCTGGTGTGATGTATGAGCCGCTTCACTTCTTTGCCTCTTGACGGGAACATTTGGCCCATGGCCTGAAGCATCTATGGAGGTCGCTGCTTGTATTTGCGACCAGGCCCAATTCATAGTACACGTCTTCCTCGTCTTGGTACAATAAGAGCAGGGCTCATGACCGGTTCCAGAGGCTATCCCAGTTGAGTACAGTTAGCCATGTTTATCAGAGGCCGGTTGACTTACCGAGCCGCTCCCCAACAGTCATGGAACTGCCGCTGCATCTTGAAGATGCAGCAGGGCCAAGAAGAGGTGGTGCATCGCAAGCTCGTTTTGACCTCCGGCATTGGTCACAGGCGTAATGACTTCGCTTCATATTCCCATCTGACTCTGACTCTACTGTGAATATTGATATATATGTCCCTTGGTCTCAGCCTCGTCTGACGGCGGCGATTGTGAGTTTGTTATGAGATGGGTGTTCATGCGATCTACTGGAATAGTGGAGTGACAAAAAGTTAGACGACGCATTCGTCGGACAGGAGGAGCTTACTCTGGTACTCCACTAACATCTGACATCCGCTTCCCCGGTCAAGGCCTGTTAAACTATAAGGTATTAATTAGTAGGACCACCCTTGTACAGAGTAGCTACAATAGTACTTCTTTAAAGTCCTTGTACCTAAGTTTTCTCCTAAGACTATATACGGGGTTTTCATATTTTAATATCATAAGCAAGAGCGAGAAGTCGTCGTTTGCCTAGAACCAAGTCGCAGACGACGGCTTTCGCACTTCACTCTTTGAGAACACCCAGTTGCTAATGGTATTGTTTTACATGGACCAGGCATGATTGCCAGGCGCCTGAAGTGGAAGCCGATAAGACGATTCATAATGAGCATGGGACTTGGAGATGTCTTGAGATTGAACTCAAGATAAACCTCAAGTAATACACACTTACACAGAAAAGGCCATTGTATTTTAATGGACATAGAAATACCAGTCTTTGCCTTGTTAAACCTCTTCAGATACTGCTAAAGACCTCTCACTTAGTAGACGTCTCTATGCGCATTCTTCTAGAAGCCCCCTTGTCCAAAAGATACAGGCCCTGAGAAAATGGCCCCGGGGAAGTGACTGCCATTACCATTACTTTTGTTGACAGTGCCCCCGTGAGTATTAATCTGATCGCCGGGCCCAAAGTTATTGAAAGACGAGTAGGGCACCTTTCCTGCTTGAGCTTCTTCCATGGGCGGACTTGTCTGTTTGGCATTTAAACTACTAATCAGTGATTCCAATCTGACAAGCTCTCCAAGCAATCTCTTGAATCCATTGTCATCCGCAGAGTTGAATTTAGCCATATCGCTATGGTTGGCGTGGATACTAATCGCTTTATATCCTTCAATGGTAGCTGAGTCCCTAGAGACGACTTTTCCTACCCTTGATAAAGGCAACTCTTCGAAGAAGCACGTAATTTCAAGGTCTCGACCGTACCTCTGTTGTTCGCGTACCATGGAACAAAACCGATCTTGGATAGACTGAAGGTACTTGTCGTCTGTCTCCAAGATTCTCAGCAATGACTTATTGGCAGACCTGACGATCCCCAGGGCCGAAGCTGGTATCCTAGCCCAGTCCGCTATCCATGATCCCCTGTGAGGTGTGCCGAGGAACAAGATTCCCTTTGTGTATTCAAACAAACCCCGCAGATGTAGTTCCGGGTGATTTTGTGAAAGAAGAATAGCTTCCTTGCAAACAAGACCGCCGAGGCTATGGGCAACAAAGACCAGTGGTCGGGAGGAGGCATTTGACGAGGCTCTTTCTATCGAGAGGTCGTTCAAGAGATTTATAGCAAAGTCAGCCAGGCCATTTGTCGACGCCACGGACTTTCGCACGAGGTAGGCATCATAGCCATATGTGAGAACGCGAGCGCTACCAAGCCTGGGCGGTAGGAGGGTTTCTGGCCAAGGTTCAGTTTCCCCCTTGGCCGTCCAGGTCCTGTCTCTGTTGCCACTCAGACCGTGGACAAAGCATATATCCAACGTCGCGTCGGGGCAGTCGTACAAAACTTTGACTCCGTCCGGGAATGAAGAAGTCGAGGTGCCCTCTGGAGGAGGTGGCTCGCGGCCTGTGTTGCGGCCCGGCGTTTCCGTCCGCTGAGAAGATGCCGGCGAATCATCATCATTATTCCGATGCGACCTCAGGAGCGGTGTTTTCGCTTGTAATCTCCTTATCAGGGATGACTTGAAAGGTCGATAGGAAAATGAGGTCAGCTGATCGGATATCATTCTGACTTTATTGAAGTTATTGTCTGAAGAGATATAGACACTCTAATATGTCGTAAGAGTGCATGGAGAACCGGTGGACAATAGCCGGCGAGTCTACACAGGTTGAAATGGCTACCACGCTGTACCGAATCTCATCATGCCTGGGTTCTGATATAAAGATATATGTACAAAGATGAACATCGACATCAAGGCGCAAGACTAGTAAGTAAGTATGCAATCCTATAATCACTTGCAAATCTTGCGCCTTTTCTTATTCTGGCTTACCAAAACATGGATATTTACCATTGCTGCGCGTATACAGCCGCGTTAGCCATCATCCCCATGTTACAAATCCTGAGCTGAGCTTGTTATTAGCGCTCTTGATATCGCAATGCTTACCTGAAATGTAGTGTGGCTGCACAGAAAGGGGCTTGAAAAGGTAGGATGCACCTGATGATGCACCTGAGACATACTGATATCAGGCTGCGCCCGATTTACAAGGTGATTACAGCCACAGCGCTTAGCAAGGCCCCCATCACATAGAAGGCAACCAGGCGGACGACTCAGTTATGGTGTATTTGTAGCGCGACTACCGCGAAAGATCTCAAACTGTTGTAAGTCGTACAGTGAGTGTCTCAGCATATCATTCTCCAATACCTGTCCCATCGACATTGTTGAAACTTCAGTCTTCTTTAAGCCACAGACATGAGCGGACGAAGTTCTCCCTTCCTGGAAGAAGATGATGAACTCTCTTTCTCTGATGAGGACCGTGGCTTCAATCGCTCTGCAAGCGAAGATTCCGATTCCGAATGGCCATCCCGTGGGAGGACGCTTCGCAAAACTGTTCGTTGCGAAGCACGACCCCCTTGTGGCCATACGACAGCGAGCACCAGCGTGTGCAGGAGAGATGGAAGCCGACACATTTGCGTTAGTCGACACCCATCTTTACTCTTCAGTTATCACGTCTCATCTTACTCCAGCATCCATAGCTAACACAAATCGTCTAGTGCCACTGCGATGGCTCTGCTTACACCTGCAGCCAAGGCGATCCCACTGCCATGATAGACGAGGTATACGCAGAATCATCTAGCTCTCGCGAGTCATCCAGAGAGCGCAAGACAGAGGATGTCAAGAACCTCATTACCAACAAGGTCGTCTTCAACGATGCAGCGGCTGCGTTTAAGACCCTAGGAGCTGATGAAGCTGAGCGCGTGCCACCGTTCGAAAGAGATGCATTTGAAAGAGATCCTGAGAGGTTTGCCCGGCTTCTTGTGAAAAGCAATGACGATAGAGTCAAGACAATTGTTGATATTCTTGAGGGTCCGGACTCGCAGGCACGCTTGAGGGAGATAGCTTCTGGCTATGACCTTCGAAGTGCTGACACAGTATGGCCATACTCTGGTCATCCATCGTGAGGGCACTATTTGACAGATTTATTACTCATAGCTCCTTGATGTGTCGATCTATAATGCTTCCTTTCTTCCGTCTGACCTCCATGTTACCCTTCCACAACGATCTGTTCTAGTGTCACTGATAAAGTAATACTGGCCTCGTCGTCTGGCTCTCAGCCCATCCACTCACTCTCTATCCTACAATAGTGTACTCTCTTGTTCTTTCCGGCCTCTTTCTAGCCTCAGAGACTCTTCCTCAGCTTGCGGACTTTCCTCGCCGTAGTTTCTACGTACATGACCAAGTAATTCCGCCTGGAGGTCTAAGTAACGATAGTCCTTGAGTGCACTATACGCCTCAATCGCACACCTCAATGAGGTCAAAGTCACGGCGTTCTCGGGACCCAGAAGCTCGATGTGCTCTTTCCAGACAGTCTCCAGGGCCTTCGCCGCAGTCTTGAAGCGTGGATCCGTTTTCCTCTGTCTCTTTTCCCGACTCTTGTATTGGTATAGAACTTTCATATGAGCTGTAGCTATTTCGCGGCGGATCAGAACTTCCACTTTTATATGCTCTGGTCTTTCGATCTCTGGTCTTGTCTTTCGAAGCATCTCAAGTCGAGCCAGTCTTTTCTCTGGATCATCCACCAGGCAATCTTCGATCAACACCACGAGCCATGTGTCAGTGACATGCCCTGCTTCTTCAAGCAGTAGTCGTGAAGCATTCAACGCGGTATCTGCTGTCCAACTTTCTATTCTGCAGTCGCTGCCCAGACTCTTAGCCTTCCGCTCGTACTTTATCAAGAGGGCTAGCGTGGCCAATGTATCGGCATGAATATGCCCCCATATCTTGCTAGCTTGACGAACCTCCAGCACGTGTTGGATTGTCTTGACAGCCAGAGCGGTGCGCATCAGTCCTTTCGGCTCGTATTGACGACGTTCCCTGTCATACAACATCTCTACACTTGCCATGTAACATTTGGCCAGATTCTGTCTAGAGTCGACGAAGAACTCATCACTCTGGGGCACTGTGCAGTCATCCCGGCAGAGTTGCTGCTCGATCCTCTTGCGTAGTTGTAGAGACTCATCGTGCCGGCCGAGTCTGCTCAAGCTATTGGCATATGCCATCATTGCAGTCATGGTCTCGAGTCGCCTAATATCCGGGTCGAGTTGCTGCCATTTCTCCAGTACATCCCGTGTTCGATCCCGGGCTTCTAGGTACTGTCCACGGGCAGACATGATCTCTGCCTCTAGGGAAAGAGCTTCAAGATGCAATCGTTGTGTTCGAGGCATCTCCTCTACGCATTCCCGCATATAAATAAGCACTCTCGTGATGAGTGTGGATGCTTCTTCGTGGTCATGTTCGTAACGGACTAAGCAACGGACCCTAGCTAACTGAGTCTCGATCATGAGTATGCGAAGGTAGTTGTTACCATGCTCCTCTGGTGGGATCTGAACCTGCTCAAGTTCGCAAAGAACAGCTTTTACCAGGCGAGAGGATTTACCCTTGGAACCAAGTTTCCAATGGCTATCGGCAATATCGCGCTGAACCATCAGCCCCAAGACCCTCAGTGTTGTTGAATCCTGTGCAATGATACCCCTTTTAGCGGGATCCTTAATCTGTAGTTTCTGCAGATCCTCCATACATGATTCCCTGACCTCCAGTGACTCTTGATGTTTTCCGCACTGCTCTAGTGTCTCTGCATGAACGAGATATTGTATCAACTCGTCAACGCTATGCCTCGACGGTTTCACCAAACTTGTATATGCTTCCCACATCTGCAAAGCTAGTGCTGGAAAACCATGAAGGCTTAGAGCATCTGCAAACAAATGTGAAGTCTCAATAGCTCCTGGTAGGGATAGAACATCCTTCACCCATGATGTAGGTTCTCTACCCTGTGATAAGTCGAGACTGTCACTGACTCTCTGCAGCTGGTGTATATGAAGTGCGGCCTGTTGTTGGAAGTTCCAAAACACTGTTGACTCTCTACTCTCCACCCAGTTCCCCTTCCTCATGGACCTTGTCAGGTGCCATGCCGCCTGAAGCCATGATTGACGGAGATCCAAAGATTCTTGTGCAACATGATGCCATCGAATCCAAGCTTGCACGAATGGTGAGACTTTAATACTGCACTCAGCCGGATCATCTGTAAATTCGAGGAAAGACACATCTTCTAGTACACTTAGAGCTTGTCTAAGGCACCTTTGGGCCACAGAACCTTGCCATTGTGCCTCGCCAGGTCGTCGAGCTAGGGATTTGAGACCGGTTTGAAGAGTTTCTAGGACCTCGGATTGGTTGGGACTTCCTTTAAATAGATGCTTTAGGAATTCGAGCCAGCCAGAGATCCGCGAATTGTTGAAGTCTTGTGTTTTTCTCGTGCATTTATCCTCGTCTAGAGAACCTTGCCAGGCTCTACTGAAGATGGCTTCTGAAACATGAGTGCCATTCAAACATGTCAGCATTTTGAGTAAATCAGTAGGGCGTAATTGGCCATCGGGAGGAGTTCGGTTTTTCAACCCGTCGTAGCAGAGCTTCAATGTGACGTTGAGCGATTGAGTGTGGCTATCGGAGATGAAATTGACATGGGGCTCCTTTTTGAAAACATCCTGCCACTGTTTCACGTACGACTCGATGGAGATCTTCTCACTCTTGATAGTGTTGCATGCCAAAGAGATGGCTAGGGGCAGGTGGTCGACAAGTTTGCAGAGTTCCCGCGCTGCTCGTACCTCAGTTGGACCGAGACTTTTGTTGGGGAAATATGCTTTGACAAGCTGGAAGGCTGTTTCTTGATTCATGTTCCGTATAGGCGACGGCTCTTCCTGCGATTGCAAGCATTGGTTCAAGGAATGCCGAGAGGTTATGACGATACGACCACTGGTAGCCTTGAAGAGGTCTCTGAGCATCCTCTTCATACACTCAGGCCCCAGGCCATCGCTCGCTTCTGCAGCATTATGAAAGGTCAGATGATCAAGAACCATCAGCCAAGGCTGTTCTTGGCCGGACAGCCAGTTACTGACATCGACGGCTGTTATCTCAGCCTTTTGTCTTATATCCAATGAATCCATAGCTTGCCGTCTTCGTATTTCGAGATTCTCATGCATGGCTTGCAGGCTCCCGAAGAGAGCTCGTGGGCTTTCTCCGTTGAGCCAGAGCAGCCGAGACCATCTGCAAGTATTCAGAAATGATCATCATTTTCATTTTGGGGGCGCCTAACCTGCCAGGTTGTTCAGTTTGTATGTCATTTATAAACTTGACGCAAGCTTGCGTCTTGCCACTTCCAGGTAGGCCGTGAAAGACTTTGTGAAGAGTTTGAACTCTATCGTCCCTCGAGATGAATTGCTGGAGAGCATCACGTATAGCAGGTTGATGTTGATAATGGCAGCAGAGACTTGGCATCTCAGCGAGATAATGACGTGACTCTGAACCATCCCGCCGCCTTTTCTGAGAGTAAGAACCAGTCACAGAAGCCTCGCCATCATTATGCAAAGGTGAATAGAGCTGTCCAGGTAATACCCCCTCAACTGTACAACATGATCAGTTGAGCATTCTTATATATCGACCATGAGGTTTGCTTACTACCAAGATACACATTTCCGTTGAAGGTAGACCCCGTGAAGTGATTACCAGAGCCTGAACTATTGTTGATCGTACCGCCAGGGGCGTTGGACTGGTCTGCCGAGCCGAAATTGGAGAAGGACAATTCTTGGTAAGATGCCACAGCGTGTTCCATCTTGTCCAGAATCCGAACAGCTCTATGACAATAGGACTAGGCTGTCGGTTTACCTGTTGACGGCTCTAAAGCGGCATCTTGAGGTCCCGCTGGCCCGGCTGTCCAAAGAACAGTCAGTTCGGCAGGGATAAAACACGAAAACATTGGAGGGGAAATTGGGGGTATCTGATATATGCGGCTCTGTTGGGACCACAACAAATAGTCTATGCCAGCTGACACGGAGGATATGCAAGGTCTATTCCGGCTGAAAGCAGGGCCTACTCCGTACACCTACGTAGTATTCGCTGTAGCGTCCGGGTTTAGTGTTTCAGCCGACAACCTCTTTGCTATACATACTCATTATCACACGATGAGCCAATGAGCTAGGAACTGCTGCTGCTGCCACATCACACATCCTCGCCTTTTCGGCCAAGGAGCAGGCTCAGTAAGGAATCCGTCAAATAGTTAACGTTCCTAAGAGGTGAGTCCTCCCGAGTCCTGAAGCAAACCAACGTCCAAAGTTTCTCAGTTCAAATCTTTCTTTCTTCGCGCAAACTTATCTGGAGGCTCCAACTACATGACCTTCGAATACAAGGTTCTACACGGCTAAGACTCCAAATACGATAACAGCGGCAAGCATACTTGCAGCCTGGATTCCTTCGCCGGTGCAAAAATGGCAACTACAGCGACGGCTCTGATTTCCACCACAATTGACGACCTCGAAGCCGCCGTATACAGCTATCGTGCTGTCCAAGGCGACAAGGCCCTCCGTGCAGCGATCCACGAGGGAGGCCGAAATCTATTCCTTGTCGGCCGGGCGCTTGAAGCTGCTAAGACACAACTGGGCGGACAGGATCTTGCTGGAGATGCTCAAAGCACTATGGACTTGCTGAAGCAGTGCAAGGCCAATGCAGAGCTGTCCAAAAATATCTTCAAAGCCATCGCACTGGCCCCAGAGGCCTCTAGGTCCCAGTGCTACAAAGACGTTGTGCGACGAGAGGGGAATGGAAGAACTGTTGAGATATTGGTGATGGGGATGATCAATCATGTATGCCTCTTGGCTGAAAATGATGCCGTTAAAGCCGGAATGGAAGATCAAGTCAATACATTGCGCGAGGCTATCGCAAGGTTATCGGCGGTAGAGTCGTCCATACCAAGTGAAGCCTCTGGCTATACATTTACCAACAATGGCTCTGGCGATATGCTGAATGCTCCTGGCGGTACCGTAAACAAGAGTAATGGCACTGGCAATCACTTTCCTGGAGCTAGCTTCTCTGGAGCCATAACCTTTTAAAAGTATATAGTAGCTTAAGGTTAACAGGTTAATAATATTAAATATAATTAAATATAATTAAATATAATATCTTAACTAGGCTAATTAATTTATTAATTATATAATCTTAAGATTTCTTAAAATTCCTTATAAAAATCCCTTTTAAAGAATTTTTCTTTTATAAGCTTTAATTAATATAATATTATTATATTTATTTAGTTTATTATTAATTATAATAATTTTAAAGCTTTTATTTAAATTATTTAAATATAATAATTAACTTATAGAAAACTATTATAATTAATTTAAAATTAAAAAAATTATTAATAATATTATTTTAATAAATTAAAGAAAGTTATTTTAAATAATAACTTATTTTATTAAATAAATTATATAATTTAATTATATTAATACTTTTAAGGTTTAAATAAAATAATTAAAAAAAAACTTACTTTTAAATAATAAATAAATAAATTAAAATAATTAATTAAAATTTTTTTTTAAAGTTTTCCTTAAAACCTAAAAAATAAATACTTAAAAATTCCTTTAAGTTAATATTAATAATAAAAAACCTAATTAAATTAATAATAATATCTTATTAAGTTATTATAAATCTTATAAAAGCTTTTCTTTTAATAATAATAAAAAAATAAAAGCTAAAAATATTATTACCTTAAAATACTTAATTACCTTTTATAAAAAAAATAAATAACTAAATAATATAAACTAAAGCTTTAAAAAAGCCTATAAATATTATTATATTAATATAAACTAGATTTTCTTTATATATAATAATATAATCTTAAATATATAATTTATATCCCTAGTTTAATATACTGCTTTTTTACTAATATTACTTTATTTATAGCCTTTATATATAAGGTTAATTAGTTATATGCCCTGGTATATATAATTAATTAGTAGATATTAATTTAGCTTTTACTAACTAACTTATATAAAAGTTAACCTAATTCCTTTAAACCTTTATAAAACCTTGCTATTACCCTGCCTTTATCTTAAAACTCTATCTATAAATATACTTTAATTTTATATAACCAGGAAGATATAGTATATATATTTAGCCTTAATAATTATATTATTAAGCCACTTTTTATATAAAGCTAAGCCTATTAAGGTAATTAAAAAAGCTACCTTTTTTATATTAAGGTATAAGCCTTTCTTAATAGCCCTTTCTAGCTTCTCTAACCTTAATAGCTTTTAAGCTAATTAAACTAAATAAACTAAATAACCTAGGCTAGCCTAATTTATATAATTAATTAAGTTAATTAAAATATAGTTAAAAATAGCTATTTTAATTAGACTAAATAGGCTTTTTAATAAGAAGTTCTTTATAATAACTATAGTTATTATATAGATTTTATAGTAATCTCTACTATTAGCCTACCTTAGTATTAATTTAATTACTATAATAAGGTTATAGTTAGTTATATAATAGCCTTAATTAGGTTCTAGGCTCTTATATATAGGCATTATATTAGTAGCTATAATTAATATTAATAACTATAACTAATAGTTAGTTAGGGTCTAACTGACCTTTAAGTAGAAATGTAATAGACTTAGCCTATCTTTTGGCTAGGGTAAAGGAAGAAGGCTGATATAGCTGCTAAGGAGTAAACCTGCAGGCAGTATTAATACTGCTTAATTAAGGTAGTAATTGCATTATTAAGGTAAATAAACCTTATATAATTCTAACTTTTAAGATATAGGTCTATTATAAAGGCCTCTTTATTTAAGTATTTATATAAAAAGTTAAAAGCTTAATAGCCTTATTAGGCTAATAATAAAGAAAAAAAAATAATTTATATAATTAAATTATTTAAATAAATAAATTTAATTTTATAAAGAAATATTTAAATAAATTTAAAAACTTTTAAAAAAAAATTTTTATTTTTTATAAAAAATAAAAAAATTATTAAATTTTTATTATAATTTAATTTAAAAATATTTAATAATAATTAAAATAATTTTTTTAAAAATTTTTATAAATATTTTATTTTTATTAAAAATTACCTTTTATATAAATTTAATATTATTATATAAATATATTAATATTATATTAAATTATTTTTAACTTTTTAATATATTATAGCTTTTTAAAAAGATATTAATTTATTTAAAATTAAAAGAAAACTTAAAATTATATTTACTTTAATATCTTTAAAATAATAATTTAAATTATATTATAATTTAATAAATAAAAAAAAAATAAAAAAATTTCTTTTTTTATAATAAAATATTATAATTATTATAAAATAAAATATTATTTTAAAAATTACTTTAAATTTTATAAAATTAATTAAATTAAGAAATTAAAAAATTAAATTTAATTAAAAATAAAAATTAATTTTTAATTAAAAATCTTATAAAAATTATTAATTATTATTTAAAATACTTTTAAATTTAATTTAAAAAATTCTTTTTTATTATTATTAAAATATAAGGCTATAAAAATATTATAATATAAATATATTTAAATTATAAAATAAAAATTAATATTATTAATAAAATTTTTATTAAATTTTAAGGCTTTTAATAATTAAAAAAAATAAATATTTTTTTTATAAAAAGCTAATAATAATTAATTAAAAATAATAAAAAAATAAAAAATACCTTTTATTTTAATAAATTATTAAAAATAAATTAAAAAAATAATTAAAAGCTTAATAAATATTAAAAAAGAAATTTATAATAAATCTTTTTTTTTTATAATTTACTTTAAAAAACTTTTAAATTATAATTAATTTTAAAATTAAAAAATAATAATTTAAAAAATATTATAATAACTTAAAGCTTTTTTAATTTTAATAATTTTTAAAAAAGACTTAAAATAAAATAAAAATCTTTATTATTATTATTTTTAAAAAATCTTATTATTTTTTAAAAAAAAACCTTAAAAAACTTAATTAAATAATAAAAATATTTTTTAAATTTAAAATATATATTAAAGTCTTTAATTATAATAAAATAATTAAAGTCTTTAACTTTTAAAAAAATAAATTAAATTATTAATTTAATTAAAAAAAAAGAATCTTTTTATAAATTTATTTATTTATTATTATAAGTTAAATTAAAAAAGCTTTATAAATATATTTAAAAAAAACCTAAAAAGTAAATAAATTTACCTTTTAAAAAGCCTTATTAATTTATTTATTTTATTTATATTTAAAAAAAATAAAAAATTTTAATTTTATATTAATTATTAAGGCCTTAATATAATTACTATTAAAAATTAATATTTTTTATTTTTAATTTTAAATATTATAAATTAAATTTAAAAAATAAAATATTTTTTTAAAATTAATATTAAAAATATATATTATTAAATTTATATTTAAAAAAATAAAATTAAAATATTATATTTTAAGTTAAATATAATTACTTTAAATATATAATTATATTTTTTAAATTAATTAATATATTTATTATATTTTAATATTATATTTATTAAGCCTTTTAAGATTTTATAAATATAATTTATTTATTTACTTTAATAATATCTTAATATTTTTATAATATCTTAACTAGGTTAATTAGTTTATTAATTATATAACCTTAAAATCCCTTAATATCCCTTATAAAAATACTTTTTAAAAACTCTTTTTTTTTAAATTTTAATTAATATAATACTATTATATCTATTTAGCTTATTATTAATTATAATAATTTTAAAGCTTTTATTTAAATTACCTAAATATAATAATTAATCTATAAAGAATTATTATAATTAGCTTAAAATTAAATAAATTATTAATAATAACCTTAAAAGTTATTAATAATATTACCTTAATTAACTAAAAAAAACTATTTTAAATAATAACTTATTTTATTAAATAAATTATATAATTTATTTATATTATTACCTTTAAAGTTTAAATTAAATAATTAAAAAAAAACTTATTTTTAAATAATAAGTAAATAAATTAAAATAATTAATTAAAAACTTTATTAAAATTTTATTATAATTAATTTTTTTTTTCCCTTATTATTAGCCTAATAAGGCTATTAAGCTATTAAATTTATATATAAGGCTTAAATAATAAGGCCCTTATAGTAGGCCTATATCTTAGAAGTTAGAATTATATAAGGTTTATCTGCCTTAGTAATATAATTACTGCCTTAACTAAGCAGTATTAATACCGCCCCTTAGCAGCTATATTAGCCTTCTTTCTTTACCCTAGCTAAAAGAATACCAGGCCAAGTTTATTGCACTTCTAAAGTATATTCCTTGATTTAACTATTAGTTATAGCTACTAATATTAATTATAGCTACTAATATAATGCCTAAATATAATAGCCTGCAGTTTAATTAGGCTTATTATATAACTAACTATAACCTTATTAATATAATTAAATTAATACTAGCTAAAGCTATAGGCTATAAATACTATAAACTTTATATAATAACTATAGCTATTAAAAAGAACTTTTTATTAAAAAACTAATTTAGCCTAGTTAAAATAGCTATTTTTAACTATATTCTAATTAATATAATTAATTATATAGATCTAAATATCCTAGGTTATATAATATCCCTAAACTGGCTAGCTAAAGAGCTATTATAACTAAAAGACCTAAAAGAAGCTATAAGGTAAGGCAAGACCTTAATAGATAACCAGGCTACCTTTTTAGCTGCCTTTTTAGGCCTAAACTTAGCTAGCTATAAAGAGTAGCTATAAAATGTAATTATTAAGGCTAAATATATACTTAGCTTTTTCCTGCTTATATAGGGGTTAAGGATAAATGCAGGGTAATGGCAGGGTTTTATAAAAAAATTAGGTTAACTTTTATATAAGTTAGTTAGTAAAAGCTAAATTAACCTAAAGTTAATAATAAATCTACTAATTAATTATATATGCTAAGGCATATAACTAATTAACCTTATATCTAAGAATAGAAAAAGTAATATTAGTAAAGAAATAGTGGCTTAAACTAGGGTTATTATAGTTAATAATAAGCTAGGTAGGCATAATAGTATTATATTAATTAAAGCTTAAAAAGAGAAAATTCTCTAAAAGGGATTATTATAAGGGATTTTAAAGGGTCTTAAGGTTATATAACTAATAAACTAGTTAGCCTAGTCTAATTATTATAATTATTCTTCTTTCTCTATTTAGCTATCTTTAGTTAAAGTAATAATAGAATTAAATTATATAGTTATTAATAGGCTTTTATTATTATATATTTATTTATAATAATTAATTCTTTAATCTAATTATTAAGATAATAGTAGCTTATATTTTAGCTATTTATTATATAAAAATTACTATAAAGTTATAGGCAGTTTTATTATAATATCTTATAGCCTTATATATCTTATACCCTTTAACTTACTATTAATACCTTTAATATTTTAGGCTTTTAAAAGGTTTTTAATTTCTTTTTAATTATAAATATTTAATTTTTTTTTTTTTTTTTTTTTTTTTCTTTTTCTTTTTATCTTATATAACCTTTTTAACTTATATATTTTTATCTTTATTTATATTTTTTCTTTTTAGTCTTTTTTTTTCTTTTTTTAATAATTTTATTTTAATTTCTTTATAATATTTAAAAAAAAGCTTATTTCTATTTTTAAGATACTAAGTAAGGATAAAGACTTTATTATAGTTATACCTTTTAAGTCTTTTAATTACTTTATAGATTATTAGACTTATATATATGATATTTAGTTCTATTAAAAAGACTTTTAGGTATTATTAACTAATAATAATTCTAAGAATATACTTTATTTCCTTTAGCCTATTTACTATACTTTTAATAACTTTAACTTTTTTTATTACTTTAAATATAACTATAATAAAGGGTATTATAAATTATATATTACTTTTATAATTCTCCTTAATATTTTATTACTAACTTAGCTATAGCCTTTTTACCTTAATAAAAAGTAACTTTAGTTAATTTACTTAAATATTTTTAAATTAACTAATTATTTTAGCCTTTAAGTTTAAAGGCTTAATAGCCTTAAGTTAAATTATTATTTAATTCTTTTAATAATATATCTTTAATTTTAAATATTAATAGTTTAAATAAATAATTATAGGTTTTTAATAATAACTTTATAAATAAAATTACTTAAAGTTTTACCTTTAAAACCTTATTAACTTTTTAAAAAAATATAATTAGTAATTCTTTATTTTAAGTATTAATACCTATTTTTTATAATTATAATTATAATTATAGTTATAATTACCTTAAAAAAACCTTATATTAAAAAATAGCCTTATAAAAAATTAGGCCTAGGCTTATAGTTAATTTTACTATTATTAAGTTTAAAGTAAAACTTAAAAGTAATTTATAGTTTTTAAAAGAAATAAGTTAAAATAAAAAAAGATTTACCTATAATTAGTTTTACTTTTTTTTAGTTTTTTAGGTATTTTAATTACTTTAATCTTTAAGTTTTAATATATTATCTTTTTATAACCTTTTTATTTTTTATAGTATTTATTTTAATTATAGCCTTTTTTTTTAGCTTAATTTAAAGCTTTTTTTAAGTAATAATAATTCAAAAGGTATTTTTATATTTATAGTATTAACTTATTAAATATATTTTATAGGCTATTTTTTTTACTCTATTAAATAATATATTTCTCTTTATATCTCTTTTTTTTAAATTCTTTTTAATTCTTATTAATTATTTTCTTTTTTAAAGTTTAATATTAATAAAAATTTATTATTTTCTTAATATCTTACTTAATATAGCTTTAAAAGGCTTATATAAAAGGTATTATAGATTTATATATATTATTTAAAAAAAGCTAATTAATATATCTATAGCCTGATTTTCCTAGTAATTTTAAAAAGACTAATAAATTAAAGAACTAATTATTTTTTTTTTCTTAAGGTTTTTAATTAATAATATAACTAGTTATTCTTATTTAAAGCTTACCTTTTAATACTTTAAATTAAAGTATTTAGCCTGCTTTTTAATAGTATTTTATTAATATATTATAAGCCTATTTTTTAACTTTTATAGCTTTTAGATTTTTAGTTTTTAAAAAATTACTATTTTTAATAATAATATAAAATTAAAGTTAAATCTTATAAATACCTTATTTAATATTATATTTATAATAATATTAATTATTAAGTTATATATAAATTATATAATAAAAAGAAGTTTTTAATTAGGTATTTTAATTATTTTTAATAAAACTTTTTAAATAATAACTTAAAGTTTAATTTATTTATTTTATTTATTTATTAATTTAAAAATAAAATATTATAAATAATCTTTATTTTATTTTAAATAATAATAAAGTTTTAATTAAAATATACTTATAAAAAATAATTTTTTATTTAAAATAATAACTTTTAATATATTAAATTATAATTTTTATTTTTTTATAAAAAAACTTAATAAACTTAAATATTTAATAATTTTTATAAAAATAAATAAGAATTATATAAATTTTATAAATCTATTAATTATTATTAAAATTATATTAATTTCTTTATTTTTAAAGATTATTAAAAATAACTTTATAATAAAACTTATAAAAATTTCTTTAAAAAAATAAAAAAAAAATTAATAAATTTTAAGCTTTTTATAAAGTTAATATTTTTTTAATATAATTTTTTAGTAAATATATATATAATTATATATTATTTTATATTAGCTTTTAAGCTTTTTTAATAAAGCTTTTTTTAAATTAAATTTTAGGTTTTTTTTTAGCTTTAAGATAGCTTATTAAGAAATTATTATATTATAATTATAATATTTTTTTATTTAAAGTTTAAATTTAATAATATATAAAGCCTTTTTATTAAATAAAAAATTTTATATAAAATTAAAATATTTTTAAAAACCTTTTTTTATTTATTTAAAATATCTTAATTTTTTAATTTAATATTAATTTATTTTTTATTTATATTAATTTAATAGTTTTAATTATTAACTTTAATATTTTATTTTTTAAAGGTTTTTTTTAATATAAAGACTTTTTTATAGTTTTATTAAAAATTATTATAAAAAATCTTAATATATTAATAAAATTATATATTAATATTAAGTTTTTAATTTAAATTACTTATAATATTTAATAATAAAATTAAATTAATTTTTAATATTTAAAAACTTTTTATTTAATTTAAATTTATTTAAAATTTAAAATAAAATTATTTTATTTTTAAATATTTTACTTATTTTTTTATATTATTAATTTTCTATTAATATTTATATTTTAATTATTTTTTTTCTTTAAATAATTAATTTATTTTAATTTTTAATAAATCTTTTTTTTAACTTTTAAAAATCTTAAAAAATATTAATAAGATTTATAAATCTTTTTTTATATTTAATTATAAAATTATAAGTTTATTAAATATAAATATTATTATAATTTTTTTTATTTAATTTAATATTTTTTATAAATAATAAAGATTTTAATAATTATTTATAATTCTTATTTATTTTAAAGACTTTTTAAGGTAATATTATTAATACTTAAATAACTTTAATAATAATTATTATCTTTTAATTTAATATATATTATAACCTTTTAATATTATTAAACTTTTAAAATTAAAATATTATTAAATAATATTTTTTTTATTATTTAATTAAAATAAAATATTAATTATAATATAATTTAATATATTTATATTAAATAAATTTATTTTTTAAAATTAAAATATTTTTTATTATAATTAATAATAAGCTAAATAAATATAATAATATTATATTAATTAAAGCTTAAAAAAAAAGTTCTTTAAAAAGGTATAATACTAGCCTATAAGCCACTATAATTAGGGTAATTATAGGTAGGTTATAGTAGGTTATATAGTATAAGTAGTATAATACTAGCTAATAGATTAGCTATTATTGCCTTATCTTTTAATTTAATAGATTAGAATATTGCCTAATTATAATAAAAATAATAACTAGCTATAAATTAGATATTATAGAATTAAAGGTTTAAATCCTACCTAGCTTATAAGACCTTTATATAGCTTATACCTTTTTTAATAGATACCTTTAGGCTATATCTATAGCTATATAAGCCTTAAGGGTTTATATACTTATATTATTACCTAATTATATTTATAAATTAATTAAAGTGCCTTAAAATATAATAATATAATTAATTAAAGGCTAATTAAGTAGCTAGCTTAGCTATATATTATAATATAAGGTTATACTATATAAAAAAGGAGATAATTATAATAGTAGCCTATAAGCTACTATAATTAGGGTAATTATAGAGAGGTTATAACAGGTTATATAGTATAAGTAATATAATACTAGTTAATAGATTAGCTATTATTGGCTTATCTTTTAGTTTAATAGATTAAAATACTGCCTAACTATAATAAAATGATTTTTATAAAAGATTTTAAGAAATCCTAAGGTTATATAATTGATAAATTAATTAGCCTAATTAAAATATTATAATTATTTTTTTCTTTTTTTTTAATTATTTTTAATTAAAGTAATAATAAAATTAAATTATATAGTTATTAATAGGCTTTATTATTAGATATTTATTTTATAATAATAATTTTTTAATTTAATTTATAAGGTAATAATAGCTTATATTTTAGCTATTTAATATATAAAAATTATTATAAATTATAAGTAATTTTATTATAATATCTTATAGCTTTATATAATTTATATCTTTTAATTTATTATTAATATCTTTATATTTTAAGATTTTTATTTATTTTAAAGACCCTTTAAGGTAATATTATTAATACTTAAATAATTTATAATAATTATTATTTTTTAATTTATATATATTATATAATTTTTAATATTATTAAACTTTTAAAATTAAAATACTATTAAATAATAGTTTTTTTTTTTATTTTATTAATTAAAATAAAATACTAATTATAAGATAATTTAATATATTTATTTTAAAATAAAAATTTATCTTTTAAGATTAAAATACCTTAAAATTAAAGCCTTTTTAAATTTAATAATAAAAGCCTAAAATACTTATATTTTTAATAATTAATTTTATAGATTTAATTGATTTTATTTCCTTTTATTTTAATTTTATATTTTAATAAAATAATTAAAAAACTATAATTTTAAAATAATTATAAATAATCTTTATAAAATATTAAAATCCTAAAAATATTTTATTTTTTTATATATAATTAACTTAAGCTATTATTAAAATAATATAAATTTTAATTTAAGTTTTTACTTTTTTAATTATTAAAATAAATTTTAAAAATTAATTTAATTTTAATAAAAAAATACTTAAAAAGGTTTTATATAAGAATATTAATATTTTTTTAATTTATAATTATTTAAAGATTTATTTAAAATAATTTAGTTATTTATATATTTTTTTAAATTTTAAAAAATATTAAAATATATATTTTAAAATAATAATATAAATTATATTTATAAAACCTTAAAAGACTAGTATATAATATAAAATTATTATAAATATATTAATTTAATTTAAATAATTATAACTATATAATTAAAGTAATTATATTTAATTAAAATATAGTTTTTTTTATTTATAATTTTTTTTTAAATATAAATTTAATAATATATATTTTTAATATTATTTTAAAAAAAATATTTTATTTTTAAATTAAATTTAAATTTTTAAAATTAAAAGTAAAAAAATATTTTTTAATAGTAATTTATTAAGGCCTTAATAATTAATATAAAGTTAAAGTTTTTATTTTTTTTAAATATAAATAAAATAAATAAATTAATAAACGGCTTTTTTAAAAAGTAATTTATTTATTTTTTTAGGTTTTTTTAAATATATTTATAAACTTTTTAATCTATTTAAAATAATAAATAATAAAAATTATGAAAAAAAAATATTGTTTTTTTTTAATTAAATTAATAATATAATTTATTTTTTAAAATTAAAAGATTTTAATATTTATTATTATAATTAAAACGTTTTAATTTATATTTTATATAAATTAAAAAATATTTTTATTATTTAATTAATTTTTTTAAGGTTTTTTTTTAAATTAATAAATTTCTTTAAAAATAATAATAATAAAAATATTTATTTTATTTAAAATTTTTTTTTTAAAAATTATTAAAATTAAAGAACTTTAAATTATTATAATATCTTTTAAATTATTATTTTTAGCTTTTTTAAAATTAATTAGGAATTTTAAAATTCTTTTAAAATTAATGTTAATTTAAAAAACTTATTATATTTTTTTTTAATAACTTATTAAACTTTTAATTATTTTTTAATTTAATTTTAATAATCTATTAAAATTAAAAAATATTTTTTTATTTTTTTATTATTTTTAATTAATTATTATTAATTTTTTATAAAAAAATATTTATTTTTTTATAATTATTAAAAAGCCTTAAAATATAAAATTCTATTTAATAAATATTAATTTTTACTTTTAATTTAAATATATTTATATATATAATATTTTATATAACTTTATATTTATAATAATATAAAAATTTTTCTTTTAAATTAAATTTAAAGATATTTAAATAATAATTAATATTTTTTTATAAGGTTTTTAATTAAAAATTATTTTAATTATTTTTAATTAAAATTAAGTTTTTTTAATATTTTAATTTAATTAATTTTATAAAATTTAAAATAATTTTCTTAAAATAATTTTATTTTATAATAGCTTATAATATTTATTATTAAAAAAAAAATTTTATATATAAATTTAATTTTTTATTTATTAAATTATGTAAAATATATTTAATTTATTATTATTTTAAAAATATAAAATAAATATAATTTTAAGTTTTTTTTAAATATATAAGGTTAATTTTTTAATTAATTTAATTTAAAAACTTATTTTTTATAGATTTATTTTTATAATTTAATAGATTTTATAACGTTTTTAAAAATAATTATTATTATTTTTTTTAAATTTTAAATAAAATAATTTTTTTTAAAAAAAATTATAAGTTTTTTAAAAATTTAAAAAGTTATTTTAATCTTATTAGTAATTAATATTTTAATAATAATATTTAACCTTGATATACTTGAAAATAATTTTTTATCAAAAATAAATATTTATAAAAACTTAAAAAATTATTTTAAATTATTTTAGGTATTTTTAAAATTAAATTATAATAAAAATTTAATAACGGGTTTTTTTTTTATTTTTTATAAAAATTAAAAATTAGTTTTTTAAAGCTTTTTAATATTTATTTAAATATCTTTTTATAAAATTAAATTTTTTATTTAATAATAAATTAATTATATAAATTATATTTAAAATTATATTATTATATAAAAAAATTAAATTTTATTAATATAATATTATAATTTTAGGCTTTTTTAAAGCTTTATTTAGATATTTAATTATTTTTTTTTTTATAAAAGTATTTAAATATTTAAAATAAAATATTTTAATTTTTAATGTTTTAATTATTATTAAAAAAAAATTTTATAAAAATTATAATAATTTAATAAATATTATTATTAATTTAATTAAGTTTTTTTATTAATATTAATTTAAAGGATTTTTTAAGTATTTATTTTTAGGTTTTAATAAAGAATTTATAATAATTAAGCTAGGCTAAATAGTTTTATTTTATATAACCTTAAGTACCCCTTAAAATCCCTTATAATAATCCCTTTTAAAGAATCTTCTTTCTTTAAGCTTTTAATTAATATAATACTATTATACCTATTTAGCTTATTATTATAATTATAATAATTTTAAAGCTTTTATCTAAATTACTTAGGTATAATAATTAACCTATAAAGAATTTTATAACTAGCCTAAAATTAAATAAGTTATTAGTAATATAAACCTTAAAAGTTATTAAATAATATTACCTAGGTAAATTAAAAAAAACTATTTTAAATAATAATCTATTTTATAAAATAAGTTATATAATTAACCTATATTATTACCCTTAAGGTTTAAAATTAAATAGTTAAAAAAAAAGCTTATTTTAAAATAATAATAAAAAGTTAAAGTAATTTAATTTAAAAAGTCTATAAAGATTTCTCTAATTAAAAAACTTAAATAAGAATATTTAAAATACCCTTTTAATTAATATTAATAATAAAAAACCTAATTAAATTAGTAATAATACCTTATTAAATTATTAATAATCTTATAAAAGCTTTTCTTTTAATAATAATAAAAAAATAAAAGCTAAAAATATTATTACCTTTAAATATCTAATTACCTTTTAAAAGAAAAATAAATAACTAAATAATATAAATTAAAGCTTTAAAAAAGCCTATAAATAATATTATTTTTTAGAAAAAGCTAGATTCTTTTATATATAATAATATAACCTTAAGTATATAACTTTTATATAATAAATTATCTAAATAAATAAACCTAATAATTTATAAAGAGATATTTAAATAAAATTAAAAAGCTTTTAAAAAAATAATCTTTAATCTTTATAAAAGATAAGAAAAATTACTAGATTTTTATTATAGCTTAGCTTAAAAGTACCTAATAATAATTAAAGTAATCCCCTTAAGATTTTTATAAATACCTTATTTTTACTAAAAAACTACCTTTTATATAAACTTATGTAATTTTTTTATTATATAAGTATATTAAACCTATATTAATTACTTTTAACCCTTTAAAAATAATATAGCCTTTTAAAGAGATATTAATTTACTTAAATTAAAAGGAATTAATATAATTTACTTAAAGATTATAAAATATACCTAAATTATAATATAAAAACTAATATTATTAATAAAATTATTATTAAATTTTAAGGCTTTTAATAATGAAAAGATATAAATATCTTTTTATAAAAAGCTAATAATAACTAATTAAAAATAATAAAAAAATAAAAAATATCTTTTATATTAATAAATTATTAAAAATAGACTTAAAAAATAATCAAAAGTTTAATAAATATTAAAAAAAAGATTATAATAAATCTATTTTTCTTTTTATAATTACTTTAAAAGACCTTTAAATTATAATTAACTTTAAGACTAAGAAGTAATAGTTTAAGGGATATTATAATAACTTAAAGCTTTTTAATCTTAATAATTCTTAAAAAAGACTTAAATAAAGTAAAAATCTTTATTATTACTATTTTTAAAGAATTATATTATTTTCTAAAAAAAGACCTTAAAAAAATCTAATAAATAGTAAAAATATCTCTTAAACTAAAGATATATATTAAAATCTTTAGCTATAATAAAGCAATTAAAGTCTTTAACTTTAAGAAAATAAATTATATTATTAACTTAATTAAAAGAAAAAAAACCTTTTATAGACTTATTTAGTTTATTATTATAGGCTAAATTAAAAAGCTTTATAAAATATATATAAAAAAACCTAAAATATAAGTAAATTTATCTTTTAAAAAAGCCTTATTAATTTATTTATTTTTTATTTATATTAAAGAAAAATAAAAGCTTTTATCTTTATATTAATTATTAAAAGTTAAATATAATTATTATTAAAAATTAATATTTTTTATTTTTAATTTTAAAGATTATAAACTAAATTTAAAAGATAAAGTATTTCTTTAAAATTTAATATTAAAAATATATATTATTAGATTTATATTTAAAAAAAAAAATAAAAAACTATATTTTTAAACTAAATATAATTACTTTAAATATATAATTATATTATTTAGATTAGCTAATATATTTATTATTTTAATATTATATCTATTAAGCCCTTTAAGGCCTTATAAATATAATCTATATTATTTACTTTAATAAGATCTTAGTATTTTTTTAAAATTAAAAAAAAAAATATATAAATTACCTTAAATAAATCTTTAAAAAATAAAAGCTATTAAATTATATATAAAACCCCTTTTAAGTATTTTTTTTATTAAAATTAAGTTAAGTTTTTAAGATTTATTTTTATTATAAAGGAAATAAAGATAAATCTAGTTAGGATTTATATTATTATTAAATAATTTAAATTAATTATATATAAAAAAATATAAGTATTTTTAGGATTTTTATAATTTTATAAAAAGTTTATTTATATTACTTTAAAGTAATAGCTTTTTTTAACTATTTTATTCAAAAGGAATTAAAATAAAAAGAAATTAAAGGCTATAAAGCTAAATAACTAAAAAGTATAAGTATTTTAGGCTTTTATTATTAAGTTTAAAAAGGCTTTAGTTTTAAGGTATTTTTAATTTTAAAAGGTAAATTTATTTTAAAATAAATATATATTAAATTATATTATAGCTAATATTTTATTTTTAATTAAATAATAAAAGATATTATTACTTTAATAGTATTTTAATTTTAAAAGTTTAATAATATTAACAAAGTTATATAATATATTAAATTAAAAAATAATAATTATTATAAAGTTTTTAAATATTAATAATATTACCTTAAAGGATCTTTAAAAAATAAATAAAAAGTCTTAAATAATTACTAAAATCTCTAATTATTTATAAATAAATACTAAATTAAAATAAAAAAATAAATATAATAATATTTATATTTAATAACCTATAACTTTATAATTAAATAAAAAAGAATCTATAAATCCTATTAATATTTCTTTAAGACCTCTAAAAATTAAAAAAAAAAAGCTATTAAAATTAAAATTAATTAATTCTTTAAAAAAAAATATTTAAAATATAAATATTAATAAGAAATTAATAATATAAAAAAAGATTAAGTAAATACTTAAAAAAAAAAGGTAATTTTACTTTAAATTTTAAATAGATTTAAGCTGAAATAAGAAATCCTTAATATTAAAATTAACCTAGTTTTATTATTAAGTAATATAAGTAATTTAAGCTAAAAATTTAATATTAATATATAATCTTATAATATATTAAAATTATTTATAGTAATTTTTAATAAAACTATAAAGAAGTCTTTATATTAAAAAAACACCTCTAAAGAATAAAATATTAAAGCTAATAATTAAAATTATTAGGTTAATATAAATAAAAATAAGTAATATTTAATTAAAAGGCCCTAAGGTATTTTAAGTAAATTAAAAAAAAGGTTTTTAAAATAAAATAATAAGAAAATAACTTTTTTTATATAAAAAAGCGACTTATATCTTATTATTAGGGGGAAACTAAACTTAAAATAAAAAATATTATAATATATTATAATAATCCCCTAATAGGCTATTTTAAAGCTAAGAAAACCTAAAAATTAATTTAAAAAAGCTTTATTAAAAAGGCTTAAAAGTTAATATAAATAATATATAATTATATATGGTATTTACTTAAAGACTATATTAAGAAATTTTATTAACTTTATAAAAGCTTAAAAGCTTATTAAATTTTTTCTTATTTTTTAAAAAAATCTATTAGAAGTTTATTATAAACTGATTGATAGTTAATTCGTAAAGGTAAAGAAGTGAATAAATCCTAATAATAGTTAATAAATTTATTAAAATTTATATAATTTTATTTATTTTTAAAAAATATATATTTAAGCTATTAAAGCTTTTTATTAAGAGATAAAATTATAATTTAAATATAAAAGTGAGGGGGTTATTTTAAGTAAAAATTAAT